>JAWNOM010000501.1:12310000-13510000 GCA_035045965.1 Drosophila aldrichi
CAGAGTTTTCCCCAGCGCGAAGTCTTGGGTCGTGATCACCGTGCCTAGGCTAAGCTTGGGTGCTCCATCGCTGCTCTCCGTGGTAAGCGCATTTTTCGCATCTTTTGTCTTGTTAACAACAGGACTGAGCAAAGTCTCCAACTCCTCCGTCTTGGCCACGTTCTGTATGAGATTTCCCTTGGCCTTGCCCGGCTGCAGTCTCTCGATGGTCCGCATCACATTCGCCTTGGCCTTGGCCTGCTGCGCCTGCGCCGTAGCCGCTTGCTTCTCTTTGAGCGATTTGCGTTTCGCCTCCTTGGCCATCTGTTGTTTGATGTGCGGCGGCGGTGGCGGATTCAGAAGCAGCTGTGTGCTGCTCGGCTCCTTGGCGGGCTTCAGTGGCGTAGGCGATGCTGTTGCTGCAGCTGCTGCTGGTCCGGATGTGGGTGTAGTGGATGCCGCTGTAGCCGTTTGCTGTGCTGTTGCCGAGGAGTTATTGGAAGACGCCGAGGTGGAGCTGGCAGCTGTTGCTGAGGTGCTGCCAATGGAGTTGCCCGAGTGCATTGAATGCGGCGGTGTGCCGCAGCTGCTGCTTACGCTGCTCGCCGTGGGAAGCACATCGGATTCGGCTTTAATGCTTTGCTTGGGCGCAGTTTCGCTGACCAGCTCGTTGAGCGCTTCGGCCAGCTTGGTGGGCACCAGCTCCGCCTTGGGCGCAGCCAGAGCAACGGGTCGCCTGAAGTCAGCCGCATCCAGCTTGGTGCCAATGCTGGAGTCGAAGTCATCCAGCAGATTGTAGCGCGACGGCGAATTGCTCGCAGAGCTAAACTCAGAGAAGCGCGGCGTGTGCTCCAGCCAACGATTGATGTCCTTTAGCGTTTGCTCCGTCTCCACATCCAGCGCCTCCAGATTCGCATTGCTGCTTGCTGTGGCTTTCTGGGCCGCTGCAGCTGCTCGTTTGCCCGTCATCTTCTTATTGCCTTTCTCAGCTGACTTCTCCGCTGGCTTCGGCGGCGGTGGCATTTGCTTATCCGCTCGCTTTTTGCTGCTTGCTTTGGTGCTGGAATCTTTAGTCTTGGCATTGCTCGCACTATTGCTGCTAGCCGACTTGGCTACATCCTTGCCAGCTGGCTCTGTTTTAACAGCTGGCAATGGAGGTGTTGACGTTTTAGGCAGTGCCGGTGGTGGGGGCGTCAGATCCCGCAGCAGCGGCTTGTCAACGTTTTTTGGTGTTTCTGCTTTCTTGGGTTGTTTCTCCACGGGCTTCTCTTCCTTCTCTTTGTCCTTCTCCTTCTCCCTCTCAGGCTTTTCCATCTTGATCGACTTCTCTGTGCTGCTGCTGGACTCCTTGGCATGCTTTGGCTCTTTGCTTTTACGACCACGTTTATGCTCCGCTGGCGGCTCTGTTGTATTTTCACGCTTTTTCTTGGAGTTGGAATTGCTTTTGATGCTCGTCGATTTGGAGTCCTCGGAGGGCGCTAGCGAATTGGATGCACTGGAATTGCTTTGAGCTGCGCGACTGCGTCGATACTTGATCACATCGTATTTGTCCATGAAGGGCAGCAGCATCTCCAGTTCCGCCTGCTCGGCAGCTGCGGCTGCTGCAGCCGCTGCCTCTGCTGAGGTCTTCTTGTGCTTGGCACTGCGCGACTTGTCCTTATCCTTATGTTTATCCTTGTCCTTGTCCTTTTCTTTGTGTTGCGTGCTCTTCTTGTCCTTCTCCTTCTCCTTCTCTTTCTCCTTTTTCACCTCGGACTTCTTACCCCGCTTTGTGGCCACTGGCGAGGGTCGACGTCGCCGCTCATCGGAGCTACTGTTGCAGCTAGCCAACGACATGAAATCAGATTCCGAGTCCTGATCGGACTTATCAACCTCGTGGCGTGCACTTAGCTTTGAGGTCTCGACGCTGGTCACCTTTTTCACTGTGGTCAGCAGCTCGGAGAGATCATCGTTCAGTGCGCTCTTTGAGTATTTCTTGTGCAGATCCACCTTGAAGGGCGACATGCTGCGTGAACGTGAGACGTCGTCGTCGTCGTCATCATCATCATCAGCATCCGCATTGTCGTCGTCGTCGCGCTCGTCATCGTCCTCCTCCAGCTCTGCAGCAGATTCGGCTAGCGCTGCAGCAGCTGTTGGTGGCAATTGCTTCTTATCAAAGAGTGGACTGTCGTCGTCCAGGTCATCCAGCTCCCGCTCGCCTTTGCCACGGCCACGTCCTCCCTTCTTACTCTTTGGCTGACGCTTCACAGGCGTTGGTGTCTTCACTTTCGACTCGGCGGGCACCATTTTCTTCTTTTGCGCAGCTATCGTACGCGCTGTGGGTTTCACCAGCGACTTAACTTTGGCCAGAGCCAATTCTTCATCGTCGCTCGACTCGGGTTCAGTGGGTGGTGGATCACTAGCTTCCGACTCCGTTTCTGTTTCGGGCGTTGACTTTTTACCCGCTTTTTTGGTCTTTTGTGTTTTGGTAGTGGGCTTCGAGGAACTGTTGGCCGACGTTGACTGCGAGGATTTGCTGCCTTTGGCTTTGCGTCCACGTTTGCTCGACGTGGCCAGCTCTGTGTCCTTCTCCCTGTCCTTATCCTTGTCTTTGTCTTTTTCCTTAAGTACTTTATTACTTTTACTCTTCTTGATTACAGGCGGCGGTGGTGGGGGCTCCGGTTGCAAGTCCTCCTCATCCGTTTCCACATCTTCATTGTGACCCATTTCTCTCTCGGGTTTTGTTTTGGTCTTTTTCTTACGGCGTTTATCCTTCTCCTTGCGCTTACGCTTTTGCGCGTGTGTTGTGAGCTCCGCGGCAGGCTCCTCCGTATCACTATGCTCCTCCTCTTCCGCACTTGTGTCCTGCATACGTTTACTCGACGTCGAGTTCGCTGAGGATTCCTTTCCCTCGTCACCTTTCGCCTTCTTGCTGAAGTACTTCTCGCGGAATACATTCATTTTGGAATCAGCGGCGGGATAACTTAAATTCGGATCATCATCGTCGTCTTCAGAGAGATTATCGAAATATTTCTTGGTCGCCTTGTCGAAGGCATCCTGCAGATTGTTGACCATTTCCGTGTACTCTGTGGAATGAGAGATTATTTATAAAATTCTTATCTAGATATTTAATTGAGATATAGTATACCATTGTTGTGACCATTGTACAGTCTACAGTTGTTGACAATTAAGCGAAAGTCGTTGCGAAATTCGCTGAACTTGTGATATTTTCCACTGTCCAGTTTATCCTCCATTTTGAGCAGGTCCATGGGTCTAAAAAAGAAGTGAATGCATGTTATTTTTGTGTATAAATGAAGATAGATTGTATACGTTACCTTCTGATAATTGAGTAATATCGCGGTGCAATATCCTCTTCAACGGGATCCATGAAGGGCCATGCATCCCGATGATTTTTCACATAGACAAGCACTTTATGCATTCCGATTTGTAGCACCTCCTCCGTTTCGGTAAAGCTAAGAATATTCGCATGATTTGAGGAGTTGTACGTTGAATTGTTGTTTGCTTTCGCTGATGATGTGCTTGTTGTTGTTGTAATGGAGGTGGAGTTGGTGTGGTTTGTTAGATGATGGGTTATGGGTCTGGTTACATTTGTTATGTGTGGTTGTTGTGTGGTGTTTGATGTCGAGGAATGAGATTTATGTTTATTACTGTTAATATGACTATGTGAATGGTGGGTGGAGTTGGTGTGGTGCGTGTGATGGGTGGTGTTGTGTGATGATGTTTGGGCTCCGTGCGACGTTGTTGTTACTTTTGCTGCATTTGCTGTTTCCGACGTTGAGTGGTTGTGATTGTTGTTGTTGTGATTGTGGTGCGACGCGTGCTTATGGTGGTTGTTGTTGTTGTTGTTAAAGCTGCTGTTGCTACGGTTGGTACTATTTACATGGCTACATATTTGTTTTATTTTTTTTTACGGTTATGATGAACAGTCAAAATGTTGTTGTTGGTTGGTAGGTACAAAAATTTACAATACAAATGGGTAATAAAATGTTAATTCAATCGATATATTATATACAATTTGATGAAATATGATGTGCCGGTTAGTTAAGATAAGTGCAACAGTTAAGGGCATGCAATCAAAAAAACAGAGAAACAAGACTAGTAAAGGGAGTTACAGTACGGTGTGGCATCTTAATGCAAAAAGTTGAAATACCCTTGCAGATATAGATTCTCAGTCCAATTTATTCTCTATGTGATCAAACCGACTTTTTTGTTTATTAGCTCATATAACAAATTTCAGCAATTTAACTTACGGGGAGTCGAGTTCGTATAGCTTGTATATACAAAAATATTACGAATTATCTGCAAAGGCATTTCAAAGACATCTAAAATGTCTGAACTCTGAGCTACTTTCAATATATAAGACTTTGCTTTGCTATAAATCATAGAAAACTGTCTCTATAAGCTTTTTACATTTACAAATACATTCTACACAGATTAGTGGTAGAGATCTACTTATATAGAGAGTATTTATGTATGCGTGAGTGTTTTATGTGTAATGCTGTTGAGCGTTGTTTGGTTAGTTTTAGTTAATTGAGCACTTACTCATCGGCACTCTTGTCAGAGTAGGCGTTGCTAATGCGTTCTGCCTTGCTGGATGAGGAGGCAGTGGAGGCAGCCGACGATAGCGCTCCCGTTGCTGTTGATTTTTTGCTTTTCGATGGCGCCTCCGATTTACGTTCCGCTTTGGAGGAGCTACCAGAGCTGGCGCCAGCTGCGGCCTTTTGTTTCTTGGAGCGTGCCGTCGTCTCGCCAGAGGAAGAGGTGGAGTTGTTGTTGTTATTGATGCTGCTGCTATGTTGTTGCTGCTGTTGTTGTTGTGTGCCCGTTGGTATAAATATGTTGCCTGTTAGGGAGCTGAGAGAGTTGTTTGTTTGCCGGCCGGGCAACTTGACATTGGCCGCTGGCGCCATCTGCTCCTCCCGCTTGACAGCTGGCACTGGCGGCGGTGCGGGCTGTGTTGGCTCTGGCTGCTGGGGCTGCTGCTCCTCGCTGTCATGCGCGACGGGCGAGGGCAGACTTAGATTCGCAATGCTTGTGGCGACCGCTATGGCCGCCGAGTTTGTATCCAGCAATTGCAGCTGACGGCAAAAGTTCTCCTTGTCCTCGGGACTCAAAGAAGGAGTCTCTGGACTCTCTGGCGACAGCTGATGTTGTGGTTGCAGCTGTTGCTGTTGATGTTGACGACTGTGGCGTCGCTTGTGGTTCCGTCCACCTGTTGTGTTGTTACTGCTGCTGCTGTTGCTATTGCTGTTGATGCTATTGCTATTGTTGTTGTTGCTGTGGTTGTTGTTGTTGGTGTCGTCGTCGTCTGTCTCAGACGCATGCTTGTGTCGCCGCCGATGATGATGATAATGCTGTTGATCCCGTTCACCACGATCTCTGTCACGATCGCGACGCTCGCGAGAGCGTTTCTTTTGCTTCTTGCCTGACTTCTTCTTCTTGTGATGATGATGATGATGATGATGATGGCCCTTGTTCTTGAATTTCGCTGGCGATTGCGATTTCTCTCGCGGCGGCGGTGGCGGCGTACGAAACTTATCGCCAGCTGCCTTTACAGAGCCCAAATGCTGATGCGGCTCGAGCTGTTGGGGATCTTCAAGTTGCTGTTGTTGTTGCTGCTCGAGTTGTTGCTGTTGTTCTTGCGCTAGTTGTTGAGACTGCTGTTGTTGCTGTTGTTGCTGCTGTGGATGCGTCTGTTGCTCTTGTGTCGACTCCTCGTCGTCGTTCTGGTCATCCTCTTCGGGCGACAAGCAAAAGGTTTCCCTGTGGCACAGAAATTCGCTCGAATTAGTTGTTGTTGTACGTCTGAGGGAGCTTGCGTAAGTTGAAATACCACTAGCTGTTGACGTCGACTGAGAACTGAAGCGAGAAGAGCAAACAAAGAGAGAGAGAGGGAAAAATCGTTAGTAAATATTGCTGACAATTCAGAGGATTTAGAAAGGCATTTAACTATTTTACAGTAGAAATCGCTTAAGACTAAAATTAAATGAATAACATTTTTGCCCTAAAACATGATGACTAGTTAATTGCTTTGCTGAATAAGTTGAATAAGCTTTTACAAGAAAATGATGTCTTAGATACAGTGAATGCACAAAAAGAAGTTTTTTTTAAGTTTAGATTAAATACAAACATAAAATAAATATCACAAATCAATTACATTTTTATGGAAATGGAAAACTCTTTTTCTTGGCTTCTTCTTTTCGAGCATTCACTGTAGCTAAGTTAATTTGCAAAACGATTTTTACTGTTATGATATATAGTATACTATGGAAAAGTCTGTGATTATTTGTTGCGTAGATAACATCTTACTGCAGATGGGGGGCCCTGTTCGATGAAAGCTGAATGAAATGAAGTGCCACAACAAATGTAAAACTTAAATTATGAAAAATATAAACAAAATATAATAATTTGCAATATATCAAATATAGGAATAGTAAAAAAGCATGCTTACATAATTGTTCATATTGTGTTTTCTTTCTTTTTTTTAAATTTTTTTTCTGATTTTTTTTTGTTTACTTTTGAAAACGAAATCCAACCAATTCTTTTCAAATTATGGACAAAACTCAAATTAAGTGCGTGTCGCTCGATTATTTGGTCCAGTTGCTCTCAGTGTCTCTCAGTTTCTCTCAGTCTCTTTCTCGCTGGCGGCCTGTTGTTAAGCGTCGATGAGAATGTGTTTGGTTTTTTTTTTTTCTTATCTTTTTTTTTTAAGTTTCAATGATAATTCTTTAAGCAACTTGTTTGTTGTCTTTCAAGTAAAATAAATCGAAATGAAAACGAAATCAATTTCAATAAACAAACTTAAACAGCGGCTTTTGAAACTAAATATGCTTGGATGTGCGTGTGCTTGATAATTCAGGCTGTTTGTTGTTGTTGTCTGTGTATTGTGGTTGTTGTTGTGGTGTGGTTGTTTATGAATGTGATATATGCTGTCCGCTTGTTGCTCTGTTTATAATACTGGACGTGCTAACCGTCTGCGTGAGCGTTGCTGCACCGCTGGCGGTGCCAAACTTGCTGAATATTGTCGTTCACGACGTTCACGTTCACGTTCGCGTTCTCGCTCCCGCTCACGCTTACGCTCCTCCTCTTGGCGCGCCTTCAACTCCTCTTCCTGGCGCGCCTTCAACTCGGCTAGATTACGTATGCGACTCGAGTTACGCACTTGCAGCAGTCTGTAATCGAGTGAGAGTAATATATTTCATTACTGAATGTATACAACTTCGATCATTATTAATGATATATTCTCCTAAGAGTACAGTTAGTTAGTCACTTCGATTTTCTTAATGGCTAACGCCTGGTTGAATCAACTTCTGAATCAACTAAATCAAATAATAGTCATTTCTTCATCTATGAATCACTTACTTTCTGCGTCTCAAACGTTCACGTTCGCGAAACAGCTGTGGCAGCTTGGGCAGAAAGTTCTCATCCAGTATTTGGAAGAGTTCACGTTCTTTACCATTCGTTGAAGTCTTAAATTTGGCCGCCAAATTCTGCCAATCCTCTTCGGTGAAGCAAATCACCTGCCAGACAGTGCTGCTGCTGCCCAAACCTGTATTTCCACTGGAGCCAATGGAGCCTCCAGCTGCTGCTGCAGCGGATGCTTTGCCTGAACCGGAAGCTGTGTTGGCTGTTGGCTTATCCTCGCGATAGAGTCGCGTACCGTAGAAATACCAATAGCCCGAATTTTTAGCGTCGTAGCCGAGCGGCTCAACGCGCAAACTGTCCGCCTCTAGATTACTGAGTATGACCTGCACATCAACAGAGTCCAGGCGAAAGTGACATAAATCGTGTAGAATTTGTAGGCGCTTGCGAACGGGCAGCGATTGAAAATCTATGTCCGTATCAAAGTGATTCTCTGTCTGATGCAGGCGACACTGTTGGCGCAGAAATCGGCGCAAAAACATTTGATAATTGCTATGTGTAATCTCATTGGCTACCGACTGTAGCGCATCGCAGCCGGTTAAAAGGCGTACAATTAATTCGGGCACTAAGGCAACTTGATCCTCATCGCTGGTACCATCGGAGAGCAGCGCCGATTCGAGGTCCTGCAAGCGAAATAGAGAGGATTATAGTTAAGGTATATTCCAATGATGATTCCATATATGCAAAACTCACCTCAATATCAATGTCTGGCAAATCGAAGGCGGAACTAAACAATGAACAGAAATGCGAAATACACGGTATCTCCCACCATGATTGTATGTCTAAAAAAAAATATAAATATACATTAATGCATAAATATATCCATCAATTGTTCTTGGCAGGCTTACCCAATAGGCCAATGAAAGTAGAAACCATTTATGTATGCTTTATGTCTTAGAAACTTGGTTGTCTTCAAGATTAAATTAAAAACAATTCCAGGGCGCGGTTGCGTTTGCTTTCTGGTCGTTCCCTGTTGTTGCTTAATTATAAATTCGCTTCACAAACTCTGTGCAAGAAAATTAATAATAAATTCATTTAAATACACTTTAAATCGACTCAATTTTTTGGCAGGCAGTTAACTGATATATTGATATTTTTACTAGATATATTTAAATTTATATTTATGGCTTTTATGTTCCACATAGCTCTTGATCAAAATTATATACAATTCGGCCAGGGTATGTCATGAATAAAACACATGTACGCTAACTCAATGGCGGCAAAAATATAAACGCGTGTGCAACATGTGTGCTTGTGTGTGTGTGCGTGTGCATGTATGAGCGTGTGTTGTTATTGTCACTTTGTTTGAGATACACAAACAAACACGACTGCTTATCAATTATCAAAAGCGCGCGCGGCGTAAATTGCGATGCACACACACTGGCACATTTTTGAGAGAGCACCCACACACTTGCGTTTTGGGAGAGAAAGAAAGTACACGCGCACCCCTTTCGCGCGCTTAATTTCAAGAAAAGAAAATCAAAACAGATGGCCAATAAACTAGGCCCACAAACAAAAACGAGTTGCCTCCCGCATGGGCGGGAGTGGGACGACCATATATGCGGCCAGTGTTGTTCAGCGCTAGTTGTGCCGCTCACTTTTTCCACAGCACTGTTGATTTCTCGGCTGGTCGATGAATTCCGCTCCCTACCCCTGCTGCCTTTCTACAGTTATTTTGCCTGTCTGCACTTCTATTTTCTTTTCTTGCTTTTTTATAATTAATATGCCCTTTCTCTGAACGCCAATCGGGAATGTTTTTAAATAAATTACGCGCGATTTTAGGACAGCAGCGCCCCTCGAGCATGCGCCGCCAACGACACTGCCTTGTTGCGATGCTATACTGTGGTGCTGCTGCTGCTACTGCTGCCTCTGGCTGTGTGTATATATTTTTTCATTTGCGCTTTCCTTTTGCCGTAACAGTGAAGCACGCAATTGGTCGACAACGGCTGTTTAATTATTATTGCTTTTAATTATTTAGCAGATGTATGCACTTTATGCACTCAACGAGCAATAGCTAATATTGCTGTTTTTACTTTAATTTGCTTTCTTTTTCACATATAAATAAAATTAATGGACGTATGAACCTTACCGAACGACAGAATTTAAGCAATGCGCCTCAAACTGTTGGCAATATTGCCCAAACTGTGCGCTGTTACGCTCTCTATTGGACTGTTACATGCTATCGATATATCGAGTGCATATGTGTTTTGACTAAGTATCGATACATCGCTTCAAGATATTTTATTTTTTATTTCTATAATATAAAAAATTTTATGAAACAAATTCCTTACAGTGGTAATTTTGAATAAATTTCTTCTGTTGTTTTCTTAATAATTACATACAAACTAAGTATATTGTTGGGAAACGGCCTGCGTTATCTATTAACTGGAAGTGTTTGCTATTAAAATAAATTTGAACTATTTATTTGCGAGCATAACTAGACTGTTAGTTACCGCAAGGTGTCGCCACATATTTATGCATACCATCCAGTCTCTCGTGTGTTTCAAATAACACGCAACAGTGTGCAACAAATAAACAACTGGCCAATTGCACTGGGATCCGTGTAACAAAATGTATTGGGTTAACAGCCTGGGGCCGGGTCCGGTTCAAGATACATATGTTAAAGAGCGGGAAGATTTTCTTGTTCTTTTTTGGGATGGGTTCTTCTTGACAACTGAAAATTTGGACTCAATTGCAAATATGGTTACAAAATTTCAATATGTGTAGACCAAAATAAACATTTTTTTTTTTTTTCATTTCTTTCTTTGAAGCTGCACATCTCCATTAGAGTTGCAACTAGCTTAATATTCGATAATTCACAAGTTTTAAGTAATTTATAATCGAGCCCGTGTTTTGAAATTGAAGTTCAAAAAGATTACACGCAGCTATGATTTAAATAGTAAATAGAAAAAGCTGCACGTGTGAGTAATTCCTTTTTTTTTTTTTTTGGCTTCGTTTTTGCCCGCTGTCTTTCAATCGGTCGTCTTTTGCTGGTAAATTTATCTACGAACTGTTCTTTCGTAAGGCGAACACTCGCTGTTGCTGTTGTTGCTGTATCATTTGTTGCTGCTGCTGCTGTCGACGCAGGCGCTGCTGCTCCTGAGCTTGTTGTTGAGCATTTCTAATGTGTAGATTTTTGTTCAATTTGTTGTTACTCCTGGCTAGCTGTTGTTGTTGCAACTGTTGCTGCTGCTGTTGTTGTTGTTGTTTTTTGTCTTTGCGAGAGGATGGAGCTTCCACGTTAGGTCCTTTTTGACGTTGATCGTGAGTGAGTAGAAATCCCGTTAGCTTGCCGTCCCATATAATCAGTCGAATGGGCACCACAGAGAGAAATTGCAGTTTATACGGCGGCTGCTTCAGATTCCTCTCGGCAACCAGAATAAAATTTGGTGCATTATGCGTATCAATGAGCACTCGCTGCATTTTGTAGTTAATACTAATGACATGGCCCGACTCGAGAGTGACCACATTCATCATATGCTGAAAGATCTCCATGACCACAGCGCGCATATAAATCGCCTGTCGATTGCCCACGTACCGCTTGAATAACAAATTTGTAGAATCATCGCCTGCCTGCTTGGCATTATATTTGCGTTCATTTGCAATCTTCGTCAAGTGATGCAGTTCATCTGGTGTGCGTTCCGGTGCGGTGCAGTAATTCAAACCGGCGGCAAGCAGGCTGCAAAATCCAGAAAAGAGGAATGTAAATAAACCCAAATATCGATACAAAATTTTAAGGATAACCGATATTAGCAACCGATATGGCAATTGAAACATTCCTACGAGAAAATAATAACTAGCAAACTACATACCGATGCACCATAACATCCGGATACCGTCGAATTGGACTCGTAAAGTGGGTATAGATGGGTATGGAGAGGGCGTAATGCCATAGATCGGCCGGTGCCGTTTTGCCATCGCTGCATATATAGCTGTAATAAAGAAAAGAAAAGTGATTAATATCCTGTAATAATATATTATAAATTTCTGCGACTTCTCATGCGCTCCAAATATTTGAAAACCTTCCAGCGTATCACACTTTGCTATTGGTCAACTTACGTGGCACGCGCCATGGGCTTCATTAGCAGCTGACTTAGGCACGCAGACATGGCCACGGGATCGGCAGCTTCCTGGCAGAGTTTATGCATGCTCGCTTGCAAAGCCTTCGAGGAGCTATAGTCCAGATCTAAGCCGTGGGCGTGAAGCTTCTCACGCAGTGATTTCAGGGACTTGGTCAACGGAGGAGGATGATTGCGCAGCACCGCAATTTGGGGGAAGGCATCGTGGATGAATTTGGCCACCGCCTGATTGGCCAGCAGCATGAACTCTTCGATCATGTGATTCGCTTCCCGCTGTTGCTCTATCTCAAAGCCAATGGGTTCGCCCTCCAGTGGATCCAGACTAAACCGCACCTTTGCGTTGTTGATGGTGAGGGCGCCATTATCGAAGCGCTTGGTACGCATATTGGAGGCAATGCCATGCAGCCAGGTAACTCTCTGGACTATATCGTTGACCGTAAATCCGTTGAGGATGTTCGGAAAATCATCCTCGGTGAAGGGTTCACGTGGATTATCGATTATCTTCTGGGCATGCTCGTAGGCAAACTGTGAACACGAGTTCATGACGGATCGCGTAAAGGCTGGCTTGCCCAGCTGCTTGCCCTGGCCATCCATGCGCCAGAACACGGAGAACGAGTATTTATCCTCCCCTGGCAACAGGGAGCAACGGAAGCACAACGTCTTTGGCAGCATGTGAATCACCTCGTTGGCCAAATATATCGAAGTGGAGCGTTCCTTGACAATGTTGTCCAGCTCGCTGTTCTCTTGTAGATAATGAGAAACGTCCGAGATGTGCACGCCCACCTCATACTCATTATCGCTGATCTTCTCTATGGAGAGGGCATCATCCAAATCCCTGGCAGTCAACGGGTCAATGGTGAAAACGCAACTCTTACGGATATCCCGACGATTTACTAAATCATCAGCTATTATGGCGGGCGCTGCCTCGGCGAACATCTCATTGAAGCGCTCCTCATACGGCACAATGTCCCGCAAGTTGTTATGGAAGAGAATGGCCTTCATTTCACTATCCAGATCGCCGACACGTCCCAGCGGTTGTACCAGCTCCGCAATGCAATGCCCATTGGAGTCCGTCTCCAGTATGTGCGCTAGGTAGAGCAAACCGCACACGTCCTCCATCTGATTGTCACCCAAATGGGCAGCACAGCTGGCCTGCGGTATATAGACCATGGGCATGCGTAAATCAAAGGGTCGGAATTTGTAGAAGAGCTCATCGTCGCACAGCTTGGTGGGATTGGTGAAGGAAATGTTGCCGACAATCTGACGGAGCTCCGTTTGCTTAACAATTGCAATGACAAAAGCTTTGGGACAGTTATCCGAGGCAATGACTGTCACACTGTCATCGTCCGAGTCCTGCGATTCGGTATCCTCCGACAACTCCTCGTCCTCACCTGCGAAGAGAGATGGAGACCGTGAGTGAGAGAGCATTAGCAGCTCTCAGAATCCCATATACTTACCTAATGATAGGGATCCCTTACCACCTATAATGGCGCCCGCTGACGAATCCGTTGTCTTGCTCACCGCAGCGCCCACATTCAGGACAAAGGCTCGCACTGTATCTCCCTCAAAGGCATACCGCCTGGCCACGGGCAATAGGACAATGCCATCACGCTCCAGTGTCTCGCGATCCGTTGACATGGTGATGAATGCCTGGCGATTATTCTTTCGATTTACACGAATCTCCTCCTCGACGATGCGGCCATAGCCAGCTGCCACCAGGCGTCGAGCATGCGCCTCCAAGTCACCAAAGTCACCCTTGAAGAGCAGCTCCTGCGGCAACTGCTGCTCGCTGCCCACATACTGTTGCACGATCTTATTGATGTACGATCGCATGGCTTCCAGTTCGGTCTGCAGAGATCGAGGCGTGTTCTTATCAGTGCGTTTCTTGCGGTTGCGATTGCGCTTGCGCGGCGATTGAGCGCCGGAATTGTCCAATTGTTGCTGTTGTTGCTGACTCTGCTGCTGTTGTTGCTGCTGAGCTGTTGCAGCTGTGCTGCTGCTGCTCGTGGTAGATAGATCGGAATCTCGTCGTGAGCGCAGCACCTCACCGAATCGCATTTGATTCATGGGATGTACTTGATTTGCAGGCAATCGACCAGTTATTCGTTGCTGCTGCTGCTGTTGCAGTTGCAACTGCTGTTGCATCTGTTGCTGGAGATTTAGATCCATGCCACCATCAATGCGACGCGCAATTGGTGGTCCTGACTGGCGCATGAGATTAGCTGCCATATAGTTGTTCGCTCTGTTTATTGGCTGCCCATCCGACAGATTCAGCCAATCCAGCCGTGCGAGCACCTCATTCTGGGTTATGAGCTGCTGAGCGTGCGCCTTGATATCGGGGCTCAGGCAGGCGAGTCTCAGGACAAGTTCCTTCAGAGCATCTACCTCGCCGTTGAGTACATGGCGAGATTTGCGCTTCCTCTTTTGCTCTTGTTGCTGTTGCTGCTGCTGTTGAGGCGTTGACGGCATGGCTCCAGCTGTTGGTGTTCCTGCTGCAGCGGCAAAAATATGCATGGGCATGCCGTAGGGAGCCATGGGAAAGGGATAGCCAGACATAGGCATCGGCATGGGAGGCAAATGATTTTGCTGATGCTGATGCTGCTGATGCTGCTGCTGCTGCTGGTGATGATGCTGTTGCTGGTGTTGTTGCAGCTGATTCGCCGTGGCAGTTGCTGTTGCAGCGGCAACATTGAGCATTGGCATTGAGCGCTGCTGTGGCAGTTGCTGTTGCGACTGTGAGACATAGTTGCGCATAAATTGATTGGCTTTTTGCTCAATCAGAGGATAGTCCGAGGTATTTGGCAATTTGGTTGCGAATTCCTTTTGCGTTTGCTGCAGCCGCGTGGCCAGACGTTGCGAACGTTGGCGTAATAGCTCAATCGCAGTAGGATATTGAGCATCGTTATCAAGTTTCTGTTGCTGCTGCTGTTGCATTCTGCATGTCGATGGTTGCAATGGGTCCGTTACAGCACTTTCTAAGCTCCCTACGCTCGACGTTTTTGACATGTTTAAAAACAGTTATTGTTGCTGCACACCAAAACGGTTTTGTTAAATAAAAAAATACTTGTTTTTTGTTTATATCTTGGCAGCGTATTTCACATACTATGACAACAAAAACACACATTCGATTCAATGTGGCGCACAACGTTTTTCCTTCTCTTTGCGCATAACGTCACAAATTTTGAATATGACCTTGGGAGCCAAATTTTAACTAACTAAATTTCAATTGTAGAACAATATACACATTACTATGATCTAAATGAAGTTTTTCACGTTTGCCTTAAAGATACAACAAGAAACGATGATCAAAAACTGTATTGGTTATATATTTGTGACGTCATCTGCTTTCTACATTTTTGGCGCTGTCTTATCAACCTAGTGCTGGAATATTAATAAAAACTTGCGATCTTTTGCCGCACTATCGCCCAATTGAACACATGCTACACCTATCGATACATAATATCGCAACCGAATTATGTATCAATAGTGTTGTAAAACCTTCGCGCCATTTTTCTTGTATCAATCATCTCCTGCATTTTTTCGCAGAAATTTCTTCATTTCCTGCATTTTTTCGGAATGTTGGAACAATTTTAAAGAATGCACCATAGAAAAAAGGATTATCAGAGTGGTTAAGTGATAGCGTGAGGGTGTGTATTTTGGTATTGTGCGTGTGTTGGCAATTGTATGTGTGCGTGTGCAAGTAGTAAGAAAAAAGGCCAAATCCAAGGTACACAATTTATTGTTTATTTATGTATGTAGCTTGCTTTGCTCCGTTGTTTGTTGCAAATTTTATAAGTTTGGCTTTGTATACTTGAATTGCTTGCAAATTATACATATATACACATACACAAACACAGACACTACTACACTGACACACATACAGAGCTTAAACTATGTACGAATGTAAAACAAGAGACAAGAGACAACAATGACTGATGTAAATTGTCTTACAAGTGAGCAAACAACAACAACAACCACACCAACTACTACTA
Organism: Drosophila aldrichi; assembly: GCA_035045965.1. NCBI lineage: Eukaryota > Metazoa > Arthropoda > Insecta > Diptera > Drosophilidae > Drosophila > Drosophila aldrichi. The sequence continues at coordinate 12,325,473 of JAWNOM010000501.1, forward strand.
CCACAACAGCTGAAGAGCCAGCCAATTGTACCACGCCCACTAAAAATGTACTGGAACAGCCGCCCACATCGCCTTTCATATTGAGAGCACCGCCCAGCGCCAAATCCAAATTAATCTTACAAAACATGGAGGAAGTCTTAAATACCGTGAAGCAAAAGCATCGTGAGAAGCACAAGCGAAAGCGCGAAGAAAAACGACGTGCTGCTCTGCTAGCCGAGCAAGCCACAGCAATGGAAGCCGCAAATGCTGCTGCAGTGCCAGCGGCAACGACAAAGACAACGGCAACAACAACGCCGAATGGCCGCCACGTGCTGCGAGAGAAAACGGCACGTGAGAATGGTTTGAGTCAAGCGAAGCGTAAATCGAACGGCAGCCCGGTCAAGAGCAGCACGCCGCAATCATCGATCATGAAGTCTGAGCCGGCGAGCAGAACCCCAGCCAAAGCCACAAATGTATTCGAGCTGATGATGAATGCGCGCAATCGCTCCATGGGCAGCAATGCTAATGGTCAAGAGCCGCCCGAAGCCGTGGAGCCCATAGTCACGCCACATACCAAACGCAAGCAAATGCTGCAAGAGTGGAACGACCGCAAAGGCGGCGCCAAGCGGCGGATGGCGGACGAGGCACGTGGGGACTACATTGAGCAGAAAATGGAGCAGCGGGCCAAGCGGTAAGTGGCAACTAGAATCTTAACAGAAAACAATCCATAGCCCATCCTAATCAATTGCAGCTTAAAGAAAATGTTGACTCAACCCAACGAGCCGAGCGAACGAAAGCAATCCAACAGCGGCAGTCAGGAGCTGCCGCGAGTGCGTAAGCAAACGAGCAGCAGCCAGGAGACGCAGGAGACCATCAGCAGCCAGGAGGCGCAGAGCGAGAGCAAGCAAACGCAGGCACAAGCAGCTTCGGCCCCCACCAAAAGAATGCGAGGACGGCCACGCACGCGGCGGCTCAGCGCAGATGTGGAGACAGCTCTGCCCGTTAGTGCCGATCCCGAAACGCTGCAGTTTCTATCGAAGCTGTCGTCGCCCACCAAGAAGCGCGACAGCCTGTTGGGCTACTTTACCAAAGTGGAATCGCCACAGAACTCTGCGGAAAAAGAAAAAGAAAAACCGGAAATCAAGTTGGTCGAGGAGGCAATAGAGACGCCCAAGCGCCGGCCGCGCGCCAGCAAAACCAGCTCTAATATCTCAGTTAATGTTGAGGAAACCTCGGCGACAACAACTCCTTCCGGTCGGCCGAGACGTTCGTGTGCGGCCAAGGCGCGCTACGACTACGACCTGGAGGTGAGTCCGGCTAAGGCAGTTAAGCCATCGCCTGCAGTGGAGGAAAATGATTCCATAGAAATCATAGATCTGGACAACAGCAATCCGGCTATGACGCCAAAGAAATTGGCGCCGCTCTTTATGCGGCAAGTGCCCAAGCCGAGTCCCGATCCCACGGCGTTGCGCGCACGTCAGGAGTTTCTGCATTCCGGCGTGCCAGAGAAGCTGAAGCAGGAGCAGCAACGGCAACGTAGCTACGAGCAATATTACGAGGATAGCTACGAGTTGTTCCCGAGCATAGCCCATGTGGGCAGCGAGCGACTAGAAGTGAAGCAAGCGAGCAAGCGGCTGCCTTTACAAGCGGAGGAGCAGCAAGAAGAGGGAGCAGCAACGACAGCCCGCAAAACACGCCCAGGCAGCATAACCAGCTGCACTGCTTCCGATTTTGTGGCGAGTAGGAAGACGACCCCCTGCAGCTGGACGCCCTTGCCACAGTTGGACAATAAACGGGCCATGGTCAAGAACTGGAAGAGCATTTTCGATCGTTTTCCCACCTTCAAGTGCTACAATCAAATGCGCGAGAAATATAGGCATTTCAGTGCTATAGATGCGGCGCAGGATACGCAGCCGATGGGTGAATCCTTTGTGATGACGCGACGCACGCGACGTTCCATCCAACAGCAGGACATGGGCAAAGAGGAGGATTTCCAACCACCCGCCCTGGCGCCCAATGGCGAGCTCCTCTTCACCGAGAAGTATAAGCCGCTGCTGTTCGAGCAGGTCCTTGTGAATCTGACGCCCGTACAGGAGCTGCGTGACTTTCTGGCCAATTGGAGTGGCGCCAGCACGGGCAATCGGAACTCACAAACGCTTGACGACAGCTCCAACGATCATGACTCCAGCTCGATGAGCGGCAGCTGTAACACTATGGTGCTGCTCGGGCCCTGCTCGAGCGGGAAAACGAATGCGGTCTTCGCTCTGGCGAACGACATGAACTTTAATGTACTGGAGATAAATGCGGGCATGCGACGGACGGGCAAGAAGCTCATACAGGAACTGCAGGAGGCAACGCAGTCACATCAGATACGCAAGGAGGCAAAAGCGGGCGCCGCACCCACGCAGCAGCTGCTCCAAAAGCTGCAGCAAAATGGGCTGAAGGCGAGGCGCAATCAGGGCGACGACGATGTGCGAAAGTCTCTGATACTGATCGAGGATGCGGACATTGTTTTCGATAACATCGATGCTGGCTTCACGGATGCCATTTACACACTCGCCGCCAGCTCGAAGCGTCCCGTCATTATCGTGGCCAGCGATCCGAACTGCGCGCATCTGCAGCGCCTGATGCAACAGAATACGATCAAGTTCCAGGCACCGAACGCCCTGAATATTTCGCGCTTCCTCGCCGTGCTGGCGCTCATGGAGAACTGCCCGATCGAACTGGATGAGCTGATATCCCTCTATTTGTTCAACAATCAGAATCTGCGCAAGACTCTGATGGAGCTGCAGTTCTTCATACAGAGCGGAGGCGATGCCAAACGGGAACTAGTGACAGTTGCTGCTCCGTCCGGTTCACCCAGCAGATCGCCACGTTTGGCCACTTTACCCGGCATCCAGATACACCAACGTCTCTTCGAGTTCTACACCTGCGCTCAGAATGTGCAGCACTTGATACCCTTTCCCGTCGACTTCCGCCTGCTGCGCCTCAATCTCGGCGAGCTGCTGCGTCACTCCACTCAGCTGCAGTCGCCCTCGACGCCAGTGGCGCGGCGCGTAGGCAAGCGCAAATCGTGTTCACCAAAGAAGGCGTGGCTCAACAAGAGCGAGGCCCACGAGCCGCTGCAAACATTGGCCTCCTTCTACGAGCAGCTGTCGACGGCCACGCTGCTCGATGCGACGCTCGAGGAGCGAAACGATCGACTGCAGCCGCATCTCTCCGAGCAGCTGGCGCACGAGCTAGTCGAACGAGCCGTCGGTACTTGTCTGGCCGCCAAAAACTATGCCTACAACTTGTTCGATAAGCCAGAGCAGCGGTGAGTAGTAAAAAAGAGAGTAGAGAGACAGAGAGATTATCTAATTGAATTCATTTACCTCTCCCTTGCAGTTTCAATCTCTCGGATCAGCTGGGAAGCTTCCAGTTGCGCTCCAGCTGCGCCCGCTCTCTGGACTATGAGCCCGCCATGCGTTCCATTTGCCGCAGCGAGAAGCAGCGCGCCAGCTTGGAGCGACGCTCGAGTCGCTTCTATCACTATCTACGCAATCACACCAATCACAATCTGTCCAGCTTCTCCCTGGAGCTGTACGACGCTGCCTGCCAGGTGCTGCAGGAGCAGCCACCTTTAGTCGAATAATTAGTGCAAAGGAAACGTATAGAAAAGGCAACCTTAATGGAAAGTTTATTTACATTTGCGCTACGCAAAATATAGAGTTGATCTTCTTATATTAGTTAATGACTGGTTGAGCTCTAGTTATGTATCTACAGTAATAATACACTAAAACGACCTGAACTATGTTAACAATTAAAACAAAAACGAATATACCTAATGTCAATTGTGAAGCTCTGAAACCTAGCAGCAACAGAAAAAACTATTCGAGGACTTTTCCGCCGGCTTTGGCTCCTGCTGCTGCTGTTGGAGTCCTGCTGATTTCTGCCCTGATTGTGGCTTGGGCTGTGAATCGATGGCCACCTCGCCGATTTTGAACTCTTTTAACTGCTGCACTGCATCCGAGGAGTGCCCGGCACTGTTGAACGCCTTCGTTGCATCCTTGCCCGCCACCTCGAGTATGAGATCATCGCCACCTGGATGCTTCTCCACAAATGCTGTCACATCGTACACGTTGCCTTTGTAGATGATCCACACGGGCTGCCCGTTCTTGCCGTTGCGTTCTGCGACCTCCGATTTCTGATAGATCTGTGACATCTTTGGGAAGTGCTATCTGTCGCCGGAGATAAGAATCGTCGTCGCTCTCCAATTGCCAAATGGGTTTTTCTGGTGCGTGCGTCGGCAAGCGGGGGCAGGCAGCTATTCCACGTTGCTGTTCCTCGAACCACAGCCAGACGAATGACTAGTGCTAAATGTTTTAATTATTTTTATGTGTTTATTAGTGGTAAAAGAGGGGGAAATTTAATCGATAAGACCTACGTGAGGTTTTCACGTCGGCTGGTCTAATACCAATTTTGCGTGTCGCTACAGTTAAGCTATATTGAGTGCCCAATGAGTTGGCACAAGTTCTTAAAGCAAGCGGAAATACTAACAAATAAATTTGCTTATCAGTTGCGATGCGATCGTCAGACAGTTCTGCCGTAAGTTAAAAATTCCAATCAGATTAGATGGAGTTAAAAGCTGCTCAAATACCGTTGGTGAAAACAGATTAAACACAATTATCATTTGCGTTTAAGATTCTGTTATCTATTATCTTATCTCCACGCACGCGAATTTCAAATATAGCGGGCCACTGCTTCCTTGATTGTACACTGCTGAAGCAGTTCTATTGAACTGCTTAAATTGTAAAGCAGTGCTGGGCTCATCATTTCAGTAGCAAGACTTGCTTAAACTGCACTGTGCCAGTTGCCATGCATCGCCAATAATAGTCTTACCCGGATTGAACTGCTTTGCGAAGCAGTGTACTGCGCAGGACTTCTTTTTGCATTGTTCCCTACTGAATTCAATGTTTGTATCGTAGCAGAAACTGATGGCACATTCTAAGGTAAAAACTGCTTGCTCTCTATGTAATTTATATACTTCTGCATATGCTCACTGCTTTATACTATAACTTTTCTTAGTCAACTTAAACTGCTTTTTATTATGGCAAACACTGCTTAGCTTATTTATCTAAATTCTTGGCTCTTTTAGTAGTTGCTATAAAAATATACTGTAAAGTGCTTCCAGCCAAGTGCCCTGCACTGTGGCACCCGTTGTTGAGATACGACTTTGTTTGTTTTTTTTTTTGTTAGATTTCAATGTTATATTCATGAGACAACAACAATAATGAGTAATAATTTTAATATAGTATTATGTATTTCACTTTTTATATGCTATGTATGCATTTTCTTCTTCTTCGTGTTTGGGTTTTCATTGTTTTATTTGTTTTTAATGCCCATTTTAAAAATTTCGCTAGTATTTAGTTGAACTTCGAATTTTTTCGGCTACTTTTTGACTTTTTTCATTAAATCGAATGTCAACTTTTTTTTTTTTTTTTATGGGGGATTGTGTTTCATCTTTTTGCTTTTTAAAGAGTTTTCTTTTGATTGGCTTAAGTTAATTAAATTGAATTCTACCCTGCTAAATATTATATATCTTTATATACATTATATAAAATATCAGTCAATGGCATCGAGTGCTACTTAAATGGCTCGTAGGACTTTGCTTAACTGTTTAGTTAGTATTATATATATGGATATATATTTATATATATATCGTAATTATCTATGGGCTGGTTTTTATCTAAATTTTGTATGCTTTAATGGATCGTAAGTATTGAAACCATTCAATAAATATATATATTCATATACGAGTTAATCGGGCTTCATCAAAACTAATTTACCTTTTATATATTGCATTTGTATATAGATTATATATACATACATAATATATAGATAGATAATGCCACTGGTTTTTTTGAGTGCTTTGATTGGAATTGCTGCTACTGCATCTAGTTAAGTTTAAATATTTTAATGGGTAATACGTTAAGAACTCGAACTTTTTCGCTCTCGTTCTCTCTCTATCTCTCTCTCTCCCACTATTTCTCGACCTATACACATGCACACATTTTGTTCGTCTAGGACCAAAGGCAAAAAAATATATAGTTATACATATATAGGTATATCCTACTATATACAATTTATGGATATTTTTTTATAGCAGTTTTTTCTTCGAGCTTCCAGCTCCATTTCTTTTTTTTTATATAATTATATTTATCTTGGAATAATATAATTTTTTATTTATTTTTTTTGAAGTAACGACGCCAAATCCTAATATTAAATATTAAAAAAAAAATTGAAAATTTTATAGCATGTTTTTTTGTTTTGCTTTTCAAACGGTCTTTTATATTTTCTGCAATTTTCTGTTTTTTTTTTTTTTTTTTTTTTTGCAATTTTTGTTGAGATTTGTGCTTAAAATTTACATTGCTGTGTACAAACATATATATATTTATTTATATATGTATATATATTAGATATATATTATTATAATTATTTAAATTTTAACTTATGTATGTCTATTTATTTATTATCAATTTTTATTTGCGCTATTTGGCTAAACTAAATAGAAGAAAAAAAATTTACACCTGCACTTGCTGACGGACCAAGAAAACCAATATATATATACATACATATATATGTATATTATAATTTTTTAAGAAATCGTTGCTTGAACACATAATACGTTTAATATTCAAATTTAATTCAAAATTTTTTAAGCAAAATTCAAATTTTTACTAAGATTTTTCTTCAATTGTTTTTCTTTTCTCTTATTTAATTTAAATATATACAAATTGAAATAATTTTATGTATTTTGAATTGAACTAAAAATTTGAATTGTGTTCCATCAAACAAATACAATATATACATATATATATATTTATAATATATAGCATATATATATATATATGATTGATTGATTTTTGGGTGGGGCTAGAGTTTTAGTTAGAATTTCTTTTCATGTGTTTGTTAAAAACTATATAGTTATATTCAAACTAACAAAATACAATATGTACCGTAATGTTTCTATACATACATATATATATCTATATACATATGCATTAATTGTCTCAATTTGTTTATGTATAAATATTTTTATCATGCGACAATGGAAATGAGTACAAAACTAAATTGTGTCTGTCCCTCTGCATAGGTGTATGTGTGTGTGGTGTGTGGTGTGTGTGTGTATCTCCTCTCATCGTTTACAAATTAAATTCTGACTAATAAACAGTCTTTTCGTGCCAGCGCGAAGTTCTTGGACAGATCTCTCTCTCCCTCTTAACAATCAGCTACGGCTCCATCGAAAGCTAAAGGTTGGAATTATTGCGTCGTCTCATCCTGCTGCTGCTGCAGCTGCTCCGGTGCCAGACTAAATGTCGCACCACCAGTGCTGCAGGCGGTGCTCTTTAGTGTAGGCAGCGCTGTCAGTGGCGCCGCTGCCAGCGACGATGCTGATGAGGAGGGCGAGACACAGGCGGGCATGCCCGCTGACGAGGCCAACGAGGAGGCGGACGAAGACATGGACGCTGACGAGGCTAATGAGGAGCAGCCAGTGGCCAAGGGCGTGGCACTAGCTGTCACAGAACCAATAGCACCACTCGAACTGGTAGTCGCCAGCGACGTTGGCGACTTGGGCGAACTGATGCGTGAGAAGAATTTTGTGATGGCATTCGGTTTCGATTTGGTGGCTGCGCTGGCTGCTGCCGCCAAAGCATAAGCGTGGGACGCTGTCCCGCTGGCGCTGCTGCAACTATGGCCAGCTGTTGCTGCTCCTGCCGATCCAGCTGCTGCCGCAGTCGTTGCTGCGGCCGTGGCCAGACGGTAGCTGGAGTTGCCAGCGCATATATGTTCAGGCACATCGCGTACAGTTTTGTTGGGCGGCGGCTTTGTGTACGAGCGCGTAATTTCCGATTGCTAAAAGGGCAAGCAAAGAGAAAGAAATACAATGAGTTGGGCATCTTGATGGGCTAATTGAGGGTGTGTGCGCCTTACCTGGTAGCTGCTGCGTAACTGCAGATGACGATCCTGTCCGTACTCGCTGTCCGGCAGTGGTACATGATGTGGACAGCGCGGCGTCTGCTGTTGCTGCAGCTGATATTGGTAATGTTGATGATGGTCGGCGCTGTGGCTGTTCAATGAGCTGCATGTCGAGGCGTTGCTTTGTTCGCTTTTATAGCTGCCGCCGCTGCCACTGCCACTGCCGCTGCTGCCTGTGTTGCCATATTTTAAGGTTGTCGCCTCAATGCCGCCGCGTGCCACAAAATTGTTAATACTATGCCCGCTGTTGTTGTTGTTGTTGCTGCTGCTGCCATGCTGCTGATAATGTTGTTGATGTTGCTGCTTCTGCTGTTGCAATTGTTGCTGATGGTGGGAATGTTGTTGCTTATTGTTGTGAAGTTGTTGCTGTTGCTGATTGTTGCTGCCGCTGCCGCCGCTGCTGCTGCTGCTGCTGTTGCCTATGTTGCTGCTGTTGCTACGAATCACAGTCTCGCCACGCACGGCCAGCAGCTCACGTGCTTGGAGCGCATCAACGCGCATTCTACATCTAAATTGATCCCTATTAAGTAAAGGGTTAAAACATTAGTAAGCTTTATTGAATATCCATTTCGTTCTATTGGTCTCTGTCCTAGTTGTGCCTGGTCAATCAGTCAGTCAGTCATTCAATCAGTTTGCTTACCTATCATCGGGTGGTGTGCTCAATGATGTGCGGGTCGGAACGCCAAGCCGCTCCATTCCCGCGCAGCCGGCCGACTGTACCGATAGCATCTGCAACAAAAGAGAGAGAGAAGACCAATTAAACAATATGCAAATAGAGAAATATGGAATGTAATGGACAATTATAGTCTAACTTTAGCAGAGCAAGTCCTGGCACTGGGCCACCTCCTCGACAGTTTGAAAGCGCGACGTCAGATGCCAACTCTTGCGCACCAGCGGCTTCCTCTGAATGCCATCCGCCGTGCTCCCAACTAGCTCAATGTCAATTTTCATGCTCTGCAAGTTGGGCCAGGGACGAAAGGTCAGATGGCCCGTATATATAGAGCTTTGGCGCATGATGAACGGCTGCTCCACAAAGAGCAGAGTTTGATGCCAAAGCGATTTGAGAGGTGAATTCAGGCAGGGATTGCAGCTCAGCTTGAGTGGCAAATGGGCGCCACTGAAGGAGACATCGAAGTAGAGCACAAAACATTCGCAGTAGCCCTCTTTTTGGACTTGCAACCGAATCTCTCGATCGATCTGGAAATCCTCTCGAGATGCTGTACGCAAGTCCAAACTCAAAACTTGGTGAGCCAACGTGAGCAAGTGCTCGCCCTTCGTCCGGACAAAGCGGGGTTCGGCCAGCGCGTAGCGTCGCATGGCATTCATATTGAAGCCATAGACATCCAGCCACCAGTTGCAACGCTCGTTCTTCAGCACCTGCTCTGCTCCAGCTAGCAGATAAAGTGCACCCAGATCGGGCAGGATGAATCCGTTAGGCTTAAGCCAACGATCGCGTGCCTGGATTAGCTGCAGTAGCTCCGATTCGTACAGCAGACACTGCCCCATCCAGTTGCAAACAATGCCGTCCACACGCTGCGGCAGCTTCACATCTTCCACTCTACCATGAAGTACCTTCACAATATGCTGCATCTTGTTTTCTTGCACGACGAGCCGCGCATAGTCCGTCACCTGGGAGTGATCCACAGCATAGACAGTTTTCGCACCCGCACGTGCGGCCATCAAAGCCAAAGTGCCTGTGCCGCATATGAGATTAAGTATGGTCTTTCCGGCAAACAGATGACGATTCTCGTGCATGACCAGCTGGAAGAAACGCATATGATCTTGATCCTTCTGCCACGTGCGCATATTCTCCAAATGCGCTGCGAAATCATGACGGAAATCGGAGGATGTCATGCGATCCACCGTTTGCAGCTGATGGGGTACGTCGCGTGTTGGCGTCGGCAGACGTGGACAGCAGCGGACGCGTTGGGAACAATGGCATAGACCACGGCGAGCGCCGCGAAGACTATCAGTAGTCACAGCTTCGGACTTTGTTGTGCTATTGCCAATCTTATCCATATTATGTGCCTTACTGTATACATTAGGGAGACTCTTCACATACGTTGACCACAGTTTCGATGCCCTATTTGTCGTCACACTTGCACTTGGAGCTGGGTCAGCAGCAAGAGCTGATATTGGAGCTGGAGGTGGCGCTGGAGCTGGACCACAACTGGCCTTGTTTTGGCGCGCTTTGTTCTGTGCCTTTTCGAGCTGCGCATGAAAGTTGCTCAGAGAAATTCGATTATGCTTGCGACGACTGGCATCGTTTTTGCTACATGTTGTAGCTTTGTTATTGGGTGCAGACATTATTATTTAAAAAAAAAACAAACTAAAATCACATGAGTTTTAAAGCGATATGCGACGCAAACTGATAAAATGCAGCCCTGTATATCGGCAAAATATCGATTATTTTACAAGGATGCCAATTGGTCAAAAGTTTACCAAAAACGTTAAAGTGGAACAACTTAAATGGTGCAGCGTCCCTTTGGCAGCTCAAGTGACAGCCAGGTGGCAACGCCAACGATCTTATTGGATTTTAAATCCGATAGTTGATATTCAAACTAATTAGCCAGTGATGTATCGAAATAGCGGGCGCCTGCTACACAATTAACAAAAGTAGTTAATTCAAAAATACGTTGTTTTTTTTTTCATGTGTCAATCTCAAAGTGTGTGCAGTGCAATATTTAGTGCATTTATATCTATTTGGCACGTGCCATACCACGTATTCCGCTCGGAAGAGTCAAATCAAAAGTCGGCGCTCATATAAAATAGAAGTGTGTTCGCGTAACGGTACCGATCAAATGTGTATGAGCGTGTGTTCGTGTGTATGTGTGTGTGTGCATGTCTGTGCTTGTACATTTATGAAGATTGCATATATTGAACGTTTCGCTGCTGCGTTGACACAATTCTGTATGTCCCACATTATTTTGTGGGCCTACAGCCGCCTGGCCCCGCCCACACCTGCCGATTGATGTGTTCAAGTGAGCGTGACAAATGACAAATCTAGCAAATAATTTCGTTTTTATTTTTCACTCTCAATCTTTGTTGCCATTTAAATTAAGCAAAAATATGCGGGCAAATTTACGAATTGTTATTACATGCATACGCAGCTATGAATGCATTAGCATACATGCACATACATACACACATGTGTGTATATGTAAGTATCTATGCACAAAATTTTGCCTGTGAGAACTTTGTCTTACATTTTCTAGTTCGCAACGAACAGCTAGTTCCACTAGTTCTTTGGGCAAATTTAAAATTCTAATAATGACTGCCGCAGACAATTATTTTTTTCTCGTTATAATGACATACGGGAATTGCAAAACACAGCTGGTTCCATTATTTAATTCCACTAGTTCTTTAGCCGAAGCGATCAAACGGTAAAAGAGAATAATGTGTGCCGAAAACAATGCTTTAGGGTAAATTGGTGAAAAGTGTTTTAAAAGCTAATTATTTATATGCGTGTGCGCGTGCAACATACATATAACGGTAATAATGAAATCGTCTGTCTGAGACGCACATATGTATTTAATAATCAAATTGAATTATTCATTGGCTAACGGCGGCGAAATAAAATTCGATTAAAACGTGGCGTCGACGCCTTGGGTTATTAGCGGCAATTGTTGTGCTTCTTATTGCGTTGGCAGCGCCGCCAGCAGCGCCACTTACGACGCCCACGCAACGCTTTCCAGTTCTATCTCTTTCTACCTCTCCCTCTCTCTCTATCTCTCTTGGTCTGGCTCTGTTCTAAATGCCAAGTCACGCATGCACACATACCTGCCACATTTCGTATGTGTGTGTGTGTGAGAGATGCTTAGCAGATAGGCAGAAATTGTGATGAAGGCGCTGCTAAAATAAAGCAAAATTCACAATAGGGCATATGCACATGCCCATCTGTGTGTCTGCGTGTGTGTGTGTGTGTGTGTGTAAGTGCTTTCCCATGCCATACACACACATACCTATGCACTATGTATGTGGGCCTGTAATAAATAATGAAACATGTTTCGAGTTGTCAGCGCAGCGAGCAACAATTTGTCAAAAAGTCTTCGTCTTTGTTTCTACTCTGTATAAAAATGTGCAAAAAGAGAAGAGTATACACTGAGCACTCGCTAATTAGAAAGCTTCAGGTATGCCCATGCTTCAAACAGAGAGAGAGAGAGAGAGAGAGAGAGGGTCACTCGGTCTGGCATGAAGTAGACAACAGTTTACAGTTTAAGAGCCACCAGCAATCGATTTCACAGTTTAAGAGTCATTCACAGGTCAAATGCATTTACAGTTTAAAGTCTCCAAGTAACTGATTTCACAGCTTTCGGGTTGTACAAATGTCAATTTTCCTAAGTTTTTACAGTGTATTAGCTAGTCGGTTACACTTGTCTGCAATTTGTCTTAATTGTATTGCCTCTGCTTTGCGGCTTAGCCGTCGGCACTGCTTTTGTCTTTGCCGCAACGTTGCAGCACAGATTGTGCGGGCGGCTCTGTTGTCAAGGTTTAACCATATGTAAAGTCTAAAAAACAAAAGTCTTTAAGTTAAATCCGGCAATGCTTTCAATTTGGCTGAGCTCTTTAGCTCACGTTGTCTTACTTTTTGATTTGATATAAAATATTAATAAAATCAATTTGCTCGCATAATGTAAACGACAAAACGAATTTGGCCAATGATCAAAAATTAAAGCCACAAAGTTTAAGAAGCACAAAATATGTATATATAGAGTATATGTATAAGACTACCCTGCAGACGTGCCTTGCATCCGGCAGATACTTTGCACAATAATGGGCCAGACACGGGGCACGCTCCACGTTCTTGTCGCCCACATTGCATAACATGGCTAACAAGTACAAAGAGGGCGTTGATAAACGAGTGTACGACAGCAAGATGCCCTGCATTTCGTTTTTGAATGCAAACTTTATCTATGAGCTTAAAGTAAATGCATGAGAATCGCATTGAAAGGCGATAAAAAAATTAAATCAGCACAGAATTCCTTGGCCTTCTCTACTTATATTCATCCAGCCTCTCATTGGTTCAACCAATCTACCCATTATAGCAGTTTTGCTTTCTACAGGGTATAGAAAGTAATGTAAAAGGCAAAAAGCAGCAAGCAAAACCAAATTTCCGACTGTTTTTGTTATGTAACCACGACGCACGACTCCACGCCGAGTGGAGCTGTTGCTTCAAGGACTCTGTCAGCCATCCAACCACCCAACCACCTAGCCACCCAACCAAACACTGAGCATTGCTGTTGGTCGACTGTCTGTGCTGCGGGTTTTTGGTTTGCTTCTTCCTTTCTTTTTTCATTCGCTTTGTGCGCAAAGGCAATGCAGAAGGATGGACGAGGCAAAGCGAAGGCAGGCAAAACTTTTCTGACACGTGTCGTCGACGTCTCTTGCCCCATTTCACGATTTGTGTTGCATGCCACGGTCTCTGCCCCACACTCTAGACCTGTCTTATGCTTGATTCTACTTACGGGTACAGAATGTTCCGGCTTGGTGGACAAAAGTGTTGCTTCTGTTGCTGTTGCTGTTGTTGCTGCTGCTGTTGTAGTTGCTGCTAATGTTGCTGCTATGGGTATTGCAGCTGTTGTTGTTGTTGCTGTTGCTGCGGTTACTGTTTCTGTTGTTGTATCCGCTTGTGCTGCTGCTGCTGCGGCCGCTGCTGCTGCTGTTGTCCTTGTCAGTGGTAGGGCCAGAGCAAAGGCAGTCTCGTTGCCCGTCGCACCTTTATAATAGTCGTGGCCAGGTTCGCAATCGTTGTTGCAGCTGCTGCGCCGTTGCTTATGTCTTGCGCGTCGCGTTGCTGTTGTTGCCGATAATGCTGCTGCCGCTGCTGCTGCTGTTGCTGTGTTGTGGCTGCGTCGCAGTGTAATCACAGTGACCAGCACGCTGCCACACACTAAACACACGGCGACACCAATGGCGATCAACAGAACTTGGCCTAAAACGGGAAAAGAAAAATGTAAGTAAGTAAAGAGTTTTTGAATTTATATACATTTAATAATTATATTATATTTAATATGAGCTGCTTAAGTTATATTTGTTACTGTTCCTATTAGGCTTTTGTTTTTCACATTCTTAATAATCGCATAAAATATTAGATCTTGGCATACAATTGTCCATCAAGAAATAAAAAACAAACACTTTAGCAGAATATAAACAAACTGACCGTTAGGAAATGTTTTCAAAACTAAAGTTCCCACAAATAACAAAAAAAATACACAATGCTAAAAATACTGCAAAAATACTCAAGTGAAACAATGAAAAAGAACAACGAGGCGAACGCAATGCGTTCAATGTAAACATGCATACATAACTGTAGAAACAAATATATACATATATAAATTATATATATATTTATATATAAATATACGTATGTATGTATTTATGTATATAAATGCGTAAGCGTCTAGACTAGATAGCAGACGACTTAAGCGATATCGAGCAACACATGCGCAAGCGTCTGGCATTCGTAGCTACTCACATGTGTGTGCGTGTGTGTGTGTGTGTGTGTGTGTGTGTGTGTGTGTGCGTGTGTGTGTGTGGGCGGACGGGCAGAGACCGATAAACAAAGCGTACCAACTAACCAGCCAGCCGCACAGACAGACATGCTATACTTATGTTGGCTATTTAGCCATGATAGACGCACGCACACACACACACAAATATCACATATGTGTATATGTATCTGTGCAGACGGAAAGAGAGACCGTTCATATCGCTAGACATGTTCCTATGCACAATTGTTTGCGTAATACAATATTTTACAAAGGAAAAGAGACAAGTATAGCTAGGCTGAAAATTTTTGTATATTTAAAAAACATTAAAAATTCGTCCCACTGATTAAATAATAAAAATTTTATTGCTAATATAATAAGCAACTATTTTTGAAAATTACTTCTAAAATTATTGACGGCATTTGGCGGCGATTTAAAAAAAAAAAAAAACTTAATGGAATGACTGATATAAAAAGTGAGATTGATGGCTTTGTAGTAGTTAAAAAAAATATTTCCATTATTAGCTTTAAATTTATACTCAAATTAAATGTAGAATAGCAGGAGAGGTTTTTTAAAAATACTATACATTTAATATGTAAATTGATTTTTAATCAATCTATCATCAAAAAGAAACATTATTTATGTAGGTATTTATCGTAGTATTTTTGTCTGATCAGGCCTTGAGGGGCGCCGAGTAAATATTTGTAATGTCTGTCAGTTACAATTAAGCGAGGCCAAACAAATATACAGGGGAAGATAATGGAAGTTTTTTTTTTCTCTGTCTGTCTGTCTGGGATCGGTTGGCAGACAGGTGAGCGTCTGGGTCAATGAAAGGCCGAAAAAAAAAAAAAACAATAGGATACAAATGAAACAAAAACTGAGCAGCGAAAATGTTCACGATTATATCAAATACCGAAATGCCAGACGAATAAAAACACAGAAAAAAATGAAGATAAATTTGCAAAAAAAAAGAAAAGAGAACAACAAAAATGAAGTTAATCAACTAAAATTAAAATGTACAACGACTTGTCAACAGAGTCGGCGTGTGTGTCTGTCTGTCTGTCTGTCTGAGCTGGTGTGTGTGCGCGTGTGTATTTATGCTTGCCTGTCTGGCTGCAACTTTACAACAGTACAACAACAACAACAACAACAAGTGGTACTTTAGACTTTTGCGCATTCCCAGCCGCTGTTGCGGTCGACGCTGACTGCGACTGCGACTGCGACTGCGACTGCGACGGTGAACAGGTGACTCAACCGGCTCAACGCTCAGTTTTTTGTTCAATTTCTTTTTTTGTTTTTGTATTATACCTGTTCTATTTTTTTTTTTTTGTTTAATTGCATTGTTGCTGTAATTTTTATCGCAGTTGACTGATTGAGCGCGTCTGCGACACAGTCATATCTAAAAAAAAAAAAAAAAAAAAAATAGCACTCAGAGACACGTGCATACAAATGCCCTGTAGAAGCGGGTCACATGGTTCGAACAACTAGATTGCGTCAGGTTGCGTTGGTGCGGGTTTCGAATTCTGAGAAATAATACAGCTAATAAGATGTGGAAGCTAGCAGTATTTACTTCTAAGCAATTGAATTAAATAAATAAATGCAAAAAGTTATTGAACAATGGATATAAAATAAAATATAGTAGAGAATACGTAGATAAATGGGTTAAATGTTATTCAAAGTATTCAATTATCAAGAAATATTTTTTGATAGGTCTTAAAATAGCTCTATATTAACTTAAATGCGTAAATTGGCAAATCTTGCTCTAAAAATAGGAGAGATAATTTTTTTTTATTAATTTGCCACACCTCCCAAGGGCCATATAATGGTCGTATAGATAGTATATTTTTGCCTATATAACTCTCTATCTATTATCTATTCATTTATCTCTCTATCTATCTATATACATAGCTGCTCTATCTGTTTATGCATCTTTCTATATATAGCTTTAACTATTTATCTATCTATTCGTTTCCTGTACGACTCGACTATAAGTAGGCTTCACTGCATAACGCATAAATTGAAATCAATAGTCGAAAGCAAAAATTGTAGTTTCCTGGAAACAACTGTACCACATTCCCAATCGAGCACGCAATAAATTAATATGACATATTAAGCTAATGTCATTATGAGTCTTAAAATTGATATTTGTTCAATATGTGGACAGCTGTTTAGCTTACGGACTTAGCAGGCAGGCAGGCAGGCACCCAACCAGCCAACCAGCCAACCAGTCGGGCAGTCAGCTTGTGGTCTGCCTTCGATTTGTTGTGCGAGAGACTTAAATGGATTTTGTGGCTATTTTTAGTTGACGCGCTGATCTCCTAGTGGGCGCCGCTGGCTCTGGTGGGCAGTGTGTAAACTTGTTTGCAACGCCAATGCAAAAAAAATAAAAGCACATAACTTGAAATGAGGCAGGGGCAATGGGGCGGCGAATGTCCGAAAACTTGACGGCAAGTTCCTTGAACTGCAACGCAGGCAGCTATGCAAAAGAAGAAGCAAAAAGCACGTAGGGAGTGCACAACTGGGAGATAACCTAACCAAAGTGATGATAATCTAATGAAACTGATTATATTATTATCATTTCTATGATTAAATCAATCATCCGTATTATATTGATCATTAGAACTCTTAATAATTACTAAAATCAAACTCAGTCTCACTTGTAGTTTATAATTTATTAATTTATAATAAATAAAATTTCATCTACATCCTCATTATCAAAGTACATTATCATCAGTCTCATCATAATTAGCATTACTGTAAGAATTTTCTATGACTTCAATAATTAGATTAGCGAAATATTACAAAAGTCCAATAATTTCTTCTCTATTACATAAATGATGTTGGTAACCAATATACCCTAACTTCCAGGGTATAAGTACACAATGAATGGACTGTTCAAATGGTAATCGGGCAATTTGGAGGCTGACAATTCAATTGGTTAAGTGAAAGGAGGTGCCTCGAGGTGGGCTTATCTGATATGACATACTATATGCTACAAATACATATATACATATGTGTCTCTCTGTAGCTTTTGAGCTCGGTTGAATTCTCGCTGAATTCTTCAAGTTATTAATTTAATGATTATGATAGCAGCGCTAATGACAGTCAAGTGCATTTATATACAAATATAAATATATATCAAGATATAGATATAGATGTAGTAGAAATATGTATATATGTATGTTTTAGTATATATGTTATGCGTATTTGGTCAGTAGGAGCATTGACATCTTAATTGATGTCAAGGTCTAACTGAATGAGGCGAAATGTCGGGCCTGCAACTAAACTGAACTCGAATCAACTCAACTCAACTGAAATCGTCGCTTTAGCATGATAATACAAGTATATATACTGTGTATACACTAGCATGATGCGTAGATGACATTGAACTTGAAGAGATTGTAGTGTGTGAGAGAATTTTGTTATGACTTGATCTATTCATTCCAAATTGCGCGAATGTGATGCAATTCGCAAGACTTTGTAACCATTGCCAATTTAAAATTGTAGCTAACATCAAATAGACAAGAGATAGAGTGAGAGGTCGAGTAGCTGTAGAGCGTCACGTATACATACGTATGCCTAGCGGTGGCAGTCGTATCTATGGTCCGACGTCTGATAAACATTGAACAGAAAATAAAATAGAATTTTCTGACAACTGACGTCAGTCAAGTGCGCCAGACAGCCGCAGACGTAGACAGCGTTGCAGAAATTGTTCACATTCACGAATTTCTTATATGACTATGTGAATAAACAGCGCAAATATTCGTTTATAGATTTTCAATTTGCCATAAACGGCCATTCCGGCCAGCCCAGTCGAGCACAAACGCTCTAAAATGATGAGTAAGCCTGAGAATAGTATAATGGTTTAATGCTCAGGGCACTATCAACTATTGATAATGTACATAGTACAAAGATAGATAGAGAGAGAGAGGTAAAGTAAAGGAATTTTCATGTCATCACGTGCCATTTGGCATTACAAACACGTGATATTTCATGTATGCCAGTAGGGGCTGAAAGTAATTGATGAAAAACTGAGTTTTGTCTGTTCTAAATATGCCTCTGTTGGAACTAAAAAGTAGAAAAGTTTTCGTGGCCTGCCAGCTGATATTCCTCTGTCTGGGTGCAATTTTTGTTGCCATGGATAACTGGGCTTTTGGCAAGCGTTGCAGGCGAAACACGAAAATTTTTTGGCAATTCAACAAACAGAAGCGAACAAAATTTTCAATATCAACATGCAAAAAGCAAAAGAAAAACGAAATGCAAGCGACAAAGTCTCGTTGCTGACGCCGCTTCCGTTTCCGTCCGCGCGAGAGAGAAAGACAGAGAGAGAGACGGATTGAGAGAGCGAGAGCAAAGTCGAGTCAACCCTTTTGATGCAATCGCAGACGCAGACAGCGCAAAGCGTTTGCTGGCAAACATGCAAATGAATGGGGCAAAAAAAAATGTAAAAGGCGTAAAAAGTAAAATAAAGTAAAGCGAAGGCAAAGCAGAGCCAAGCCGCACAGATAGCTAGAAAGAGAGAGAGAGAGAGAGAGAGAGGGAGTGCGAGAGAAAAGTAGAGCTGGTGACAGACCTCGCCCAGTCTCCGTCTCCGTCTCAAATGCTGTCTCAGGCAGCGTGTCTGCTATGATGAAACTCGTGGCTTTTTTTCGTTGCCATTTGACCTTTAGCGAGTGCATGTGCATTCAAACGAGCACGACGATAGAAAACTATAAAAAAAAAAGCTGTAGAGATTTGTTTTTATATACATACATGTATGCATTTAAGAGTGTATATATTTATAATCGCCAGCAACGTCATCGAGCACGCCGAGCCGAATGAATTGATTAATGCGAAAAAAAAAGAAAATTGTTGTATGGAAAAAACTTGGCGTGCACGCGGCGTATGCGCAATGTTGGGCAAATGCCGATGACATTGTGTGTACAACACATGCACACGGGCATTTCGCTAAGCTGTGCTCGCCATGCGCATGCAATGGTCATCAGCAGAGCTGGAAATTAACAAAATATATAAACAAGTTCTGTACAACAACTAACATTTGATCAACATAAATTGATAGACTCTGGGACCTAGAGTAGCTGCTCTTCGTATACTCCCAATATGAATACTCTTTTTTTGGAAAATCAGGGTATAATGGTTTTTTTGTAATACATATATATAATAGGCAGAAGGAGGCGTGGCAGACCCCACAAAGTAATATATATTCTCGATCAGGGTGACGAGCTGATTCGATTTAGCACTATTCGTCTCTGTCTATTTCTTCTAAGTATTCCCTCTACGTATATCGAAGTATTTCTTCCAAGTATTTCCGCTAAGTATTTCCTTTACGTATTTCCTTTACGTATTTCCTTTACGTATTTCCTCTATGTAGTTCCACTACGTAATTCCACTACGTACTTCCTCCTCGTAGTTCCTCTACGCCTTTAATGCTTAGCTGATCGATCACAAACTCTGCTTCACCTTGTTGCGCTGCCCTGGACGACTGAAGACTGACTGAAGAAATGCTGCAGCTGCTGCCCTTTATATACGGTCGGCCACTTTTACTCAAGCACTGCAGTGCACTCTCTCTCAAGTGTTGAGCCCGATGGCAGATAGAGCTCTGTGCAGTTGACCTCTAAGTGAGCAATGGAAACGCTCTTTGCTGCTGTGAGCATTCTAGCTTCGTTTTACCTAAATACAAATACCAAATTAATACTACTACATACACATAGACAACTTTAATGATCTTCTGCACATATTCTCTCCTTGCTCTTACTTTTACTCAATTACTGTATGTGTGCGTGCCTATGTGTATGTGTATGTGTATGTGTATGTGTGTGTGTGTGTGTGTGTGTGTGTGTGTGTGTGTGTGTGTGTGTGTGTGTGTGTGTGTGTGTGTGTGTGTGTGTGTGTGTGTGTGTGTGTGTGTGTGTGTGTGTGTGTGTGTGTGTGTGTGTGTGTGTGTGTGTGTGTGTGTGTGTGTGTGTGTGTGTGTGTGTGTGTGTGTGTTTCTTTTGTAAGCAGAAAGACGCAAAGAATTATTAAAGTATCAGCTCTCCGAAGAGTTCAGGGGATTTCCTAGTCGAGCAATCTCGACTAGAACTTTCTTACTTGTTTTTTTTTTTTTTGTGTTACACCATTTTCCTAGCTATACAAAAGCGAGAGACTCATATACAGCTGCGCTGGCTTTTGTTGTCATAATTAAGTTCACAGGGTCTGCCCGTCTAGACACGAATTTGTCGGAGTCAACCAGCCCCCTACGCCGACGAGCCCCTACCTTACGCCAAATTCCTCGACGCGAGTAGGACGATGATGAAGTTGATGATGATGGAAACCCATCAAAGTTAAGTTGCGGCTCTATGGCAAAAGCTTGGCATCCGCATTCGCAGTCGCATTGGCATTTGCTTAAGTATCGCTACTCGGCAACCCCCCAAGCTACCCCTAGCTGACTCTCTCTCGCTCTCGCTCTCGCTCTCTCTGTTCTGTTCTGTTATGTGCTCCCTCTCTGTGCTGCGTCCAATGCAACATTGTGTCATACTTTGTTGATTTTGCGCTGTTTTGTTTGCTTAGCGCTTCTTCTACTTTACTCTTGGACTTGCCAACCTGACGACTGGCCACGACTTTAGGTGCCTGCTGAGCTAGGGGGGGATGAGTTATGCTTTTGTTTGCTTGGCGCTTGCCTCAACGTAGCTGCATGCAAATATTGACAGAGGCTTCGAAATATTACGAAAAATTGCCTCGTCTATTTGCCATTGTAGCATTTTCTTTTTGTACTTTACTTTTCTTTATTCTTATGTTTTATGTATCTATGCAAACGTGGGTGTGTGTGTGTGTGTATGGGTGTGGGTGTGGTAGGGGCGTTTGGCTGTGTTAGGGGCTGGGCTTTCTAAGCTGCAACGGCCAATGACTCATTGACCTCGTTGCTATGCTTGAAGTGGCGCCACAGTCGCCGCCTAGCCTCATATGTGGGTCAGCGGCAACTGGAGGGATGGAAACTAGTTTAATAAAGCGGAGCAACAATGCTCGGCGACTCGGCGAGTCCTACGCATAGAAAATGCAGCTCTTCCAAAAAACAAAACAAAAAAAAATCCAAACTAAAACTATGTCAACTGCAAAAAAGCTCAGCGAGTAAAGGGGGCTAGATGTCATATGAAACTAAATTAACTAACATTACTCTGCACGCTTAATTACGGGGTATCTCCTAGTCGATCATTCGCCACTAGATTCTAAATCTTACATGCCTTTACTTAGCTTTTTATCTGTCCGATATTTAACGCGTGCTCAGCTATCGGCTTGGCCCGTGCTCACCGCCTGATGGCTCAGCAAGCTTTTCGCGGAATTACGCCGCGTATACGTAATACACGTAATAAATTACTCATACGCAGCAACAATGGGAAATTGCGTTTTAATTTCCACTTTATTCCATTGCACTTTCAACAGGCCGCCGCAGTTATCAATGGAATTCATTGCCCAAAATAATAATAATAAATAAATAACAAATGAAAATGATAAGCGTCAGCTGAGCAGTACAAAATGAAAGAGAGAAAAACAATATATGTATAACTTGTTTAGTTGTTTGTATATATACAGATATACATGTGTATCTATATTTTGTGTCTTGTTTTTTTTTTTTATACTTTATATTTGTGGAGTATAAAATATAATATTTTCGACTTTGCAATTTGCACTTTCTTTGCACCCAAAAACACATTTTAACTGTCTAACTGGGAATCTTTCTATTTGGTGAGCGAGCGCCAGAGAGAGAGAGAGAGAGACAGAGATAGAGCGAGAGGGTGTGTAGAGGGTTGCGGGGGTTGCGACGGCAGCGCGTGTAGCTAATTGTGTGGTCGTGGCATGAGGAGCCGGGTCCAGTTTTGTTTCAGTTCTCCATATACATACATATATGTGTATATTTTAGCATTTTTGCGGCCAAACAAAATGATTAGTGAAAAGCTATTAATGGCTTAATTAATATATATTAATTGATTATGTTCGATTTTTTTTTTTCGAGTTTTCGGTAGCGAATAAATACATTCGATACGAAAAACGGATCTAAAAATAATACGAACGATCAAAGGAAAATGCCCAATTTAAAGTGAGAACTTAATTTCACATCGGCCATGTCACAGGGCAAACGAAATAATTATCGATCAACCGATAAATGCCAAAGTGATCGCGCTGTCTGATTTTAACACTTAGCTACAGTGAAGCTGTTGAATATTTAGGAAAACTCCTTTTAATAAAATTGATCTTTTTCGAATTTTCAGCTCAGAATTTGTAGCACTAACGATAATTTATCGATAGTTAATATCTGATTTTGTAACTTTGCTTACATAAAAATTACTTGTATAATACTTTCAGCACTGAATATTGATTGTTTTGCTATAACTTGTTTAACGATAACTTTTCGATAGCAACACAAAACTTAGATTTCATTTTTATAACCAATTGATATTTTTAAATGGCATTTTAAATAATAAATTTACATTTCTTGTATACTTTTAAACAAGTAACACAAACGATTGCACATTTATCGATAAATACGTACACGCTTGGACTTTGATTTTAGAAAAAAATTCACAGCTTTTTTATTTTTCACATTATATTCATTTTGCTTCTCAATTTCACAGCACTTTCGATAATTATCGATCACACATACATTTATTTGCTTAAGCTTTGTTTTCTCTTCAATTCTGTTCACATTATTGAGTTTGCACTGTTTTTGTGTTCGCGTTTTTGGTACATAATGTGCTGGGGATTGTCGGCACTCGACTGAAATTGATGTGTCCGAGCGTCAGGGTGCACGGCCGTGCCATATAAATACGAGAGCCTATGTCTGGTGGATGTCGTAAGGTGCATGGCAGACAGTTTAGACATTTCATTTGATTTGCCAGACATTTATCGGGGGAACACAATAAATTTTGATTGCAATTTTCAACACTGTTCGCTATCTCTATCTCCCTCCCTTATCTCTTCTTCTCTTCCATCCTTGTCTGCCTTAAATATACATACATATATAAAATGAAGCAGACAAAGTAAGCGTTGGACAAAAGTAAAGCAAAAAAAAAAAAAGAAAAACAAAAACAACAACAGTTTTTAGCCAGACGCCGACTATGCAGTTTTTACCATTGTTGTTATTCGCACGCTCTCTCTCCCGCTCTCTTCCGCTGCCTCTGTTTCTCTTCGGCTTTTGCATTCACAACAATTGTTGTTTTTGTTTAGTTCGCTTTGGCCATTCTTTTTTGTTTCACTTGTTTCTCGTTGCTTTTTGTGCATGACGCGACAATTTGTCTATCTATTTTTAACTATTGCCATCCCGCTCGCGCCGCCCGCTCATCAACGTCTCGCCACTCGAAAAAAAATTACTCGTTCCGTTTCGTCTCATACCATGCCATACCATCCCGTCATACCGCGTACAAAAAACTATGTGTGTGTGCGTGTGTGTGCTCCCTCTCTCTCTCTCACTCTCTCTTTATATATTTTTTCGAGGCCTATGCGTGATCCCCAACCCACCTACCTAGACGATATCTTTCTCTCTCGCTTGCACGCTTTGCAGACATTCAGTGTTCAGGAATTTTATTTTGATATTGACATGTGTGTGTGTGTGTGTGTGTATGTTCTGTTCTATTAGTTTCATTCGTAGACAATTTAAATTTCAAATTTCTATCTTGTTTTCTTCCTCTATATTTTTTTTTGGTTTTTATACATATTTATATATATATTTTTTTTTCGAGGGTTTGGCCAATGACCGTCAACAGAATTAATGCGAACTCATTTTCAGCACACACGCCAAAATAAAAAACCTCTCAGACCATTGAATTCCCCCCTTACATCTATCGATTCCGATTTTTTTTTTTTTTTTTTTTTTTTACTGTTGTCAAGAAGCAGCTTTGACTTTTAATCAGCAAAGTCCAAACGTTGGCAATTCCGAGGCACAGTTCCAGACACGTATAGTATATATACATACATACATATATAGCCGCAGACGACTATAAGTGATTATTTCGATTTTATCGATATCACGATTCACTCCACGATATGACATTTGGCCTTGTCTGTGGGATTTCCAGTCTGGACTGCCTTAATGATATCTCGTATGTCATTAGCCAGCCAGTCAGGCAGTCAGGCAGCTGGCTAGCCAGCCAGTCGTCGGCGCTTTCTCTGATGTAATCGAAACTGTCTGGCCAATGTGCCCCGAAGCCCCCTCCGGCCCAAGCATCGATCATCATCAATCGAATTTAGCCACGCG
The DNA here is from genome assembly GCA_035045965.1 of Drosophila aldrichi. Taxonomy (NCBI): domain Eukaryota; kingdom Metazoa; phylum Arthropoda; class Insecta; order Diptera; family Drosophilidae; genus Drosophila; species Drosophila aldrichi. The sequence continues at coordinate 12,350,187 of JAWNOM010000501.1, forward strand.
CAGCTAAATTTCTTTTTTAAGTCAGCATTGCGAGCCGATGAAATGCGAGCACAACAATAAATAAAAAAGCAGCAACAACAACAACAACAGCAACAGCACGTTACGCAATCAAGAAATTCTATTGACCTACATTTCGTTTTTGGCAATCAAGGATGTCTGCACACACACACACATATATAAATATATAAAAATATATATGTATTTATGTATGTATATGGAAGCAGACAGGCGAGAAGGAAACACAGGCAGGAGCCCAAAAGGCAAAGCCATTAAAGCAGGAAGTTGCGCATTTTGTGTGCCAAGCCTCAGACCCAAGAGCAGGCAGCAAAAGGACGCAGACGCACACACACAGAGAGGCATATGCTTATGTATATGTATGTGTATATATAATATGTGTGTGGAACACGCGAAACGCGAATAAATCATTGATGAGCCCAGGCAACGATGCCTGTGCAGCAACGATACGAACCTATATCCATAATAAACGAGCAGCTACAACTGTGTGTGTGTATGTATGTGTGTGCGTGTGAGTATGTGTGCCAAAATGTAGGCCACAGGCGCGTCTCCCTGTTGGTAGCTTAGCTTGTTGCCAATCGGACAAAGTCTGCTGACAGTCGAGACAAATTTCCGAGAAGCAAAGAACGAGCCGAAGCCGAAGTGCACAGGCAAGGAATATGCAAAGGAAAAGGCAAAGAGAAACAACAAAAAAAGAAGCAAAATGTGGCAGCGTACACTGCACAAAATTAATAGCAGTTAAACAGGTGACAAGAACAAAAGCAGAAGATAACTGAGATATATATGATTGCAGCTTGAAGTTGCCACTGCATAATTCCTATTTACTATATAAATATGTAGATTAAATATAACATAGCTGCCATATCTAATTACCTACTCAGCCAAAGCTGCCTAGCATTTTCGTCGAGTGTAGCTTTAAGGTCTGTCTGTTTTTGCTGTTTGATTTATTTGCTGCCTTAGTCTGTGGTCTCTGGTCCCTGGTCCATTATCAAGCGATAACTCGTTTCCGTTTGCCAGCGCCCCAGTCTGGCTTATCAGTGAACACACCAGCTGCAGCACACTCGACACCACCGCACCACACTTTGCTCCACTGTACGTCTGGCCACACACGACGCAGCAGCAGCAGCAGCAGCAGCCGCAGCAGCAGATGACGTGCCTAGCTAGTCAGCAGACGTTTGTCTTTTGCCTTCGGGCAACTTAGCTGAGCCTGGCTAATATGTATATAGATATACATATATATATATAGTTACATACAGAGAGACTAACTAAATATATGTATTTGGCAAATCGTAAGTACATAATAAAAGTCTTTATCAGCTTTTGTGTCTGCCGCGGGGTTTCTGTTGCAAAATGTCAAAAAGCATGACAAATAAATAATAATACATACAAAAAGCAAGCCATGTCCGTCATCTGTCTCGCCCACACACACGCACACAGCGCACTATATACATATATTATATATATATATATATATCAGGCGATTTTGATTTACATGCGTTGCGGCCTTACTTTTTTTATTACATAATCAACATCAACAGCACACTTTATATAGACTTTATATAGTAGTTGTTGTTGTTGTTGTTGTTGTTGTTGTTGTTGTTGTTATTGGCGTCTAGCATTCAGTTTTCTATAATTTTATCAATGAAACATTCACATGTGTCTCGCTGTCTCTTTCACTCGTTGCGTCTCATCTGTCAACATTTTCGTCTGGCTTTGATGTGTGTGTGTGTGTGTGTGTGTCTTTTTTATTTCGAATACCCTGAGGCCATTGTGAATGACTAGAAAGAGGTATGATGTATGTGTGCTAATGTATGTAACGGTTTCAACTATTTAAACGGAAAAAACATATACAAATAAAATGCTGTCAAGAGCTGCGAAGAGTTAGGGTTTGATAAGTTAGTTGATTAAACTGGGTCTTGAGACTCTAGAGAGTATCATGCTAAGGGATCATCTAGTCATCTAATCACAAGTTTATTTTGAGTTTACTTTTTGGCTACATCATTTTTCATTTCACGCTTGCATTATAAAAAGCGATCTTGGTTCAGCCGGCTGACTAATGCTACGTCTGGATCGCGCACTAGATCGCGCAGAGCATCACAAGACATCGAATCACACTACGGCCGCATGACAGACAGACGGGCATGATTAAATAGTTGCGTGCCCAGTAGACAAAACAGGTAGCAACAACAAGAAGAAGAATAAGAAAGATAGCTTTAAAACTTATTGATTATATACATATGTATATCTAATATCTAATAAATATTTATATTTTATTGTTACAGTGGAAGGTCACGACAGAGTCTGCATTGTACAAGATTTTTGTAGAATTTTGTCTGCGTACTTTCACCCAATAATGATCCTAAATAAATTCAGTTAACAATTATAATAATATAGTGCATGACATGCCATAAAAGAACCTGTTCGGCATGCATATTGTCGTGCCTTTTTTTTATGAATTTGCTTGCACAATTTATTTCACAATAGAAAAAACTTCCAGCTTTGGCATTCAATAAATTAGCGACTTTTGATGTGTGTGCGTATACGCAATATTCGCAACAGCTGCTCCAACAAACGGGATTATCCAGCAGCGTTCGAGCTAGACTGGCCAATGCCAATAGAGGGAAAAATAGCAAACAAAAAGAAACCGCAACAAAACGAAACGAAACGGAATCAAACAAATTTTTTCAGACTTTGACCCAGACATGAGGCCGAGATTAGCGTGTGAGCGAGAGAGAGAGTGGGTGTGTGTGTGTGTGTGTGTGTGTGAGTGTCTGACTATAAGTGTGATATATAGTGCAGCTGTCTTGGGGTTCAAGTTTTTATTGCGTTGCGATTCTGTTCTATTTTATTATTTAAATTCTAAGTTTGTCAGTCGATAGTTAAGCTTGGTTAAAGATATGCCAAACATACATACATATATAGACCTAGCAGATCGACAAAATATATACATATATGGCATGTACGTGCCTATGAGCCACTGCACAGATCTAAACAATTTTTCAAGGTTCACTCTAATCGCGCATCTGCTTCTAATCTGGCGGCTGGTCATGTGGGCGTCTGATACAGGTGCCGTTTCGTGATATCTGCTGAATAAGTATCTATATATGTATATATGTGTGTGCGCATACATACATACATACATATAGAAATGAACTCAATTTTATTCCACGCCATTGATAAGCCCGGTCAGAAGCAGAAGCCAGACGCTTGATAAGCAAAAACAACAAAAAAAATTGTATTAAAGAGAACGAACCATGACAGCAACAATAATAATAGTAATACAATAAGACCTTGCTTATTGTTGTTGTTGCTCTTGTTGTTGTTGTTTTTCCGTTTGTCTGCATCAGCTTGGTCGCGTCAGCTGTTTAATTAGCTTTCGATTAATTTATTGCTTTAATTGATGTTAGTTATGGCCCTTGCATTTCATTTTCTTTCCAAAGAGACAACAAAACTTTCGTTGACTCTATAAATTTCTCAGCTCATAACATTCTACTTCACTCTATATGGTTTTTATAACAAGTATAAATTAAAAGCTTATTGAGACGCCTTTATAATTAACAACTTTCGTTATAAACATAAAGCAACTCTTTTTAATTAATTATGGAATCATTATAAAATTATATATATATGTATGTACGTCTCACGTCAGACTACCCGTTCGATGAGTTTTATTAGGTAGACCATCAATTTCAGTGAACTGAAAATCCGGGTTCAAAATTCTCAGATTCGAGATCTTGGTCGATGGTCAAAGCAGGCGTTTTAAATAGTGAAGAAAGCATAATAAATAATGATTATAATAATGACAATGACAATAATAATAATAATCGTATAGACAATGATAATGAGAATAACAACTATATTTCGACATTGGCATGGACAACAATAATGATAATGATTATGCTAATGACAAAGTTAATGGCCAATATCAATTCACTGATGGCAACAATAGTAATGATAATGACAATGATAATGCTAGCAGTAGCAATTGTTAAAGAATAATAATAATAGTAGCAATGATAATGCTAATAATAATGAACAATATTAATTTAATTTCCTAATTGTTAACTAAACAGTATACATTGATTATTAGAATGACTAAATGACATTAAAAAAAATATTACTGATAATTTGCAATAGTTCCAGCAACTAGATTTCCTAGTTTATAAAATACGTCGTTTAGCTGGAGCCAAAAGTGCTGGCTAGACTCGAGAGCAGCGGCTGTGTCTGGTAGCCGAGAGTTCACCGTAGCTGATTGCGCGACCCTACGCACACAAGGCTGACGACACCTACAGCCTAGCTGAAAAGGTGCCCTCCTCTTGCTACCACTCTCTCCCTCTCTCCCACTCTCTCTCTCTCTCTCGCTCTCAATCCATCTGTGTGCGAGCACGTGTGTAGCTATGTAAGCAGATCCACAGTCAAGACGTAGGAGCATGCATAACATAGGCAGAGACAGAGAACCAGAAGCGAAAAAAAGAAGAAAAATAACAGAAACCGAGCCACTTCCTTAGCTCTAGCTTACGCATGGGTTCATTGAACGGAAGTGATTTGCCTACTAAGAGAGCGAGAGGTAGAGCAAAGAGAGAGAGTGAGTGAGCTGGGGAGAGCGAGTGAGTGAGCTGGGGAGAGCGAGTGTGTGAGCTTCGACTTGGACTTTTGTTTAGTTCATGCTCTCGCTACGACTGCCCATGCTATCTATGATTTGCGCTAGATCGAAAAAAAAAAAAAAAAAAAAAAAAACAACTAGCACATGGAAAACCACTGAGAACTAGCTCAAAACAAGCAGCTGACATTTTCGTTAAGTTTAAACTAAGAGCCATTCCTGAATACTACCTAAATATCTGGCAACAACAAGTGGCTGATAAAGCTCTTACTATATAAATACATATACATATATCTGAATATATCTGTATATATGTATATGCTTACATATTTATGCTCTATATTTCATTGTTGTCATATTTTGTGAGCTCACGCCCCCACAAGCTATACACGCCCAAATTAGCAAAAAAAAAAAAAAAAAAAAAAAAAAAATCTATAGAAAATAAACTAAAAATTTTGACAAAAAAAAAAATCCAAAATTTTTTTTTTAGATTCCAAATATTTGTGCTTTTTGTTATTTATTGCTACATTTTTTATGACAGCCACAAAAAAAAAAAAAAAATAGCTGAAGGGTTTTTAAAGAGCATTCAAAAATTGCTTTCTGTATATGAATTCAAGCTACAGTAAATTCACGCTAAATGGTATTGGGAAATACAAGAAATGGCAATAAAAGCATTATAAAAAGTTATAAGAAATATTCAATTTTATTTGATATTATTAAAGAGTTTTTACTATAATTTCTGTTGAATATTTATTATTCAGTTTCACTTGAAGAGCTTTCACTGTATTTGAATATTTATATATGAGTTTTTGTCGAAAATGCGGCGTTGATTTCAAAATTTATTGCATTTATGTGAACAGTGGACATTTTCTATAATTTTTGTCTTTTTTCTCTGACTGGATGTTTGCCGCTGTTGCTGCTGTCGTCGCTGTATGTGTGTGTGTGTGTGTGTGTTTTGACAGGAAGTCGCCGGAATGCGTTTCGCTTAGAGAATGCGAATAGTCGACTCATATCATAAGTATAATTAGGTAGTTGCCTTCTAGTTTGTTGTTGCTGCCCATTAAAAACGCTAAAATTTGTTGTTGTTGTTGTTTGTATTTTTGTTTTTCCGCCCGCTACACTGACGTCGAAAATAATGCACACACACACACACAGTGTGTAATAGCAAGGTAGAAAAACAGAAATGAATTTACGTTGCTCACCTTTTTGATTAATTGTTGTCGTTGTTGTTGTTGTTGTTGTTGCTGCTGCTGCTCTGTTTGCGATTTTGTTTTTGCATATATATATATACAATATGATTTTTAGAATTTGTTTAGGAATTTCGTTAGTTATTTATAAATTACAAATTATGCTTATATTGACTTTTTGCTACACACATTCACACACATACACGCACACACAGAATTTGATTAAAATTATTATTTATTTTGTATGATTTTCTTTTGATTTTATGTGAATTTAACTAAGCACACTTTACATGCTATGTTATGTGTATGTACATTAACAGGGCTGTTATTGTTGTTGTTGTTGTTGTTAGTGCTGTGACTGCTGCTGCTGCTGCTATTGTTGTTGTTGTTGTTGTTGCTGTTGGTTTTGTTGAGGTTTCGCTTGTAATTTGCAATGCTGCTGCTGTTGCTGTTTGTTGTTATTGAAATTATTTTGTTTTTATATTTTGTAGGAATGATTTGAGTAGAGGAACGCTAGCTACATACGTATATCTCTATATGTATGTATTTTATTTATTTGTATTGTATATAACTGTTTATATATATGTATGTATTTTGTAGATGTATTTAGTTATTTATTCTCTTCTGGCTGCTGCTGTTGTTGCTGTTTCTATTGTTGCTTGGTCGGACTGCTTAATATGTGTATAATCTATATAATATACATGTATTATTTCGTACTACATGTGTAAAAGATTGTGCATTTCTTGTGTTGTATATTTTTGTAATGCGACGATTTTTTGGTTTTTCTGTTTTGCGCGCGGACAACGACGGCGACAACGAAACGAACTGAGACGCACGCAAAGTTACACTGCGGCCAACTTGAATGTTCCATATGAAAGGTATATGGCAATGCTTGAACATTCGACGACGCGTCATCTATGTGTGTGTGTGTGTGTGTGTGTGTGTGTTGTATCTGTGTGTCGTTCGCTCGCTCGCTTGCTCGTGCTCTCTGGCAAGCTGTCGCGCTCTCTGTCTGGCCGACTGGCTGGCTGTGTGTGCGCGCTGTAAATCAGACAACAATTGTTTTGCGCTTTTCGCCACAGCTACAGCAAGAGCAACAACAACAACAACAACAACAGCAGCAGCGGCAGCAGCAGTGATGGCGACAGCAACAACAACAATAATTATTAAAATAAAACGCAGACGAGAGACAGACAGACAAAAAAAAAACAACAGCGCAGCCGCCGTCGCTAACTGAAAGCTTTACCTTACCATTCGTTCCATTCTCAAAACGTTTCAAAACGCGCGCGCGCTCTCACTCTCGCTCTCGCTCTCTGGCGCTCACACGCACACCATCAACCCGCTCACAATAACAACAACGTGCAGCCGGTTTTTGACTGTAGTTGAGAAAACAAATTGATAAATTGCACAGTGGTTTCGCTCGAGCTTACATTGAAATTATAATCAATGAGTTTAGTGTAATGGTCCACTGTAATTTTACAGCATTTACAACATTTATTTGCTCTCATTGCTGACAAGCACGAACACGGCCCAGCACGGCTGAAACCCGCTCACGTCTAGGTTTAGGCATTAACTAAATCCACTTGCGAATGTCGCTCTGCATTGTTTTTTTTTTTACTTATTCGGATCTCTCTTCATATGTGTGTGAGCAAAGTTTGCTGAGCAAACGTTTACTTCGGAAACGAAACGAATCGACTGCATGCGCTCTCTCTCTCTCTCTCGCTCTGGTGCTCTCGCGCTCAAACGCTTACGTATTTTAACAGCGTAGCTAACATTAACAGTGCGCTGTGAGCACTTAACAGCAGCAAGTGGCTATGAATTTATCAGTTGCTGTTGCCGTTCCATTCCGATTCCGATTGCTGTGACATTGTTCTAGCAAACATATTTACTTACTACTGCTGCTAACTGTTGTCTTAATGTTTGATTGTGTGTGAGCATGATTATTTGTATCGCCCAGACGCTTGTCTAAATACAATTAATACATGCAGGTGTCGCTGTTGTTGTTGCTGCTGCTCAGTTTCACTGTTTCACTGTCACTGGTTGCTGCTGTTGCCATCGCCTCGCTGCTGCTGCTGCTGTCTTGAGCCGCCGTGCAAAGTCCAAGAAATTAAAGTGTCAGACAGCCGCAGTCGCCGTTGAAGGGCTGTGCGGGGGCGACGATGGCAGCGGCGGCGCGGGCCAAACCGCACGTTAATTAAGTTTATTTATGCAGCAATTTTTTTTGTTTTTTTTTTGTTTTTTCATTGTTGTCGCTGGTTTTAGTATGGTTTATTTATATATTTTTTTAATGATATGAATCACATGCGACATTCTCATTTGATTATTGCCCCAATGCAAAATATAAACCCTCCCCGTCGCCCAGATCAGTGGGTCGAAGTGTCTGGCCGATCGGTTACCCAGTCTGCGGGGCCTTTTGTTCTTTTTTTTTCGCTTATTTTTTTTTTCCTGTCTGCGGTTTTGTTGTTTGTTGGCTTTTTAAAAATAGCCGCAAGCAAGCTACTAAAATTGTATTAACGCGTCTATAAATTGTTTTTAACATTTGGCCTTAATGCCCAGAGCCAAGAAGTGGGCGTGTATATGACTTTAAGTAGGCAATTAGGCAAAGGATATGCCTACAAGCTGCCAGAGACAAAAACGTAATTAGTGTAATGTAATGTAATGTATCTATAGGGTATACTTAAGCTTTGTTGAAGTATTCGGTAACTAGGTAACTGTTTATGTACCTAGAAATTAACAGCTATATTCTAGCTTTATACTTGTCTAAGGGATACAATTCAATTTAAATAATATAGTCTAGTTAAGTAACAGAATAAATAAAAGTATACATTACTTAACTATATTAACTATTTAACAATTTACATACAAGTATCTGGCAGATTCATGTGATATATTTAACTGCTTATATAAATATATCACGTATAGAGCGTGATTTAGAAACATTTTAATGTGGTATCTGCACGTCGTGCACACTTAGTCTAAGCCTTTCAGCTATATTTCTTGTATAATATTAATTTTTGTTTATATTTTCTTTTGTTTGCGATGCTTTGATTTCTAAGAAATGCGCCTCGCAAGCCTTTCGGCCCGTCCCTAACCACAAAATTATCACAGTTTCAGCTTAATTTATGTACAATATTTTCTTATTTTTATTTCTTATTTATTTTCATTTTATTCATTTTATTTGTTGTCTCTCTATTGCTCTCTGACGACAACAACAATTGAGACAACTTATCATGAAGTGCTAATTAACATTGTCTCGTCTGGTTTCTCGCCATATGCAGTACGCTGTCTGTTTGTCAGTCTGTCTGTCTGTCTGTCTGGCGACCTACCTGTGTGGTTACTAAGCTCAACTTGCCAGCGTGCCGTTCACCACCCCCAACAGCAGCCACCATCCGCCGAACCACAGACGAGAGAAAAAAAAGAAACAGCCGTAACTCACCCAAAAAAAAAAAAAAACTGGCACTTGGTAGCGACGACGTCTGTGTTTGCTTTTGCTTTGGCGCACAATGCGAATGAGCCAAAAAAAAAAAAAAGTACAAAAAAAAAGCAAATAAGAAACATTGTACATGCCAAAAAATACTCGACAAGTACCAAGCACTGAGAGAAATTGGTCAACCAACTGAATATATGCTGATAAGAGTGGAAGATGAAAATATATATACAATTTTGATTAATTTGTAATGAATGAGATAATGATAATGATAAATGATATACTAGATCTATCTTATACAAGCAAAGAGCTTTCGCATATGAACTGAACTCTTCTTTTTTTTTGCACAGTGTATGCATACATGTATGTATTTATTTTGAAACGCGGCCACAAACGGCGAGACATTTGTTTATGTTGATAATTTAATAAGAGCGCCGCTGGAGGCAAACGTGCGGGCAGCAAGAGGAAGTGGTTGACGAAGGGCGGTGAAGGGAAGGGTCGGGTAACGCAAATTGGGAATGAGACAGTTGTTGCGGGCGTCACACGTGACGTATGCGCAATGCTCGACGCATGCAACTTGCCAAATGAACGATTCGTTGCGATGCGATGCTAGGCGATGCGATGCGATGCGATGCAATGCGATGCGATGGTTGCTGCACGTTAATTTGTGAGCATGCCAAGGTCGGGCTGTAGCTGTTGTTGTTGTTGTTGTTGTTGTAGTTGTCGTTGTCTGCATTTATAAATAAATTCGCTGTGGCAAATAAATAATTAAATAGATATGCATACACTATCCGTGTGTGTGTGTGTGTGTGTGTGTGTTGTTGCCGATCGTTGTAATTAAAGGCGCACATGTCGTATACGTAATTTTGTAAACCTCAAAAACGATCCTCGGCACAGCCACAAGAAAACAAGTATCATGCGCAGTCAACGTTGTTGTTGACACTTTTTGCTGTTAGTCATTATTTGGTTGTTGTTGTTGTTGTTGCTGTTGTTGTACTCGATTTGTTGTTGTCGCTGTGTGATAAGCAGACTGTGTCGAGACAACAAAAGACGCAGACGATTGCCACTTGCGCACAAATATACAAAGTATGTCCACATACACAAACACACACACACACACATACACCTCTATATGGTGTGGCCCATTGTTGTTGCTCTAATATATTTTTAGCTCAGCTACTTTTGAGGCAGCTGCAACTGCTCCGAAAAAGAAAGGCAAATGCCAAAATTGCAGTTCGCAATTCTCTACTCTTCAGCTCTCAGCTCACAGCTCACGGCTCGCAATACGCAATTGCATGTTGTCCCAGACAATGCGTCTAGTCATTTAGTCATTTAGTCAGTCAGTCAGTCAGGCAATCAGTTGTTGTTGCACTCGATAAGGCAGTCGCAAGCTCATGAATCACATGATGAATGATTTTTAATGTGGCATTCGCTGAATGCATTGATTAGTTCTTCATATCAGTCAAAAATGAGAAGAAGAAGAAGAAGTCGAAGAAGAAAAATTTACACACTACAAGCAAATGAGCTAACAATGGAGAGGGCAAGCAAGAGACAGCGAGAGCGAGAGAGCGAGAGAGAGAGTGAGCGAGGGAGAGAGGAAGCGTGTGGGTTACAGTCTGGCAAATGGAATGACTTTAGCTATCAATCATAAAAGTTAAGACAACCCATTGTGTGCCTGGCAACAGCTGCAACAGGTTTATGGCGTACTATGGAAGAAATTTATATTATTTGTGCATAAATTTAGTCTCTTAATAAATTTAAAAAATTAAAATTAAAATAATAGAAAGTATAGTTAAGACTTTAAATAATATAAGCTACTTATTTATTTAATTTAAAAATTATTTTCTTATATTTCAAGTGTGTTTTGGAATAAATCTCAATTTGATAAAATCAGGGGAGTCATATATTTATTTTTTATTTATTTTATATATTTTTTATTTATTTTTTTATTTATATATATATTTTTTATTTATTTTGTATATTTTTTATTTACATTTTTATTTATATATTTTTTTTTTTATTTATTTTATATATGTATTTTTTATTTATTTTATATGGTATTTTTGCTATACATTTTTATCATATTCAAATATTCACAGCTAGCTTGGAATTTTAAATGTTTTCGTCACGCTTTTTATGATTCTGCATTGCTCATTTACCAACACCAACAAAGGAATATTTAATTTGTCTACACTTAATATAAGTCTACAACGTTGTCCTACACACTGTCCACTTATGAATGTTACTATCACTGCCTATCCCAGACTTGCACTCTATAGCATATACAATACTAAGCAACATTGTAGTGTTGTTTATCAACACTCAATGACATCTTTAGTGCTCTTATCTCCAATGCAATTATCTGACACATTGTCTCTTTTATGTGAACTCCTTGTCCATTTGGAATCAGTAATCTCATTCATTAAACTTTCTGAAATCATTTCACAGCACTAAACAACATTGTATTTTATATACCAACAACCGAAGGCACAGTAACTCACATTTATGAGCTTTCACATTTTATGACAAATGCATTTGCCAATCTGCATTTGATTAGGCTTCTGTGTCGTATTTACCAACACTGATACGCGATACTTGATACTGATACTTGATTTGATATCTGGCAAGTCTATTAGATATATGCTTGGCATTTCGTGTGTATATATAATAAAGCATTGTATATTGGGCATATTTATTATTAATTTATCAACACTTATAGCTTGTTTACCAACACTCAAACTTTACTTCAGCAATATACCATATGAATGGGCTTTGCTTATGCTTATTTAACTGGCAGTAAATCCTATTTAGTTGAGTTTTTTGTGTCATTTATTAACACTAGTTTTAAGCGAAACTCAATGTATTTTAAATACCTTTAGAAAAACATAAATGTTTGTATATTTTTATGTATATATATTGTATCCATAGTACATTTTACACAATAGGCAACCTTTTGCTAATGAATTTTCAATGCGTTTCTCAATGGAGCTCATTAAACGGCGATGAAGGCACGTTGCCAGTTCAACAATAGCCAGTCCATTGGCATCCATTGATTGCACTCTGAGTCATAACTCATTGAACTTTTGCCGGCAGCAACAATTGCAGCTAACAGCAGCAGCAACAACAGTAAAAAGTGTCAATCAGCGCCTGGTAACTGATTCGAACCGAGCTGTGAGCTGTGAGCTGTGTGCTGTGAGCACAGATGGGCCACATGGTCTTGGTCTGAGTGCGATGACGCCTTAAGCACATTAGAAGCGACGACGCCAAGTGCTGTCAGCAGCCGGGCAACAGAGTCGTAAATGTGGTAATAATAGTCGCCGATGGGGCTACAACGTTGTGGGTGTTGAAAGCCAAGACATAAATGTCGAAGCATATGTTTAGACGCTCTGTAGCTACTCTGTTGTCCAGCGGACAGGTCTATTACCCGAGCCCTGGCTCATATGCCGGCAATATTAGACAGCCAATGGCTCTGTCTTTCTCCCCTCACTTCTTCCCTCCTCTTCCCACTTTGTCGTCCAGCCATCCGTGTGTCTCTGTGCGTGCATGTGTGTGGTCCATGTGGTTGGAGGTAGAGGATCGTAAATGGAGAAATATGAAATTCTCAAATGGCTGCATTTTATAGTTTTTACTTTAAGTATGCAGTGTTGTAAAATGCAAATAGCTATTTAAATTGTTGAGCTTTCAGATATTTCAATTGGCTCGATGGGGACTAGTATATATCTTATATAAGAAGTTCAAAAGTCTACTCTGATTACACTTTATGATTAATCAAAATCTTGTTTCCCATTTAAGACGAATCTCATTGCAGAGGAGCCGACAGAGCAAAGTGAAGGACAAGCAATATACAGTTGATTACATTTAATGTTATGACAAATGAATGAGGAACGAAAGGCAGAAGCCAACAAGGTAAAGGATAAGCAGGACGAGTCAGACAGAACGACAGCAGCAGGAAGGGCTGAGGCGTACAAATAAGGTGCTGAAAGTCAAAGACTTGTGCTAACCATAATAGACAACGTGCTCATTATACAAATTGCACAGAGAGAGAGAGAGAGGAGCAAACGTAAAGGTAGATGACGTAGATGACGTAGAAGACGAACTATAGAACCTTAAAATCCTTTTTGGTAAAGTAAAAAGGTCTGGGCCTCAGAGAGTTCTTAAGAGAAAACGCTGACACAATTGGACAACGGGCAAAACAACCTGAATTCAGATTCAAATGAAGCTGAAAGCAGAAAAGAATCTATTAAGATATTATCAGATGGCAAGCAGAAGAAAAGGGAAGCATAGGGCAGGGAGGTGGGCAGGTAGAGGGGTTAGGGGTTAGAAGTGTAATCAGTGCACACGACGAAAAGCCTTGCAATTGTTGCAGACGTCAATTTGGGTCGGGGCAACAGACTGGCGGGGAGAAAGAGAGAGTGAGAAAGGAAGAGAGAGAGAGGCAGCCACAATTGCGGCCATTAGTGCAGAGAGCATAAGAGAGAGTGAGAGAGGAAGGGGGAGAAGAGGAACTGCATCAACCCTTTTCGTAGACATTTTTCGTATGACAACGGCAAATATTTGCCGGATAATATGAATAACAAAGCAGGCGTAGACATAGACGCGAAAAGCAAAGGGCGACGAGAGAGAAGGAGAGAGAGAGAGAGAGAGGGAGGGCAAAGGGTGGCGACAGAGGCAGTCAGTCAGCCAACCTACTTAAGCCAAGACCAGGGCGCTGAGCAGACCTGACGCAGACGTTGACTACAACTTAAACTAAAAGGCCGACTGGGCAACGTCGTCGTTGTTGTTGTTGTTGTTGTTGTTGGCTGTTGTCGCCGGTGTCTGAGACGCAGACAACTTCAAAATGGAGCTGGAAACTGTTTTTGTTGGGGTCGGACTGGCGGATGGAGGCGAGCGCAGTCGGAGTAGGAGAGACCCAGACGTAGACGAATTGCTGACTGACACAAAAGTGCTTTTGTTGCACGGTTTAATGAAGAAGCCAGAGGACAGAGAGACACATAGAAAGAGAGAGCGAGAGAGAGAGAGAGAGCGAGAGTGACAACTAGAAAGAGATGGACAAAGAGAGCGATAGCAAGTCAACTCATCGAATTATCCATCATTCAATGTCCTGTTGAAATTGCACTTCAGAGCAGGATATGCCTTTCGGCCAGACGCACTCATGACACAAAGCTGCTTGCTACGACAACGTTGTCAATGCTGAAAGCTCGGATCCCATAGCGCATAAGCTCGACCCTTGGTAGGGCATGTCAAAGTCTGTGTCCGAAAAAAAGGAAGGAAAAAATAAATAAGAGACACAAAAAAAAAAAAAAGAAAACACAAAATAAATGCCCAGGCGTAAGCGAGTGCAGCGTTTGTATAAACAGAGAGACTAAAAGGCGACTGAGCGTCGAGTGCACGATTGATAGATACTCATTAATTATTGAGTAACTGTCTGAGCATTCATTTGCACTTACTGCTTTAATGTATTCCGTGTTTTGGGTGTATGCTGAGTATTGTTTCTCTCTCTCTCTCTCTCCCTCTCTCTCTCTCTCTCTCTCTCTCTCTCTCTTATATATTAGATATTTATATTTATCGATAAAGTGCGGGGAGATCGATTTATTATCGCTAATGAGTAAGAGAGATACCGAATTCGAACAGTAGATACATATAACAGAAATTTACAGGGTATATATGAAAAGAATACGGTATAAATGTGAAGCTCAAGCGAATGCAGGGCTCACACACAACACACAGCACACACACACACACACTCATACGCAGACACAAAACTGCATGCTGCGCTCGTTTAGTCCGCCCCTAGCCCGTGACCCCCTACCACCTTGTTAGCCTCTACCCTCTGCCCGTATACCAGCGATGTTTTTCCAGTTTTTGCCCTGATGCGGCGGCTGCTGCACTTCAGACGCTGCTTTGTTGCAGCCAAGAGCGCCGTCAACGGCGTCCAACAATCGACACACGCAGACAGACAGAGGGAGATGCAAAGAGAGAGAGAGTGAGAGAGAGAGAGCGAGAGGGGGAGGCTAGGCAGGCGGGCTGGATGCAGGCCAGACTGTGGCAGACAAAACAATATGTTTGTTTGGATTATATCGAAACGGAGCTGCGCTGCGTTCTGCGACACGAACGCGACGCTTCTTTGTATGCGCAAACAATTGGAGCAGGCGGAAGTTGGCTGAAGGCGAGGCGGCAGAGCCGGGACAGCGCTGAGGTAAGGGCAGACAGTTGTCCCGGGCAACTGCCGACAGAGCGAGACAAACATAGAGCGACAGAGATGGGGCATGCATGCAGCTTGCATTCGCCCATTCCCCATGCCCCATTCTCCGTTCCCCATTGCCCATTGCCCGGTCACGATTGCGCACCTTGAAAATGTTCGCCTTGCGCCTTGATTAACTGTCAGTGGCTGAAAAGTGATTTAATCAAGGAATTGCAACACACACAGAGAGATCTCTGGCAACAACATGTGCACCATATGGCGGCTGCCTGGCTAACTGACTAACTGACTAAGGCACAGCCTGACTATGGACCCATCCAGCCAACGACCACATCAATCAACTCGAGTCTCAAGTGCGCTGCGCTGCATCCTTGAAAGACGCCCCGTCCAGCAATCTACTTGCATCTGGATTGAAGTGCCGGGTAGCTGGAGCTGTTGCCAGCTGCTGCGGCTTGCTGGGGATCTTGCATCTTACCTTAAACATGTTGCGCGCGTTTTTTTTTGGCCTCTGTCCCACTGCCCCTGCCCCCGTCGGGTGCAGACTGGCCATCCTAATGGCTGCCTATGTGGAGCCTGACTTGGCAGCTTTCAGTGGGAAGTCAACAAGAGAACCGCAGGAGAAATAACTAGAGGAGCAACTAAGAGATAGAGAGAGAGACAAACGGAGATTGAGAGAGAAAGAAAGTGACAAACCAGGGAGAGGAAAGTAGAAAGAGGAAGAGAAAGACTGAGGGACAGGTTGAGAGAGCTATGGAGAGAGCAGGAGGGAAAAAAAGATGGATGTGAAACCGATAGATTCAGAGAAAAAGAGAGGGAGTAAGAAAACCAGGGACAACAAAAATTAACTGAGAAAGAGAAGGAAGTAGAAAAATGCAGAGGTTGAACATCATATTATACGACTTAATTCTTAATTTCTTAACAATTATATATATAAGAAGATTTGTGAAGGCAAGGGAAGTCATTGTATTTGTCAATTGGGCTGAACTATGTATGTGCCTAAGCCTATTTACTTATTATCCCATTAAATAAGGTGGCCAACAGACAAAAAAAAAAAAAAAAGACAATGAAACAAAGAAAATAATAATAAAGTGCGAACGGGCAGAAAAGGAGACAGCCAAAAAGCTTAAGGACGCGCACACACTTATACCTGGGCCAAAGGATACACAAGTGTCTCATTAAAAGAAATAAAGACAAGTCCTTAAAGTCAGTCGAGCCCAAGAAACAAGAGGTGCACGGGCAGAGCGACAAAAGGCACAGTAGAGAGGGAGGGCCGAAACATGAGCGAATTCAAGGACAACTACGAACGAAACAAAACCAAAAAAAAAGGACAACAACAACTACAAAGAGTGCCAAAAAATCAACAAAAGTGCGCTATTAAGGCAATTTGATGTGGCGGCTCCCACCCCTTCAGCAATCGGTTTTGCTCCTCTCTCGACTGTCCGTCTCCCTCTCTCTCTTTGGCAAACACGCGACTGTCGAATGTCCCCACAGTGCGGCATATCGCCCATCATTAGAGCGTCGCCGGCTCAGACAGCAACAGAGAAGCAAAGTGGCTCAATGTCAGACACAGACACACACAAACACACACACACACACACAGACACACACACACTCGCACACGCAAACTGATTCAAATGCTCACACACATTTGTATTCCCTCGCTCTCTGGCTGTCTGCCGTTCTCTCTTTCCGCTGCAGCTTAAGTGCATGGGCATAAAAAGCTCTCTGCCTAAGCGCGCTGCCGCAAAAAGGGATAGACGATATGAAACAGACGACTGTGCTCTGTCTCTCGCTCTTTCGTTCGTGTGTGTGTGTGTGTGTGTGAGTGAGTGAGTGTGCTTGTGTGCGTGTGCAGCAGACGCATTGAAACAAAATACCGAAATTCTATGCGTGACCTTGAAAAGTATTCCTTGCTTGCTGCTGCTGCTGTTGCTGTTGTTGTTTTTGCCGGTCTGCGTCGGTGGTTGTTTGTGTTGCTGTTGCGGCTGCTTCGGCCTCTGCTTCTGCTGCTGCGGCGGCTGCTGTCTGGTGTTTGTCGTCGCCGTCGCCGTCGCCGACATCGTCGTTGATTTTGTTGTTGCTGCCGTCTGCATTTTCCTTGTTGTCTGCGCACAATTTGTGTTGTTGCTGTTGCTTCGTCTTCTTCTGGCTGCGTTTTAGCATTTTTTTTTTTGTATGTTTGAAGTTGGCTTTTTTTATTGAACGCGCCAAAAAAAATTGTAAAGGCAAATGCGACTTTGACGTCCGCCTCTCACGACTCGTCGCTGTCTGCATGGCTGTGCGTGTGTATGTGTGTGTGTGTGTGTGCGTCTGCATCTGTGTGTATGAGTGTGAGTTGGCTGCATTTTGACGTCAGACGCCTAGGGACTATGGCGGGGGCCAGCAGCCGCACAGCCCAGACATGCAAAATAAAACAGATGAAAACAAGTACGAGTCAAGTTTGTTGGCAAGTGTGCTCGACTAGCAGATACTCTGTAAGATGGTCATGTTGTAGTCATGTCAGTTGTACTAAGATATTAGACAATATTGAGATCTTAAAAAAGGTTAATTCTTGAGGATTGCAAAGAAATACGTAAGATTTATTTTATTTTATTTTTTGATGCCTAGATGTTGTATGACCCCATTGTGCAATTGAGTTGATTACAGGGTATAATGATGAAAGGGTTACCAATAAAAACAAAACGTTTCGTTTGCATTTTGTGGAATCCTCCTTTGAGTTAGTTTCAAGGTACGTTAAAGCACCAGGTATTTAACTAGTATAAATGAGGAATATAGTGACTAATGTCTGTGATTGATTACTATCTAAATTAATAATAAATTATTGCTACTATTATATAATAATGATTTATACTATTAATGATCGATAAATATCTCTAAATTATTTCTGATCGCTGGAAAACTCTAACATAAAAGAGACTAAAAGTTGACTAAATGTTTACGTTCGATTAATATCTAAATACTAATCTCTTTTAATGGACATACTTAAAGCATGAATGATCCATCAATATCTGAAAAGGAATCTCTGATAATATAACTACTTGCAGCAATAATAATGCTAATGATTAATGAGCTAGCCATACTTTATCGATATCGGACTGCAGTAAAAGCTTAAGATATCGATTAATAACAATATGCAACTGGCAATTGCAATCAATTTTGAGTTGATAGGCCGATATTACAGATATGCAATCATTACGTTTAATAAATGCCAAAAGCTTGTTATTAGTTATAGCTCCACTGGAGCTGCACTTATTCTAATTGGCGGCCATTAAGTCGCAAGGGGGAAATTATGAGCAACCTGTTTGATGTTTTGCAAAAATCCTTGTAATGACCTCTCATCTAAATATGGATGCATCCATATGCCCAGTAGCTGGGGTCCGCTTCGAATCGGATTCGACAACGATGCAACGGCTACCGCGCGGCTTGTTTATAATTAGCATTTTTGCCGATTGCCAGCCGCTTGATAAGCCATTGTGTGAGACAAAATGCAAGATTTATAGCGACAGGATATTGAGAGAGCGAGAGAGAGAGAGATTCTTTGACCAGGCCAAAACCGGGACACCAGCTCTGCCCCAACGACAGAGCCTGTCTTCTGTCTGCGAGACAGATGCAACATCCTGTCCATAACTTTGGCTGCTGTTGCGGCTGTCGCTGAAATTGCATTCGCATTCGCATTCGCATTGGCATTGGCTTTACCATGTCTGTCTGGCTGTCTCTCTGTCTGTCCCTTCGTCTGTCTGCCAGTTGGGGCGTCACTGTTTGCTCCACATGTTGCACGTCCATGTCTGAGTCTCCTCTGTCTCTGCCTCTCTAGTTGTTCTCTCTCTCTCTCTCTCTCTCCCTCTCGTTTTACAAATGCACATAAATTTTAATGTAATCACATTCACAGTCCGACTTGGCCATAGCCCATAGCTTGACCGTCGCCAGCTGCAAGTGATGCCCATTTTAGCTATAAAACGGCTAGATCTAGCTGTAAAATACATTTTTTAGCGATTTTTATTGAAAAGTAGATTCAATTTATGATACCATAAAAAATTACTTTAAAACTAAAAATATTGTTATAGTGTTGTATAACGCAGCAATGAACAATGAATTGAATAACTGATTACAATTATAACATGTATATAAATAGATCTCAAGTAGAACCCAAAAATATAATTGTTTTAGTTTTAGCTTGAAAAAAGCTAAACTCTTCTAAAAGCTAGCTAGCTGCGCAGCACTGTCCTCAGCAGCTCTGCTGACTGTGCTGCAACGCATTCAGGGATTTTGCAACATTTCATTCAATTTAATTCGAGTTGAATGCCGTCGTCGTCGTTGACGTCGACGTCGACGTCGTTGTCGTCGTTCGATTGTTGGAGCTCCGGCGTTTTGATTTGGCTGCCCCCTGTCTGAGTCGAGCGTCTGCTGCATGCAGCCGACTGCAGTTGGGGTGCAGGGGGATAGTCGTAGCTGCAGGTACAGAGTCTGTGAGCTGGAGTTGGACTTGGGATTGGAGTTGGAGCCAGAGTCAGAGCCAGAGCCAGAGCCAGTTCGGTTTGCCTGTCAGTTGGTCTGTCTGCGCGCTGGCTCTTTATCCAGGCGCTCGCTATTTATTTCGCATTCGCAATGACAGCGAAGGGTTTGTTGCGCCCCTCCCCAAATCCCCCTTTCGCTCGGCACTAGGCACATAATTAAGAATGCTTTTTTTTTTCTTCCCCTCTCTTGTTGGCCAAAAAAGTTGACGTGTGGAAAAGGCGAAACGCAAAACGCAAAAGTTTTTGTGCCAACTCATGGCCCCAGAACTTGGCAGACAAGTAGTAGTAGCTGAGTGCGACACTTTTCTAGAACGCATTAAGGACATTGTCGGCGGCTAGTTTCAGTGTGGCGCCAAAAAGTAGGCAGCTAACCGGGCCCAGCCGCCTGAGTGCCTTTATTTATGCACTTTGCTGACGCGTCGCCCAAGTCCGTTGCCTGTCGCCTCGCTGAGCAGCAGCCTGACCAAAAGGCAAACACACTCACACACACACACACACACACGCTTGCTCAAAATTTCATTGGCAAACTTTCGGTCGAGAGGGCTGTAACCGAACTGAAGAGCTGAACGACTAGCTAATCCGCTTTTCGAGTACAGAGAGAGAGACTACAGAGATTAGAAATGTTGTGAGTGAAATTTTTGTATATCATTGATAATCGATTATTATCGATTAACTGTATTATGCTAGAAAATTATGTAGGAGCTGATAAAAGATATATTTCAATATAACTTATAGGTCAAAAGTAGATCTACTCTCTGCCAGTAAAGATATTTCTCTTTGCCTGTTACATAGCTGTCCATAATATCATCCGCCTCTCAAGCATTTCTACTACAGTAAAGAGTGTAGCAGAAACAACGTCACTGGTCCAGCTTATACTTGGCTGGCCTGCAACGTCCACTCCCTTGCCGTTGCTCGGCGACCCAAAAGTTTAGCCTTTTTTTTTGGCTTTGAAAATTTGATTTAGAAAATGCGTGTGCGGGCGTCTCTTAACTGTCTATCGTCTGGGTTTTTCATTTGGCTATTTAATATGTATTATTTTTTCTCACCCTGCCCCTCTCGACGGACAGAAATTAATCAAGATATTAACAACCCTGAAATTTCTGACTGTCTGAATGAAAAAAAAGGGTTTTTTGGCCAAGGTCAGAATTGAGTTATGAATTATTGAACAAGTTTGACGCATGGCATTTGAATTCATTTAGAGCGCGGCAACCAGACAACCTGTTGAGAATGCGAGAGAGTGAGAGAGAGGGAGGGAGGTAACTTTTCATTAGCCGACGCCAGGAGTTGGCTAGCATAGCCAAAGCTGCATCAAAGGCAGCTGTTCGTCTGCTCCCACTGATTGGTTGCCAGTTAACGCCTTTCAAATACACACACACACACACACACATACGTTTGCAATCAATGCTGTGTTGATTATGCAATAATACAAAAAAAGAAATTTGCAGACACAGCCAGACACAAAAACTTAAAAAAGAAGGAAAAGAGAAGAGAAGAGAGGAGTAGAGAAGCGAAGCTAAACCTTTTGCTCCCTCGACCCGAATTGCAGGCAGAAACTGTTTGCGATTGTGTCTCGACGTGAACGCATGAAATGTTCGCCCACTCAAAGGGTCGGGCAGACACACGTGTACAGCTGGGGATCGGGTTGGTCGCATGTGCATCAGACAATGGAGTGTGAGAAGTCTCAATCTCGCTCCCTAACTCGCTCTCTCGCTCTCGCTCTCACTCTGTCTCTCACAGCGTGCTCCTTTGTGCAGGCAACAGAAAATAAAGTTTATGACTTTGACTGCCGATGGCGACGCAGCCACCGCCGCTGCTGCTGCTGCCCTCACTGTCTGCACCGGCGACGACGTTGGCGGCGTCTATTATTGTCGATTTTGCATTGTTGCCTGGCACTTGAGGCTGCGCACAGTGGGGCAAGCTAGCCCAAAAGTGGACAGACCCTGGGCAAACTCTGCAATTCCATCTAGAGTAGCTCAAGCTTACTACCAAACAACTTCTAACAAGTTGCTACTTGTTTAAAGAACTAGTTCATTTGCATTCTTGCATCCCACAGTGGCACAAAAGACTCTAAAACTAGCAAGTTCTTCAACTAAGCACAAATATTGTATAGCATGGAACTAGTTCTATTGTTCAGTTCTTATTAGTTATTCAATTATTCATGACATTAGTTAGGGCAAACTTTCTACCTGTTGAGTTGCGTATACTTTCCACTGCCTCATTCGACTCGTTTTGACAGCTCGCTTTTACACTGTCATCAGAAACACGTGTGCTACAAATTACCATGTACTTAGGTACAGATATGCAAATTTACCTCTATTTATGTTCAGGCATCTGTGAAGGAATATTTTAACTATTAATCAAATAGAGTCGCAATGGTCTGTTCATCACATTTATGATGACATTAAACCACAGCTTGGCACATTTACTAGTTCCTGGTTCCGGCAAACATATTTATCATATTTATTCATGTCAACTATTGTGGGCAGATGAACATTTACTAGTTCCTATCCCCAGCTTCCCCAGTTCCGCCAGATCTCCCACTTCCCCAGTTCGCATCTATGAGTACCAAATGGAACTGGTTCCTTTGAACAAGTATTCTTCAAGTATTAAATTTGTTCACCTTAAGTAGTTCTCACATTTAATTTGAGCTCAAGGTAAGTTCACATAGTTCATTTTTGCAAATGAACTAATTTACAGAAGTTATTCAATTGAACTAGTTGCTATTATAGTTCTAGGTTTACTAGCAAATACCACTATTGAGTTCATTTAAAGTTAGTTTCTTTCTTTCTTTGATATATGTAGATAGTTCTTCGTTCCTGGTTCATTCTTGTACACTGTAAAAAACGAACTACGACTGGAACTACTTACTGGTTCTCAGTTCGATTCAACTCATTCGCTGTCAACTGGTTCTTTAGCCTATTTTCGATGTTAACTCCTTTGCTAACTGTAAACAAACTAACTGTATAATAGTAATTCCCACTCTGTCGCACTCTAGCGGGAACATGAGCAAACATGCACACCCACCCACCCATCCAGTTGAGCCTCCTTTTGCCGACGGGCACTCTAAATACACGAGACACGAGACGACAAACAAAGCCAAAAGGCGTTGCGAAACTTTAGCGCGTCATTCATCCTCATCCAGTCCAAATATTGCACCCTCGAGCAAATGCACACCCAGACAGACGAACACGCACACACATATATATGTATGTATATATATATATATGTATGTACACACATTTATAGCACGAAAATTAAGTGAAGCGTAAGCTGAAATGCACTCCCACTCGTCGTCAGCCCGCCGCAGCGAATTTCTTCGTCCGCCCGCCGTGCGCCCGACGCACTCCGTCTGGCTCAATGTCTGGCACTTCTCTCTCTCTCTCTCTCTCACTCGTTCGTTCTATGCGTGTGTGTGTGTGTGTATGCTGCTTAACCTTGAAAAACGAACAAGTCCAGTCGCAGTCGCAGTCGACACACCTTCACCCCTCCACGCCCGACTGACAGTTGACTGGCGGCGAAGCCGGCAATGATTTTTCGTCCTCGTCGTAAAATGAATTTTACGAAATATTCGCCGCCTGTTTTAATACCCCGTTCAGTTGGTGAAGAGACGAGGTATATTTGTTGTAGAAAAATATATTATCCTAACTTTAACAAATATTTTTGTTCTCTATAAGAATAGATCTATTATAGTATGTGTGAAAACTCATCTCAATATAAATAGTTTAGCCTAGCTTTAAGGCTCATTAAAACCCCGTATTACTCTTAGTTTGAAAGACTCTTAGGTGTCTGCTACGATTCTACCATAGACAGAGTATCTCGCAGTCAGTTTCTGCCACTTGCTCACTCGTTTCCTCTTGTTATTGTGTACTAAAATTTTAGAAGAAGCTGCTCAGAGTAGAAGAAACTGCCAGCAGCAGTAGGAGATCCAAAAAAGATACAAGCGAGGCGCTTGAATTGAATAACTTTTTTTTTTTTTGTTGTGTTGGAGGCCTTTTGCGTAAGTGCCACCCTAAAAACTCAGAGGCCTGGCCAGCCCGAGGCCCCCAAAGAGAAAAGGGTTTTGTGCCCACATTATTATTATAGCAAATACACTGGAGTCCAGGATATGGCAGGCTGGCAGGCTATGAGGCTGGCAGGCTTCAAGTCCAAAGTTAAAATGAATTACAAACACTTTTTGTTGTCCTTGAAAGCGCGTCCAGGAGCTGTATATATATATTTACATTTATGTACGTATGTATGTATATACAGCTTGTGCGGAAATGTGAAAGGTTGACTTGTGTAAAAGGTGCCCAGCACGCGGTTTATTTATGAGTTTTGTCTTGTCTGTCCATCCATCTGTCTGTCTCGCTGTCTCGCTGTCAGTCCGTCTGCTCGTCCATCTGTCTTCAGTCTCAAGACATTCGCAAACGTCTCTCAATGAGTCCACACGTTCAGGTCCGGGGCCCACGTCAAAGCTATGTCTGGCTGTCGCCGTTGCCTGGCGAATGCATCAATAATGCTACAGCGCATCAACTTTTGCTTCTTCTTCTTCTTCTTCTGCTTGTTATACTCGTCGTGCTCGAGTTGAAGGGGGTATATGGGTTTTGCGCATGAAGCAAAAACCTTTATGAAGGCTTGGATAGTTGCTGAAACTCTTTAATTTGAAACAATATCTCTTTAAATTTTAATGCTGGAGTTACTAAACATTCGCTAAAGAGATAATTGAAAACTATTTCTTTAAGGATCGGAGGAACCTTTCCATATTAGAGTAGAGCTCAGAGACTTCAAAAGCGCTGAAGATGATCTCCCGACTTCCTAGACATAAAAAGAAAAGATTTTTTTTTTCACAAAGAGAAGAGCACGAATACTTTGTCAACTCTAGTGAGAGATCTTCTGTGGAAAAGGTATATCTAAAGACTTTCTTTGATACAGAGATACAGAGGCAAAGACAGAGAATTTACAGCTGTGCATAATGGAATACCGAAAAGGCTTACTCTACCCGAAAACCTACTCAACAGCAAAGGCTAAAAACTTTCTGAAGAATGTTTCAAGATTTCGATTTCTTGTCAACTCTCTCAACTAGAATTTCTTTTGGAAATATGAGCGAGCATTATGCTGCTAGTTGACACCCGAGTGCAATGTGCTTGCTGCTTGTTGTTGTAGTTATTGTTGTTTCTGTAGCTGCAATTGTCTGGCCCGGGGTCCATCTGTGCCGCTTCATTTGGTCGTCGTCGTCGTCGCCGACGCCGCTCAAATTAATGAAAACTAATGCGACACTGAGAAATTGATGATTGCCTCCGCCGTCGCCGTCGCCGTCGCCGTTGCTGCCTGTCTGTGCATCATCTGATGAAGCAATGCCGCTCCGCTCTCCGCTACTCTCCTCGCTCCAGCTGCTGATGGCCATGGACATTAAAATGACTGCGTCTGCGCTCGCCATGCACTTTGGGGTCGGTTGCGGGCTGCAATCAACAACAGACGACAGTCGGCAGTTGAGAGCCGCGAGTGGAGCGTGGAGAGTCGTGGACAACACAGCCAACCAAGTTCCAGACTGATTGATGCCGCCAATAAAATTAGCTGGGAATTGTATGCTTTCGATTTCGTATGCCTTCGTCCAGTCATTTGACTTTGCAAAAGTCGACACACAGCTCTGATAACATCTGATCACAAATTTTTGTTGTTTCTTGTTTTGTTTTTTAGCAATATTTGAAACAAACTAAATAGTAGTCGGGGCGGAGCGAGGCGTGGCGTTGCGTCTATAAACTAAGTTGTCTAGACAGTTTATGATCTTACAGATGGCTTTTGTAGCTAAATAAAATCGAAAAGTTTCTTTTCAGAGCCGAAAACTTTGAATATTTAACGGCATTATCTTAAGCATGGGTCAATAGTTAGACAAGTCAATATAAGATAGGGTTTTAAGAGGTATAGCAAAATCAAATATGGCTTTTTTTTTTTTGAGGCATGTCTAAGGCAAAGTTCATTTCATAAGTTGCTTTCCATAGGCAAATTTGAGTTTTCTCTTTAAACAGACTATTTAAGCTATTGATTAGGCGGCCTGGAGAAAATTTCGCTCGCTAAGCTGTGCATAGCTATTTAAAGACAGCTCAAGTCATTAGCGAGCAATGGGAAAGCAAAGTTTCACCTATTTTCAGCTTTGAAGAAATGCTGTTAGTGTTAGGCTATGAATACTGTAAGACTGAATGATGTTCTGAAATAGTAATAGTGAAATAATAAAAATAATAATAGAGTAGAAGATGATAAGAGAATAAGAGAAGCATAGCATGGATATCATAAAGAGTAATAAGAAATCGGAACAGACCCAGCTCTTATATTTCATGTACAAATAAAACCATGATATTTGTATATGCATAAGCATTATATGTTAGGCAATGACTGGAAGTAGTTCACCATTCTCATTGAGTTCAAATTATTGAAGCAGCAGAGAGCGTTCCCATTGCTCACTTGAAGCTTGAGTAAAAGTAAAAGCAAGCAGAGAAGTGCAGAAGATCATTAAAGTTGTCTATGTGTATGCAGCAGTTCCCATTTGGTATTAGTGTTTAGGTAAAACGAAGCTAGAATGCTCACAGCAGCAGAGAGCGTTCCCATTGCTCACTTAGAGGTCAACTGCAAAGATCTCTACCTGCCGTTGGGCTCAACCTTTGAAAGAGACAGTGCTTGAGTAAAAGTGGCCCTGTATATAAAGGGCAGCAGCTGCAGAATTTCTTCAGTCAGTCTTCAGTCGTCCAGGCCAGCGCAACAAAGTGAAGCAGAGTGTGTCATCGATCAGCTAAGCATTAAAGACGTAGAGGAATTACGTAAAGGTATTACGTAAAGGAATTACGTAGAGGAAATACGTAAAGGAAATAAGTAGAGGAATACTTAGCGGAAATGCTTGCAAGAAATACTTCGAAATACGTAGAGGGAATGCTTAGAAGAAATAGACGAATAATGCCAAATCGAATCAGCTCGTCACCCTGATCGAGAATATATATTACTTTGTGGGGTCTGCCACGCCTCCTTCTGCCTATTACATAGATTTCAACAAAACCATTATACCCTGTTTTCTCATTTTAGGTTTTATTGATTGTAAGTCTCATTTTGGTTTGCACTTAGCAGCCTCCATCTTTGCACTTGCAATTATAGATTCCCCTAGAAATGGGAATACCAAAACAGAAACTCTCATTACTTAGACCTATTTGCCTATTGAGAATGTAAATAGCACTCGCTTGAATCGGCTTTAGTCACCTTTTTATTATTATTTTTGTTCAGACTTCCTGTAAACAAAGATTTAGATTTCGAATTATTACATCAGCTCTGGCATTGGCTGCTTCGACTGTTTTGCTTTCGTCACTCGCGTTAATTTGTTACAGAGGATTGCCCATATACATATATACATATATGTATATGTATATCAGCTGAGCTCTCGTTTCCATTGAAATTGTAGCTCTCTCAAACAGTATAGCCGAGTGTTTGGCTAATATTCTCATTGGTTAACCGTCTGGCTGGTTGCTTATCTGGCCCACAATTATTTGCCATGGGAAAACGAGGGCCTATTCATTGGAATTTTTTTTTTTTTTACTGTGCTTTTTATTTGACTTATGACGAGAGCTGTGTATATGTGTGTGTTTTTTTTTTTTTACTGTATGTGGGCTGGTTGGCGCGTTTGCGTCGTTGTTTCGCTTAACTTTTTCATTGCCAGACAGT
The DNA here is from genome assembly GCA_035045965.1 of Drosophila aldrichi. Lineage (NCBI taxonomy): Eukaryota > Metazoa > Arthropoda > Insecta > Diptera > Drosophilidae > Drosophila > Drosophila aldrichi. The sequence continues at coordinate 12,377,809 of JAWNOM010000501.1, forward strand.
GCGCAAACATTTGCAAGTATTAATTAACGCTTTGTTGAAGTTTGCGCTTCGATGTCGCCGACAGGGCGACATGGTTTGCTATGTCTACACACTCGACGTTTTTTTTTTTTCTTTCAAATATTACGTAGCCGCACCGTTTTGCCATTTGAGAAAAGATTGAGAGAGAGAGAGAGACGGAGACAGATTTGAGACTTGAAGTTATTCCCGTCGCTCACTCAATTATTCAGGCATAATAAGCAAATTGTTTTAATATGCATAAATATCTTGTACGCCATTTGGCAAACAAGTCAAAAACTGCCAGACAAACTGGCAGGCGAGACAGCGACTGAGGGGTTGGCCTTCAAGGTGTGTTTACATATATTTAACCTTCAAGATCCACAGACTAAATATGCCAACGGCAAGCCCAGCGACAAACATTTCTGCCAGCCAGAGCTTTTGCTGACTTTTCGAATACCCCACAGCTGGCTGGCAGGCAGCAGGACTCGGCCGGTGCTGGCCAACCATGTAGCGCAGTGTCGTCTGCCTCATTTGCCTCAGTACTTCCACAAAATTACGTTATGTGCGTTTTCTGTCTGTGTGGCATACTGTAGCAAGGGGGCGTGCCATGTGGGGCAGAGGTTGCGGATGCCCCCTAAAACAGGGGAGCAACAAATAAAAGCTCCGACCACAAGGCAGAGCGAGCAGATAGCGAACTACGCATAAACGAGAGCGAAGGATATGCGTTGCAGCAACCACATGGCAGTTGGCTGAGAAGGATTAGCGAAAAGTGGGCTACGACAAGGGATTGGTTTGACTAAAGAATACCCTAGCTGGAGTAATTAATTGGAATAGGAATTAGAAGGAATTTGCGTGTTGTATTTATGAAATATTTGTTAGTTATTCAAGCCGAAAAGTGACAGAGAGAGAGAGAGAGACAGAAGAGACAGATATATAGATATACTCAACATACTTATTAAGACCTTCAGCTATATATATATTCTCAATTTTCTACCCTTTCTTCCCACACAAAACCAGGAAATTCATGTTTATTTAATAGCCCAACAAAAGACACAAAATATCAGCTCAACTAGTGATAGCCTGATAAGCTTGCAAATCATTCAATAAAACGCCGAATTTCTTTATAAAATGCAAATCTAAACTTTGATTGATAAGAAATGTAGAAAACTTGTCTATCCCTTAAGAGAGTAAATCACTTGAAGCCAACTTGATTCGTTTCAAATTTGTTTTACCAGCTCTCCAAGGCTCTAGGGTCAAGCGAGCTGAGTTCTGAAACCCTCTTGAACCACTTTGGCGGCGTACAGGGTATAGCAAAATGGAAAGAATAAGCCAGTAGCTATTAAAGCTGACGAAGGCAACGGGTAGCGGGACATGTACGCCGTCTGTGGCACGTTACGTATACGCACATGCAAACATGCACAACGTAATGCGAGCTCAAGGACACGAGCCAAATCAAACAAGCAAAAGGGAGAAGCAAAAAAAAAAAAAAAGAACAGGAAAAAAAAGAATGTGCTGCCTACGCATATTTACGCATACATAAGCATTCGGATTAAGTCGTGTGCTATGCGGCGTATACGTAATGCCGTCAGAATAAAGCATACGCCGTGTTGCCAGCCGCTCGACGTAGGCGTCGGAAGTAGGCAACCGAAAGGAAGTAGAGACAACAATTTTTGTGCGCACCTCACATTATGCTATGTAAACAGTGTCTCTATCTCTCTCTGTATGTATGTGTGTATGTCGAAGTTCTATTTATTTAATATACAAATATGACAGTAAATGTGTGTGACGACAGCTTAGACATTTATGCGCAGTTAAGCTGATTGAAGATTGTGCGATTTCATTTTTTAAGGCCTGGCTAATATAAACATTAGCAGCTTGCGTTGCCGTATAAATTATGGTCTTAAGCTGACGCATGCTTTATTTATATATGTATATATTTATATGTATATTTTCTTTTTTTTTAGCAAAGTGAACTTTAAACGCTTGAAACATAAATTAAATGAGTGTTTGAATTAAAAGCTGTCTGCATTATGTCGGCAGCTTCACTGGAAAAAAGGTTTGCTAGAAAATGAATTTGGTAGATTGAAAGTAAAAATTATTGTTGATGAGGCAGAGAAGGAAATTAAACACTTTGAGTAGGGTATAGAAAATGAGAAACTATTTAAAAGCTATGAACAGGAGAGAGGATTGAAGAATTCCTTTACAAATACCCAAAATATATTAATTTTATAAAATAAATAATAGTTTTTAAATAATATATAAGCCTTGGGCTACTATACTTAATACATATATTTGGGTTAGCTTATTTTACTTAGTTCAAGCTTCTTCTGTTGCTGCTATTTCCGTTTTCTTTTCATTTGCAAGTTGTGCAAAGTTTTCTCTTGAAACTTATTGCATTCTAACTTGTGAAACTATAAGTTAAAGCAAAGTCTGTTAATGAGAAAAAAATTTCGGTTTTGTTGTAAGAAGTTTGAACTATACTTAAAAACTATAAAACTTAATATTACAATGCAAATTTTACTGCTGAGGCAAGTCTGTGACTAAGACAATATTAAAGGCATTGCAGCTTAGAAGAATTTGGAGTTCTATGGAGAATTTGTTTTGTAATTGAAGTTAGCTTAATAAACTGAAATTAACTACTATTACTTTTATATATTATACAGTAGAATTCGGTTAAAATGACGCTCAAGGAATCGTCGTTATAGCAGGAAGTCGCTATAACCGTATAAGTTTGCTCAGAAAAGTTTGTTTGGGGACTAGAATTTTCGTCGTTATAACCGAACGGACACTATAAGCGGAGTCTTTATAACTAGTGATGGCACGATTAATCATATGATGTTCATTAATCGATTATTTTGTTTCGATTTGCAATTTAACTGTGTAAGCAATTATATGTGAATAGAACTGATATTTACAGCTTTCTTTTCTCTGATAGAGCAGAGAGTTTTATATAAAGACTGACATTATTGTGACTTTATTTGTATGTTGAGAGTGTGCTAAAATGAATGCTCTTACTATTCGTTATCTTCCCTTTTCTCTTCCTCAAAGATTCATCAATATTCCCGCAGAGAAAACTTCAAAGCTGCTGAACCTTCAAAGCCCTACATATTGAGGGCAAAATACTATATCTAATGCTCGCATATGCAATTTAATTATTTATGATATTTATATAGCTGAAATAAACGTGCGGCAGACATTGAGAATAGTTAGTTAGATAAACAATCAGTCAGACTGATAGACAGTCTGACAAGCAGACAGGGTCATATCTGAATGTAATAATTACAATTTGTATATATTTCTCTTCTTCTCTCTCTCTCTTTTTATTGTTTTATTATGCATTTTTTATTATTCATTATCAATGGGCTGGCTGGGTTCGGTTGGGTTCGGTTGGGTTCGGTTGGGTTCGGTTGACGGTCGGGTCGTTCGGGGTCTATTGAAAGTGAGTTAAATCAACTGTCGCGACATGCTTAAGCCTTAAGCAATCAGTGAATGGCGCATGTACACATGCACACGAGTCTCAGTTGCTGCGCTGCAATTAGCTTTGGCTAATCAACGGCAGAGAGTGCAACAGTGTGCAATTGTGTTTGTATGTGTGTGTGTGTGTCTACGTTTTATTGCGACCAGCTGAGTCAGTTTGCACGCTCAGTTATGCAGTCAGTCAGTCAGTCAGTTACTCAATCGATTCGCTGGCCGATGAACTGCGCCGGCCCCAATGGATTTCTGATTGCAGTTGTGTGTGTGTGTGTCTGTGTCTGCTTTGGTTTGCTCTGCTCTGCTCTGTGTTGGCTTGGCTTGGCTTGCTCTGTGCATGCCAGCGTATGCGCGCACGTGTCCCATTCATCAAGCGGGCAGCTGGCCGCCATGGCGCGTGTCTTGGCCCATTTGAATGGCTTCGAGCATAGTCCAAAGTCAATTGCAACTGCACTTGGCACATACATAAGCACACGGCCACAGTCGAACCTGAACCCTGAAGCCAATTCCAATCTCCAATTGGCGTTGTCCCTTCCGCCCCACACTCCTCTCTTATCGTCTTCGATCATTGCCCCAAAACGCACGCGCGTTGAGCTCAATTCGATGCGCGTTCATTGAACGCACTTTACGGTTTCATTTTGTTGACTCTGTTGCTTATACTCTATCGCAAGGTATGTGGGCTATGAGGGGGAATGTGTGCAGTTTATAAAGTTGAATTGTATAAACTGTAAAACAAGGAATCTAAAAAAAGTATTAAAAAAAAGTCTCTCATTATATAATATGCGGAAGTTCTGAGCGAGTCTGGTTATCTATTATATATTATATACATATATACAAACAGTTAAATAGTTATACTTATCCAACAACTATAATTTATTATGTGCATTTTAAAGAGTAATTTTCAAAAATAATCTCTTGATTTTTGATAATACGGCAATCATGCCATTTAAATGCCGTATAACTATGAATCGAATATTGAAGTTTGAATAATTTGCATTGATTTTAAATGGGCTTATAGGGCGAGAGCAATGTGGAGCTATGTTTCATATACGATTTGCCAGCATGTTGAAAACGTTTGTTCTGTGCTCAGCCGTGACCTTTCTGATGGTGAGTGAACTCCGTCTAGTCCATCTATATTTCCCACTCGATAATCCCAACTCGCTTTGCAGTGCACGGCTCATGTGACCTTTACGAATCTGAAATGCAACTTCACTGATAAGAGTTTTGGGGATTTCAAACATTGCTACATCAAGGCGGTCAATCGTACTCACAAGTACATCAGCATCTATGCGAAAATGGCTGCAAGGTCCTTGAATAATATTTCGGTAAGCGGCATGCCGAGAGTCGAGAATGTAGATCTTCTCTAGATGTGTCAACTTCTCTCAAAACAGATCAACATCCGGCCCTTCCGCAAGACTAATGGCTTTAATCCTGTTGCTATGGGCACCACCTTTGATGCGTGTCAATTTCTTAGAAAGCCGAAAAATCCACTTTTGATCACGTATTATAATACGATCAAAAGTCACTCCAATCTCAATCACACCTGTCCCTATGATGTGAGTAGCTAAAGTGTGCCACTTCGATAGCTAATACTGTTCTAATGCTAATTTCTGTTCACTTAGCATGACATCATTATCGACAGGCTCTATACGGGCGATCATGATTTGGCGTTTTCTAGATATCTGCTCCTACTGCATGGCGATTATGCCATCAAAATAACATTCTTTGTCTACAATGCTGAGGTGTGCAAGATTAATGTTTATGTGAGAATATCTTGATCGGATTTTTACATTTAATGCACATAAAATATTTGTGTAAACTGTTCCAGAGCTCAATATTCAACTGCTATAATTTATTGTGAACATTTTCAAAAATAATATCTTGATTATTGATAAATATATCATTATAGCGTTTAAATACCGTGTAAATACGAATAATATACATTGGCTGAGAATGGGTTTATAGGAATAAAACAAAATGAAGATTCACTTCATATGCGATTTCACAACATGTTCAAATGGTTCGTTTTGTGCTCAACCGTGACCTTTCTAATGGTGAGTGAACTGTGTCTAGTTCATCCCACTCTAAAATCCTAAATCGCTTTGCAGTGTACGGCTCATGTGACCTTTACGAATCTGAAATGCAACTTCTCTGATAAGAGTATTGGGGACTTCAAACATTGCTACATCAAGGCGGTCAATCGTACTCACAAGTACATCAGCATCTATGCGAAAATGGCACCACAATCCCTTAATAATATTTCGGTAAGCGGCATGCCGAGTGTCCAGCATGAAGATCCCCACTAAATCAATCAACTTCTCACAAAACCAGGTCAACGTTCAGCTCTTGCGCAAAAGTAATGGCTATAAGCCGTTCTTCACGCCCAACACATTCGATGCCTGCAAGTTTCTTAAAAAGCAAACTAATCCAATTTTGTCATCCTATTATAATACTATCCGAGATCACTCCAATATCAATCACACGTGTCCCTATGATGTGAGTAGCTAAAGTTCGACATTTCGATAGATAATTCGATAATATTGATAACAAATTTCTGTTCGCTTAGCATGACATCATTGTCGACAGGCTCTATACGGGCGATCATGAATTGACGTTTGCCAAATATCTGCCCATACCACATGGGGATTATGCCGTCGTACTATCATTCTTGATTCACAATACTGAGGTCTGTCAGGTTAAGGTTTATGTGAGATTTATTTGACACTTTAAACCATTTGTAGAATATAATATTTATAAGATTTTCAGCTGTAAATTTCATAATAAAACTGTTAGAGTATTTTGTGGTGCGACAATGTGAAAAATTGCACAGTTTTTTCTTTTCTTTTTATGGCTGGGCCACAGATATGCACATAAATACCTTAAATACAACAATAATTTTTGAGAGCTGACGCTGTGAGGCAACGACCGAGCGAATGGCGAATGGCGAAGCGCGAATCTGGCTGCAGCCGCAGACAAGACGAAGCGATCAATGCACCTTTGTGCAAAGGTGCAACGCCTTGGGAGCGACACGTGTGTGAGTCTCTGTCTGACTGTCTGTGTGTGTGTGTGAGTGTCTCTTTGTGTGTGTGTGCATGCAATGACGCACGAAACGCGATCAGAGCTGAAAGCCAGACTAACGTTAACAGCGCGAATGCCAGTCGGGGCAGCAAACTTGACCAACATGACTCCATGGCTATTTTTAGACCAGCTGCTGCTGCTGCTGCTGTTGACTGCAATTGGCCCAGACAAAAATTCTTGTTGTTGCTGTTGCTGGCAGCAACTGCTTCTTCTGCTTCTTCTTCTTCGCTTTTGATCAGATTTATGCGTAAAGCAAAGTTTAACCCGAGGTCGTAACAAGAAAAGGGTGGCTCGCATACTCTGCTGCAGGTGGCTTGCATAGCCATGTAACATGCCAATTTAATAGCACTTTTTTACACACACACCCACTCACACACACGCACATCTGGCCTGTGTTGTCTCCAAGTCCATTTGGGAACCAGTTCACGGCGTGCGGAAACGTCGCATATCAACCGCATTTTGTCTTGCATCTTTGGCTTTTGCCTTTGCCTTTGCCTTTGCCTTTGCCTTTTGCCTTTGCCTCTCTTGCCCCACATCTTGTTGTTATTTTCGTCTCGCGGCAGACAAATTTATGAGCGTTAAGTGAAGGCCAATAAAATTCTTTTAGTCTGGACTCGTTTTGAGCTCTTGGCTGGCCAGCATATATATATTTTTTTTCTTTTTACAATATCTTCGGCTTTGACTTCTCCCTTGCTAAAAACGCTTCGTATATTAATTGCATCCGCTTGAGTCAGTAATCGAAATACAATTTTCCATAATTTTAAATATTATGTCGTTTAAATATCGTATAAATACGAATCGAATAATAAAGATTGAATAATTTGCATTGATTTTAAGTGGGCTTACGAAGCGAGCGCAATTTGACGCAATGTGTTTCATATGCGATTTCCCAGCATGCTGAAAAGGTTCGTTTTGTGCTCAGCCGTGATCTTTCTGATGGTGAGTCAACTGTGTCTAGTCCATCTGTATTTCCCACTCGATAATCCCAATTCGCTTTGCAGTGCACGGCTCATGTGGCATTCACCAACTTGAAATGCAACTTCACTGATAAGAGTATTGGAGAGTTTAAATATTGCTACATCAAGGCGGTCAATCGTACTCACAAGTACATCAGCATCTATGCGAAAATGGCTCCACAAACCATTAATAATGTTTCGGTAAGCGATCGTCGGAAATGAAGATCTTCTCTAGATGTGTGAACTCTCTCAAAACAGGTCAACATCCAATTGTTGCGCAGGAGCAATGGCTACAAGTCCTTTTTAGCAATCAACACTTTTGATGCATGCAAGTTTCTCAGAAAGCCCAGCAATCCACTGTTGATCTCGTATTATAATACCATACGATATTGCTCCAATCTCAATCACACCTGTCCCTATGATGTGAGTAGCTAAAGTGTGTCATTTCGATAGCTAATACCGATAACAAATTTCTCTTCGCTTAGCATGACATCATTATCGACAGGCTCTATACGGGCGATCATGATTTGGCGTTTACCAAATATCTGCCCATACCACATGGCGATTATGCTGTCGTAATAACATTCTTGCTCCACAATGCTGAGGCGAGCAAGATTCATATTTATATAAAAGTCACTTGAAGGGATATATGTTTGAAAATATATAATATGCTTCGGGCTTATGAATCGATAACATTTGCACCTTGTGTTTTTCAATCAAATTAAGTGTTCCTTGAATTACTGTTCTCTAATGACATTGAATATGAAATTGTTTTCGTATCGCTTGTGGCACATCCCTAGAGTCTTCTCCAAATGCTGTCAAGTCAGTTGAAGCGACAGCTAATCGCTTGGGTAAATAGTTTACTGTAGACGGCATCCATCTCTCTCTCTCTCTCTCTCTCTGTCTCTGTTTGCCAGGTGGATTGCGTAACGAAGCTGGCAAGAGTGTGAGCAAAAGCAGACTTTGTGGCTTTGCTCTTTAGCCTGTCGGATTATGCCAGCTGCGGCAATCAGAGCTTTTGGTCAGGTAGCCAATTAATGTTCACTGAAAAGGTTCTGCTACCCAAAATACTCAAACTACGTTATTTGGTTATCATTTAAATAAATCAAGCCAAAATAGCGTAAAAATTTCATCCAGCTTATACTAATTTTACACAAATTGATTTGTTTCAATTAAAAATCCAATTTACGCTTCAGGGATTCATTTAAGTGCTTCAATTATCTTAACTATTTTCTATGATTGTTAAAAGAGGAAAATAAAAAGTATAATAAATAAGAATAATAAGTAGAATAAGTAAATAAGGTAAAGTTAATTCGCGGAGAATCCAGATTTAGATGCGAAAAAAAACGCCTAGTTTCTATAGACTTTCGGATCTATGAGAGCCTTATTTACGATTCGGGAGAGCCCTGCTTAAGAGTGATCAAGTGTGACTGTAGCTATCTGTACTGCTAGAGCTTCAAGTTTTGAAGGGTCCGTCGCTCTTGAGATTTATTGTTTTGGAACCCCGAACAAAAATTAGGTATAATATTGCTCACTTATTTTTCTATATATACCATTATATATAGTCCAAATAATAATACTTTCTCACCCATACATACACACTAAATGTCGAGGCATACTTCCATTTGACATATCCCAAACTCTCCTTCATAAAACTGAAAAACGTTTAGCTTATCATTTCCCTAGAGATTGTAACAATTCCATTGAGGCTAATTGCAATTTTTCCATTTCAATTCGTTTACTTGGAGTAGACAAACACGCTTTAACCCATTGACCCTTTGTTGTGCACACACACACCCACACACGTGTTAGCCATAATTAAGACAATACGCCAAGTGAAGAGCCCTTTGGGTGAAATGAAGCGCAAACTGATTGCATTTGCCATTTGGCAGTGGCCGTAAGGAGGTGGACATGAATGTGCACGCTGACATGCTGTAACCATATTGCGGCCTGTGGCCTGTTCAACTGGCCCTTATTACCAGCTTGGCCAACTGGCTCGTTAGACTTGGCCAACACACAGAGCGACATTGCAAAGAAGTGCAGCGCGGCAACTACAAAGAAGACGAGGACGACAAAGACGATGACGACGACGACGACGACGACGAAGACATCGAGGAGGACGTATCTGGTACACTGATAGCAGTCCAGGGCGGCAAACCTCACAGAGGCAAACCTTGGTGGTGGTGGTGGTGCATAGTGGGTTGAAATCGACACTGACACACGCACAGATGTCGCAAACGCTTTGAAGTTGTTTTTGTTTTTTTGTTTTTGTTTATTTTTTTTGTGAAGTTTGAGCTTGTCTTTTGGCGATGCCGCCGCGTTTCGAATTGCAATCGGCCAGGCAAATGAGCAGCGAAGCGTTTCCCTTACCAACACACAGTCACACACACACACACACACACACACAGGTGTGCGTGTGTGTTAATTGCATTAAAATGTTTGTAATTGCAATGCGGCATCAGATCGGCATCAGCTTTCGCATCGCTCTCTTATCGCAGCGAGCAAATCTGTGCACATTCAAAAAATGCCATAGATGCCGCCACATGAAAGAGCGCGAATCGTGTCGTAACTATAATTGCCATAATAACATAATATCGCAGCAGTTGAGCGCGCCACCAGATGCAACGATGCGAAATACCAGAAGACCAACTACAAGACTACAAGAAAAGTAAAAGGTGTCGTTTATTGTCGCTACAAATGCCTCGAAGTGCACTGAAAGAAAATGCGATGCACTTCTAATATCAACAGAAATGTGAGCAAGGTGCTTATGGGTTTTATGTATTGCTCATACGTCTGTTTATTCATCTGTATTCATCCAAGTATCCATGTATACATTCGGCTGTCTATCTGTCCTTACAGGATTTGGTCCGCTACTTTATATATCCGTCTGTCTATCTGTCCATTCGTCTTAATTTTACGTCTATCTATCTATTCAGGATTTTGTCTATTTGTCTGCCTGTCAGTCTGTCCATCCGTCTATCTGTTCTTTCGTCCGTCTCTCTGTCTACCCGTCCGCTTATCATATGCCGGCTCGTCTATTTCTACATCTGTCTGTCCGTTCGTCCGTCCATCCATTCAGACGGAGGTAAGCAAATACGGACCCATCCATCTATCCAGATCAGATCATTCCCATAGAAGCTAGAAGCTAGAGCTTAAACTTTACTTCGTATCCACACCTTTTAAAGGTTAAAATATTGCCCATAGGGAAAGTATCGAGGCTTAAGAGGTTAGATAGTGAGAATGAGATGAATAGACATATATTTTTATACCGAAAAAAAAATATATATATATATATATATTATACACATAGCCTGGTGAAAACTGTTTAGTAAATGACATATATAATTAGTTAGTTAAAGCTTGGATGAGCTTTGAATCAATAATCAACTAGTTTTTTTTTTTCAAAATTCCCAATATATATATATAAATATAGATTTAAATATATGCATATAAATTATTAATAGATCAGTTGGTTTGCTTAGTCAAAATTAATGTAAGACATGACAGTTGGACTCTTAGTCGCACCGCTGTTACGCAACTCGTTGTTATAGAAATCATTTCGGTATTTCATTGTGGGGTAATGGGAGAATTAGATTCTAGGCGCCTGCCACGTTGGTGGTCGGGCGGAGTATGTTCCGCGATGGCCGTGACGACGACACATCCGCTGGATTTGGTAAAGGTTCAATTGCAGACACAGTCGAAGAGGGTGCCCGTATCGCATCTGATAGCAAACATATATAAGAATGCGGGTAAGCGTGATGAAGCAATGGAATGGAATGGAATACCAAATGAATTTGTTCTAGGAATCCTGGGGTTTTACAGCGGCATTTCGGCCTCGTGGTTTCGTCAACTCACCTATACCACGGCCCGCTTTGCGCTGTACGAATATGGTAAGAACTTTGTAGATGCTAACAATATGTCGGCAAAGTTCCAGTTGGCCACGTTTGCTGGCTTCTTTGGCGGAATTCTGGGTGTACCGGGTGATGTGGTGACAGTGCGGTTACAGAATGACACCAAGCTGCCACCGGCAGAGCGTCGCGGGTGAGCAATGAAATCAATTTGATGAGCTTGAACAGTGAATGAGAACTCGATCAGGAGAGATCATTCATAGTTGATATTGATAGGGCAGTCAATATAGGATATTGATATCGATAGTTAGTCAGAATAGGCTAGGGTTAGAGGTGGGATCAATAGAAGTTAGTTCATTTATTGAATTAGTTAATCATCATCAGTTCATTGTTCTTTCTATTGAAGTTTATTTAGAAGGAATTTTGCCTTTTACAAATTTTTTTTTCTAGCTTTAGTTTATTGATCAATTTATAGAGCTTTAGGCAAAATGAGATTGTTTTTCTGTATCTATTATGCCAAACCAAGATCACATTTATGTTGATAGTTTATAGACTCTATCGATCCCCTAAAATCTTTAAGTATCGACTAATATATATAGTTTATCGATAACTACAATCGATAAACATCGACTTTCGGTTTCAGTTGTATCGGTAATATAATATAGACCACCTTCCTCAACACAGTCAACATAGCTAAGCATATTCAACCGACACTCTATCCCTCTCTCTCTCTCTCTCTCTCTCTCCTCTCACTCTCCCTCTCTCTCTCTCCTCTCACTCTCCCTCTCTCTCTCTCTCTCTCTCTCTTGTTTAATATACACCTATCATTCGTCCCCAGTTATAAGCACGTTTTCGATGGCCTCTATCGGATCGCGAAAGAGGAGGGAGTTAAGAATCTATTTCGCGGCACAGTGCCAGCCGTGTCGCGGGCCGTATTTTTAACAATTGGCACCAATGCCGCTTATGACCAGGTTAAGCAGGTTTTGCAGAGTGACTTGGCCATGAAGGAGGGACTGCCATTGCATTTTCTAACATCAACAGTAGCCGGTTTTATTGGCACACTAATGACACAGCCAATCGATGTGATGAAGACAACGTATATGAATGCGCCGCCCGGTGAATTTAGTGGTCTGGGCGCTGTCATTGTGTACACGATGAAGCAGGGTCCATTGGCTTTCTACAAGGGCTTCATACCGGCTCTGTTGCGCATCAGTCCGAATACGATAATCACCTTTATGCTGTATGAGCAGGCGCGTCTGCGCTTTGGCTATCTGCCGCCCGACAGCTCAAGCTCAGACAAAAAATCCAAATAGATGGTATTTATATATGGAGATATATATATGTACATGTACATGATGTCCAAAATGTGGTCAATCTGAAGATGCAATTGAAGATGTCACCGCTGCTGCAGTTGCTCATATTTTCTCATGACCAAACTGGACGGCAGACAGTGGGCAACTGCAAACGGAAGCTGAAATCTGTGGGCAGAGAAGTAAGCGCGGCTTGACTTTACCTCTCATGCTAGTAGAGTCTGAGCGAGTCTGTTTGTCTGTCTGTCTGTCTGTCTGATTGTCTTAACGTCTTGTTGAAGTCGGTTTGTACGCTCACTAGTTATTATACCCTGCACGTATTGTAAGTGAGTCAGAGATGTATATTGTTTTGGTGAAGCCAGAGGAACGTCGAGTCGAGTCGTATATATATTCGATTTCAATGCTGAGTATTTGCTAGTCGCTCTCTCTCACTTGCTCGCTAAACACTCTTACTTGTCTTCCAGCTCTATTTGGTGCAGAGTTTTCTGTCTGTCTGGCCGCTTCCACACGTCGCCCAGCCGCTCGCCCGTCTGTCTTGTTTGTCAAAGAGAAACAGTTAAATGCCAGTTTACCAGTTAAATCGGAATCAAAGCGAAAACAATGACACAGTGGCAGACCCCCAGCCGTCCCGCCAATACCACAGCAGACCACAGCAGTCGGAGCGAGTGCTAGAGCGAGAGCGAGAGAGGGAGAGCGAGAGCTGAACCCGACCTGCTGCTCGCCCAATGGCAAGTGAAGTAACTGCACGAAAAAAAAAAAAATCGTCTAGACACAGACTAGACTCCATAAAAATAATTATTATCGGTTGCAATTTCTGTGCCTGTGCCGGGCACCCCGTGCACCGCACTCCACTCCTCCACTCCTCTAGCTCCCTTCGACTCCAACATGGTTCGGCTTTTCGCTTTGGCTCTCGACTCGACGGCCGTCATTCGCATCATTCGGTTTCATCTGCTTCACATTACGATTGCAGCTTTTATCGCTCTATCTCTCTCTCTCTCTCTGACTTGTTTCTCTCTTCCTTTATTTCTTTTTCTTGGACAGATTATGTTCCGATATCTGTGCTGCCCGAAACGGAAACGGGAAACATAAGGTTGCAGAATCAAGAAGCTTCAGATGATGTTTTATATGTTCACCAAATTTTACAAGACGTGAACTAAAGGAAACAGACCGCACAAAAGGAAGAAGATAAAAGACAGAAACAATCACATCATTATGGTATTTTAATAAAAAGTCATTTCGGACTCTCGTCTGCGGTATTTATGTGGTGTTTACTAAATCTTTGGACAGAGATATAGATCTGGATCTAGTCGAACTGTTGAGCAAGGGTTGGGTGTGAATGTTTAATATATTATGCATAAATTTGCAAGTTCGCAGCTATATTTAAATTTTAGAGTTTTATTATTTAAATTCTTTAGGTAGATTATATGTATGTGTTTTATTAACCATGAAATATATGTACATATTAATGAAGATAGAGACAACTAGATCCAGTCATAGAATATTTGACAAGTAGATAATTAAATGATTCTACTAAAATGTTTGACTGCAGCTAAAGCTGTCCTAAGATGAAAGGGTATTTAAGTTACGGACATATCCCCTAATCCAAGGCCTGCCTTTTCGCTCTCCCACTCTATCATTCTATACCTCTTTCATTTCGTCTCTCACTCTTTTCTTCATAGTCCTTCCACTTTCTTACCTATTTCTAACTCTCTTCGTCTCTATCTCTCTTTCTCTCTGTCTCTCTCTCTCTCTCTCTCTGTCAATCTCTTCCTCACTCATAATCTTATTATCTTCCTCTCGCTCAGGGTGGATCTGTCACTCTCGCTTTCTCACACTCTCTGCTCTTTTTTGCCTCCCTGTCTCTTCCTACTCCTCTCTCTCCGTCTCACACCCTCTCTCCCTGTCACTCTCGCTGTCTCACTTTAAACACTTTTTGAATACAATTGGAAAACGTAATTACATTTATTGCAAAACAAAGCTTTTCATATAGGCGGAAGAGTTGCCGAAGGGACAGTCGGCTCGATAATGGACGCTGGGCAGTTAGGCGCTTGGCTGGTCAGACACAGTGTGTATATGTGTGTGTGTGTGCGTGTGTGTGTTGTGGTGGACAGACAGATGGATGTGGATATGTTTGATATGCTGTCGACACGCATCGCTGAGCATGCAACGCCGGCAACTTTGACAGCAGCAATGGTGCGACAAGAACGACAGCAATGTGGAGCAAGCAAATATGCGCCAGAGGGGGGGAGGGAGGAGAGTGTTACCAGGCACCAGGTAATTGCCACAATTTGCTCGTTGCGTGAATGGACAACAGAACGGAGCGAACAGAGCGAATGGAAAGGGTGCAAAAGGACGACAACTTCCGTCAATGTTTTGCCCCCGAGCATTGGCAGGAGCGCAGGTGGCTGGGGTAGGGGGCAAGGGGCGTTGAGGAAGGGGGCGGCTAGCAGTAGCCGCCGGCTCTGTGACAGGTTTTATGTATTTCTCTTTCTTTTTTGTTGTTGTTCATATTCATTCGTTTTATTGTGTTGTTGTTGCTGCTCGCTCTTGCAACGCCTTCTGTCATATTTGAGGTGCGCATAAAGGCACTCAACGCCGCCATAAATCAACTGCCAACTGCACTTCTGATCTAAGGCTCTCGCCGCACCACCATCGGCAGCGTAACCAGCGAACCGCCAAAGCGGCCAACAACGACAACTCTTTAGGCCATAACTTTTACAGACGACAAAACAGACGGTTGATGTGCGCGCCCGGGGTTTTCACCTGAGCTACGAGCTGGCAACCTCACCGCTCACTCCTGTCCCCCCCGCGCTCCTTTGGCCCTGCATGGCTGGCCCCTTGGCTTGCTCTTATGTCTAGACTACAGACGCTGTCTGTCGCGGCTGCCGCGCAGCAACAGGAAACGGCAGACAGCAGACAACTGTGACAGCTCGAAGCAGAGCAGAGCAGAGCAGAGCAAAGCTAAGCAACTGCAACAGTGGCAACAGCAGCAGCAACAGCAACAACAATGACAACAACAGCAGCAGCAAACATTCTACCTGTGTCCAGTGTGTTTCAAATGAGCCAACAATTCTCAGCTGTCAATAATGTCTGTCATTGCTTTCTAAAATCCAGTGCTGACAGCGTGTCGTGCGTGACACGAAAAAAGGTTGCTGCATAGAAAGTCTGAGGGAAACTACTTAAGCTAAATATATATAGATATACATATAACTGAAAAATATTTATTTATTTCCAAAACTCACGCACGAGACACGCACATCTCTAATATATAACTACAATGCCTGGCTAACTAGGTTTAATCTCTAGCGCCGCGACAGCTCCAAAAATTTTGTGCAAAATGCATTTGCTCCAAAGCTTCAAAGTTAAGTCCTTGGACTCAGGCGGCAGAAGCTCTAATCCTTTCGAAATTGAGTTGTAAAATGACAACGATGTAGGGAATAACTCTGTATGTGTGTGTGTGTGAGTGTTAAGCAATCCCTGCAATGCAATGCACATGTTGGGCACTCTAAAAAGTCGCCAGACCTACCAGAGGAATGGTCAAAAGGGCGTGCATAGGGAAGGCGTGGCAGCGGAGGCCATTTGGCGTTCCGCTTAATTATTCAAAACCATGTCATGTCTCTGTATAATTTTATGCATTGGCCAATGCGAGCGCCAGCTCGTGATGATGTTGACGCTGGCGATGATGATGATGACGAGGGGCTGACGCCTACACAGTCAGACGATGCGGACAGACGGACAGACAGAGAGAGACAAATGGCTAGATGGAAGGACAGACTGCGAGCGGGGCGGAGACAGAGGCCAGACACAGTCAGACAACGCAGCGACAACTGCACACATACAGAGAAGGAGCCACATGTGGCAATCACGAAACGTAGTGCCGTTACACATACACACACACACGCACACGCACACTGCGGCAAGAGTGAGAGCGTGGCATACCAGACAGTCTGACGCTGTTGGAGCCCACGTAGAGCGCAGCTACTCAGACTGCAAGTTGTTGTTGTTGTTGCTGCTGTTGTTGTTGTTGCTGGCCAGGTCTCAGTCTGTCTGGACGACCAGCAACGTCGACAACGACACAGTCTGTGGCAGACCGAGACTATCGAAAACTCGAAATTTATTCGTTGGAAAAAGTTGTATTCAGCTTTTTTCTCTGTTTTTGTTTTTTTTTGCGCTCTCTTTTATTTTTTCTGTTTTATATATACATATACATATATATTTTTTTGCTGGTCGCCCGTTGTTGTTGTTATTATTCTCTTTAGCTCGCAGTCAAAAATGAGTTGCAAAAATGCCCACGAAAATTATGTTAACCAGCGGCAGCTGTGCTCGAGCAAACCCACATCTCTACATCTTCATAGCAAGTCAACAAACAGTTTCCCCCCTCCATTAATAAGTGGAGCTGTGCAGCAGACAAACACTTGCCCCCTCTCAAGATAAAGCTGAGCTGTGATAATATGTATAAATATATGTGGAGTTGATCACTAATTTATAAGGAAATAGTAATTCAAAGAAATAGAAAGAATATAACTATTGTGAATGAGTTCGGCTTTGCATTTCGTTTAAATATTTGCAGCGTAATTAATAATAATATATTTTTTATCTATTTAGTTTTTATTTTATATAATTTAAAGACCTAGCATTTGTATATTTATAAATATATATCGATAATTATATATAGAAATTAACAAAAAAATTAAAAAAAAACAAGTAAGAAAGCTCTAGTCGAGACCGCCCGACTAGGAAATCCCCTGAACCCTTCGGAGAACTGATATTTCAATAATTCTCCGCGTCTTTTTGCTTACAAAAGAAACACACACACACATACATAGGCACATATAGGCACGCACGCATAAACACGCATGGGCTGCAGTGCAGCTTCTGCTTCTCATGGAAACTTAATTGTTTAATAACTTTTTTTGTGGACGTACGTTCTCCATGAAACTTTTAGATTATGATTATATCATTACTATGTGTGTATATGCCGAAGCTCAAGTCTCTAGTATTTGAAATACGCCTTTTACAAAAGTGAGGGTGAGGGGGTGGATATAGGGGGCGGGGGTTAATTATAACAAAAACCGAAATTCTATAAATTACATATGAGTCTGCATTTGAAATTTGGAGACTCTAGCTCAAAATATGTAGGAGATATAATTTTATAACTGGCTTTCGATAAGGTTTTTCATCGATAAAAAAATAATCGGACGAGTTATCGATTTCTAGTGATAAACTTGATATGCGCGCGCTATATACGGACATTTTAAAAAAAAGTTGAGGTCTCTAGCTATTGTAGCTTCGGAAATCGACGCGTTCATACATACGGACAGACGGACAGACGGACAGACGGACAGACGGACAGACGGACAGACGGACGGACGGACAGACGGACAGACGGACAGACGGACATGGCTAAATCGATTCAGTTTGTCGCCCTGATCAAGAATATATATACTTTGTGGGGTCTGCCACGCCTCCTTCTCCCTGTTACATACTTTTAACAAAACCATTATACCCTGATTTCCCATTTTCAATGGGTTCAGGGTATAAAAAAAAACGATTAATAGTTTTTTTTCTTTAACTTTATGTTATTTTCTATATATGTATAATTATTTACATATTTATAAATATATATAATATAATAATATAAAATATAATATATAATATAAAATAATGTAAAAACATTAAATTATATAAAATTAATAATGATAAAAAAATGAAAAAAATTCATAAAAATAAAGGCTTGAAAATTGGTGAATTGCCAAATAATACAAATTTTAATTACAATTTTGTGCTAGAATGAAAAAAAAAAAAAATAATAAATAAATAATTAGTATATTATATTATATTATATTATCTTTTATATTATCATTTCATTTTTATTTATTTCTTTATTTTTATTTTTTAATTTTAAACAATAAATTCTAATTACAATTTTTACCATTCGCATTTCATCCATTTTCAAGCATTTATTTTTAAGCTATTTTCTATGAATTTATTAATTAATTTTTATACCCTGAACCCATTGAAAATGGGAAATCAGGGTATAATGGTTTTGTTAAAATGTATGTAACAGGCAGAAGGAGGCGTGGCAGACCCCACAAAGTATATATATTCTTGATCAGGGTGACGAGATAAGTTGATTTAGCCCTGTCCGTCTGTCTGTCTGTCCGTCTGTCCGTCTGTCCGTCTGTCCGTCTGTCCGTCTGTCCGTCTGTCCGTATGTTTGAACGCGTCGATTTCCGAAGCTATGATAGCTAGAGACTTGAATTTTTTTTTTAAATGACCGTATATACAGCGCGGATGTCGAGTTTAGCGTTAGAATTCGATAAAGTATCCCGTTATATTTTTATCGAATAAAAACATTCAAGTTCAAATCAGATGCCAGTACAGATGCTAGCGGCGCGTCATTTGATCATGAAGTCTCGGGTTCAAACCTCAGAGCGGTCGGAGTTAATTTATGTTTATTTTCTTTTTTTTTAATTTTTTTTTCAAAATATTTTTACATATATTTATTTAAATGAGCTTACTATTCAGCCACAACAGTTTTTCTATAAGTGTGCACACATCCATTCAAAGAAACAATTAGTTTAGTTTAGATTCGCTAGATGGCGCTGCAGCAGTGAATGTATTACTGTTTTGCCATCAAACTGTCATTAAGTGAAGTGGCGTAGTGAATAGCATCGCGCCACTCAATCGAGAGGTCTCGGGTTCGAACCCCAGATCGGGCGGAATTATTGTTTAATTTTTTTTTAATTGTTTCAAAAATTGAAATTTTAACCACACTAAATGTGAATATTTATTAGTTTGGTTCAGGGTAGTATCTAGTCGAGCACTCTCGACTAGAGTTTTCTTACTTGTTTAAAATTTTCTTTTATCATTATTAATTTTATATAATTGAATGTATTTGCATTATTTTAGACTATTTTCTATATACATGCATATTTATTTATTTCTTTTTATTTATATTTGAATTCCAGCAGAATCTTTTATTTACATTACACACTTCACTCATTTTTTATGCTATTTTCAATATACATATTTATATATGTATTTTGTTTTTATTATTAAAATTATAATTCAAGCTGAATTGTAATATATTGATCAATATAATTGAAGCCCTTTCAACATTTGTTTTTTTTTTTTTAATATTTTTTTTATTTATTTTTTATTTTTTTTTTTATTTTTTAATTTTTTATTATATTACCTACTCACCGTATTTGTGCCAAAAGCTTTGCTTGTTCGCTGAATTTGTATCGATGTTTGAATCCTCTTCGTATAGCTCTGTATAGAGTATGAATTCGATTCGTGTTGTGGTTGGTGTTGTTGTTGTTGAAGTTGTTGTTGTAGATTGTTGTTGTTGTTGTTGTTGTGATGTCAAAGGTGATGCGTTGGTCGCTGTTCGGACTGTATCACGATTAAAAATTCGATGCGCAGCGTGCAGAGTGTTGCGTGTTGTTGTTGTTGTTGTTGCTTTTGGCACAGCCGTTGCCGTTGCCGTTGCCGTTGCCGTTGCAATTGTTGTTGCCGTTTGCGTTGCTTGCAACAATGTAGCACGTTGATTAATTTGATATGGCAGCAACATGGACGCGGGCGAATCGTATGCCGAGGGCCCAATGGCAGTCGAGTGCGACGCGGCGCGACGTTCAAAAGGCGTGGCAAAGGCGAAAACGGGCAACGAGAAATAGGCGCGTGTTGCAACAGTTGACGTTGTTGTTGTTGCCGTTGCTGTTGCTGCTGTTGTCGTTGTTGTTGTTGTTGGTAATTTATTAGGTAAATTTGTGGCTGGCAGCGAATTATGTTTGGGCGACACTTTGCTCTGGCTGCCGTTTATAATTAAATCTAACTTATTATTTGCACTATATACACTGTGCGAAACGCTGAGCGTATCGTATGCACCACTATATACACTTTCACTCACAGCGCTTCCACTTGCGACGTTTCCAATAGGTTTCCGATATGCTTGCATTGACAATCGGCTGCTCTTGCTCTGCTCGCATGTCCGACAGATTTTGTTCAAGTTGGAGTTGCTCTGGTTGTTGTTGTTGTCCTGCTGCGCCCGCAAGTATGCAATACTCGGCCTTTGGGCATAGTCTGGACTATTGGCGCGTCTGTGCATGGGCACCGCGAGGGCTTGCGCCGACCACAATATGATTGTTGCCAGTAGCGTTAAATTGAACGCTAACAATGTGCCTGTACAGCGGGCCCCCGCGGCGCCTTTGGCTGAATGCGTGGGGGCCACAGCGTCAACTGTATGCGAATTGATAGTTCACTGCACCCGGCGACGGCGACCGCAGTGCAACATCAATTGAAGCCCCAACGAAGTTGACCCAATGTGCGCCAACTGCAAAAGTTGTACAAGAAAACAAAGATGCGAAAGATGAGAAGGTGAAACAAAGTGCGGGGGCGCAAGAGTTGAGAAATAAAGGGTGAATATATTTGTGAGCGCTGTATAATGAAGTTAATTGTTAACTGTGCTTAGTCCCGAACCCTTGAAAATTTGAAAGCAGTCGTTAAAGACTCGTTAAAGGGTTAAATTCTCATTGTGAATGGCTAATTTCTCGTATCATACAAGAGTGATCTATTTAAGGAGTTTGTCTAGACATACAAAAATACCTCTACATGTAAGATTTTTTTTTATTTATTTTTTATTTTATTTATTTTTTTTTTTAAATTATTAATATTTTTTTTTTATTAATTTTTTTTATTTTTTTTTTAATTATTATTTTTTATTTTTTTTAATTAATTTTTTATTTATTTATTTTTTTTTAAATTATTTTTTATTTTATTTTATTTATTTATTTTTTTTTTATTTTTTAATTATTATTTTTTATTTTTATTTTTTTAATTAATTTTTTATTTATTTTATTTTATTTTATTTTATTTATTTATTTTTTATTTATTTATTTTTTTGTTTGAGAGAAATTATACAATTTTTTGGAATGTCAACTAATCAAGCAAAGTCTATAGGTAAGCTATACGATAAGTTTTTTGCTTAGATATTTGTATCATTACAAAGCCTCTTTTATAAACAGAGCCTTAAAATACCTGGCGTATACTTGATATGCAGTAGCTTAATAAGTTTGAGCTACAATTTCTATAGCCTTAAGCGTAGCCTTTGAATAAACTAATTCTAAAATTAAAAACATATATTTCCCTGCAAATATTGTTAATATTGAAGGGAACGTGGCGTATACGTGATATTTAATAGTTCAATTAAATCTAGGCTTTCTTGGTGTTCATTTCAATTACTTAAAGTTTTTCTTTATCTAATATAAGTTTGCTTAACATTTTTTCTCACAGTGCACGCTGTTGTGTGGTCGCCCACTTTTCAGTTGTTGTTGTTGTTGTATTTTATTTTGTCTTTCGACTGCTTCCTTTGTTTTTGTTTTCGTCTTCGTTGTTGTCGTCTGTCCCTATTACAATGTTTCTGTCGCAACATGATTTCCCTAACATCTCCCGCCCAGAACTTTGCCCAAAGCAGGGCACTTAGAGTGGGTAGGGGGGAGGGATGGGGCGAAGTCTAAGCAAAGGCTATGTGGCTGTTGATCAGCCACAGACGCGGGCATAAATAACGCAACATGTGTGTGTGTGTGTGTGTGTGTGTGTGTGTGTGTTTGTCTATGTCGGCACTCTTTGCCAAGCAAGAGAAAACAAGCGCACGGCAAACGGTGCGTATGCGCAATATTTTGCACAAATTTATGTTGCACTTCGCGTAGACTTCACTTTTATTATCATCCACGTTTTCATATGCTCGTTTGTATAACGAGAGGCGGGTATATAGGTTTTGTATGCATTTCAGCAGTTGATTGGCTATATATATACCCTAAATTCTAGCTATGAGAGGCGTGGCACATGGGAGATATACTGCAATCTTTATCCACTTTGAGTTTAATGTAAAAAAAGCTTAAATAATTTGTACAATTTTTCTACTTTTGCTGCTTGGCCGGGTATTATGCAGTCGGTCATAGCCGCTTGCAGCAGCAACATTCTTACTTGTTTGCTAAATATACATATAAGAAACAACAACAGGCACAGAGACAACAGCATTGTCCCCCACTGCACTGATGGCTTATGCTTAGGCTTCTTGCTTATGTCTATCCACTCACATTGTTGTTGTTGTTGTTGTTGTTGCTGCTGTTATATGACGAAAGATTACAAGCGACAACAAAAATAGGCTAAAATTAAAGTAGCTAAATTAATGGCATAGTTGCTGTTTTGCTGTTTTGTGCCTCTGTCTCTGTCCCTCTGCCCGGGGAAAGGGTAAGAAGAGAGCAAAAAGAAAAAAAAAAGAAATACAAAATAAAAGGTGGAATGACTTTTGCTTGGCATTTTATATTCATGATGCACGATTTCGATATAGAGACAACAACTCTCAGACTTTAGCTGCTGTTTTGCTCACTAATTGTCATTGGAGTCACAGACAGACAGACGGACAGACAGACAGAGGAGCAAACAGGCTGGAAGACAGTTGGATAGACATTTTGACTAGTTGTTGGCTGCTTCGTTTAATATGTATCCAGAGATCGCTCGCATTTCACTTTGATATGACGTCGCAGACACAGATTGATGCGGCCAGGCTGGCTTGGGGCATGTCAAATTTGATCGACAGCTAAACAAAGCCAAAAGTCGCGACAGCCTTAAAAAGAAACAAAAACAAAAAGTCCATTTCATTTCCCTACTCAATTCAAGTTTTATGATCAGACTTAAGTAGTTTTTTCAATGCACAGCCAAAGGGTAGATGAGATAACGTTGACTCAATGCAAGATTTTATATAATCTCGATCAGGGATTGTTGAAAGTATATAGCTTGATGGAATACCTATAATCTATGATATTTTCTACTCTTAAACCTCATTAGCTAAGCATAACTGTTTATATATGTATTTTTATATAGATATATGAATCCCCTATTTTTGCACAGTATTTCAGCTTTGTTGCCCACAGTTCTGTTCTTCCTCTTCTGATTTTTGTTTTCTTATTGAAATTCCAGTGCTATGAAACAGCAGCACTCAGACTCATCATCATCAGCATCATCATTATAATCAGCGGCTACAAATGTTATTGTCTCCTGTGTGCGCCGCCCCCTGCCTGTGCCCCTCCAGCACTTGGCGCGGCTACTGTTTCTTTGCGATATATATTTTTGTGTTGATCTCCTTTTTTTCTGTGTGTGTTTGTTGTTTTTGCAATTTATTTGATTGCCTCTTCATTTGCGCCCGCTGCAGACTCTTGCTCTGTCTGGCTGTTGTTTTTGTTATTGTTTTTTTTTTTTTATCACGTCACGGACTCCTGCTTCTGGTTCTGGGATCAACGTTCAGTTGCAATTTATGCGCGATCATAAAAACTCGCTCAGACCCATAATTAATAAGTGTATAAGCCCCTTTCGTCCACAGACGAAGAAGCTGAAAAAGTGCTGACAAGTGCTGCTCTCGGCTGCACAGTGTGTCAAAAGCAATTTGCATTTGTATTGCCAAAACAAATCCCACAATTTGACCGGAAATACCATATTTCATTGGCCATAGGCGTTTTTAGCTAATTCCCGGCAAAAAAAAAAAGGCAAATAACATTAAAAAAACAACTATTAAACAGAAAAAAACATTCCAGTTTATTTTTAAACAAGTCGCTAAATTCTTGTATTTATTTCGGTAACAAAAAGTGAAAAAGACGCAAACGCAGGAATTCGGCCGAGTGCGAGCGAGATGGAGCTACAATAAAGGGTAGCCAAAAGAAAGAAAAGCGTGCGGGAAAAGACTTGTAGCAATGTGCAACGATAACACAATGTTATCGATAACAGACTGTGGCATTTGGCGAATGATATTGCCAGTTGTATTTGTTTGAATTACTCTAACTTGGGGCATATTGTTTTGGCTTGTTTTTGTTTGAATTTTTTGTTTTAAATTTTGTATTGGAAAACTAATTTAATTATTTTTATTTAACTTAAATATTCTGTCTCCCCTTGCTCTGCTTCATATTATCTCTCAAATTGAGTTTCACTTTATGTTTTTCCTATATCAAGATTTTCTTTGTAGCACATTCTCACTTCGGTTAGTCGAAGGAAAAACAGAGAGGAATCTCTTATACTCTAGAAGAGCTGTATTTGTAGTGTATTTTGTGTATCGCATACCAAAGTCGAACGCCAATTTGACATTGAGCAAACGTAAATTCAGCGAATTCCTGCGTAAATCGATGAAAGACCACGAGACCGCAAAAAAGGACCGAATCCAATTAAAAAAAAAAAAGAAAAGAAGAGCACAACCACAAAAAAACAATGGAGAGCGAGATAGATAGAGCGCGAGCGAAGGAACTGAACCGGAACGAATCGAACCGAACCGGGTCGCCGGGTCTAATCAAGTGAAAGAATTTCGCACATGACAGCAAAGAATGCGCCGGTCGTCTAGTTGGAATGCCAATTGGCAGATATCAACTGGAGCTATGCACACACATACACACGCACAGAGCGCACACCTGAAATCCACACACACACGCGCGCGCGTACACACACACACACATAGACAACGCGACAAAAGTTCACACAGATTTTTTTTCTTTTTTTTTTTCTATATTGAAAACTGATTATGAATGAGCATATATAGATATTTATATATATGCGTGTGTGTGTGTGTGTGTGACTGTGTGGGCGCGTCTCGTACACGTCTACCGTTAGTTAAGGCCAACAAGGAAAACAATTTGCACTCAGTTCGTGCAGTTCGCTGCGCTGCGATCTTTTCGCAAACCTGCGCCGTACTGAAACTCAATTTTTGCAGCTAACATCTAAAAAGTGCCCGTTTGTCTCCAATATATTTCACACGACGGCAAGCCAGCATATATACTTATATATATATATATATAGCATATGATCAGGAGGGGGGGGTGGGGCGGTATCTTAGCCGACGACAGCGAGACGGGCGTGTGTCGTGCCTTATTTTTACCGCTTGTTGTTTTTGCTTCTATTTTGCGTGAGCAAAAAAAAATGCTACAAAATTATTTTCGTACTTAAAAATAAATTGAAAAGCATTTTCCTCATCTGTTTTTGTGTCGCCACTAGTGTGCGTGTGTGTGTGTGTGTGTGTGTTTTCTCTCTATGGCCAAACAACAGGCGCATGAAAATCAGGCGTGAAGCGTGCTGCAGCTCCGCCTACCAAAGTAAAGTCCCAGCCTCAACCAATTCGGGATAAGGGCTTCCCGCTCACACACTCTCTCTTTCTCAAACTCTCGCTCTCTAACTCTCTCTCTCTCTCTCTCTGTGTGTGTGCTTATCAAAGTTTTCGCTCTCACGCTCGTTTCTCAATCCAAATATAACAGAGAAAAGAAACTGACTCAAAAGACAACAACAGAACATAATTTTATAGCTAAGATCGGGCCAGATTCCAGATATAGTCAGAGAGAGAGAGAGAGAGAGAGAGAGAGAGAGAGAGTAGAGTAGAGTAGAGCTCTTGGGAGTTGAGTGAATTCCATGAGCTATTTGCGTACTGTAAAGTGGAGGAAAATAAAACTTGAAATTCTGAAATGAAGTCACGTGAAAATTGCATGCGAAATTGCATGAATTAATGCAGCAACAACAACAACAACAACAACAGCAAGTACAACAAAAATCAACTGCAGGGCAAAATCCACTCAGACAAAAGTCCTTAGACAGGCGCTTTTTGGCCAAAATAACACACACACACACATACATTTAAACAGCAGACGGCGCCTAAGCCAAAATCAGGAAGTTTCCACTGCAAAACTGACGCCGGAAGGAGCCAGAGACGCGACGACGACGACGACGATGACGACGATAATGACGACGATGATGATGATGATGATGATGATGTTGCTGCTGCTGCTGATGTTAGCTATGAACAATGCAAACGTAAAGATGTTAAGGATGATGATGATGCTGAGCATGATGATGATGAAGTTGCAGCTGTAACTGAAGTTGGGAATGAGAGCTTACAATAATTACTGCAAGAAAAGCCTGCACTTTATGCAACAACAAAAACTAGAAATGCAATCAGCAAGCAACTAAAAACAAAAACAACTGGAAATGTAAAGCATAAGACGACTAGTAAATACCCTGTTTAAATGGTGAATATATAGTTACATAAATGAGTTCGAGTGCACTTTATTAGTATTGTTAAGTTTAATATATTGTTTCAACATAATCTACACAAGTAAAACGTATTTCAAGTTGTAGTAGATACTACAGGATATTATTTGGCCGTGCATACCTCATAAGAATATGAGAATCATCTAATCTTGCAATGGAACTCTGGTAAAAACAGGACTTTACAGGGCATTAGCTAGTCTAGCATTGCCCATCAATACAGTTCCTTGTGCACACACCCTTAACATGCTTTCGAATGGGAGTCTATAGCTACAAAATCGGAAACCAAATCGTCCATTGTTTACTAATTGAGGAGAATATAAGAGAAGGTGTATAAGAGATTGTATATAAAATATATAAATTGGAAATACATTATTATACAAATACAAATAAATAAATGATTAAAGTCAAGCCTTTATAAATTTAGAAAACTTTCTGAGTTTGTAAAACAATATGCCTGCCAATGAGAGAGTTTCCAACAGAGAGCAGTCCGTTATGCAAAGCCCGGCAGATCGTTTAAATAAGCGACGACCGTTTCCAATTGGCCGTCAATTCCAATTGGACAGCTCGTGAGTGTGTGTGTGTGTGTGTGTGTGCGAATGGAGGCGACAAAATAAATTCGTACTTAATGCAATTGGAACAGTGGGCGTAGACCGACAACAACACATCCTTCCGACAACTTTAACGGTGCTTGCTGTGGTGCTGTGGTTCGGGTGGTGCAGTCTGGCTGCAGCTTGGCTTGACCACTTGCAACGGTTTATGGTTTCCGCCAGCAAAGTGAGCAATTTTCGTCGTCCGACGAGCCAGACATTGCTTGCTTTCTGCATGATTAGATCGTTGAAGGAGAGAGAGAGAGAGAGAGAGAGGAGAGAACGAGAGGTAGGCAGCTTGAGCGGCGCAGCTTGGTGGCGCCAGACGACTTCCTTTTTGTATGCGGCTACAGGTGGTGCAGCAGCAGCAGCAGCAGCCGGCGCAACATATTGATTGAAATTTTAAATGCAAATCACTTAAAGCGTTCAATTTAATCAAATTATTGCAATAACAATGTTGCAAGGGACAGCTGGCAAATGGGGGCCAACTGTGGGCTGCACTGGAGTCTAGGCATTCAAGTGGAGCTAGCCAAATGACAACGTCCACGGCAAGCACTGTGGCACAGCAGAGCTGACGACAGCAAGTCAAAAGGCCAGAATGAATACACTGAGCGAAACTAGGTTTAAGTGGAAATAAATGATTAGGCTTAGATTTTGTTGGACTGAGAAGGAAATCGAGAAGAAATGAAATGGAATGGAATGAAATGAAATGGAATGAAATGGAATGGAATGGAATGGAATGAAATGGAATGAAATGGATTGAAATGGAATGGAATGAAATGAAATGGAATGAAATGAAACAGAATGGAATGAAATGAAACGAAATGGAATGAAATGGCCTAACAATTGAATGAGGACTTGAGTGAAAAAGTTTTATTTGCTATACATATGTAGTTGTTTACTTGAAATTATTGTTGCACTTAAAATTCAATATACTTTATATACTTAATATGATCTTTAAAATATAAAATTAAAATTAAAATTAAAAATATAAAATATTTGTCTAAAAATGTTGTAGATTATCTTTGAATCCTCGACTTCAACATTAACTTTTAACCGGCTTCCGCAAGCATAGACTTCTCTCTTACCCTAAGTCTTATATGTAGTCCAAGATATATTCCGAAAGTTGCTTTTCGTGAGCCTAACTTGAATAGCTTTAACTATATTTGCCATATAAGTTCCCAGGTATAAAAAATTTTAACAAATTCCACACCTTAGATAACTGTTGTAGAGTATTTGCTAGTCAGGCAAGTACTGCCACCTCCCTCACTCCCCTATTCTACGTAATTCTTAGTATTAAATAAACGTATTCACATAAATATTATTTTTTCTAGCACAACTTTTGGCCTCACAATTTTCTCTCAGTGCACTCTCTTGCGGTCAGCAGCAGCAGTGGCCATGTCTATGTGCCGCATGAGAGCGAGGCATGTGTGTCTATCAGTCGTTGCTGCCGATGGCTCATAATGATGTTGGCCGGGCTAACTACCGCTGCCACCGTGCGCCTTGGTCGCCGGCTTTGTTGGCTTAATTAAATTGCGGTTGCCACTTGCAAACGAAGCGCGTACACAAAATCACACACAGCACATTGCAACAATGCAACAATGCAACAACAGCGACTGTTGCACGTTCCGTTTCACTTGTTAATTCGCTTCTTTTCATGCGCTTTATTGCTGCTCTGGTTGTTGTTGTAGCTGTTGTTGTGGGAAAAGTGGTTAAAAAGTGTGTGTTTGTGTGTGTGGGTGTGTGTGTTTGTGTCGCGGCTAACAATAACATTAAAATTATAACCGCAATTCTGCACGCACCACTAAATAAATTGGTGGCTTAACTAGCTGCGGGAATACCCCTACTCGTTGACATTGTCTTCCATTCTTGCCAATTTCTCGCTATCAACTCTCATCTTATTTGGCAGCCTGTGCATCAAATGCTCAAATGACAGCTAAAAGTTTTCTTGGCTTAAGCAAGTTTAGATACCTTAGTTGATAAGTGGATGATTTGGCTTGGCTTCTTCTGTACACTGAAAGAAATGTTTGAGTAGAGGTTTCTAAGGTAAAGCTGAATTGTGGCATATAAACTAACAAACAGCAAACACAAATTGTTTATAATTTTTCTTGTTTATTAGCTGATCAGAAAAGTCACCAAAGAAAAGTTTATATTCATTAAACATTTTCTATCACATTTTTGCCAACTCTTCTCTTGCTTCAACTCGACTTTTTCGCTCAGTGTATATTTAGAGCAGCCTAAAAAGTAAACTCAAGTTTTTTAAAATAATTTTGTTTTGTTTATTAGCTGATCAGAAAAGTCACCAAAAGAAAGAAGGAAATTTTATATTCCTTAAACATTTTTGTTCACATTTTTGCCAACTCTTCTCTTCCTTCACTTCGATTCTTTCGCCATCAACTCAACCTTTTCGCTCAGTGTACGTTTAGAGCATCATAAACGGAGCACTTCGCTGTCAGCTGCGCACATTTTGACTGCGCTTGCAGGAAGCATAACCATATACATATGATGCTGCCTGCATGCGAATGGTCGCAGCTTCCCTTGACTTTAGTTCACTTACTTCCTTGTTTATTGTGCATTTGTCCTTTTGAAGGACAAAATGCAATTGCAGCCGAATAGTTGCTGACGCGAGGACTTGGCCAAATCCCACGGAAAAGCCAAGTTGAATTGCAGCCACGACACGCCCACGCCCACGCCCACACCAACACTTCAACCACCCACAAATGACCTCTGAGTGCCCCGCTGTGGCGGCAGGCGCTGCCTTTGTGCAACGGAGTTAGTTAGAGGTAGTAGTCGTTTTTTTTTTTTTTTTTTTCATTCTCTCTTTAGGAGTAGGTGCTATCACGTTGAAACTTAAGTTGATTTGCTTTTTTGTTGAGCATAAAATTCAATCAGCTTCAGCTGCATTCAAAAGTTACGAGCCAGCACCCAGCCAGCTCCCTCTGCCAGCAGACAGAGACGTTTGTCCTTAGCTTGTCCTCTGGCAGCAGGAGCAGCAGGAGCAGCAGGAGCAGCAGGAGCAGCCGGAGTAGCCGGAGCAGCGGCGGCAGTCCTTGTCTCGCTGTCTAGACCACTGCAGGGGTCGCATGCAGCGTCATGACAACCGCATGCGATTTATGCTATTGCCCTCTCTGTCTGGCAGAGAGGCACAAGCCTCTTGCCTCTAACCACTAGCGCCGTGTTGCCACTTTTATGTGCCACAAGCGACGCGTTAATATTATTAAATGCAAATTAAGCTTTATCTCATTTCGTTCATTAGCGGCCAATTTGCGCGCCCTTGTTTATTTGGCGTTGGGGTTAAGCATTAACAAACCGGCACGCCCCCAGCTGCAGCTTAGACTGCGGCAATTATCCTTGCAGAGCGGAGAGAGAGAGAGAGAGAGAGAGAGAGAGAGAGTGGGAGCTGATGCACTGCATCATTTGTGGCTGCATTCCAATGCGTCTGCCAGCAGCTCCCCAGCCGAACAGCTAAAGGCGTGCTCACTTCCTGGCAGCGGGCTAATTTGCAAACCAATTAAATGTCAATTTGAGGCATTGTTCGCCAGTCGCCGACGTCGTCATAATGTCTGCCGTGTCAGCGCGTTCAACTTTTGCCCAGACGCTGAGCCCGAGCCGGAGCCAGACTTGCAATTCAGCAGCGAAAGGCGCAAAATGTGTTGTCGCCGCCTCAGCTGCATTGTTGTGTGCCCATACCCTGGAATTCACTAGCTGCAGTGGGGTATACGATGACAGTTGTCAGTAAATCCTCTACAAGCTGATCTTAAGCAGGTTACCTCTTCTTATTCGTCGATACATATCGATTATCAATCATTTTTTTACAGTTTTTTTTTTTTTTTTGGCTGAAAGCGCATTCAATCATCAATCGATAAATATCGATTTTCAGCAGCTCATATTATATTAAAGAATCTATTTTGCCATAATTCATTTAGTTATTAGATGGCTGATATCGATTTGCTATCGATATAACGATTACGTCTATGCATCTGTCTTAACTAACTATTTAATACTAACGTAAGCTCTAAGATTGATCAAAAATTGTGAACATACTTTGGTAAACCAACAACATGGAAATGTTTGTATGAGCTATAATCGATAAATATCGATTTCTTCAGATTAAAGCAGTCTTTGCATTTCATGGACTACATCTATTGGTATCTCCCGACATCCACCCACATCTTTAAAGGGTATCTCTTAGCCTGTCTATCTACTCTTCGAGTATTTCTATTTGCTGTTGCTGCTGTTGTTGTTGCTGGCAGCTGCAAAGTTTGCCCAGCGCCCAAAGTTTTTACTGGCTGTCTAGACGCGACTTCAGTCGACTCCTTTGTAGACTACGACTTCGACTTCGACTTCGACTTCAACTTCAACTGCGACTGCGACTGCGACTGCGACTTTAGTTGTATTTGGTCGCGTAGTTTGCATAAGTTTTGCTGCCTATGCTCCACAGCTTGCGGCCTCGCGATGGCCACGCCTCCTTAACCACCTGTGCAGCTGGCTTGTGGCTTGAGCCATTGCCGTTGCCGTTGCCGTTGCTTAAGTGCATTTTAATGCCTCAAAGGGCGTGATTCAATTCAATAGACGCTCGAGCTCTTGTTTCTGTCACACGTGGCGTATGCGTAACAATTGAGAAGCAAGCCGGAACAGTGGGAAATTTGAGAGCAAATATGTAGGCGAAGGCATGATTAAGTCATTAACTAATAATGCTAGAAAAAGCTTAATATCTCTATAAGGCTAAGAACTGATCAAGCTTACTCTACTCTGATCTGAAGCTTGAGTTTGCCTTGGCGCAAGGGCACAAAGGATTAACTGTCCACAGTATTAACTGTTAACTGTTGCATATTTTAATAAAAAAAAGCTTTTTATAGAAGTTTTCGAAAGCTCAATTTGCCTGTGGGCAAATGTCAATTCAGCTTAGGCTTAAATGCTTGACGTCGATTTTGAAAAGCTAAACAATTTCCATCAGTGATTATTTATGTCCATTTGGCAACGTGTCTCGGTTGGCGATTCATGAAAATGGAAATGCGGCCGACAAATGCCCAACAGGCACGCCCACAACCGCAGCAGGAAAACGGATGCCGAAAAACAAAAAAATACAAATAAAAACAAGTATGAAAGCTCAAGTCGAGTCCGCTCGACTAGCAAATCCCCTGAACATATGATTGAAGCAGCAGAGAGAAGCTTGAGTAAAAGTAAAAGCAAGCAGAGAAGTGCAGAAGATCATTAAAGTTGTCTATGTGTATGCAGCAGTTCCCATTTGGTATTAGTGTTTAGGTAAAACGAAGCTAGAATGCTCACAGCAGCAGAGAGCGTTCCCATTGCTCACTTAGAGGTCAACTGCAACGAGGTCTACCTGCAGTTGGGCTCAACGTTTCATAGAGACAGTGCTTGAGTAAAAGTGGCCCTGTATATAAAGGGCAGCAGCTGCAGCAGTTCTTCAGTCAGTCTTCAGTCGTCCAGGCCTGCGCAACAAAGTGAAGCAGAGTGTGTGATCGATCAGCTAAGCATTAAAGACGTAGAGGAATCACGTAAAGGTATTACGTAGTGGAATTACATAGAGGAAATACTTCGAAATACGTAGAGGAAATACTTGGAAGAAATAGACAGAAATTAGTGCTAAATCATCAATAATATATGTATGTATTTATATACTTCTGCTACGCCTCCTTCTGCCTGTTACATACATTTCAACAAAAGCATTATACCCAGATCTCCCATTTTCAATGGTTTTAGGGTATAATAAAATGGAAAGAAGCAAACAAAAAACTAGAAAAATTTGTATGCAAATGGAGGAGAAGCCCAGAGGACCCAAACGAGAACAGGACGCAATGCCAGTGCATTGGAATATGGCTGCAGGATACTTTTAGCCACAGACAGCGGCGGGCGGCTGGTTGGAGCGGTTTTGATAGGGCCTAGCTGGGCAATGAGTTTTTGAGCTAAAAGTTGAATTGTGCAACAAACAGACTCGCTTGCCATCTCCCTCTCTCCCACACTCTCGCTCTGTCTCCATCTCGCTCTTGTGCTGTGTGTGTTCGTTTTCGACTGTCTGTGTGGTATGCACTTGTCTAGACGTTGGCTAGACAGTGTAAAACCAAAACCAAAAAAAAAGAGAAAAAAAAAACGAAAATAAAGCAAAATAACAGAACAACAAAACGATACGAATTGCATAGCACATTTGGCATGTGTAGCCAGTGTGCACCGTACCGCACATTTCTCTCCTCCCACTGTCTCCCTCTCTCTCCCTCTTGACAGTCGACAAATTTGTGAACAAATTTTCGACACCAGCCAAAGGCATTCAATTTCGATGAACAATAGTTTTCTCTAGGAGGTATTACTGTAGTGGCAAGGCATATTTCGGCATGGTTAGCGAGTGTCTACTGTGTGACTAAATGCAAGGATTGCCCCAGCTAAGGGCATTTACTTATATCTAAGCAGTGACTACTGTACTTCTACTTTAAGATTTACATTCTGACACCTTTAGTGAGTGTCAATTGTAGCACTTTAAAATACATTCCATTCGTTCAACAATTTTTCGTTTACTTTGCTTTTTACAACTTAACTAGTTACTACTGTAGCGGTACAGTGAACTCCTAACTACGAAGCGCCGAACTTCTTGCGCTGATAAGGCGGCGGCAGCATGCTCAAATAATTCTTCGTCTGCACGCCAATCGTCACCAGCTCCTGCTCATTGAGTCTGCAGACCTGCAGCAAATGCTGAAAGCAAGAATATAAATAAGTTTAATATATTTAACTAAAGCAGTTAGAGATTTATGTTGCTTACCTGACGATTGAGTTGCATCTTCAATTCATATTTCTTTAGCTTCGTTGACTCCAGGGATTTGCTCAGCTTTTTGGCTTTTGGCAGTGGCGCCGTCTGCTGCTGCAGCTGCTCCTCCTCCTGTTCATAGCTCTGCAGCACATACAGATGCACCTCGTCGTAGGCGATAACAATGCTGGGATTTTTGGCATCGAGCAGCAGGCCGCGAATGCTGTGCAATTGCGCATTGGGCACAAATGGCTTCTCGGTCTCGCAGACGAAGCGACGCTGCAGCAGATCGTATTCCACAAGGCGTCCATCGGCATAGGCAACCACGAGGTTCGGCCTGCCCGCGTGCACGGCCAGCGCTGTGGTGCCCGCCTTGTAGCGCGGCAGGTTGAGTAAGTGCTTCGATTTGGCGCCGCGCAGCTGCCAAATGGCAATCAGATGATTGGTGCTAGCTACGATCAGGTATTTGCCACATGGCGACAGCTCCACGAGGCTGATCGGTGATTTGATCTCCTTGCTCAAGTCGATGCTGTAGGCAAAGTCCACCTGTTGCTCCGTCAGAGTGAAGCAGCGCATTTGACATGTGGGCGCGTGCAGCAGCCAGAGCGAATCGTTGCCAAAAATTATAAACTTAGCCGGTTCCAGTTCAGCGGGCAAATCTTTTGTCAGGCGGCTCACGGCCAGCGGCTCCAGCTCCAAACGACTCAGACGCAGCTCCTCAAGCGTCGAGTAACAAATCCATTTGCCATCCGGCGAAATGGCAGACGCCTGTATAAACTTATTGGGGCCCACGACGAGCTGCACGAGCATCTCAGGGACCTCCTTCAGCTTCAGTTGCTCACAGCTGCCCACTGCCAGACGCGTCGCTTGATTCTCCTCTGTCTGGTCACTCGGCACGCCCAAGCGCCACAAGTTCAAGCATTGCGGATATCGGAGCAGCATTAGATTTTCACGTGATGCTAAGCTGACGCATTTGCCAGCCAGATAAGGCGCATATTTGGCTGTGTAGGCGCGCGACTTGGTGCTGGATGAGATGCAGAGCAAGCCATCCTGGCCGCCAGAAATAATGCGATCTCCGACAACCAGCAGCGCCTTGACATAATGCCTGTGCACCTCACGCTGCAGAAACTTTACCCAGCGTTGGCAAACGGAGTCCTCGCGTTTGATTTGGGTTTTACTCAGCACGCGTATCAAAGGCGGCCTCTTGCCACTGCACACCAGCAGATCCTCCTCCTCGTTTACGGCCAGAGCAAAGACGTGCTTTTCGAGCACGTTGCTGGCCTCCAGTTGTGTTGCATTCGCTGCATTCCAAACGGTGACATAGCCCGCCGAGTCGCCTGCTATTATTGTATCATCCTTTAGCACCTGCAGCGCATAGACAATGACATTCTTGGCTGATAGGGTCATGGTGTGCAACGTATGTCCGTTGGCCACATTCCAGATGCGTACAGCGCCCACTGATCCAGTAACGAGGCGTTTGCCTGGCTTATCGAATTTACAGCAAAGAACGCGTCCCTCTTGCTTCCTGAACAGCAATTTATAGTTGATTTCGTCCTGCTCAATGCTCATTAGATTGATGTGTCCCTCCTCGGAGCCGACTGCAACCTCGGTTTCAGCACTATTCACATCCAGGCACCACAGCGCATTGCCTGTGGGCGATTGTATATTCCGGGGCTGCAACTTATTCAGATCCCATTCAATTAGCTGTCCCGTCAAGTCCACCGAGAAGAGTCGCTTGCCAGCCCAGGCCATGCTCTCCACCTGCGACTCGGGCGTTAGTTGTATAAATTTCTCTAAATAGGGTGCATAGCACATGTTCCACAGCTCTATGGAGCCATCGTCACTGCACAGAATATGGAAATTCATTTTACTTATTTATTTCATAACTGAAATATTATTCTTTACTCACCGGCTGACCGCCAGGCATTTAATCAGCTTGCTATAGGCCAGACTGACAATCGCACGTGGCTTTATTGTGTAGAAACGCGCATTGTGCACCTGGACGGTGCCTTTTGATTTGTTGGGCACGTTTGCTTTCATTGTAAAACTTGCTTAAAATTGAGTTTTACTTAAAGAAAACAAAATCACACGTGCGTCGAGCGCGTTTGTCACTGGCCTTGCCAGACTGCATAAAACACGATGTAAACAATGCCAGTCACAGCGCTGGCTAAACGATTATTAAAACTATCGATATGTACAGTGTGACACATTGTGATGAAGCTGGCTTGAATTGATTTGCATAAAGTAAACATTAAATTATAACAATAAGAGCTAATCTAAATGAATGTTAAAAAAAAAAATAAATATAAATAAATAGAAATAAAGAATAATTGCAATCATTCACATCGCGATGTGTGGAAAGTAAACAGATTCTAAATCACTGCATTTTCATACGATTGTTTCAGTAATCGATATTTTGTGCAGCAAGTCCCAGTGTCATAGAGCTAGTTCACAATAGAGCTAAACAACTAAGTATGGGGGTGGATTTTTTTTTCGGTTTTAGAAAAATTATCATTGTTTGCTAATTTAATTATTGATGACAGTGTAACAAAACTGAAAAAAGAAACCCACATGAGACGTACTTAATTATGCAATAGCAGGAACGAGTTACCATCATTCAGCAACATTCAACTGCAGCAGCCAGCCAGCCAGCAAAATGCATCAATCAATATGGGGCTGGAGTCTTCCATTGCTGTTTCTGTTGATCCTCGGCACGCCGGCCATATCGTCGCGTGTCCTTGAGCTGAGCGATCGCTTCATCGATGTGCGTCATGAAGGTCAATGGTTAGTGATGTTCTATGCCCCGTGGTGCGGCTATTGCAAGAAGACGGAGCCGATATTTGCGCTCGTCGCTCAGGCGCTCCATGCGACAAATGTGCGAGTAGGGCGCTTGGATTGCACTAAATATCCTGCTGCAGCAAGGGAGTTCAAAGTGCGTGGCTATCCCACTATAATGTTCATCAAGGGCAACATGGAGTTCAACTACAATGGGGATCGCAGCAAGGATGAGCTGGTCGACTACGCTCTACGGATGTCGGGGCCACCTGTCCAGCTGGTCACCCGGACCGACAGCGTGGATATGCTGAAAGGCTCCCATACGATCTTCTTCATGTTTGTGGGCCCCCAGCAAGGCGTTGTCTGGGACACGTATTATGCAGCGGCTGAAGGCTACCAGGAGCATGGATTCTTCTATGCGACGAGCGAGGAGATTGCTGCTCAACACTTCGATTTCGAGAAGTTGCCCGCCGTCATTGTGTACAAGGAGGAGCAGCATCATTTCTATCCACACGGACACGTGGCGCACGAAATGGATCCAAATGATGTCAATGAAACCATATTCCAATGGGTCAATGTAGAGCGCTTCACGCTGTTCCCTAAGGTCACGCGTTTCAATATCCACCAGCTGCTGAAGACGAAAAAGTTCTTGGTGCTCGCCGTGGTGCAGGAGGATAAGCTAAGTCAGATAGCGACGCATGAGCTGGAGTTCCGCGACATGGTTGAGGGAGTCATACGCAAGCATCGCCCACGTTACCATGACAAATTCCAATTTGGATGGGTGAGTGCAGGATTCTTAACTAAATTTAGGTTCAGTTCCTTATTGTTTTGCTCTTTCAGATTGGCGACCCGTCCATAGCACATTCCATTATACTGGACCAATTGCCGACGCCTCATTTGATAGCGCTGAATTCCACGACTCAGCATCATTATATACCCGACGACGATCCGCTGCAGATGACGCCACAGGCTCTGCATCTCTTCCTCGAATCAATTAGCAATGAGAGCGCCACGGCCTATGGCGGTGATACGTATTTTGTACGAGTGAATCGGGCACTCTTTGAGCTGAAGCGCTCTCTGCGCGAAATGTGGCGTGGCAATCCGGTATTGATGACTGTCATCTTTGGCCTGCCACTGGGCTTTCTGTCGCTCATCATATATTCCATTTTCTGTGGCGATTGCCTGGTCACAGAGGAGGAGCAGGATGAGGATCACGAAAAGAAGGAGTAGAGAAGTTTAAAGGATTACAAGAGAAAGGACGAATAGATGCGAGAGATGGATTACGTGAAGAAGTAGTACGAGAGGAGCGGGAGAATGAAGAATAGAACAAATAGATCAAAGAGAAAGGGTTGATAAAGAAGTCTACGCCTCTTTCTATCGTGTCACATATATGGAGCAGGTGGACTACTACAATGAGTCCACAAGCTGGAGGATCAATCGAGGAAAATGTAGAGCTGCAGTAGCATCTACTCTCAATAAATAATTCATCCCATTGTTAGTGCAATTCTCACAATTTACAATGTACTTGCATTAAGCCAAAATCTAGTCTTATTTTAAACGACATAAACTACATTTTGCTGATAGAACTAATGAAATTTTCATTTCACAAACGACTTTGTATGATCTATATCATGTGAAACAGAAACGAGGACACCTTGGCTACGTTTCTATGAGGTATCAAAGTACTTTTATATGAAGCATAGGAGGGAGTTGATAAGTAACTACTTTAAAAGCATATAAATAGTAAGTTCTTTTTCAGTAACCTAGATTTTTGGTAATAATCCATAGTTAAATGTAGAAGGAGTGAGAGATTAAAGTGGTATATTATAAAGTTGACATAATAATAATATTCTCCATCATGTATATGTTTATAAATGCAACAATTTGTCAAGCAATAGACTGGGATGTCTCTCTAACAGGAAAAATTTGCAGTCTCTAGAAAAGTCTACAAAGAATATTAAAATCTGCCTTATAAGAGTAAATAGTTAAACCGCATTGAATACATATGCTGGCACATACAAAAATCAGCGACAAGCCAAGGTTCACTGTATTCTCTCTCATTTTTTCTTCATTTAATAAACATAGTTGATAAAATTAGCGAAATCTCTAAAGCACATCTGTTCTTCGAATTCAAATTCTGTTGCGTGGTTCTGATCCAAGGGAAAACTGAAGCAGTTCGATTGCATTTGAGTTATAATCAGCAGCCATAGTCTTCGTCGTCGTCGCTATCTATGGCTGCACGGCGTCTGTCGTACTTCACTGTCGGTTTGCTCTGTGGCATCTGGGCATTGATGCTTTCCAAGATGCTGACGAATTGGGCATCGTCCAGTTTACCTCGCACTTGGCCCATTTGGGCCATGCGTATGACCATGTTCTCGAACATTTGTGCTTTGTCTGGTTTGCTCACTTTGAGTGTGTTCACTGCAATTGAGAGAGTTTGTGTTAGTCGGGTTTCACTGTACCACCTTCACTACTTACGTCGTGCGCGCGCCTGCTGATCGAGTACCTGGGAGAGTATTGAGTGCTTCATTTCCTCCTGAGCGCGCATTTGCTCTTGTTGCGCCTGTTGCTTCTCGGCATTATTGCCACCGCCGCCACTCTAGATAAGCATTGAAGGGGTATATTGATTAGCGGATACCCTTTCTCTCACAGGTGTGCAGCAGCCAGACGCAACAGCAAAAGTTATGAGTCATGCTAAAGTACTTTATGACATCAAACAGAAATTGCATAGTATATGCTTAATCCGATGGATTCGTCTTTCATATATTTTACATATTGTTTATTTTATTTATACTATTACTTTTGTTGCTATTTTTGGCATTTGGCAATAAGTTTGCCGCTGACATTTGCTGAGCACATGGTTTTGCCTTTACTTACTAATTCCGCCATGCGCTGTGCACGCAATGCATCTAAATCACCGTCAGACATGATTTCTCTTCAATTTAATATTTTTACTTTGTTATATTTATTAAAAAGTTTGTAAAAATATTCGCTGTTTGCTGCGGCAGGCAGTGTATCGATAGAATGAACGTGTGAGTAAACTATCGATAGGCGCATATAGTCATACATGCATATCGATATACTACATGAGTGCACAGGGGTGGAAGAAGCAGCTACAGATATAAACAAACAGCTGAGCAAACAACAGTCTCTAGAAAAAACTATATCAATTGTGTAAAACTTTTGTAAATTTCCAAAATATTGCTGAAAATGACTTCGGCGCTAGAAAACTTGGAAACACAACTAGAAATGTTCATCGAGAATGTGAGGCAAATACGTATAATCGTAAGCGATTTCCAACCGCAGGGCCAAAACGTTCTCAACCAGAAAATGTAAGGAAATTTGAGATGTATTAACAAACCAAGCTTTAACAATTATTTTTTGTTGGAAAATGCAGCAATAGTTTGGTCACCGGCTTGCAGGAAATAGATAAATTGCGGCCACTGGTGCAGGATGTTTATGTGCCCTTCGAGGTGTTCTTCGATTACATCGACCAGGATAAGAACCCTCAGCTTTATACAAAGGACTGTGTGGAAAAGGCACTGGCCAAGAATGAAGAGGTGAAGGGCAAAATCGAAAGCTTGAAAAAGTTTAAGGCCAATCTGCTACTGGAGTTGTACAAGACTTTTCCCACCGAAATGAACAACTACAGAGCTTACAGGAAAGACTCAATCTGAATGCTAGTTTTGTGATCCTTAAAATACTATTTATACGAAAAACATATAAATAAATATGTCCTTTCGTAAATTTCATACGTAATATATAAATATTCCATTTCTATATTTGATTTGAATTCACCGTTTCCTCTCACTGTCGTTCCACGGTGAAAATCTTGAAATTAAGTTAGAAATTTAGTGAAAGGGGTGCGGGAACGGACTGGAATTTGTATTCTGATTTCAAACAAAGCATTTGGCAAAAAATTTCTGAACGCTCCAGTGGCGCAATTGGTTAGCGCACGGTACTTATAATCAGTAACTGTGTATGAGCAATGCCGGGGTTGTGAGTTCGAGCCTCACCTGGAGCAGCAAACACAATTTGAAGTGTTGCGTACTTTTTTTATTTTTATTAAATGCAAAAAAAATATACATATATATATTTATGCATATATGCACTTTATTTTTGTCGTTGCTTTGCGCTTGCATTAAATACAACTTATTTTGTATTGCTGTTAAAAGAGAATATGAGAGAATACTCAACTGTATGACAGCGTTGCCAGACTGTTGTGAGCTGTCAAGTCAGCTGTTTTTTGTTATTGTGAGTTCGCTTGTGTAATTGATAAGAGTTTAGTTTTTTTCATTTCAACTGCAAAATGAGGCGGACGTTTGCTTATTTAAGAACTGGTTTACGTGGATTAAATACCAGTAGAATAAATGCACTCACTGCGAGACACGTGTCGTCAGTATGCTGGAATTGTCAAAAGCCCGGCAAAAACATGATATGCGGCGATTGCGGGAGCTTGCAGGATGTGGATAATAACACGGCAAGTAATTAAAGAGCTGACACATGGAATGCATAATTAATTGACTGCTAGGTTCTTCCCACCTACAGAACTACTTTGAGCTGTTAGACTTTCCCACGAAGTTTGAACTGCAAGCATCGGAGCTGACGCAGCGTTTCCGGCAGCTGCAGGCGCGTGTGCATCCCGATAAATACAGCAATAAGTGAGTTGATAGATTAATATTTAGCATTCCATCTCTAACCTACGGCCACCGCCTACACTTGCAGAACTACCCGCGAGCAAACCAATTCAGCAGACTGGAGTTCCCTAATCAACAAGGCGTATAAAACGCTGGCGGCGCCTGTGGAGCGAGGGCAATATATGCTGCAGCTGGAGGGCGAGCAGATGCCGCAGGATAACAGTGCACTAAACAAGGCCTTCCTGATGGCTATGATGGAGCGCAACGAGGAGGTGGAAGAGGCTGACGACAGCAAAGCGCTCGATCAGCTCTATGCACAAATTGTCCAAGAACTAGCTGATAAGGCGAATAAACTAACGGCACAGTTCGAAGCGAACGATCTGGTGGCTGTCAAGCAGACGCTGGTGGAGATGAAATATTTGCTCAGCATACAAAACAGCATTAAGAAAAAACAGCAACAGCTGATGTCCAACTGAGCGTGAATACGCGATAGGACATCGATCGCCGAAAAATGGCAACATGTTGAAGAAGAAGAAGAAAAGCGGAACCAAACAGCTGGCAGCTCTGGCAAACTCAAATTTACAAATATTGTGTTTAATATTGCTTTTCTTAAAAGCACCAATCGATTAAAGTGGAAAATGTAATGAGAAATACGAAAATCACCTTTCTACACCTGGCTGGGGTGCTACTAAATTAATGACTTGCAGTTGTAAGGTAATTGTATAAGCGGATCAACTTGATTTTTTTTTCCCCTT
This sequence comes from Drosophila aldrichi, assembly GCA_035045965.1. NCBI lineage: Eukaryota > Metazoa > Arthropoda > Insecta > Diptera > Drosophilidae > Drosophila > Drosophila aldrichi. Next base: position 12,420,059 of record JAWNOM010000501.1, read on the forward strand.
TTTATAGTCTTTGCTGCTGCTGATCATGCGCCATCAGTGGGCGTGGCGAGCGCTTAAGTTAGTTTAATTATTGTACTATTGGCCCAAAAACCAGATAAAAGTTCCCCGTGACAAATCACTAACTGCCCGATGATAATAATTTAATCAGTTAGCACTGCAGCGAGTTCACACAAAACTCACGTATCACTTACACCTGCCAATGCACACACACATGGACAGGCAGTCACACACATACAGCCACGCACACATGAACGAGTCGTTTGGCAAATATTTGTTGTATAAATTGAATTTAAATTGAAAATGCTTCTTGTTTCGCAATGTCAGTGCTGCTTAGTTCATCGACTGAAGGAGCTGCGTGCATTCGATTGAAGAGACTACAACAACGACAAGATGCAAAGATGTTGAGGATGATTCGCTCGATCTGTGTCGGTCTGCTGCTCTGCGGCTTAGTGCCGTCGTCTTCGGCCGACGTTGATGGCACCATATCCCCCATCATCGGCGTGCTCGCCCAGGAGGTCTATCCAAATGGCCTGATAACCAGAAACTTCAATGCCACTAGCTACATAGCCGCCTCCTATGTGAAGTTCGTGGAGGGCGCTGGCGGGCGGGTGGTGCCCATCGGGTGAGTGCTGACAGAGACAGCAGCAGACAGGCCAACCGGGCCTTATCATAGTTAAGATCAGATAAGGCGGGATTGAAGTGTTTACAACTGGTGATGGTGTGCCATGACAGGCAGATTTCATATACATATATGTATATTTAACATATATATATACTCTGACTTAAAGCTAATTTATGGCATCTTATTAACTCTTCAAGCATTGGACACAATCGCAGCTACTACGAGCAGTTGCTCAAGAAGATCAATGGGTATGCCAATCGACTAACGACTATGATTAAATCGCTTTATTTAATTGATTTAATTTAATCTGCATTTAGTCTACTGCTGCCTGGCGGCGCGACTTACTTCAATGAGACAAACGGCTATGGCGATGCGGGCGAGCACTTGATAGCCGTGGCCAAGCAGCTGAATGATAACGGCACTTATTTTCCGGTGTGGGGCACGTGCCTGGGCATGGAATTGCTTGTCCTCAAAATGGCAAATAATACGGAAACGCGCTCTAATTGCCAGTCCATAGGACAGGCGCTGCCACTGGAACTGAAACCGGGTAAACTTGCACGAGAGGCTATCAGAATTATCTCGCGGTTATATTTATTAAAAAAAAAAATCCCTTCCAGACTACAAAAAGAGTCGTTTGTTTGCCGACGCCAGCGAGGAGCTCATCGGGAAGCTGAGCAAAGAGAATGTCACCTATAATTATCATCGCTATTGCTACACGCAGCAGAGCTTCACTGTGCCCAAATTGAACAACTCGTGGCGCATCATGTCCCTCAATCATGACGTGAATGGCTTGGAATTTGTGTCCAGCATTGAGCATCTGACTTATCCCTTCTATGGCGTACAATTTCATCCCGAGAAAGCGCTCTACGAGTTTGTCAGCGCGAACGTGCCGCACTCCCCCTCAGCGACGCAATGTTCACAGTATTTCGCCGACTTCTTCATCAACGAGGCGCGCCGCAATTCCCACAGATACACCAATGCCACCGAGCAGGCACGTTCGCTGATCTACAACTACAAGCCGGAGTATACTTCGATATTGGGCTCCAGCTATGTGCAGCAGTATATATTCGGGCAGCCGGACAGTTACAATGGTCGCAATGCTGCCGCCACTCAATTCAACGGATTTCATTTGATTTTCGCATTTAGTTCGACTCTTTTGGCTATGCTAATGCCACTTCTTTGCGAGTACTAATATCTATTTGTGGATTACGATTGTGCAGACATCTACTAGAGTTTTTCTTTGTCACTTGGATAGCTTTTGATTTCTTTTATTCTGCCTGCCTGGCGCGACTTTTCGTTTGTAATGTTTGATGGGAATTAATAAATGTTGGCAAAATAGCAAGTTGAAGAATTAAATAATTTCCCCCATAACATATTTGATCTTTTATAAATTGCATTTTAGCCCCCAAGTGTATAATCAAAAATAGCACACACACCTTATCAGGAGTCCAACAAAAAAAAAAGTGAATAATTGTAGCTATTGATAAGGCAAAGTTGTTTACAAAATTTCTAGCCCGCATCATATCGAACACATCCTCATCAAAAACAAACCGAAAGATTCTTGTATTTCTTGACTTCTCTGTTCTCTAGGTTCTCAAGGTCCATGTAATTCGTAAGAATCCTAATCCCTTGACAATTCGCATTATCCACTGCATATTGAAATAATGAGCTCAGTAATTTTTGTATTCCTGTAATAATCTGATTATAATTTATTTATAATTAATTTTTCCTTTATGTGTATTATCTTTGAATTTGTTCACTCTTATATGTCTATTATTATTTTTGCAGCCGCCTAAAGCTATGCTTTACTGTAGCTGTAGTTAATAATTATAAATATTGATAAGCTCTGAAGATCTTAAAAAATTCGCAATGCTATGCTATACTGTAGCAATATTGAAACAGAGAAATTATAATATTATAAATCATGAAACGTAAACTTAAGATTTCTGGATATTACGCTACTCAAGTAACTCACTCTCTTTCGCTCTCTCTCTCTCTCTCTCTCTCTCTCTCTTTCTCTCTCTGTCTCTCATGCCTGCTGTCATCACGTTAGCTATGACCTGATTGTGCATTCGACTTATCTTTTTCTATTCACTTCATTTCCAAATTGATTCATTAAAATAAAATGGCAAGCCATATTGCCTTTTTGCAAAGCCCGTCTTGCTGTCCGTCCGTTCGTTCGCCCACTCGTCCGCTGCTTTGTCCATCTGTGTGCAGAGCTAGAGACTTTAAATTTGGAACATATACTCGTGTGCACCCACACCTGATAAAGTTGCAATATTTGTTTAGTACACTTGGTAGGGGATGTCTGCGAACGCCAGCGCACGACGGCCGCGTTCATTGTTGTTTATTTCTGAGATTTTATGCAGTTGCTTTTGGGGGTCATTATTCAGTATTGCGGCAAATGGCAAACTGTGCGGATAAATCGGCTCGCGATCCATGTGTGGTGGGCGTGGTCTGCATGGATATCGCTCGTGCCTTGTACGAGCATAGCGAGGACCCGAAGCCGGCTAGCTATATAGCGGCTTCGTATGTGAAATTCCTGGAAGCGGGAGGTGGACTAGTCGTGCCCATTTGGTGAGTTCATATGCATGATTCGTATGGCATTTCATTTATTTCTGTTTGAATGAGAATGCTTGAATATTTTTCTCTGATTCATCTATGGCTGTCAATTACAAACAAATATTCTCCAAATATTGAACGTTCGGTTTGGAGCCAAAAGAATGCAACAGAGTTGGGTGATGGGGGGGCAGGGGCAGAGCTCGATTGGCATCATCATGCCATTGATAGTTACATATTTGCCTCAGTTGCTGAGTATGACGAAGATAAGCAGGGCAAAACTTGCCGTTCTGGATTTTGAAATGTAACTGTCAAGTCAGGCACAGGGTGCTACGTTACAACTTGTGCAGTCGTTACCTGTACATAACCTAGATTGGGGAAATTTTGATGAAAATTCTAAACGACTAAAGTATTTCGTATAGCCACAGAGCTCCCTTCACACCCCAGCCCACTTCAAGTTTGCAACAAGAACAGATAAAATACTTGATATAGTAGATACTTGTGTCTTATCTAATGCACCCAAAAATATATTTTATTTTGATGTAACTTATTTATTAATTTGTCGAGTCACAGCTAGCCGATTGAAATGCGAATTCTCTTTTGAGTTTGTTCTCTTTTTATCAGTGAGCGCCAATGTACCCCATTCTGTAGCTCGCACTGTGTTCGGCCAAGGTTATTGGCAGAATGCCCGATGAGATGCGTTGCGCTTGTTTCGTTTGTTTATGCACATGGAATGCAATGCATTTAATGAAATTTATTATAGGATCGGACGAGATCGTGATTATTATGATCAGATGATGAGCCGGATCAACGGGGTGCTGCTGACGGGCGGCGCTGTCTATCTGGACGATGAGGACAACCCCGCGACGGTCGCTTCATGGATGACCAATGACTGCGTGCAGTCGATCCAATATATCTATGAGCTGGCCCTCGAGCGAAATAAGGCGAACAACTATTTTCCCATCTGGGCCACGTGTCTGGGCTTCCAGCTGATGATGAAGAATGCAGTGCCGTCAATGAGGCGTGCAGCATGTGGGGAATCAATATTCAGGCCACTTTCGCTTCAGCCAACTGAGGATTATGCCACCTCCCCGATGTTACGGGACCTCAGTCCGGAGTTGCACGCACGCTTGCAGAGCGAACCATTTGCTTGCTATCAGCACAGATACTGCATCACGGAAGAGAGTCTGGGCGCTGCGGCCAGCGATTGGCGTGTGCTGGCCACTGGGAGGGCGAAAAGCGGGATTACATTCATCACGCTCATCGAGCACAGGAAATACCCATTATACGGCTGCCAGTTTCATCCCGAGCGTACCGCATACGAGCAACTCGTCGCACGCACTGACCCGTGCACTGAGTCCCACACCAAGCACGGCATTCAGCTGAGCCAACATTTTGCCCATTTCTTTGTGGAGGCCTGCCGAAAGAACTCGAATCGTTTCGATAGTTTGGAGGAGCTATCGCGCCATCTGATCTACAACTGGATGCCGGAGTTCAGTGGACGCCACAAAAATGTCAACTGGCTGCAGGTGTATCTCTTTCCCAAGGACGTGGACTACGTGAAGAAGGCCGAGGAAAGCTCAGAGATCTGAGCCAAGCAGCAGTATTTTTAGACAGTGTCATATGAAATTCTACGTATTTAGTCTGATATTAAAGTATTCAGATAACATTCCAATTAAATGTGTGTTTTTTTTTTCAAGGGAGATAATGAAGCAAAAAGAATAAGTATATATATATATATGTATATTATCTCCAGACTTTAGTCAGTTCTTACAAGATTTGTGATTCATTTCTTAAAGGAACGACTCTCATTCATTCGGTAGTTCTGCCTCTACCCAAGAGCTATAAGCGTTACATTGATGGTATCTAATAAGTAGAGTCTCGCCTAGCCAAGGACTAACTATGTATAGATTGTATAGACCTACTGTCTGGACAGCTATAACTGACGTCTGCATCCCTCCCCCCTTTGTGCACTCTCACTTAGCTTCCGGTTGGCACATGCGAATTTTCGTGTATTTTTCCATTTGACCTTTTTTAGCACGTGCCTGGGGACGCGCTAACCACACCTATCTATCTATTTGACCATGTGTATTTGTTTTTCTAATTAGCCCAGTGTCTTTGGTGTTTCGGTTCCTCGTCCTTTGTCTGTTTTCCTTTTGGGTTTGTGCGCATTTGTCTGGCGCGTGTTTGTCCAGTGCCACCAGGCCCAGAGCCAGCACCTTCCAACCGCAATCACCTGGTGGGGTTAAGGTTCAAATTGACGGACAGCATTAAAATAATTGTGGCTCGTCTGTGGCAACATGTTATTGTTATTGCTCTGCCTCATTGTTTGGCTGAGACGGCATTGTTGTCCGGACATGGTGTTCATTTTTGTTGCCTCCTCTTGTAATTATTATTTTTCTGCCTCCACCCGAGTGCTGTCTCCCTTTGCGCGATAGCGACATCTAGCGACGGCGGTGTGGACATGACAAATTACTCATACGCCACGCGTGACGGAACCCTTTTTACATGTGCTTACTCTTTTATTTTTGGCCACGTAGACAGAATTATTGCAATTTTTCCATTACGAAAACATGAAATTAGAGCGAGTGCTATGTGAAACATAGAATATTCTTTATTTTAAAAATTTGTTTTTATTTTATTTTTTTTTAAATTAAATATATATGTGTATACACATGTATTAAAAATGTATGTTTATAAAAAAAATATATATATACATACATGCTACTTTTTGTTAACTTTTTATCAAAATATTAAGCAAATTAAAATTACAATTAATATTAATATTTTTATTAAAAATTTTTAAGTTAAAAAATTAAAAAAGTTTAATTATTAAGTAAAAATAAAAAATTGATATATTAAATATTAAACACAAAATCGTGCTGAAAATAAAATTAAAAAAAAAAAAATAGTTATATTTATAAATACAAAATATTATTATTTTTTTTTTAAATATATAATATACATATATATTTTTTTAATATTTGCCCTTGATTAATTAATATTAGTTTTAATTTATTTTATTTTAATTATTTCAGTTTTGTTTTTAATTATATTTTTTTTATTTTTATTAAACTCAGTGTTTGTTTATTATCTTTGCAGGTTCCAGAATGTTCCCAATAAGTAGGCTATGATATTTATTTATATTATATATGATATAGCTACACACATATGTATATACCTATATTTTTTGGCCTTAGCATTTGACGCTTCATTTGCTGCGGTTGTTGCTGTTTGGACGTATGTGTGAGCCGTGTGTGTGTGTGTGTGTATTAAGCACTCTTCATTTAACCCGTCTACTTATAGTCAGCCCAACGGCCGGCTTCAACGCCCTTGTGCTCATTTCACACTCACACACACACACACACACACACACACACACACACAGGCTTACAAAAGTAACTGCTAGCACTTACATTTGTAAACTTTTTAAACACATTCACAGTGAGCCGATACACACGCACGCACACACACACATACACACTCACATAGTCTCAAAGGAGGCCAAACCTCCTTTTTTAATGACGTCATAGGCGCTCGCTGCAAAATTTTTGGGGGCTGCTCGATTCCATGCCGACGTTGCCCAGCTGCCCTTTAAACCTAGTTGGCGTGCATTGAACTGCCTGCCGTCTCGTTTTCTCTGCCACGTTGTGTCTCTACTTCTCTCTCTCTCACTCACACATCGTTGGCTTTGCGCAGCTGCTGTGCTCTTTGCGGCATTTGCAGGCTGCAGCTGCAACGGGCAATGAACTGCCTGCCTGCCTGCAAGGACATTGCAGTCACACACATTCGCCGGCACACACACACACACACACTTGCGCTTGCCTGACACCTTAGCCCATTTCTGTTACAACAATAAAATTGCTGCAGCCTCCCTTTGGCGACATCTCTGCTCTGCTCTGCCCTGCCCCAGCCGTCTGCAACCGTCGGCAATTGCGCCTTATTGTCGCATTTGGCATTTAACTGCAGTTGAAGGCTTCTGCCGACTGCTGCGCGCATCTGGCCATTTGCTGGCTATCATCTAGCCGTTTACGCCTCTCCATTCAAGGCTGCAGCACAGAATGTGGAGCGCAACGCAGACATTGAAATTCGACTCGAAATTTCGATGCATTGAGATAAGAGACGATATTTTATTATTTATGAAATGTATTTATTTATTGCAGCTTAGAATTTATATAGAAAAAAAAGAAAGAAAAAAAAAAACAAAATTAATGTAAAGATATGGCAAATGTAGAAATACTATATGATATTATATATTAAATATAAATATATGTACTAAGTATTTTTTGGCTTGAAAAAAAAGAAATAATATTTGCTCAAATTATAAATATAGATTTTTGCCTATAGCTAAATATTTTTCACAAATTGTATTATATAGGAAAATATGTGAATATATATAAATATAAATATGCAATCGCATATATTTGTTTTGACATTTAATGCAAAAATAAAACATATATATAAAAAAATCTATAATTAATGACATTTAACGGTTTATCAACTTGAAAAAACAACTTTGTTGACCTTTTGAGTTGACTTCATTTTGTTCAAGTTAAATAAGTTTTAAAGTTCAGCTTTAGCTAATATCTTGCACAAAATGAAAAGAGGATAAAGGTTTAGGGAATAAAAGTCAGGTAATGCCTATTAGCGTGTTTGTTACTTGATTTTACGGTTACGCTGTTGGGTGACACGCCCGGCTAGGCGGGGTTACAGTTAAACTGACATTTCGCCATGTCTCTCTCTCTCTCTGTGTGTGACGTCATAGCTGTGCGCCGAGCCAGAGACCGTTGGAAGGTCAATCCGTACGACATACAGCGGGAAAAGCTGCTGTGATTTGCTGGCAACATATTTAGGTTAAGCCCATCTCTCGAGCGGAAATCTGTGGCGGGCTTAAAAGGTGCCGCAGCCACTGATAAAAGAGGGCGCATTAATCAGCGCGCTGAGTGTTCGAGTTGTTGTTGTTGTTGTAATTGTGGTTGCTGCCTTTATTGTTGGTGTTTTGGGTCAAGTGGCTTGAGCCTGCCTGACCTTTGTTGTTGCTGTTGTTGTTGCTGTTGTCGCATCCTTTGGCCTCACTTCTGTTGCAATTGTTTCGTGTCCTATGGGACAAGGTTGCGAATCTCTCGCGATTTCACATTCAAATTAGTTGCAAGCGCTATTTATAAGCACCAACAGCAGCCACTTGAGGGCGTGCCAGTGGGGGTGGCTGCCCACCATCAGTGGGGCCGCATTATGCAAGCCACGCGATGCTTGCGAACGTCGTCCAAATGTCGCCTTTTGTTTTCGTTGTTCGGTGTTTATTAATAAATTGGCAGGTGGTCAGACAGGTGCCAAGGGATGTGCAACTAATGCATATATAAATAAATCAATCATTGCCTCAAGCACTCAGCTCACTCACACACTCAATCAATAATGCATGCCGCATACGTGACGTATACGCAATATATGTATATTTAGTTAAGTATGTGTATATATTATGTCTATATATATTTATTTAAATGTGAAATTAGTTTAGCATGGCTGACCGCACAGTCTTCTGACGTGGCAGCAAGTGCATTGCGCTGCTGTGGTTGTGTGGTGCTGCGGTGGTGCATATATATATGAATGTATGCTGCAGCAATGCAGTACGTCAACGAAGCCGACGACGACGACGCAGCCCTGACCCAGTTAGCTGCCTTTCGTTAGCTTCCGCCGACAACTCACACACACACACTCGCACACACACCAATGCATTAACATTCATGTTGTCATATAACGACGTCACACTCAAAAACCTTCGTCAGTGTGGTCAACCTTTGGTCGAGTATTTTCTTGAAAGCCTAAAACCGGCTATACAAATGGCCAAGCATTTGACACGTTCAGCTGTCTGTCTGTCGCACGTTACACGCTGCGTATACGCAATAAATGCTTTTTATCAAACCATCGAGCAAATCAATTTATGCTGCAGCCCGCTAGCATATCCTTGCACTTTATCTAATTGAAAGCGTGCGTCAGCGGCATTCCCTCTCTCTCGCTCTCTCTCACTCTCTCTCTCCCTGTCGTTCAGGTTCAATGTCCTGCTTTGCATAGCAGTCGGCGTGCTGCTTGGGCTGAGTTCTTGTGCGCCGCTTCAGGCATTTTTTTTTGTTTTTTTGTTTTTTTCAAGGAAGTTCACTGAGGCATGCCAGAGCAAGCGAAATGTGTTTTTCGGCCTGACTAGCCGTAGTCTTAAGGCTCAAAACAAATTTTGAGTGTTTTTTCTTTTTGTTTGTCTGGTTTTTGTTGTCTTCTCTTTTTTTTCAAGTCAGATGTTTATTTGATGTATACCCTCTGCTGAGATTTTAAGAGGGCATGAGGTTTATTTAAATTAAGTTCTATGTGCAGGAGTCTATCTTCTCGTCGTTTCTGTTGAGTTGATCTACTAGATTTCTTTAGAAAAGTAACTCTGTGTGCTTATTCATGCATTATGGTGATTTGTCCTGAATTACGACTTAAATATTTGCGCATATATACAAAATATATATGTATATGTATTAGGCATAATACCAATTAATATCTCTATATACCAATTACTATCTGTTATTGGATTTGTGATTTCAACTCTCGATTCTCGAAAATTACAACATTTTCTCTCTCCCCCCTCTCTCTGAGCATCACTGAATAACAGTTCTATGGCAATTGCCCAAATTAACAAATTCTAGACATTTTCTTAAGTACAGGGTATCGAAGAAGCATATCAGATAAGTACACATATTTCACAAATAATTAATTTATATATTTCCATATGTATGTGAGTTACATATATACATTTATACATAAGTATATACATATTTGTGTATTTACATTTCTGTACCGCTGTCACGCCCCTTTTTGTAAGGCAGAATGTCTGTCGTCTGCATATACCTAGAATATTTGATAGCCAGACAAATTTTGGCTAACGATTTCCTTTGAAATGAGATGAAACCCGAGTAAGTACAGGAGAGCACTCAAACTGGCTGTTGTTAGCTGACTTGGCCACGCCCCCTCACTTCAGTCGATTATAATGAGGCCTATTCAAAGTTTTGAGTTGAGACCTTAGAAATACAACAAATGCGAGCCTTGCCCAAGTCTGACCTAGTCCAGTTGGCGGCATATGTCGCCCCACAGAGCTGAGCTGACCTTGTCTACAGCAGTCCGGGGGAGGAGGCTGAGGGAGCAGCACTCAAGCGAGTTAGGGTAGAATCTCTTTGGTGACAGCTTCCCGCGGGATAGCTGCTGAATGGGCACGAGGTCGTGGCCATCGTGGCCATCGTGGCCGTCGTGGCTGGGCTTCCGGCCAATTATGAATGAAATCCTTTAAGAGCTGCCGCAGGATAACGCGCCAAGTGGTTGGCTCACTTATGTATGTGTTTGTGCCCGGTATGCAGCGAAGGCCAAACAATTGCTTGTCTGACGTATGACCCGATCAAGGATGCGCCGCAGCTCCTGGTACGTCATCGTGTTGTCCTCCAGGGCAAGCGTTAACCTTCGCCCGGCTGCACTCGGCCAGCTTTTTAGTTTTATGAATGAAAAACGGTTAGGGAAGTGGGCGGGCGGGCGAGTCAGTGCTTGTGCTCTTCTTGCCCAGCTGCTGGCCAAACTGAATATAATTAATTAGAGCCCGAGCTCTGTTTATATGGCCTAATCGTGTAATTGTGGCTTATATGCCGTACGTGTCACTTGGCATCTTTATGGCCCACTCTCGCACAGACTCAGCACCATCTAAGCTGCCCCCGTCCGCCCCTTTTGCAGTCACGTAGCTCCGCAACTCATTAAACGCAATGTCAGCTAATGTGCTCGCAGTGCTGGCAGCAGCTCTGGTCAGTGCGGGATGCTTAATAAATGCCAACTCATGCATGCGAAATGAGAACGGCATAAGAACGTCTTCGTTTCGGTTAGCTGCATACGAAATACCCTGGCGAGCACATGTGCCAGAGCCAGAGCAAAGTCGGCTCTACATTGATTGGCTTAAATATTAAAATAGATGGATGCACATGGATGGGTGGAAGAGGGGTTGCAGTACTTGAGAGAAAGCGGATGACAAATGCTGCTGTACTTGGGCTTAATTACTGCTTGACTAAGTATATGCTATGCTCTCAGCAAAGGATTAACTACGAATGCAATTCGACTACAATATGTCTATATATATGACAGATAAATGATAGAGATGGGAGATATATAATATCTATAGTAAAGGTAGTGAGTGCCTAGCTCTATAAGTTTGCTTTCATTTTATATTATCTTCAATATCTAAATAAATATATATAAAGACAAAATGGATAGACAGATAGACAAATTGATGCATAGATTGATGAATGAATAGGTAGATAGAGATATAGATAGATTCAAAGATTGATAGTTATATATGGAGTGTAAAAGATATGAGTGTAACTAGATGAAAGAATGGATATGAAATGAAACTGTGAACTATGGACGAGTACGAGGATTTCATAAGTGAAGAATAGGGTCTGGCAGGGAGATAAATACATAAATAAATCCGTATTTTATTAGTGATATAAGAGAGTTTCAAGAAAAATATAGATTAAAACCCATGCAATAAAAAATTAATCTAAACTTTATTTATAAAAATTTAAACAAATTTTTTTTTAAATAAAAATTAGTTTGAAATAAATTTTTCTATATGAAAAGTTAAAATTTAAAAGTGAAATTTCAAATGCAAAATGTAATTCAATTTTATTTTACCGCTCATTAAATGTATGTACAATTTGGCATATCAAGCGCATTATAAATTTAGCTGATTGAAAGCAATTTGATGTAGCCAAAGACAAAAGTGAAGTAAAGTGCGAGAGAGAGAGAGAGAGAGAGTCCGAGTTAACCGACAATCAGAGCTCAAATTGCACAAAGACTCTCTATCTCTCTCTCTCTCTCTCTCTCGATTGATTTATTGAAAACCATTGGCTTTTGTTGCTTTCATTTGGTTTCCCTCGAGCTTAGGCCATTTACTGCGAATATTTGCTTAGGTTGTGCTTTGTGCTTTGTGCACTGTGCGCCAATTCGAAGATATTTGTGGCCCCAAAAATGTAGACATTTTGTTTACGCATTGAGTTCAATTACCAACACATCGTGCATACTTTATGAGCTGCGGCAAAGGGAAGCAGCAGATGCGTGGAGCGGCTGGCTGGAATAATTTATTATTTATTTAGTTCGTGTCACACTCTTGACTCGTCGTCCTGGATGGGCTCGTCCTTAGGTGCTAGGTTCATCAACTGCCTGCCTGCCTGTCTGTGTGATGGCAGAATATACGCATCTTGTAGGGGCTCCATTGTCTGGTATTTGGGTCAAAGTGCGAATTAGCATGCAGGTTGTTGCTTGTCTTGCCTTTTTCCGGCTAACAAGGCGTATACGTAACGCCGACGTTTAGCCAATATACAGGCACTTCTGTCTATGTGTTTTGTGTTGTCGCGTTGGCGTGTGAAGTGTCTTCAATTTGTGGCAATAAGCGAAGATTTGATGCTAAAAATAGCAAACGGTACAACAACAACATGAGCAAACAAGAACAGCAACCACATTTGAAATATTCATTAAATATTTGACTTGCTGCTCCTTAAAGTATGCAGCAATATTTTGCGAAATGAAATTACTACCGAGTGCCATTAAAAAGCAACGGAAACTGCCGTTAAGATAACAAGCATGAGAAGACCTCATAAAAAGGTATGCCTGGCACTCTGGCGAAGAACAAAACGTGAAGATGAGATGAAAAAACAGAAAGCAAGAAAAAACACTGAAGCAGCACCGCGTAAGATGATAAAGGTAAACAATTTTAAGGTAAATATTGAAAGAAAGTGTACCAGAGAGACGGGACAGCAGCAGGAGCAGCAGCAGGAGCGGGAGCAGGAGCCGTTGGAGCAGGAGCAGTTACGGGTGGCAGAAAAACATATAAAGACATGTGCTGGCAAATGCCGAAAATGGAATTATGCTCAGCGAGAAGTCATCAGAGAGAACACAAGAATTTCACACAAGCTTTTAATACCCTAAGCAGAGTATTTATGTTTGGAGGCTCGCCAGGCCATCCACACATGCGGCTAAAATGAAACAAATAAAATTTATATTTATATCTTATTTTAGATAAAAATGTTACGGCCTGTTGGGTTATTGGCATGTCCTGATGCTATTAGCCAGGCTTTATCTTAATGCAAGAACTAATTTATGTAAAAGTGCGAACGGTTAATGGTTGCTTTTGGTATACAAATATAAATAGATATATGCACATATAATATAACATTAGAGTTGTTTATATTCTTATCTCTCCATATTGACATGGATTTTGTTAATTTTATAAGAGACCAGCATGAACATAGAGTCTTGTTCTTACATTATTTACATAAATTCTAAAGCAAGGAGCACTCGATCAATCTGCTGTCTTTAATTTGATTTACATAATAAACTTATTACGCATGCAACGCCTCGGTAGCGCAGTGGGCAGCGCGTAAGTCTCATAATCTTAAGGTCGTGAGTTCGATCCTCACCCGGGGCAGATCATTTTTTGCATTAATCATTAAATTAGTTTTTTTTATATATTTGTTATATTTATTTAGTATTCAAATATGAATATTTAACAAATCCAGTAGATGTTAAGCAAAGTCTCATCTCTTAGTTGCAATGAAATCTTGCATACAAAGACCATTCCAAAAATTTCTTCAAAGGCTAACTTTTCCTAGTCTTTGAAAGTTTCAAAAATACAAAAAATGAGCTCGATTAAAAAATCATTTAATGAGTGCTAAAATGAGCCCGCTTTCCCTGTCTCAAATCCTTGTTTTATATTTCAGGAAAAGACACCCAAAATTATACAGTAAAAGTTTTATGAAAAAAAAAAAAAAAATTAAAAAGATAAAAGTTAATATTTTTAACTTCGTGTGCAAGTATTTTCGATAGAAATCTGTTTCATCAATGCTATCACATCGCCTTAAGTGTTAGCTGATACTTAGCTTGTTTCATTTTTTTAAAAGCCCGCAAAAAAATATCAGTTTAAAGAGGCGATTGAATAAAAACAAAGTTTTTTTTTTTTCAAGGCAAATTTGATGAGGTTAGCTGCCAGATTGAAAGGGAAATTCATTGAAGGCAGCTCTCATTTGGACCCGTTTTGGATAAGGTATCATTCCATTCGGCAAGCAGCAGCAACTGCGGGCTGGCTCTAATTGTTTTTGTTGTTGTTGTTGTTGTTGGTATTTGTGCTGTTTGCCTTTTGGCTCGTGTCTTTTTTTGGGGTGTGGTTATGAGCCAAAGAAGATTAATTATGCTGCTGTTTTGCTGGCCAAATACCGCCAACACTCTGCCTTCGTCTCGTTCGCTCCGCCAGTCCCCCAGTCCCGCTCGACACGAGGGACAAATTAACGCGCCTTCCATCATAAAAATCCTTTCAGCTGCGGAATGGGGCTTCTTTTCCACTCTGCCATTAGCTAAAAGCATATCGTGGCAGGAAAAATGCAAAAGCTGCCCGAAAATTAGGCAAGTATTAATAAGTGAGGGTACATATAAATAGCGAATGGCCAAAAATAGCTCAAAGAGCGGAAAAACAAAGCAAGCCGAAAGGAAAATAGAAAACGCAAACTTAATTAAATATGGACAGTCGCACAAACCGAACTGAAAAGGCAACAAACAGCAGCCAGAGCAGCCGGAGCAGCCTTGGGCTGGGACTACGTGACTGCGGTCGCCTTTGGCTATCGGCTGGCTGGCCAAAGGCATACTTATACACAATTGTTATTTTCCATTTCACTGGGCCAAGTGGGTGAGTGCGCAACAGCGGGCCATAAAAATCACGCAGGCTGCGAGAAACATCCCAGCAAGCATTTTTGCGTTTAACAGAGCATAAGTTAGTCTTAAAAGACTCACGCGATGACTGATAACAGTCATATGTGCGCGCATTTTCTGATCATAAAAGACTGTTCTGTCGGGAGAAAATGGTACCCTACCCGCGACTCTTCTTGATGAGTCGCTTATGACCCTTGTTTTTAATCATAAAAGAGTCTTCCACGAGTCATCTTTTAATCATAAAAGTGTCTTCCACGAATCATCTTTTAATCATAAAAGAGTCTTCCACGAGTCATAATTTAATCATTTTTTGACTCATATTCGATTGAAATTTTCAATAATTTGCAATGAAAAGAATTTTTTTCTTGATATAAATTTAATTTAATATACATATATTTTCTTAAAAAATAACAGCAAAAAGAGTAAATAGATACAAAACAAAATATAGAAATTCAAAACAAAGAATAACAAAAACAGTAATAGAAATTCATTGTATGTTTTATATTATTCTAAACGCCTACGCTTTGCCAGCCTGTCATTGGTTAAATTTTCCATTAGTAATATCTAAAGGAGAAAATATTAATTAATAAAAAATATTTTAAATATTTCCCAAAATAATACATACTTTTTATAACGGTTACAATGTAGCACCTTTCTGCTGAGGGTTTAATTTTCGTCCCCTTCCAGCTGTATTCGGAAGCTACCTTGCCCGAAAAAACTTTTCTGATCGCAGCACTTCGCACTTGCACTTCACTTGCACGTTCACGATTGACTGACAAAATTTGCTCATTTCGGCATGTGCTTAAGATGTGCTTAGAGAAGAATCGCTTTTCGATCAGCCAAGCGAGCAGAATATGATTGCATAGGAACAAAGCAAAACCAAGCAATGATCATATTTGAATCACCTGCATGCTCATTTGGCGATTGCTTTGCATTTTGTTTTTGTATTTCAAAGCAATCATACTTTGAGCATATGGAAGGGTCATTTATGAGTCTTCTTTCGATCGCCCAGGAGATTAAGTCGTTTTTTAATCGTCAAGGGGACTCAAAGAAGACTCATCAAGACGATTTCTGTTAAAACAGTCTTCCAAATGCTTGCTGGGATATCATTGCGAATGCTAAGCATTTGTCGTCGCCTATCAGCAGGAAATTAGGTCACTGAATACGTATTTTTAGGCAATTCCATTATCAAATACACATACATATGACACGCCCAGAGGACACTGCCATCTCCTGTGCCGTTGCCTTAGGCTTTGCCTTCGCCTTTGCCCTCTGACGTATTTCGTCAGCAAAACAAAATTTATGACTTGTCCGAAAAAAAAAAAAAAAATAGAAATGAAACTGTTTTGATTGCCTGTCTGACACGCTAATTTGTTGCCTTGAGAGAGTATTGAATGCTTGACTAACGATGGGCAGGGCCGGCAGATGGGGCGTATGCGTTATGCTGTTTGATATGGTCTTCCATTCGCTAGAGATTTCGCGTGAAGCACTTGACACTATTACTAAGCGGTCTATTAAAGTTATTACTTATGATAGATTTGGGGGCATTAAACTATAACGAGCAGGCTGATGATGTCCAAGCCCATCATCTTAAGAGCCATAAAAATTCGAGTATATCAATTGATTCCGATTTGATTCGGCTAGCATAGCTCATAGTTCCCTCTAAACAAAACTGAGCCGTAATGCAATGGAAATTTTTGAGGCTGTTTAGAAAAGGTTTTCTAAAGTCTTGACGTATTTGTCATATTTATTAGGTAATTATTTCCATGCCAGTTCGTTTGCCAATTCAGTTGGAATAATGTTAATCAAATGGCAGGCTCTCTACTCGGGCTCTCGCCTAGCCTGGCCAGACTGTGTCTGCCTCGATGTCAGGCTTGACTTGTTGTAAATTTAAACAAGCGACACGCGTTTCGCACACAGAAATTTCCATAAACATTTTACGACCTTTGCCTGGCAACGATATCCATCAGTTTAATAAGTACTTTCCATATACACTCATATGTATGTATGTATGCATGTATGTGCGTATGTGTGGGTGGGTGTGAAAATATTGATGATGTTGCCCTACCAATAGCTGACCTAGTTTTCCGTATGCCGGCTGAGTAGGCAGCAGCGCATAAATGTAATCAGGCCCGCCATACGCGACGTATACGCAATGTGCAGAAGGGCTTCTGTTGCCGTAATTAGCCTTGATTCATTGTAATTGTTATTTTTGGCAACTTCTCGAGCTTCGCCAAGTGGGTCACTCTCCTCCGATGAGCCAAAGTTTCCCAATAAATATCTATTGTTATGCGACAGAAAAGCAGATAAAACTAAATTCTTTTTTTTTTTGTGTAAATTATTTTCTCGCTTTTTATTGAACTTGCTGTGTGAATGAAATATTCATTAGTAGCTGCTTCTATTTGTTGTTGTTGTTGGTAAATAGTTAACTTATGATTAAGTAAATGTGTATATATATATATATCATTATAATCGGCTGTATATATGTGTGTATAACTGTATTGCTTATGCCATTATCTCTGTTTAATCATATATGTATTTCATATATATAGTTGAGTTCTTAGATTGTTTGTTCATTATAAGTACATTACGGTAAATTTATGCATGTGTTTTGTATATGGTATATATATATACTATGTTGTCTATATAATCAGTTTTGAATTGCAATGCTTGGTTAGTTAGTACATTTCTCATTTCATCAATGTGCCCTACGACTGAAGAGTGCGAGAAAAAATCAAATGAATTTCAAAATTTGAAGAGCAAAATCTTAACTACCGAATAAAGTTTATATATATGTATATGAAAACATAGTTAATGTACTTAAGTATTTATATATATATGTAAGTTAGACTATAGTATATTTAACCGAGAAAATTTTGATCCCATTACAGCAACTAATTGAGTACGCATAGAAGACGAATGAATATATATATCTATAATAATTATAATTAAAAACTAAAATTCATTTTAGTTTTTTTTTTCGAATCTGGGATAAAGGCACGAATGTACAATAAATGTATTATAATTTTATATAATTGTATTATAATTTAATTAAAATTTAAGCAATTTTCTTTGAACAATACAAAACTTTCCCTTGGGACAGTCTTCTGTTCGGTTTTGCTGGAATCGAAAGCCGCGTGGAAAATTTTCTATTTCTATTTGCTAAAGTCTTGGAAAATGTGTTTTTCTTTTTCTCTTTGTGTTGGATCTTCTTTGGTGTGAGCTGGTGATCTGCAGTGGATATGAAGAGGGAATTGTATCACAGTTTATCGAAATGAATGGGCGTGGCATTTGGCACTATGTATTATGTGAGCTAAGTGAGCTACGTGAGCTATACGAACTACTATCAACTGCTATTGGCTATGAGTAGATAATGATAGATAATGAACTGTCTGGCGATCTGGCTTAGCGCCGCGCATATTGACAGCAGACGGAGCTGCGCGGCACGCGCTGCGTCGGCAGACCGGACATGCCCTTTAGATATGTATAGGAGACGGGCTGACGGAGGATGCGTTGTGGTGGCGGCTTCGCCTTGCTGTGCTTCGCTTGGCTCGCGGAGCATGTGGATGAGTTGGAGCAGGCGCTGGAGCTGCTCGTCGATTTGGTGGCCAACTTGTGCTGACGCTGATGCAGCTCAATAGTGGAAGCCGATTTCAGAGCGGACTTCAATGGCATTTGCGGCTGCTGCTGCTGTTGTGGGTGCGGCTGTGGGGGCGGCGAGGGGCCGCTGCACGACATCGAGCGTGATGTCAGCGAAAGACTCTCAAAGGCGCGTCGCAGTGACGATGTGGACCGGCGTTGCATTCGGGAGAAGCTCGTGCGAGTCAACGATTTGCGTTGGTCTTGCTGCTGCTGCTGCTGCTGCTGCTGCTCCTGCTCCTCGATGTCAATGGTGCTGCTCGTCTCGCTGGAGGCGCAGGACATCAGCTCCAAGCGTGCTGCAGCTAAGCCACGGCTAGCCGATGAGTACGAATCGGTCGATGAACTGTGCGCATCCTCTTCCTGTGCAGCTGCATCAACTAGGTCAACGCTTGACCTCAGCCCAAAGCGTCGACTGAGCAGCTGAAAGAAGCCCATGTTACGCTCGTAGCGAGGCGTTGGCGAGAGGCTGGGCGAGTGCTGCGGCGGCTGCAGCTCCAGCTCCAGCCAATTTTTGTTGCCATTGTTGTTGTTGTTGTTATTGTGCGGCGGCTGCTGCTGCAGCTCGTCCGCAAAGCAGACATGTGGCGTGCTCATTGCAACGTGTGCTTACTGTACCCTCTCAGAGGCTTTCGCAGAGTTTACTGTAGTCTTTTGTGTAACTATAGCTAGCGAGTATTTACTGTAGTACTGTATAGCGAGTGCCTACTGCAGTCTATACAGTTTGAAATGCATAGAGAAACTGCGCTGTGCTGTCATTAGCGAGAGTTTGCTGTAGCTTAAATGTTATCTATATAACAGTTATATAGAAGCTGCACTTCCCACTTCCGGCTTTGCTGTACTCCAAGCAGCGTAAGCGCTGCACTTCCGCTTTCTCTTTGTCTATGGCTTTGTTATTGCCGGTCCCTCTCACACACACACACACATGCACTGTGTTTACTTTGTCGGCGTTTTGCTTTCTGCTTTTTATTCTTTTATTTTTTGTTTTGTGCTCAGAGCTTCGTGTGTACACACAAACGTTGTCCTTTCGCATTTGAGTCGGCAAATCGTTTGCCGCTTGCTTTTATAGACTCGCCCGGTCTGCAGACTGCAGACAGCGGTGGCTGCAAACAGCCGCTAGAGAGCGCTCTCTTACAATAGCGCGCTCTCTCTCTCTCTTTCTCTCTCCCTCTCGCTGTGTCTGTCTGTTGCCTTACTGCGTTGTGCATTATTATGATTATTTGGCTGTTGCCATTGCCTAATACAGAATGCCAGCAATGGCAACATTTGAATTGTCCTATTTGTTTACCAATTTTTGTTGTTGTTTGTTTGCTCTGCCTGCCTTCTGGCACTTGCCAGCTATTTGCTTAGTCGCGTGTGGCGTGCACTTTAATTGCTTTTTGCAGCGCAATTGCAAAATGTTTACGCATCGATTTGTCTTCATTTCCGTTTCACTTACTATAAAAATAAACCCGCTTGAGTTTATTTCGAAACTTTTAATTGCCGCACAGATATATCCGGACTAAGTACGTGGGTGGCTGCAGGTGTTGGCGGCTTTTAGCTTTTTAGCTTTTTAGCTACACGCAGATGTCGCCAAGAGAATTCATAAGCCGCAATTAAGGCCGTCAAAAATAGATTACAGCTATTGCTCTCACGTTCGCAACGTTGTTGTTGTTGCTGTCGTTGTTGTTTTTTTTATTATTTAATTACGCACAAAATTGATTTTAATGCTCTATAAATAAAACTGACTGCCAATTTTACGCCTCGTTGCGGTTGGGTCTGAGGCGAGGTGAACGAGGGGCGACGCGAAAGGACGAATGCTGGATATTTGTCTATGGCGATTTAATGAAATCCGTTGTTTTAATAGCATTGTGTGTGTGTGTGTGTGTGTGATTGGTGTTTCTGTGTATGTGTGTGTGTGTGTGTGTGTCTGGTGTGTGTCTGCTGTGTGTGCGTGTGCGGGGGAGACTGCGATAATTGTTCCTGTCGTGTTCTGCTGTTGTTTATCTTCTAATTAAAAGGCGTAATTCTTGTGCCCCTGACGTCAATCCCATTAACAGCCTTTTGTTCATTTGACAGAGCAAAGCTCTAAATATAATTGACATTCATGCAACTGCAAATATTTGTTAACTATCAATTTAAATATAGAATAATAGTTGATAAGCGCCTACGCATCAAAGACTACATTTTCGTTGAACTTTTCTTTTTATTTTCAGATGAAGAGGACGAGAAGCAGAGGATATTTAAAGGCCTTTATTTACATTAATTGGATTAGGTGAGTAGAATTTATTTTTTACTTAATTTGGATCAACATGTTGTACTTTATAATAAGCCCTATTGCACAGCATAAAATATTATTAATTAAAAAACATAATTGTACTTAAAATATACATTCTGTTTAATCATTTATGCCTATTAACTGCATGAGCTGAGAAAGATAGATAAACTCTATGAAATGTGTGTAGAGATGTGCAATCGAAGAAGAACAATTACATAAAAATATGCACTTATACAGCATATGGCACGATGTTTCTAGAAGCCACTCAGGAATGATAGATATTCAATATAGAATACTTATATGCTGACATACATACATACACACAGAACGCGTAGCTGAGCAAACTTGATCGCCTCTCATTCAGACTCTCCATTGCTAGTCGGGTTCTCTTCAAACACCGACATCATATCGGCTTTGTTGGCATGCCCTTAGTAGTTATCTCATTCTCACTCACTGAAAGCAGCGAGTAAGTCCAGCAACAGCTATTGCTGTCTCTCTCACTCTCTAAAACGCAAACTCAATTGGATAACATATTTACACGAACTGTATGCAAGCTCTCGGTATCTCACTAATACTATTGCAGGCAAACTACTGCAGCCAATCGCGATAGGGCTGAGCATAATTAGGAATAAGCAATGACGGAACAAGAGTAACAATGAATGCCGTGTCTATTTATGGCGTACGGCAATTATGTGGCGCAATTTCTAATGAGATTTCATTTGATATATCAATAGGGCTGCATTTGCATATTAGCCTCACTCAAGTAACAATAGAGATATGTACGTTAGGCTGCCATTAAATGAATAATTGCATGCGGCGGCTTAGCGAGCACTTGCAAGATGCAACAACAAAAGCTGCCGCTGCGGCAGCCGATTAACGTCATCCATTGAGCATGAATATGTAGTTTGGCTCAGGCAGACGACATGATATCGTATGTCAAAACTATAAGGTCGAGTCCTTCGGCCACTCGAAAATTGAGGACTTTACCTACATCATCAGCAAACGCAAGGCGACACCAAAAACAAAACTGTTCCCAGAGCACAGTGTGCGAACTGTTCCCAAGGCAGCCAGTCAGCCAAGGCGCAAGCGCACTCAAGAGCTTTTGCGAAAAGCTTTTAGAAAATAACCGTTGGGAATTTGAAATATTTATAAGAAATAAAACATTTGAGAGTTTCTTCTTTAGATTGTTGTTTTTTATTTATTGACAGCTAGACTTATGCTTAGGGTTATATGCTCTAAAAATATAGGGTATTTTTACTTAGGTGCTAAACGTTTTTATTTATTTTTTTCTCAGTTTTCTGCATTTTGTGTTTAATTTGGAAATGAATAAAGTGTATGGAAGTATATTTGAAATTTATTATAAATAAATAAATAATATTTAAATATTTGTTTACTTTAGTGTTTGTACAATTTTGGAATATCTTAGATAAATTCGTAATTTTGTCTAGTCAAGTGCCCGTTGAAATAAGTGCAAAATATAATTGGAAATAACAAACGTTTTTCATAGATTTTTCTCTTTTATTTTTTTGTTTTTGTTTTGTTTTGTATATAATAATTTTTCATTTGAGCCTAGCTCCGAAAAGTTGAGTTTAAAAACTACATGGGAAGATATGTGTGTGTGTGTTGTTGTTGTTGTTTGTGTGTGTGTATGTTTTAGATAGGGTATATGCTTATATAATATCTATTAGATTTTAGCTACTGTGTAAACTGAAAGTCTCTAAATATCGAATAGCTTTGCACACATATGTATTATTTTTTTTAATTATTCAAATATATGGAAATTATTTTTTTTTTGTGTATATATTTTTTTTTTTTAAGGTATTGTTCTCTTTAACATATTTATAAAATATGTTGCTCTGCTGCATATCCAATTTAGTTTTTGTAGGCACTACATCACGTTTTACTTTTTACTTTTCCCTATGAACTACCCACCCAGACTCCACTTTGACACCTTTTAGTTGTTGCCGTCGCTGCCATCGCTGCCGTTGCTGCCGTTGCTGGCGTCGCTGCTGTTGGCCTTCACCCGGAAATTGCGCTGGGCAATGTCCTCGGCGCGATGACGTTTTCGCCGCTCTGCTCTGTCTAATACATGTGATGCAGCGTATAGGGGCAGCAGGCGGCATAGCTGGGCACGCGGGAGTATAGTCCGGACATGCCCTTCATGTAGACATACTGCACTGGAGGTCGCAGTATGCTCTGCTGTTTCTTGTCCTTTTTGGCTGATTTTTTTGTTGAGCTGCTGTTGCTGCTGTTGCTGCTGCTGCTGTTGCTGCTGTTGCGGCTGTTGCTGCTGCTGTTGCTGCTGCAGCTGCTGCTGTGACTGTTGTGGCTGTTGTGGCTGTTGTTGCTGTTGTGCGGCGTCAGCAGCTTCTTTGCCCGCATCAGCGAGGAGACGTCGCGCTGTCGGAGCGGCGTGCTGCTGCAGGAGAGGGAGCGCAGCGATGCCGTTGCCGTTGTGGCTGCCGATGTGGAAAAGTGCTGCAGCATGCGGCTAACGGACGAGGAGATGGAGATGCGACTCAAATGCAGACCAGCCTTGTTGCCAGTCGATGCCGATGATGCGGAGCGTGGCTGTGGCTTCAGCTGATTCAAATTCTCATTCTCATCTTGCTCACGCTGCTGTTGCTGTTGCTGGGACTCATGCTCATGTTCATGCTCATGTTCATCTTCGTCGTGCTCGTCGTCATCGGCGCCGCTGCTGCTGCTGTCGTCGTAGTGATGTGGGTGCAGTTGCTCCATGGCGCTGCCGGGTCGATACACCGTTTCCACATATATATGCGCGTTGTTGTCGTAGAACTCCATGCCCGGCGAATACGAGGCCGAGGATGTGCGCGAAGTGTTCTCCAGATCGAGACTGGAGCCACCATTGAGCACCTCCAGGCACTCGTTGCGCGAGCCGCTCAAGCTGAACGAGTCCGTGGACGAGCTGCGTATATCATCCTGGCTGCTGTACACCGTATCGTTCTGCTGATGATGGTGATGGTGCTGGAAGTGCCTGCCCAGGTGCCTGCTGAGCAGCTGCAGCAGGCTGCGGGATCGCGATAGTTTTTGGCCTCGCGAGCCACGCTTCGGCTGCTTCAGCTGCTTCTCGCCCAGATCCATCGAGGAATTGGAATTGGAACTCGACTTGGAGCTCGACTTGGAGCAATTGTTGGGAGTTAGCGTATCCATCTCACGTTCGAGTTTTACAGTTAATAGTTCTCTTCAATAGTTCTTGGCTCAAAATTTATTTTAGACTTTAGAGCTTCAAGTTTTTCTTCACTTTCACTTGGAGTGCGTTTCGCGACGTTTGCTGGCATCAACTGCTGGGGCAGGCGTTGCTGCTGTCGCTTTTATAGCTGCACTCAATGTCGACTGCTGCTCGAAAAGCTTCGCGTTTAACCTTCGTGCGCCGCACAGCGCCCCCCATGCAGCCGCTCGCACATTCAGGCCACAGGACGAGGACACTTCGTGCGCTGGCTGCCCGTCGCCCAGCTCCGAGCCAGCAGTAACCAAGCAGCTGCCGTGGCAGCCACAACGTGAGCAGCAGCAGCAGCAGCAGCAATTCAATACTTCTGCTTCTTCTTCTTCATCTACTCGCAACGATATTTGCATGTGGTTCGTGCTACCTGTTGCCTATTTGGATTTCCTGCTTCCTGCTGTCAACGTGATTGTTGCTGCCTGCCTGTTGCCTGTTGCCTGTTGCCAGTTTCCCGTTTGACTCTCGCCCTCCCCCATCGTTTTTGTGCCATTGTTGTGCTGCTCAAACGTTTTTGCACTTTTTGAGCTTTTGCGCTTTGAGTGCGTGATGGAGAACGTGACCCTTGCGCGTCATACTCGAGCCACGGCTCGAACACCTTTAGCCATTGGCTCACAATCAACAGTTTCTAACTTCCGACTGACGTTGCTGCCGCCGATTTACACGTGAATTATCACACCTGCCCGCAACTAGGCAGACATGTGGGAAGTCCCAAAACTGCCAAACCTCTTTCCCTCTCTCCCTCCCTCTGTGTGTTGCAAGGGGAGCCGCAGCTGAAAATATTCCTCGAATTGGGTCATTCATTGGACTTATCTAGAAACTACCATCGGATCAGTTTTATCTGCTTTAAATCATATTAAATGCATATTTAAATATTTCATTTTTTTATTAATTTAAATCACTCTAAGCTGCTTAAACCCCACAGATTACTTTGACTAGCTGTTTGGCCTTCTTTGTGTTGCCGCGAAATTCTCAGAATTACTTTGAGAGTTGGGCTAGATATAATTATATTTGCAATATACGAAATAATTGAGCTCACATCTGAACCGACTAATTTCTTCATTGTTCGTTCCAATGCTAAGTAGAAGCGTATATATAATTATGTAATTGCTTTATTAACATACTCGTTATTCTTTTGTAGAACATTTGAGTCGCAATTTATCCCCCGCTAGGTCGAAAATCTCAATAATTCGTAAACTGCTGTGTTTCCTAAAAAAAAATCGCTAATTCATCAAAATTCCTTGCAGTTTAAGTTGTATTAACTTTAACGTTTCTCAACTTTCAACTTTGATAAATAATTTGAAATATGTTTGGAAAATTCGGGACAATAAACAATTTCTTAATTTCCTACTGCTGACATTTTTCATTTGCAAACAAAAAATAAATAAATAAATAAACAAAATCTCACTAATTTTGAGTCAAATTCCTATTTCAAATGCTTTAGTTAACTGCGCAATTTAAAATGATATATTATATTATATATTATATAAGTCATATCGATAAAAAAGTTAAAAAAAAAATAAATAAAATTCTTTTTATTAATATATACATATTTATTTATTATATTATATTATGCATTCCTATACCTTAGCCATTGACTGACCCGCATCAAAGTTATTTATATTAGGTAAGCCGATTTGATAATTTTCGTTGGATTACTTAACACGGACAAGGGTTAATTAACTGAATCCTTTAATAAATTATGCTCAACTGCTGCCTCATCAACATGAAGTATGAAATAACTCTTCTATTTAGCGCTGCAATTAAATACGCTAATGGATTCAGTTTCAATAACGACAACTGATTATGAAATTGAATTAATGACCTAAGTTTTTACGATTCTCTTTTGAGATAAACAAGGAATAGCAGCAAAGGAATTCTTATACAATGTATGTATAAGAATATATATTAATATAAACAAGTATAGCAAATCCCCTGAACATATGATTGAAGCAGCAGAGAGCGTTCCCATTGCTCACTTGAAGCTTGAGTAAAAGTAAAAGCTAGCAGAGAAGTGCAGAAGATCATTAAAGTTGTCTATGTGTATGTAGTAGTATTAATTTGGTATTTGTATTTAGGTAAAGCGAAGCTAGAGTGCTCACAGCAGCAGTGAGCGTTCCCATTGCTCACTTAGAGGTCAACTGCAACGAGCTCTACGTGCCGTTGGGCTCAACCTTTCAGAGAGACAGTGCTTGAGTAAAAGTGGCCCTGTATATAAAGGGCAGCAGCTGCAGCATTTCTTCAGTCAGTCTTCAGTCGTCCAGGCCAGCGCAACAAGGTGAAGCAGAGTTTGTGATCGATCAGCTAAGCATTAAAGATGTAGAGAAATTACGTAAAGGAATTACGTAGTGGAATTACGTAGTGGAATTACGTAGAGGAAATACTTAGCGGAAATACTTGGAAGAAATACTTCGATATACGTAGAGGGAATACTTAGAAGAAATAGGCAGAAGATTAGTGCTAAGTCATAAAGAATATATGTATGTAATATATACTTCTGCTACGTATCCTTCTGCCTGTTACATACATTTCAACAAAACCCAGATCTCCTATTTTTAATGGGTTCAGGGTATACAAATTATAAATTATGTATATATATAAACTGATGTGCTATATTAATAATATATATTTATAAATGAATTTATTTATATGCATATACTCGATTTGATTATTTTTCAACTTTAGGCGCAAATAAAACATATACTATTTATTGAAATTAATAAAGTTTAAATGGTAAAATATAGAATGAAAAATTACCTTTTCGATGAGGTATAGATCAAAGTAGTATAATTAATAAAATGAACAAATATTATACATAAACTGAAAGAGCTAAAATTTTGGTGTTACTCTATTATTCCGTTTTTTAGCAAAGTTGTACAATAAAACACTGTAGCAACTCCAAATAGTTGCAAATGGAATATTTAATGGCTGCATATATATATTTATATATATGAATATATATAATTAAAGAAATTAGAAGTAGAACTACTACTAAAACAAAGCACAGCAGTTTCATAGACAGAAATACATATATATTTCAATACAGTTAGATACTGAGTAATAGATAAACATACATATATTACTCTCTACTCATATAGCACCTTCGTTCCTTTACTTGCCCCCACCTTCTGCTCCCTCTGTCTATCCATGCGTATGCCTCTACTCATTTAAATAGTTTTAGCCTTTCGTTCAACTCCCATGCCCTAATCAAGTCGAATCAGTTAGCTTACCAGCTTGCTCATATGCCGCTCGAGACTTGGCTTTACATAAGGGCTCCATTAGTCAGCTCTCTCATGGCTAATACGGTGTGTGTCTTCTCTTCACTTGACTTTGGCTCCTGTTGCGACTCGCACGTTGCTGGCACGCATCGCGGTTATGCATGCAGCACTTGCCAATGGCTGGCTGTTGGCTCTCGTGCTCCAATTGTTGCTGCTGCTAGTCCTGCTGTTGCCTCTGATAGGAATAGAACACCGGTGCACCTATAAATAGGGCGCATTCGATGTAATCAGCTTGCCACTTGACTAAATTTCAGTGCGTGCAGCTTACCTAAGTCCACACAGTGTCCTCAGTGCCCGTTTCATTGCATTGCCAACTGTCGCTGAGATATCCTTTAGTCTATGCTGTCAAGGTCGCTCGCCGCCTTAGAAACATATGTACATACACACATACACACACACACACAGACACACAAGACAATGTCACGTAGCTGCAGCTTGGCTCACCTGTTGGTGAGATTTCGTGAGCAGCTCCGCTTTGTTTGGATTTCTAGAGATAGCAACTCGAGAGCTGTTGCGAGAATTTTCCAAGGGCGGCATTCAACACTACGCCGTAGCCAGGGCGCTAATGGCTCTGGGGCCAGCTATCCAATTCCTCTATTACCAGGAAATAGTTCTTGGCTCCAGATGTGAGCAGTGCTGCCAATGCATCCATCCAGGGAATTGCATGTCCGTACATAATTGCTCATTTTCTTTGGTTTGCCCTCTGTGGAAATTGCGCGATTGCAGAGAGATTTCTGAGAGTTGTCCATCTGTGAGCCTATCTCACCTTGGACTGCGGGGCTGGTTGGCTTTAGAGCTTGCCTTTTGCATTTTGGTTTTGCATGCGCATTGGTGGTTCATTGGAAGTTCTGCTTCTCCACTTCGTGTTCCATACCTTCTTTTATGCAAAACTTGTTTAGCTGCCGAATGAAACAGATATCGTATAAGAATCAAATCAGATTAACAGGCTCTCATTGCTTTGCATGAGGCTTATGTCTGGACACCGGGCTGTGGTTGCGTAAGCAAACATTCTGATTAGTCGACTCGCTGATGCTCTCACTTATTGTGAATGTTGTTCAAGTGAGACACAGAATATTATTCATACTCATCCATAAAACTCAAGCAGCTTCTTTCTCATATACAATATGTTCTAATCTGAACCAAGGTAATGAATGATATATTTATATTTTTAATTATATCTTTATATCTTTACATCTTCATCCTAAATCCCTTTCAATCTGTCTCCAAATGCTTACAATAGTCGTGAGCCACTTTGTGTCTGTTGATTACTTTGGTTAGTGTATGAAAAGCAATCAAACATTAATTAATTTATGCGATTATTTTGTACGGGTTGGGTTCGGTCTTCGCGTACGGCATTTGCGTGCGTATTGCGCTCCAGACACCCACATATCCATGTGACCAGCGGCTGGTCACGTTTTTGGACGTGCTGAAAGCAAAACGCAAAAGTTTCCGAAGCAAAAACGGAAAATCAGACGAGCGTGTTTTAGCTCTACGGTGGATTTATTTCACTGCAATTGCTACGGCTTCCATGTGCAGTACGGCGCCGGCTGCTGGCATTGCTGCTGCCACTGCTGGATGGGCTGTGACGTGCTGGTGCACGCCTCCAATTGGTCGACGCTTCCTATGGGATCACTGATGATTTATTTTAAACGTCACTTTGAGGTGGGGTTCAAGGTGCGACGGGTTCATATGATATTGCTAAAACTATGAAGCTATTGTTTTTGCTGTCCACTGATGGTTGATGGTTGTTGCCTGGGCCCTGAATTGTTGATGCTTGTGTCGAGGCCAATAGCTGAAAGTTCAATAGACCAGAGGGCAGACACTCTAGGTAGGGAAATTGTTTTGACGCATTCGCCTCAGACAATGTGAATACAATTTAACACGAAAAATGGAGAATTTTCGGGGCTGATACACTTTATTCAAATTTCACGCTTAATTATTTCCCCCTTTTTTTCAGAAGAGATATTCATAGGTCAGCGGCTTGTAGTCGGCACGATACTGCTGCTGATAGGAGTTGTCTGTCTCCACGCTGTGATACACCTGCGACTGCAAGGCCGGCGAGATGAGGCGTCGAGTGTAGGCCAGTGGCAAGGCATAGGCCAGTCCAGGTGCGCTGTAGTAAGTATAACCAGGCGTGTAGATCACCTCATGGCTAAGTGCGAGGCTCAGCAGGCAAGCAAAGATAATGAGCTGTAAAATAATAATAGTTGTATTACTTAATATGCATTTACATATACATATAATTTGTGTTTTATAATTATTTTAGAATTGTGCTTAAAACTCTATTTTCGTTCCTTCTCCACTTGTTTTTTTCAGACATCTACTCTCGTTCTCTTCGCACACCGAAATCAAAACGATAAATTCCGAAATGCCTAAGTATTCATCTAGTCATCTCGCTCACACTCAGCAACACACGATACTACTAGGCTCAGCAACATTTATCTCTCTCTCCCTCTCTCTCATATATTAAGCGTCAATTGGGTAAATTCACAGAAATCTATGCAAGCTCTCAACCTATCACAAATACTGCTGCAAGCCAATCACGACATTTGTATATTTTACATATGAGAGCTCTTCTCAGCTCATATGCGCTGTACTTATTCTGCTTTGTATATTTAATTATTGCTATTTAGGCTCTATAAATACCTTGGCTAGCCTTTTTCTCAACACTTTCTTGAATCACAATTATCTCAGCTTCTTTTGCCAGCTTTTTCAGCTTCTCAGCAGTAGCTCAATGCTTCTTGAGGCACTTATAAGACTTTTGCCTTAAGCTTTGCCTTTTATACGATTTCCTATGCATAATCAAGCCTCTCCAGCCTAGCCTAGCTTCTTCAATCGCTTGTTCACGCTAAACTTACCAGCTTCATGGTCCTGTTCTGTAGACAAACTGAATGCTGGCTGAGTCGCGTGGCTCCCTTTTATAGGCTGCAGTTGCTGTGTCCACTACAAGGTCAAAGACATTTGAGGCGGCAGTTCTGAAAGAAGCCCTTAACTCACTTTGAATGGAGCTGCAATTGCAAATGTGCTTCACAGATCGATTGACTGCAGTCCAAAGGAGACAAAGTAGACTGGACTCAACGAAGGTGGAGTGAATGCAGTTTTATACCCTATTGTGGAGCACGATTCAATGCTGCTAATGGAGTTGAGTTAGTTATATATGATAGTGAGGGATCTGATATGTGTATGTGATGTCAGATTATCTCAATTGTTGATAGCGCAAGAGTTGAGAACTCTTAGAGCTTATACCTTACCTCAACTTCAACTAGTCTCGCATACCCTCGCCTGCACTCTGATGCATGCTGAGTATAAGGAGTTGAGCGTGTTCTCTGTCTTCCCAGTCAGACGGAGCGCTGATCGTCGGCTTGAAAAGCTTGGCATTGCCATTGCAGTTGCATCCAACTGGTTGCTCGCTTCCTCAATCATTCTCAGAGGCTCTGTCCATTTCCCTTTCCATTCCTTCTCTGTTTCTGCAAATGGTAAATATTTTTGCTCTTCGATGTTGACAATTTATTCGCTTGTTTTGCTTCACATCGGCCCAAAATCAACAAATAAGGTGTAAGGTGTAAGTGGGCGTGTTCTCTCGCATTGATGAATTTCAAGGTCAGCTACAGCTTCCGCCTCGGCGGGCGTATTTACATATCTGTCCTTGAAATTGTACTCAAATTGTGAGAAGTTTGCCAAGTGCGCAGCGCTTTGTTTTCCGATTGCGGTTCCTTGCGTTGGCCTCAATCTCAATCTGAGGCAGGTCCGAAAACAAACGCCTACCACATTACTCAATTAAAGTCCTTTGTATATATGTATGTATACATCGTACTTATTATTCAATATATTTCTGCGTAGTATTTACTGTTTTGGTCAGTTCTGCTCAGCTGCTGTTGTTGTTGATGGTGTTGATTGAAAGCAAATGCGCAGCTTCCTTCCTTTACCTTTTTGTGGTGTAAATTAAATGGAAAATTGGGACATCTTTGGGCGTATTGGGTTGGGTTCTTTAATTACCAATTTACACCAAAGATTTCCTAGACTTTAAACAGTTTCATTTGTTCAATTCACCCAACTACTTCTGCATTGTGCTGGGTCCAATGATCTTCAATG
This sequence comes from Drosophila aldrichi, assembly GCA_035045965.1. NCBI lineage: Eukaryota > Metazoa > Arthropoda > Insecta > Diptera > Drosophilidae > Drosophila > Drosophila aldrichi. The sequence continues at coordinate 12,451,510 of JAWNOM010000501.1, forward strand.
CGCTGCTCCACTCAACGTCCATGGCACACAAAACTGTAGTCGAAGCCGCAGCTGAATAGAGCAAGTTTTGGCCCGGCGGTTGAGTAGTGTGTAACACGAGTTGAGGGAACTCAAGTCATTCACTTATGAAATGTGAGCTGGACCAAATAACCAAACAAAGCCGGCTAAGATCTCGCAGCACGAAGGTCGAGCATTGGGTTGCATGCAGTCCATAGCGCATCGGCCATCGCCCATAGTTGCTGCCGCTTGCCACTTGTTATATAAATGCTGCAGTCTGTGCAACTAATCAACGAGTCTTCTGACAGCTACGCAACGAGTTTCACTTCAGTTCTGCTCACTATCCAAACGCCCTCAACATGTACAAGCTGGTGGGTAGCAGTTGGCATTGTTCCTTAGTTCATTTTTAATTTGCATGTTCATTTGGCAGCTGGTCTTGCTGTCGCTGTGCGTGGCGATTGCCTATGCGGCACCTGGACTGCTGCAAGCCACACCGATTCTGGGCAGCTCCTCGTATCTTGGCTGGCCCGGACAGACGCTGCAGACGGTGCAGGTGGTGCGCCCCATTTGGCCCACACACAGCATTGTGCGGCCCATTGGACGTGGCTACGGCTGGCTTTAAGTGAGCAGCGATCTTCTAAGGCGAAAGGCCTGAGATGAAATAAATTCTTTGAGCTTGATTGGAAAGTCTGCTAAATGCCTTTTTTATTGGGACTCTTGGGGTTTTCAGGCTGCGGCTATAAAAGTCGAGGCACTAGCCGCCAGCTGCAGTAGTTAGTGTACAGCCAGCGGAATGGCCTGGTCAGTAAGTAGGCGTCTTTTATTTCGGAGACACATCTGTAGCTTCATCTTTGGAGCAGTTCTTTCGGATACTGTGGACTGTGACTGTGACTGTGGTGCTGCAATCGCAATACGCCGTGCCTCTTCATCTGTATGTGCTCACGCCAACGCTGCGCATGGCTCAACCCACTGGAAGTCAACTGCTGCTGTTGCCTCTCTTGCCTGCAGAAGAGGGAGAGACGCAGCTGGGAGCTGTGCAGGGCAGGGATTTATTACTAGAAATGCAACAACTGATGAACAGCTTCAATCATCTCTTGCAGCCAAATAATACCTCGAAGAAAAAAAAGAAGCCGCCCTTTTCACTTCCATTTTATTACAAGCCGCTGTTGGATCGTTTGGGACTTGGTAACCTTACGCTCAATCTTGCGTTTACATTTAATTTCATGAACACCAACTCCCTTGCTATTGGTAATTGAATGCCGGCTTAAGGTATTATACATTATATTTACAGTAGAGAGAGTACTCCAATAAAATAAAATTGCTGCTCCTAAGAACTGAAACCCAAATGAGTGAGATTAACATTGTAAGTAGTTCTGGAATTTAAATGATTGTCGCAGTATTTATACACAACAGCATTTTTCTATATTAATTTCGGCTCTTAGAAACCTGCACGAACTAAAACGAAACTGTCGATGCAGCTCTTCACACTTTTGATTCGTATACGAAAGTCAAGCACAGTCCCCATTGGCGCTGGTAATACAAATTTGCAAAGCAACAACGCTCTCCGACTTGACAAAAAAGGAGAGAAGCACACGCTAATCATTCAATAACAACTAGCATGACAGGCGCAGCAATAGTGCCAGTCCAACGGTACTTTTTTCGTTCTCTCTCTTGATCGCCTAGACTGCGAGGAATCGAGTGCACGTATGTGTAAATGAAAGGGACGAAGATACTGCTCTTTGTGTTCATCTCTCTCAAGCCGACAGTAGCTCATCGTCTGTAGAAGTCAAATGGTGGCGTTAGGAAACAAAAACAAATTCTGATCGTCTGCACTGAGGGTATATGAAAGAAAGAGATAAACGTTTCAATTACTTTTTGGCGTTCACTCTCGTTAAGTGAGTAGCTATTGGCGCCTTTAAATAAAATGGAGAGTGCTTAGGTGGCTGAGACTCTGGCCAATTCTCGAACATTCATTTTCAGTAATGCCGCTAAAGACCGCAATTCATTATGCTTTTTACTTGTATTTGCCAAGGGTTAAGCGTCATCAAAATAGTGTAGCTAACTTTTAGGCTGCTGTTAAATAAAAATGCAAATATTTAAGTTGTGTTTAAAGCATTTTATTTCTGCCCGAAATTATGATCAATTTTTCATATCCAGTGAGTGGTGAGGCGTCTACTTCTTCAACAGCAGGGGGGCTGTGTAGGCCGCAGCGTAGGGCGAAGCCACATACGGAGCGGCAACATAGGGCGAGGCCACATATGGAGATGCCACGTAGGAAGATGCCACATAGGGGGATGCCACGTACGATGATGCCACATACGGAGATGCCACATAAGGTGCGGAGTAAGCCAGAGGCGCCACAATTCCTGGCTTAGCGGCAGCGCAGGCGACCAGAGCGAGGATCACAGCAGCGATGAACTTGAACATTTTTAGTTTGTTGGTTGGTTGGTTGGTTGACGGTTGTCGATGAAACAAATGTAACTGATGCTCAAACCAGTGTCGAGCCATGGCTTATATACGCAAATTGGACTCAACCATTTCGTAAAGACCTTGGCCAATGTGCATGGTGTATTCTCTTGGCCAATTGCTCAGGCATTGCACGTAGCCCGTCCAATTGCCACTTATATGCGTAAGTGGCTTAAATAATTTGTAAGTTTAGCCCCGCTTGGCTCATTAGCTGGGCCAGCACGATGTCTGCGCCAAGGCTCTACCTATTACCTGGCTGGTGTATAAAAGCCCTGGCTCAAGCAGCTATCATCATCAGTTCCGTTCAACCAACAAACTAAACAACTCAAGATGTTCAAGTCAATCATCCTCGCCGTCTTCGCTCTGATTGCCTGCGCTGCAGCCAAGCCAGGAATTGTGGCTCCACTGGCCTACTCCGCGCCCTATGTGGCATCGTCGTACGTGGCGTCTCCCTATGTGGCATCTCCCTATGTGGCATCGTCGTACGTGGCTTCCCCCTATGTGGCATCTCCATATCTTGCATCGCCCTACGCTGCTGCCTACACCGCTCCCCTGCTCCTCAGGAAGTAGGAAGACAATCACATCTGCAAAAATTGAATACGAATAAACAAAACTGAAACTCGGAATCAAATTGTTGTTACTCATTTTATCTTGCATATACATATATATATATATATATAGACAGTAGTCGGGGCTCTGTTCAAGGTCTTTGCCTGGCGCTTATCTCAGCCGCCAGCAGGAAGTTTGAGTCGAGGTCTTTTATCTGCCCCTCCATTTGGTTGTTTGCTCTAAAAGATTTCCTGGTTGTCTTATCAAATATAAAGTTTATTTATATTTATATTTATAACTTCGTTTCCTTAAGTTTAATTCTGTTTTTGGCTATATGCTATCGAGATACTAGGCTTCCATTGTGCCATTCGAGTGGAAGACAATGCTGCTGCGATTGTAGCGACCAGAACGTTGAACCTTGCGCCAGCGCAACAGTATAAGAGCCACCAGGGATATGAGGATCACGGCGCCCAGCACACAGAGGAAGAACTTCATGAAGTGCAAGTGGAGCTCGAGATTTTGTGAGTGGGCGCGCAGCAGCTCGAGTTGATTGTGCAATGACTGCATGGGCTCCTCCTGGATGGCGCCCTGCTTGGGTGGGCTAATGCAGGAGACATCGCGTATGTGGGGCGTCTCGTCGGTGCTGTTATCCGGCTCAATGTGCAGGGTCACGGTCTCAGTGAGATAGGGCGGCACCAGCAGGTGGTGCAGATAGGAGCAATTGAAGCGATTCCTCGAGATGCCCAGTTTCTGTAGCAAGGGAAAGGCCTGGGCGAAGCTGCGGTTGCCCTGCACCTCGGTCAGCGAATTGCCATCGATGAAGAGCTGCTTGAGGTTCGTCAGATAGGGCACAAATAGATCCAGATTGAGGTGGGTCAAGTTGTTGAACGACAGATCGAGTATCTCCAGGAACTTCTGCTTGGAGAACATGCCGAACTGCAGCTCCCGCACGCCAGTGGCACGCAGATAGAGATTTCTCAGCCGCTTCAGCTGATCAAAGGTGCTGACAGTCAGGGATCCGATGGGATTGTGGGAGAGATCCAGATGAAGCAGAGCAGTCAGATTTGTTATATTCGCCATGCTCGCCAGCCGATTGCCCCGCAGCTCCAGCGTCTCCAGCTGCAGCGCCTGGTGCATGTGAATCGAGCTGATGTTGTTGTAGTTGGCGCGCACGAATCGAGTTGCGTTGATCGTGAGGTTGGTCAGGTGATTGTAGTCCAAGTGAAGCTGATGGACAATATTCTTGTTGGTCAGCTGAAAGGCGTCCAGTGAGTTGATAGCCAGCAGGAGGCTCTCCAAGCTGGCAGCCTCCGTGAACGTATCGGGATGAATGCGTATTAGCTTGTTGTTCGATAGATTCACCTCCTTGATGCGGCGCATGCGATTGAAGACCTCCGGCTGGATGAAGGTTAGCAGATTGCTCTCAAACGAGACCGACTCCAAGTACTCGTTGTCCTTGAAGATGTCCTTGTGCAGATCGGTCAAGCGGTTGCCCGTCAGCTGCAGCTTATTGAGGTTGTGCAGCCCACAAAACGCATTCTCGCTCAGCTGCGAAATGCGGTTGTACGATAAGTCCAGGCGCATCAGTGCATTGGCCCCGATGAACACAGACGTCTGCACGGAAGTCAAGTTGTTGTAGCTCAGATTCAAGTACGACAAGTTGCTCGCCGCGCTGAATGTGTTGCGCGTCAGCTCCAGGATGCTCGTATAGGACACGTCCAGCGTCTTCAAGTGGGTAAACGTCTCGAACAGACGAAAGGGCACCGACAGCAGCGTCGAATCGTAGAATTTCATGAACTTCACCATGTTGCCGGCCAGAAAGTTCTTGACCACAATATTTTGACTGTGGGTCACCACGAAGCCCGTGACGGTGCAGAAGGCATCGCTGGCGTCCATATACATGTGCTGTTCGAACTCATCGCAGCTCAAGTAGACATCGCCCGACAAGCCAGGATCGCTGTTTGCCAGGACAAACAGCAGGAATAGAGCAGCAGTGCGTATACGCATTGTGAACCGCGCGCAGCGAAGATTTTCCGCAAACTGCAAAAGAAGCTTCGGGCGGCAAGTTTTTTACAGAAGTGCAACGGAATTTGTGGCACGATGCAAAAAAAACTGCCGATTGATATACTTGTATATATATTATATACTTATATATCATTTACATACTGGAGACTATCGTTGTTTTTAATGCTCTGTTAAGAAATAAAGAAAGAGTTTGCTCGAATGCCAACTCAGAACTTTTCCCAGAGTAAGCTGAAGACAAATTCTTGCCTAATAACTCTATAAATAATATCTCTGTATATCGAATAGTTATGTGTAGGGTATATTGTAGTCACGCCTGCTCAATCTGGAGCATTTTTATTCGAGTTACTTCTCCGAGCTTACAAGTGATAAGAAATGTCGGCCTGGGCTTTGCTTTTTTCTCTCTTTTTGTTATAATTGTTTGTGATTACGAAAAGTTGTACGAGTATAAAATATTATCGTAGCCATTGCATTGATGCCACGATGAATGCAGTCGGCAACGCTGCAACGTGGATTAAAAGTTTATTGACTGATTGCATAACTAAATTGCAGAGTCTGCGCTTGACCTTGCATCGAGTGAATATGCAATCCGATTCACTGCATGCCACAAGCCACAAAGTCAGCCAAATGCTCTTTGGTCTGTTTGTGCTCACAAGGGCAGGTCAGTTAACCGAACGCATAAATTTTAATCGGAACAGCTACTGTTTCGCATATATCCACACAATATATAGATGTTCAACGCTTGTTCGCTTTTTTTTTTTGGTGGCTGCCTTCAAAAGTTTTTATGGTCTCACATTTTGGCGACGTGCTCGACATACCCAAAGCAAAAGACCTTTCCAGTTGCTTTTGGCTGGGCACGTAGCCAGGCGCTCGGCTCGTCTTTTATAATTTTGTATTGCTTCTAATTATTTTTCGTGTAGAATTCATCCACATCGCATATGGCGGCGGCTATAAAACTGCAATCGTAGTGCTCTCTGGCATAGTCTACTCTGTTAGCTCCAACCAAACATTTCAACATGTTCAAACTGGTGCGTTTTTTATTTGAAGTCTGTTTTCGCTGAATTCTAATTGGTTTTCCTTTGCAGTCTGCTGCCCTTTTCGTGCTCTGCGCTGTGCTCGCCTGCAGCCTGACTGAGGCGAAGCCTGCGGTGCTTGTGGATGCGGCTCCTGCTGTTGTCACTGCCACCAGCTCGCAGTATGTGGCACGCAATTTCAATGGCATCGCTGCCGCGCCCATTGTTGCCGCCGCCGCCGCTCCCGTTGCCGCCGCCTACACTGCACCGATTGCTGCTGCTCCCGTTGCCAGCGCCGCCTATACCGCGCCCCTTGCTTATCCCTACAGCTATCCCTACACCGCTGCCTACACCACATACCTGTAAATGATGCATTCCCCGTGTTGACTCACCTTTTTTTTTGGAATAAAAAAACAATTCGCTGAAAGAAATTTTTTTGGTATTTGATTTTATTTTTGTTCAAAGAACGTTCAAATGTTGGAGCTGGAAATACGAATTCACTGCGTGAAGCGAAGAAAATATTAATGTGAAATATGTGAACATACAAATATTGAAGTCTTAGATCTATTTTTAATGATACTAGGAAACAATTTTTATTCGATGTTTTTAAGCGTTGCTCCAGTTGCTATTGGAAGCTCTGCTTTGGCAGACAGGTAGACTGGCAATAGCCAATACTTTAGATGACTCACGGAAGGCAATAATCACAAAAGTTCCGGGTATGAGCCACGCAGCGATATTCTGGAATATGCTACATAAAATGTATGAACTTTATAGCAAATGATATTAAATATACATATGTATATATAAAATATATCGATATATTTGATATTTTTGTTTGTTTGCCTTCCGCTCTAATTTAATATTGATTAAATGTTCCCTTGCTGTGCTGTCTTTCAAATCTGCACTTAAATTGCCGCCATTTTGCGTCGCATTCTCTTCGTGCATTGAGAGCACAACAACAATATACGCAGGACCTAAGTAGCCATCTCGCTCTCACACAGCAACACCAGGAGCGATGTTCAGTGAGAGTTTTATTCGTCTCTCTCTCTCATTAATGGCAGGCAACTAGAACGCAAACTCAAGTGGATACTATTTTACTAATACTACTGCAAGTCAGCTACTGCAGCCAATCACGACCAAATTAAATATAATTTGAGAGCGGCAGAGCAGAGAGCAGAGATTTGCTATGCATGTCACTCTATCACAACATCTTTGAGTTCATTTTAATATAAATAAAATTATATTTGTTGGTTATTTTATATATGTATATTCAATATTTATATCTCTTTTTGATTTTTTTTTTTTATAAATAATATTTAGATTAAATTGAGCTAGGCTTACAAATATTTCTATTAACAACAACAACGTGTTTTGGCCACGACTTGCAATCTGTGTCTGGCTAAGGATTCCGAGGCTGGAAGCCAGTGGCTGCCCGTTTGACAGCAGCTATGTGTGACTGGTTGTTGCCGGTGTTGTCGCTGAGCCGTTGCTCTTGCAGCTTGCTGCAGAATGTTGCATTGCAGTGCGCGTATGGCGCCCACACAGCTGGGCAGCACGAGTGAAGCGGTGCAGAGCTGACAGAGCCTCGAGCGATCCTCCCTCGATTCACAGCAGCAGCAGCAACAAGTGGTGCAGTTGTTTGATTCGGCTGGAACCACAACTGCTCGTTGGCTGTTAGACTCCTCCAATGCGTTGACAATATGCGTTTTATCCGCGTTGCGTTTGAAGCTGAGTAATTTCTTATACATGATTGTGTTCTAAGCGCTTTCCTCTGATCAAATGAAACGGCATGTGGGGCAGTCGCTTGGCTTTATAAATTCATTTATGGATGTTCGATGCGATGGAGGTGCGAGTGGGTCACAAACCCAACACACATGCTTTGCAAGCCAAGCACGTGCCAGTCAACGTTTCAGTTCGATTTGCTGATCAACGTTTTATATTTTTATTTGTATTTTATTTTTTGCGTCACGTTTATAAATACTTATTGCGTCTGGCTGGACAGCGACCCCGCCCCCTTCGCACTCTCCCCCACGCCCGCTGCCCAGAGCACATACATAGCTGTCCATACGCTAATGAAACTAAAAGTAAAGTGCAAATTTGGTCGCCGAGATTCTCCTTGGCGTCAATTGATACGACAAGCTGACTGCTCAATTGGCAGGCAAGAGCATCCGAATGCCTCGCCGTGCATAATAATTACAAATTCGATTAGTTTCGCATATTTTTCTTTTCTTCTGTTTTGGGGTTTGGAGCCTCGAGTCTTTTGTGCATTTCGGGTATATAAGTTCGTGCAAATGCTGCAGTAGGCATCAGTCAAGTTCTTCAGAACAAGCAGCTCATTACAACCCAATCAAAATGTTCAAATTCGTAAGTTTCATATACACGACGCTGACAAACATCCTCTATAAGTGAATCCTTTTGTCTAGTTCGCTCTGTGCCTGTTCGCCGTCGTCGCTTGCGTTGCCGCCAAGCCCGCTATTGTTGCTGCACCGCTGGCCTACAGCGCCTACACCGCTGCCGCACCCGTCGCCTATACTGCGCCCTACACTGCCGCCTACACCGCTGCCGCTGCCTATCCCTACTCCGCCTACCCCTATGCTGCTGCCTACTCTGCATATCCCTATGCCGCCTACTACCGTTAAGCAAGGATGACCACTTGACAATTGGATCTGGATCCTCGGCTCACGCAATCTATGTTCCCTCGAGCAATCCTTAGACTCTTCTCTTACTCGGTTTTTGTTTCACCTTTTATTTTGGTTTATCGTCTTTTGAGTTCTTAGTATTATTTAATGATGGTTAGAGTGGAAATATTTTTGTTGGATTAAATGCATTTTGCGTAAAACGTAACACACTATTGTGAATCTTTCATTTCTTGACTTGGCTTTGTTTTTCAATGCTTCATTTTGTAGCGGGCTCTGCTGGAAAGTCTTCATATCGTAAAGGAAGAATAAATTTTGGCTTTTGCAATGATTATTATTTTTTGCAGAAAGTTTTCTTTCGTCTGTGAATTTGTTTTTCCTTTGGGATGTTTTTTTTTCTCATTCCACTAAAAAGTGTTTCTTCTGCATGTTTACTCTATTAAGTATGAATTTCTCTAAGTCTGCATTGCTTTTGGCTGTTTTAAATTCCCTGGGAAGTTTTCCTTCTTCTAGACTATTTTCCCTCTCAATGATTCTCGATACTGTAAAGCTGCATCAACTGTTATTTGAAATAGTTCTTGTGTCCATTCACTTTTCCATTCTTTTCCTTCGTAATCCCCAGCATCTGTCAGATCCATTTGACCCCCGCAAGGACACTCGCTGGCATCTATTTTCTTTCACCTTGAGCGCCCAGCTGTTTGCCCACCCTCTTCTGCTGAGTAGTTTTCTATTTTTAATTTGAATTACAATTAAAATGCGCAGTCCGCTGCTCGCTGCTCGAAGCTCGCAGTCTAATGGAATATATGTACTTGCAACTGGGTTACGTTAAAATGACGGGCACGTAAGCCGTACGTAGTCAGCAGCAATTGGTGGCTGATCAGAGGATTGGTAAGCGCTAAATTATGATAATCGCATCCACAGAAGGCAGCTGCCGCTGACGACAACCTGAGCGACGGTTCGAGCCGGCTGCGAGGCGGAAGTGACTAAGCTCTTGAGTTAGGAATGTGGATTATTGTGTAGTTAAGCGAGCGTTTTGTATTTGGTTAGGATTTGTTGGCCTTGTTTGAATGCGTGCTTTGGCTGTGGCTGTGGCTTTGCTGCCAGCCAAAATGAGCATTTGGCCCTGGTTTGGCAATATTTCAATTATTCAGTGCAGGTAGAGCAGACATCGCTAGGCCGTTGCTATGAGCCGTGATGAGGCCATTTGTCATAATTACGAGCAGCTCAAACAGCAATTATTATTGCCTGCCACACGTGCCACACACAGCCATGTAAACAACGTTCTGGAAACCCTAAAACCCTACGAACCCGACTGCTGGAACCCAGAGTTCATTGGCATCGATGTTGACTTTGAAGCATTGCATAATCCTCGGGCACTGCTGTGCCGCGCCCTTTTCACTGTTTACTATTTGTGAGCTGTCAGCTTCGATTCTTAGTTATACCCTGTAAAAGTGAAGCGGGCAGGTCAGGGAACGACTTGTCGGCAAGTCACTCTTATTGATCTAGTAGGTATTCCAGTGTAATTGAGTTGAGAATAAATAAAGTCTTAATAATAACTATTATTATTTTTTTTTTTAATTTTATTTAATATTAAAAAAACAAAAAATGTTTGTCTTATGTTAACTAACAGCATCTGTTAATATAATAAATTATTTATATATGATCTAGGGTATTCAACTATACACAGTTTCCTTAACTCTATGCTGGCTATATGCTGCAGTATTTCAGCAAGCTTATAAGGGGTATACTCGACTGTACTTAAGTATTTTGAGTTCTAGTAACATTTATGTATTTATTTGTTAGTATTATCTATATATAATATAATACTAAATATTTTTGGTATTATTTTATATTATCTACTTATACAGATATCTAAAATCTGGTTTGTATATGCTCTCTAGTCCGTTATAAAGTCATCATTTACCCCACTGCACTGCCTCATCCAGGGTATCTCAACATGTAGAACTCAAGCTGCTGCAGTCTTGGATCATTTTTAATTGAAACGTGCCCCGTTTGTTGCGTGTGGCAGCAACAGCTGCTGCAGAGCTAGCCGCATCTAACTGCCGCTGCCGCTGCTGGCGCGTTTAATTAAAAGGCGCCACGGGGAAATAGACGCGACTCTCAAATCTCAAGCATCAGTTGTATGGGCCTTGCCACTCCTTGTGGCAAGTGCATTAATCATACGCCGCGTGGTGTCGACAACGTTCTAGCTCGTTTTTTTCCCCATTTGTGTTGTTGTTTTAGTTTGTAATCAAAATGCATTTCATTAAAATGTTTAAATGTCGAACGGATTGCAAATTAAATCAAATTCGAGTGGTTTTTCACAAGTTCTTTTGCTGCATTTTGCATGATTTTTGACGCCTACAAATTGGCTGGTTCTCTTGTGCTGGCCATTAATGAACCGGGTGATGCGGCACGCCCATTGCAACGCCTTCATAATTGGTTGCGCCAAATGCTTACAGAGTAACTAATCGACTATTTCCCAGGCAACTCGTTTGCCATTTTAATCAGCTCCCCCTCCTGCTGGTTTTTTGTGCTTTTTGAGTGGCTACAGTGTTGACTGCCAGTTGGCGTACACTGTGCCAGCAATTAGGCAACTGCCCGGCCAGCTGACACACTTCATTTGTGCAGACATCAATAAAGGTCGATCCTAATCGCCGCGTCGTCCGAGTGACAAAATTTTAATTGAATTTAATTTTTTAGCGCTCACTGTATGAGTCCACAAAACCGGCTACAGTGCCTGCTTAGAATTGACTGCGCCACTCAAGTAGCCAAAAAACCAAAACGAATAACGAGTGAGCGAGTTGTGAGTGATGGACTGAGAAATACCTTAGAACAGGGTGCAGGACGGTGTTATATGAAGAAGCAATACAAAGAGAGAGAGAGAGAGACATGAGAGAGCTGTAGGTCTATAATATATTACTATACACGCTTCTCTCTCTCTCACTCTCTCTCTCTCTGCTCTCTCTCTCTCTCTCTCTCTCTCTGCTCTCTCTCTCTCTCTCTCTCTCTCTCTGCTCTCTCTTTCTCTTCTCTCACAGTCTATACACCCCTTCTGAGCCACTTATACTGGGTAGAGCTGCACATAAATGTGTCGCCCACTTGGCCAACGCATTTGTATGCAAAAATTTTGCCTGGGCGTAAGTTACGCGTAATCACAGCCCGTTGAAATTGCCCAGAGTCTGGCCATTGTCAAGCGGGCAGCCAGCCGCCTTTCCATTTGCTGTGGGGAGTTGTACGAGTTGTACGCAGTGCACCGCAGGGCGTTGCAAACGGTGGTGCAGGTGGTGCACAGGTAGCCAACGGGCATAGGCATAGGCTAAGACTCTGGCTGAGGCACTTTAACAAGTTGGCCTTTTAAGTTTTACGTAAAGTTTTGATCTGATTTATGCGTGTGGGGCGGCAAAGTGCGCTGCAATTAGCTGTCAGCTGCAGCAGCAACAACAACAACAACAACAACAACAGCAACAACAATAAATATGTATATTCGAATGATTACAACAACAATTTGCATTGTGCTCGCAGTTGATAGCTATGAATTTATGATTGCATTTAAAGTTTCACAGCGGCGTAGCTGGCAGGGGCACTCTTAGCTGCAGCTCCCCTTTGGACGACCTTGCAACGCCCCTGATAGGCGCTGTCGCCGATAGGCTTGCAGCAAACATCAGTTATCGACATTTGGCCTAGATAAAGCTGTTCTAGAAGTCCGGCTCAAGCAATCAGCCAAACAACGCGCATTATGGCAGCCCTACACTGAGCGAAATGGGTGAGAGCTGAAAAATTGGAAATGTGCTAGAAGTTGAGAGATGGGATGAAATGAGAAGTTGTTGGAGTTAAATGAAAATGGAATTTGATTTGTTTTCTGATTAAAACTCAATCATTACTTGCTTTGGAAGGGATCAAATAGATCAAATAATAATCTGCTTTAACTATGTCGATAGAAGCCAGACCAGAGTTTTACTTTTGGTATACCGTTGGTTACTAACTAAGAACTTTTAAGTGATATAATATGCTTTAATAGCGCTTTAAGTAACCTGCAGTAAATTTAATAAATATTCTATATATATTACAAAATATTCTTTTCTTAACTTTAATCTTAATCTGCTTCAACAGTTTTAAATATTTCTCTCCACTAAAAATCCCTCTCTGAAAAAATTGAAATTTATGCAAATATGTTTCTTAGCTTTTAGAATTGTCAGTTGGGCCAATCTATAATCTTAAGTGTATTTCTTAATTGTTCTAGAACTCGCTCAATGCTGCTATTATCGACATTCAATTAATTTGTTATTAGAGCTGGGCTCTGGTTCTCTGACTCGCTGACTCTGACGGAGGCCGATCAATTTGACTTTAAGCAAACGTTGTAATTAAGACTTAATCTTTAAAATCCTGCTAAATGGCCAATTTACGCATGGCTCGAACCATTCGCTGGAAATGATAAATATCGGAAAATAGCAAGCGCAACACGCACCGCTGACCAGTTCTTAAATGTGTTTATTCGGAAACTAGTTCTCACAGATTTCTTGATAATATATGTATGTATATATACATATACCTATACATATATATATTTATATAAATATTGCGACTAAGTTGGCTATGCCAAACATCCGCATTGGCCAGGGCGGGTCTCTAACAGCCGCCGCCTTTACCACCTGCACCGCCCTCATCATCATCGTCGTCGTCGTGCTGTAACCACGAACTGCACTTTGCATGCGCACACGAAGTTTCGCAGCCTCCAACAAAAAAAAGTAAAAGTTCAGTTCTCGTTATAAAGATTTGAATTTGGTTTTTGGGCCCGACGCGAATTCGGCTATAAAAGCATTTGAGCCCAGTTAGCAGGCATTATTAAGCGTCGTGTTCTCGCCTCGTCTAAAACTCCATTTGCAACATGTTCAAATATGTAAGTTGATACACTGGTCCCAGTCAAGTCGCAGCCATATCTAAGTCTGCTCTGCTCTGCTCCCATCTTCCAGATCCTGGTCGCCTTCTGCTGCTGCTTGGCCAGCGCTGCTGCTGCTCCTGGCTACTTGGGTGGCTTGGCTGCAGCTCCGGCTCTGTCGTTGGCCGCTGCACCGGCCATCTCCTATGGCCACGCCCTGGCCGCACCGTCGATCACCTCGTATGGATTGGGCCCCAGGATTGGCCTGGCTGCGCCTGCTCTGGCTCGTGCTCCCGTTCTGTCCACCTATGGCCTGGCTCCCAGGATTAGCTATGCTTCCCCAGCTCTGGCCGCACCACTCGGCCTGGCTTCGCCCCTCGGCCTGGCCTCGCCCCTCGGACTTGGCTACAGATCATACGCTTCTCCAGCTCTGAGCCTCGGCCATGGCTGGTAGAGACTGCCACTGATTGGAGATCGAGCATCCCTATTGCCTTTCATTTCGCATGCACACAAAATTTTCTGAGAGCAAGTGAATTTGAGTTTTGAATTAAACACATATTTCGTATTGATCAAGAGTGACTCGAAGCTTTATTGGACTCTGATGGGATTACAAGAGTTAAGAATTTGAATTGGAAGTCTCTCACGCGCTCTGCCTATGCTCACCAGCCGTAGCCATGGCCATAGCCATAGCCCAGACCCAGACCGCCCAGGCCCAGGCCCAGACCCAGGCCATGGCCGTAGAGTCCGTGTCCGTAGCCGCCCAGATAGCCGTGGCCCAGGCCGTAGCCATAGCCGCCCAGATAGCTCTTACCGATGATGGTCTTCGTGACGATGGGCGCTGCAATGGTCTTGACGATGGGCGCATGGTAGCCCAGACCCAGTCCCAGGCCCAAGCCACCGTAGTGACCGCCGAGACCCAGACCCAGGCCCAGCCCCAGACCGCCATAGCCCAAGTAGTCGTGGCCTAGGCTGGGCGCAGGAGCTGGAGCTGGAGCTGGAGCTGGAGCTGGTGCCGGTGCTGGCTCTGGTGCTGGGGCAGCTAGGCAACCGCTCAAGCACAGCGCTGCCAGCAGTAAAAGCTGGCGAGGATTAGGATTCAGATTAGTATTTGGCTTGGACTCTACCCAATGCCTTCACTTACTCCTTTGTACATTTTGCTATTAACTAGTCAAGGTGCCACGTGATTTACTCCAAAAGCTGTATGCTGCTTGTGCTGCTGCAGCTGCTCGCTGCGTGGCTCTTTTATATGTTGCAGGAACCGGCGGCTCACCGAGTCGTGCCACCAAAATTGGGCCGTCGATGATCTAATGGGCGCTGCATTTGGCCAACACTGGCCGGCTGCTTCAGTTAATCTACTTGGTCAGTTTGCGTGCCTTTATTTTGTTTCTGTTTCAGCTTTTTTTTCTTTTTTTCTTCTTTTTCATTTTGGTCACAGACATTTCACTCGTTTCGCGCATTGCTCATACGCAATGTGGTCCGGCATGCATTGGGCAAGTGTTTAATTTGCAACATGCCAGCAGGCGACAAAGTTTTGGGCGTGACCAACAACTGCATATCGAGCAACAGTTTCCTGCTGCCACTGCAGTGGCTAGAATCGTTTGAGCGCAGCTCAAATAATGCGAAAACAAATACGAAAACCCACTTCGAAATAAGGTCAATGAGCTCTCAATATACAAATATTTGTGTGCCGCCCGTGTGACGCAATAATTTATGTATAAAGAGCAGTTCAACAAAGAGATCTGTAATCAATTCTCTGCTGCCCGAAGTGTTGATCGTAAACAGATTGGGCAACCAGCAACACATTTAAGACAATAAACCCCAAACAAAGACAATGCCCAACTAAAAACCCATTTACTAAATGCCACCAACTAAAACTGAAGATGACGAGGGCTAAACGACTAATAGATGCGCTGTAAATGAAACTGAGATTCGAAAGGGGAGTTGAGAAATGTATACCTAAAATATATATGGTATATAAATATATATGTTTATATGTTTACATGTTTACATGGGGTTTTCCACGTCTTAAACTTCAGCGAACCATTCTACCCAAAATTCCAGTTCTCAATTTATGCAGGGCATAAAAAGATCTTGCTATGTGAGTGGATTATTCATGTAATCCAAGAATATATTTACGATCTATGACACTTCCACGCAATCATTGAATTTCTTTGGTATAGCTAGACAAGATATATCCGTGATATATCTCCGTATACGTAGCCAGCTCTTGACTCATTAGTAATTTCTCTTAAGTTATTTTCGCTTCTGTTCCACAGCTGTTAGTGGTTTATGGGATTTAGTTAAACAGAAACTTTTACTGCTTTCTGTGGCCTCTTCTTCTTCTATTTATAGAGTGCCTAGCTCTATGGGTTCGATGCTGACCGCTTTACGACTGCGCTAAGCGCTCTTAAGCTAGTTGCCGAATGTTTAGGGTATATCATAATAGTAAAGAAACTAAAATTACATTCATAAGCTCCACAAAAGAGTCACTGACACTTGGATAAACCACAACAACCACAGCGAGCGATCCGCGACGTGTTTAAACTTGAACTTGAAAACGAGTTTTCGGAATGCGTGTGAGTGGAGTTTATACTGGAGGCAGTCAGTGGCTGGAGCTATGAGTGTTGCAACTGGTTGCCCATCCGAGAACTGAGATGCAGCCAGAACCTGTTCTGAAGAAGCCACCAGCTGAATCTCTAACTGTACATGGCGGCAGGCCCCAAGCAGCGAGCGCTTAGTCGAACTGCAGTCAGATAGCGGAACACATCGCCCAGAGCTCTCAGAATGCGTGGCTGCGCATTCACCTACACGATTCTCCTGCTGCTGGCCCTGCAGCATGTCCGAGCTGCCACACTCGTCTATCACCAGCCCACGGCCGTGATTTACCACCATCCGGCCACTGGGGAGCCGCAGCAGCATCCGGGCTACACCATTGTCGCCCCACTCACAAAGATCGCGCACGTCACCTACGACTCGGTGCCCATTCCCCACACGCCCTTCGAGCATGTGCCGCTCTTCCAGCGCATCGGCCACGTGAAGAACGTGCGGCTCTAGGACTCCAGGCTTGAGGCAGTCGAAATAAATTGATATACAAATATTTATTCGCCAAGCATTGTGCTTACTGCTGTGTGTGTGTTTTGGTCTAGGGATGTGGGTGTGTGGGTGTGGCTAAATCTAAGCTAGGATGGGGCTGTATCTAGATGAAGTAAGGAGCGGGTGCTGGGAATCTGGGCGCAGCGAAGGGAAGCGCAGCTGGCAGTCCAAAGCGAGCGGGCGTGGCAAAGCCCAGAGGAGCAGCCAGAGGAGCGCCCAGAGGAGCTGGTGCGAAGGCAGGTGCGGCAAAGGCAGGCGCTGGGGCCAGAGCAGGAGCAGCAAACGCCACCTTGGGTGGTGCAGCGAAAGCCACTGGAGCTGGCACTGGAGCAGCCAGAGCCACGGGCGCAACAGGTGCTGGTGCTACAGGGTAGGCAACGGCGTGATTAATCCGATGGGCATTAAAGCTGGAGGCATAGGGCGCCACGACGCCAGCGGCAGCGAGTGGTGCAGGTGCAGCGGCAAAAGGCAGCAGACCCGCCTGGGCGCCAGCCACGCAGGCAAGAGCAACGAGCTGTTGAGTGGAGCAGAGCGTAAATCCAAGTCTCTCAGGAACAGGATCAGGATCTGTGATCTTAACTTACCATAATCTTGGCGAACATTTTGCTGGTGGTTAGGTGGTTGGTGGTTGGGTGGTTGGCTTGAGGGCTAACAAAGCTTTGATGTCCGATTGTCAGGTGCTGGGCGTTTTTATAATTCTGCCATCTGCCGGACTACTACTATATGGATATGTATGTGGGTGGTTGTGGTGGGGCATACCAAAAGCAAATCGCAAGACTTTCTACATAAGGCCGTGGTGCGAAGGGCGTTTGCTGTACTTAATAATCAATTGGCCATCTGTTACGTATTATCGACGCCCACTTTCATAATTGCACGCCAAAGTGCGACACCACCAACACCACCAACACCACTGGCTAGCCCACTGGCCGACATTTGGTTGAGCAAGTTTTCGTTTCATTGTGGTTTTTTGTTTTTATTTATTGTCTTTTTTTGCGGCATCGATATTCACCTACTAATGAGCCACATTTATCGTACGTGACGCCTAATGTGGTGTCAACCACTCTTTCGCTCTCTCTTCCACACTCTCTTGCTTTCTCGTTCTCTTGCTATCGCTTTGTCCCCCAATTAATATTCAATTTCTTCACTGCAATTGTCGCATGTACAAAATGTTGTTTGTTTTTTACTTCTCTGCTCCAGAGACCCCTCTATGGATAGCCCCTACCATAGACCTCCTCTCTCTCTCTCTCTCCTTGCCCTCTCTCTCTCTTCATTGTCACTCTCTGTGTTTGGAATTCCTGATTTGTTTTGCCTGCAACATTTTGTCTGCATTTTACACTGTCAAACAAGGAAATAAATTTCAATTTGTTAAATTTATAAAAATATTATAATCAATTAGAAGTTGGTTTAAGTGAAAACTTCTTATCTACATCTGCAATTCATTTTCACATTAAATTTTCATTAATTTTCTCTCTCTCTCAACCATTAAAATTTCCATAAATTTTCGTTTCTTTCTATATTATATTTATATAAATTGATAAATACATAATTTATAATATATTTGATAATTTTCTAAACGACTCAAAACGTCTTTGGTTTCGTTCAATACGAGTATTACGAAGAATATCTATATATAGAGCTTTAATGCCCAGTCCAACTCCAACTTAGTTTAGAAGAGCGAATGATGATGATGATGATGGGCCAGCTTCAGGGGCAGGGCGCGCAGATGCGCATGTGGTGCAGCCACGAGCTTGGGAAAGGCGTAGCCAATGGAGACGCGGTGGGTCGTCTTCTTGGGTCCGGGAATCGCGCGGTAGCTGTGACTGAACGGCACCGCCTCTAGCACGGGGGGCAGAAACTGCGTCACAGTGGGCAGATGCACCTCTGTGGTGGGCAGCAGAGCTGGTGCGGGCAACAGTGGTGCAGGTGCGGGCAACAGTGGTGCAGGTGCAGGTGCAGGAATAGGCCAAACTGGTGCTGGTGCGGGCGCAAGTGGTGCAGACCAGAGTGGAGCTGGCGCCAATGGAGCAGGAGCAGGCCAGAGTGGTGCTGGTGCGGGTGCAGGTGCAGGCGCAAGTGGTGCTGGCCACAGTGGTGCAGGAGCTAGTGGAGCAGGGGCCGGAGCTGGTAAATAAGTTTCCTGCAGTTGCAACGGCGCTGCATAGTCCACATGATCCGGCACCACATGCTCGTGCAGTGGTGCAAGATGATCAAAATGGTTAAAGTGGCTCAAATGATCAAAGTGGTGCGACGATTCGGCCTCCACGCAGACCAAAGCCAAGGCCAAAATGAAAGACTGAAGGAGAAGGAAAAGTTGGTTAGTCGAGGTGGTGCTGAGAGCCACTGTGGTGCTTTAGTCCTACCAATTTCAGCTGCCACATCTTGCTTGAGTGTTGTGTAAGTGGTGCGGTGGTGCTGTCCTTGTGCTCAGTTGCTGTTGACCGCTCGAGTCGAAGACGCAGCTATCAATGTCTGGCAATGGATCAGCTCAATTAATTTATAGCGCTCAATGCGTTTAAGCCTGGCCAAATCAGTTGGCCAGTGGCCAAATTGCACGTGCACTTCTTCACTTTCAGTTGAGCCACCACACACTGAACCACACCTCGCCGCCGCTTTATAGTCGAACATCGATTTGGTAACCACGAATCGTGACTTTGTTGTCATCGCGTTTACATTTGTTTAGAAGCCGCCTTAGTTGGGGCTCTGTTTGGCTTCTTATGGTGGTGCTGACTGACTCAAGGGGGCCAATAACTTCTTGCACCGCTCGATATTATATAAGTGGCTCGAAATGGAAAACGATTATGACATGGCACATAAAATATTGCCGCGCTTAGATTATCGATCGAAGCGATTGAAAGTTGAACGTGAGCAGAGCAATTTATGAGCCACTCAATGGCAGGGTATAGAGCGGGTATATGCGACTGCAAGGGAAGTGCATTTCTTGTGCTATATTATGGGGAATGTATAATCAATTGCAAGAGTGTGGACTGCATAGCTGAAGGAGTTTTCGGAAAAAGTTTGCCTGTTAATTGAAGGCAGAGTATCTTGTAGTCAGGCACTTTGAATTGAAAAGTTGATGGTTTCTTTTTAATTAAAAAATTCAATTTTATTTATTGAAAATTCGCTAGGAAAACATGTTCACGTCTAACCGTAGAATGGAGCCGGAGCAGCGAAGCTGTAGGGCGCGGAATAGGGCGCGGCGTAGGGCGAGCCCAGGGTGTAGGGCGAGGCATAGGGAGCGGCCAGAGGAGCAGCGTAGGGAGAGGCAGCCAGTGGGGCAGCCAATGGGGCAGCATAGGGAGAGGCAGCCAGTGGTGCGGCCAGTGGTGCGGCAGCATAGGCAGCTGGAATGCCGGAGACATAGCGGCTGGAGTACGGTGGTGTCAGCTCGAACGGTGCAGTGGTGTAGGAGGACTGGGAGCCATCATAGTTGTTGCGGATATCCACCTGACTGCTGCCGCCGGCGGCATACAGCGGTGCATTGGCATAGGCGACGCCAGCGGCGGCCAGTGGTGCAGCGACTGGGGCGACCACGCCCGGCTTGGCCACGGCGCAGGCAACGAGGGCGGCAATGATGAGCTGTCGAGAAAGGAAGGCGTGTTAAAAGTGGTGCGAGTGCAGGAGTCGAGGCGGCGGCGGCGGCTTACGAATTTGAACATGTTGGCTGTGGTTGTCAGGTGGTTGGAGCACTGGACTGATTGATAATGTCTGCTAGAGGCACTAACTGCGCTTTATATAGCCATATAGCCCAGTGCAGTATTCTGCTCGATATTCGTGCATATTTTGGTCGCTTCTTTGTGTGGGGTGGCACGTGCTTGGCCTCTGTTAGTGACACCACCAACCACCATCGAACCATCATCAGTAGGAAGTCCAAATCGCAGTCGCAATCGCCGACGCATTGAGAAATTTCGCAAAAGTGCTCGCATTTGTATGCAGACGGCGGCGTCGAGTGGGTCAATTGTGTGGTTGCCAATTACCAATTGGTGGTTTCATGTGTTTTAGCCTCAATTTTCAATTTCAAACTAAGCTGGCCATAAAAACGCGTGTGCCGCATTAGTGCCGCACTTAACGATCGCTCGTTAAGTTGCAATTGCGCCGCTTCGCCATCGCATCCTGGGTCGACCTTGAGCCGTACCCAACAGGGCCAACAACAGGATGTGCTGTGGCCAAACCAACAGCCACACAGCTGCTGCTGCTGCCCGCCCTCTCTCGTCTCTGCTTCTGATGAAGCTGAAACCGGCTTGCGGACTCGATGAGCAATACGTTTGGATCTCGGCTGGTCACGTGCTAGCAGCAACGGCGACGTCATCAACAGCCTCGCTTCCTCTGCTCCGATAAGATCTCTCTCTCACTCTCTCCCTCTCTCTTTGCCTCTCTCTCTCTCTGTCTCTTTTCTTTCTGGGCTTTACATTGTTGCTCGAGATGAACTCAAGGCCTTGATAGATGAGCAGCTCAAGTGGCCAGAGGCCAGTGCCTGCTGCTACCTAAGCTTTGCATGTGTATGTGTGTGTATGTATATAACTGTACTCACGTCTTGTATGCCAACTGGGCATAAGAATGTTGTCTGAGCTTATGTGACAGTGCGTAAAGTGCATTATCAAAGAGTTTTGAGTTTATTAATCCTGTCACTGTGATCTACACTTCTTCCATCCACCCTTAATAACCTTAATATATATGACATATGAATAACATTGAGCAGCCTCTGAAGTATTTTATTTTAATTTAATTATCATATAGTAAACTTCAGTCTATTATAACTATCTTAATTAAATTGGTTCCATATAGATGGAGCAGCTTAGAGCAGATAGAGTCGTGACTGGCAACAGCAAATGCTTTATATATGCTAAACATGCATAATATTCATATGTCCTATATGAACTCAAGTTGTACTAAAGCTAACTGAATAAAATTCGGTACATAGAAAAGTAAAACTCTGTAAAATGTAATATTTTAGACACCAGCAGTATCGGCATAATAGTTATCGATTGATTCATATATTTTTGACTTGTGTACTTCACATATCTTAAACTTATATTGATGAAATTCAGTTTGGTTATTTATTTTGACTACAAATGTAATATAAATTCAAATCAAGATGATATATGCATATGCATTGTATAATAGTTTATTATGTTATGCCTTATAAAACAGCCATACAAATTACCTATTGAAAAAACAACTAAAGTAAAATGAAAACGATAAAAAAATTGACTTTGTTTTGGCTAGCATTGTTTTGTTTTGCATTGATTTCAATTCAATTCAGTGGGCATATTAGCATATTGTAGGCGAGGGTATTCAGTGTTCGGCATCGCTCGTCACTCTTGTTCCACTCAAGTTGGCCGCTCACTTGGTCCGTCGTGTAAGCGATTCTTGACATCGAGTTTGGATCACGATTTCTGCATGGGTATACGGAAATCCGGAAACACGAGAACTTCCGCTCACTTCCTCGACGCCCAGTTGCTAACGCCTTTGGCCATTTATAGCTAGACTATATTTGAGATGGGCTTTATTTGATATTCGCATCGAGTACCGTTTGTTTTGATTGTTTTCAGACAACGTTGCGGTTATTCCAGTTATGTGAGAAAGTTGTTTCTTCAAATCGGGAATCCAGATCAGAGTTCCGATCTTATATCCGCTTCTCCAGTTAGACGCTGGATTAGCAGCTCTGTGGATGGGAGGAGGGAGTTGGGCTTGCGGCTCGTAAATCAATGCCAAGTTTAAGGCCTTACGATCAGCTCCTCGAGCACTGAAAAAAAACACTTTAAGCGCTTGTATGCTAATGAGGTGCTCATCAATTTTTTAATATGAGTAGCCGCACCACCGCAACAGCTCATAAACAAACATTGATCTGTGATAAGTAGCGGCTCATAGGTGAAAGGTGCGAGCGACAATCGGATGAAGACGTCTTCATCTTTTTGATTGTGGTTGCTGCTGCGACCTTCGCCTCTTCATATGCAAATGTGCACCACCGAGAGATGAAGCGTTTTTTGCAGTGGTTGGATAGACGGTATCTTTGATGGTCATGAACCTGTCATAATAAAGCAATCTTCGAGTTTAAGAGAGCTTTAAATGGCAAGTAGGTTTTATTTGATTTAATAGCATTTATATATTTCGTATATCTATCCCTAAGATGGCTCACGCACACACACGCACAAACACACATTCGCATTCACACTCACACTCGCACACTCACTCACACGCACACACACTCATTCAGTCACAGAGGTTGTAAGACAGTCATTTGGCTCTGTGATGAAAAGTTAATTCAACTAAAATCGATGCTTATGAAATCTATTCGATACATATATGTATGTATGTATATGGATTGTTGTTGCTGTGGTTCGGTGGTGCTCAGCGCCTTTGTATTTGCGCGGTGCCGTAGGAGGTGAGGCCGGTGGTGTGCGGCACTGTGGCATAGGAGGCGCCCGCCTGGAGCGGCAAATTCGCCACATTCAACGGCATCAGGCCAAAGGGCACGGGCAGCTTCAGATTCAGTGAATTGCTATCCGAATGGGTGGCTATGGCACGACCCGTTGCTACAGCTGGTGCCGGGGCAGGTGCAGGTGCAGGTGCAGGGGCTGGCGCTGGTGCTGTCAGTGCTGCAGCGATAGGGGCTGCATTACCACCGAAAACATAGCCCCGACTGGTTAGCACCTGTGTGAATGCTGCATGCTCCAGCGCTGGCTCCACGAATTGGCGTGCCACATGCTGCTGCGCACGCTGTGGGGCACGTGGCACTGGGTAGTGGTAGGCGCCCAGCTGGGGGCTAGCTGAGATGGAGTAGTCCAGGTGCGAGACATCCGCTCGCGCCGCGCTCAACTGCAGCGCCAGGCTGAAGAATAGCAGCAGCACCACAACAGATTTCTGAAAGAATCCGTTAGAGATTAGATCACATGTCAGGCACAACAATCACACACACACACACACACTCACTTTGTGAGACATTTTGAGTGTCGTTAATTGAATGTTTCACGTTTATTGCACCTGAACACGAGTATTGCGGTTTCCGTTGTGGACGGGCGCAGCTTTTCGTACTGATTAAAATTTGTGCGCGAGCTGAAGATGCTTTTTATAGCTCGAATACTGAAACACGCCGAGCCACAGCTGAGCTTCAGCTGAGTTCTGCCTGAGGACAGGTGGGCAGACGAACGAGGCGACTAGTCAAACATTCGCGATGACGACTCGACCAGTCCAAGCAAGAGCCGCCAACAAGTGAGACCTGAGCTGAGCAAAGTCTGTCGCGACTAGTAGCTACCCTGTAATGTGCAGTTGAGCTGATGTAGGTGATGAGGTAGGGTATCATTAGCTGCTAAGGCCTCAATTGACAGCTACCCTATATATACCCCTTTCTCATATGCACATTCGATTGAGTTTTACAGTTTGTAAGGTTGAAAAAATAATCAAAAATAATAGTATTTCAATATTTAATTATAATACATATATATCATTTTATATGTATAATCAAACATATTCACTGATTTATAATTATTATTATTATTAATAAATTATTATTATAAAATTCTAGCTCATGCCACAAATTTCATTCAATTCAGGCATACCCTCTTCCTCCATTTGTTTGATCACAGGGCATGCAAACAGAAATCAAAATGCGTTTGTGCTTCTGCCGCTACCTGCTGCCTCTGACTGCTGGCAATGCCTGCTGTCGCTGCCGGCGTCGCTGCTGGCGGCAAAAAATATTTTGTCTCTCAGCTTAGCTTTAGTGGCAGCGGCGACGCGTCAGCTCCAGTGATGTCATTTTTTTCTGAGCAAAAAAAGCTGGATCAAGGAAAAAGAAAAGCTGAAAAAAGCTGGATTCAAGGGAAAAAGGTTGACAAAAAAGCTGATTTTAATTACATATGTATGTATATGAATACCAAACTATAGGTATTTTTATTAAACATAAAGCATATCCTTGAATATATTACATCGAATAAATCATCAATGCATTCTTCCACATCGTTTGGATAGTAATCCTTCTCTTTTATTGATTTTAGGCAGCTGCCTGGTAGTTCATAATTGAAGCAGCACTTATTGTGTCGATGCAGTCCATATCTGAAATATATCATCCATATCATCCAAAAGTAAACTAAATTTGGAATCGCCAATGTCATTATGTAGGTCTGGATTAAAATGGGGAGCCAATGAGTTTTTAATTATGTATGTACATTTTGTGCGGTGCAGTTTAATTTTCGACGCGGTACTACTGTCATCGAACTTTTTTTGGCAAAGGTCACTTAAATGGTTCACAGGGGCGATTGCGCTATGCTGGGCTACAAATAGACAAAGCGCTGCCTCCTGCTCAATTGCCTTTGTGGGCAAATGAACAAAAGATAATTTGTTTTTTTGCACATAGCCCTCCATTGAGCCTGCGTGCTTTTTTGTAGCCGCATGCGCTTGCAAGTCACTTAATTTGGCAGTTATTGTGCATTTGCAATAACTGCAATACGCCCGTGTTGCGTCTGTGGGGTCCTTCCTTAGCCAATCCTTGAATTCTGTGGCCCGCAGTCACACATCTCGCACTTTTTGCTTGTAAACTTCCTTCGGCATGATTTACTACGCAAACGAATTTCACAATGTTAGAGAAGATAACGCGCCAATATCGGTATGTATTTTTAAGAGGAGGTTAGTCGATTAAAGTAAATATCGATACTTTACGTAAAATATATATATATATAGCAAATAAATCTTTAAAACAGCTGTAAAAATTTAGAAAAAATTTACTTTGAAAAAAAGCGGTTTGAATTTGCTAAAAAAGCTGGAATTCCCGCTGCCCGCTGTTTTCAAATTTTTCCCGCAATCGCACTTTTAAAAAAGCCAAATCTGACGGCAAAAAAGCGGAAATGACATCACTGGTCAGCTCCTCTGCTGCCTCTACTTATATATTCTGCTTCTGTTTAACCGTTTGTTGTTGTTGTTGTCTCGCTCTCGCTGCCTCTCTTGCTCGCGTTCTCTCTCGCTTGCTTTGTGCCATTGTGTGTTCACTTCAGTTTGTGGGCATCGTTCCGCTGCACCATTGGCATTTACTGTTGTTTTTGTTGTTGCTCTTTCTGGTCATGCTGTCGTTGTTGTTGCCTTTGCTGTTGCTCTTCTTGTTGTTGGTTATCTTGTGACTCTGTTTATGTTTTCTGTGCTAAGTTGTTCGCATTTTGTATGAGCTGCTGTGCCATTTGTTTTTGCCGCTGGCTCAACCTCTGCCGCTGCCGCTGCCGCTGCCGCTGCCACTGCCACTGCCGCTACTCTGTCTGTTGAGCAGCGTCTATTGATAATATTTGGTTTGCCTTGCATATAAATCAATGTTGGTCATTTCGATTGGCATCCAAACTATGCAACAGGCAACAGCTAGTCAGTCAGGGTCGTCGCCAAGGGGGTTATTAACTAGCTGCTAATGTCGGTTAGCTGTTAATCGATTGATTATTATTCCAGCCAGAGCTGACGTTAATTGACTTTACAAGCGAGGTGGAATTGTGCTTAGAATTGAAGGAAATTTGTCAAGAGGCCAATGAAATAAGAATTAAAATTCATAAAATAAATAAATATTTAATCGAGTTAACAAGGCGAATCCCGAAATGTTTTGTCTAAATCAAAAGAATTCTATAAAGACATTTATCTCTCTCTGCATTTTATTCATTTGCTGTTGCCCCCTTCTGCAGGCGCGCACCTGGTCGGCGTTTAGTGCCAAAAAAGCGAAATAACTACAACAGTTTCGACACCTTGCCAGCATGTTGAGCATTTATTTGAGCTGTTGTGAATTTGGGCTTATTAAACACAAAGCGACAGTCATGTGACATCAGCTACGAGGAGATGGCCAGCCAATTGGCTAGCACCGGGGCAGCGACGCGACGTCAGCTGCGACGCTTTTGGCAGAGACGGCGACTGTGAGTAGCTCTTCGACTAGCTAATAGGTCTTTAGATAATGCTGTTTGGGAACTCAATTAAGACGGCAACCCCGAACAACAAATTGACGGCAGCACGCCGAGACCGAAGACCGAAGACCGAAGATCGAAGACCCAAGCAGAAACTCAAACTAAAAACAAAAAGCAAATAATCCAAAATGTAGGAATCAAGCGTTTGAATGCTAACGACTGTGAGATACTTGTTCACCGCACAAAAGTAAATCAACTTATGTATGTACATACTTTAGATAACATATCTGAGTTGCTTTTTAATGTACTTTTTGTTGGGCTTTATTTATCAAATTTGTTGGCCGTAACTCTCTACATTTTATTGGCTAAATTGTTATATTTATCTTGGCTTAATGAACATTTGTATATGTTGAACAGTGGAGTGAGAGGACGCTGCGAGACAGTGGTGTGGAAATGTGGGGGGGAGGGGGGTGAGAGGAACAGTGGAGTGAGACAAGGAAAAATATCTCTAAAAGCGAATATTAAAGCAAGCAGTGAAGGAACAGTGGAGTGGAACAGTCAAATGAGGCCCTACTCATCGATGTCTAATCTCTGATCTGTTCCATTTCAGTCTATTCATTACTGCAAACCGAAATACTCTCTTCTATTGTCTAAACGAGCATTCAACAGATTCGTGGAGTGGCTGACCTCCTCCGAAATGTATTCAGTTATAATTTGTGCTAATAAAATCGTTGGCTATGTTTATGCATGGATCGAATATATATGTATATATACTATGTACATACATACATATATACCTGTGGTTGACCCATTTGATAGATTTCGATTTGCTTAACGCTGACAGCTTCAATGAATTTCGCATTGAGGTGGGTCAATCGAACCACAGTTGGCTACGTTAATAATGTTTTTATTTATTTACGGTATCTCTCACAGCAGGTGGTTTGTCGGCGGTGGTGGTGCTGGTCTGGCGCTATCTTAAGCACCATCCGTTGCATAATTAGACACGCTGGCGTTCTCGCCTCTGTCACATAAATTCCGACGGAAGACGTTTGTTATCATCAAATATTAATCGTGGACTTATAAATTTTCGCTTAATTAATTGCCGTTCGATTAGCATTGAAATGAACATGATTATAGCTAAGTGTGGTGTGGTGTGGTATGTCTGGGTCGGATGCGCCTCACCAGGCGGTGGTGTCGCACGGTAGCTCAGCCGGTGCGGGGGCGTGCGCCTCGTAGGTAACCACCGGGGGCGGGGCGTGAACCGAGACACGGGTGTAGGTGGGCTGGGCGTGTGCGTGGTATGTGACTGGTGGTGGCGGTGGTGGGGCTGGCGGAGCATAGCGGGCCACAACGACTGCCGGTGGTGAGGGTGGGGCATAACGGGCCACAATTACAGCCGGTTGTGGTGGTGGCGGTGGTGGTGGTGCTGCATAGTGTACAACGGGCTGTGGTGCCTGTGCCACGTGTAGAACAGGCTGCGGCGGCGGTGCTGCAAATCCTGAGTAAGTGGTGGTTGTAGTGGTTACCGGTGGACCCAACGAATACTTGATAACTGGAGCTGGCGCTGAGTAGGCGCTAATGTGTGGTGTAGCGTATTTGAAGTGTGGTGGTGGTGGTGGGGCAGAATATGTAACATGTTGAGGTGGTGCAGCAGCATAGGTGAGTGTGGGTGGGGCGCTATAAACAGTATTCACGGCGACAGGTGACGGTGGGCCATGGAAGAAGCTGGCTTGGGTGTGGGATGAGAGACAGATGAGGAAGAGCGTACCGAACTGAAAGAGAAAGGGAGAGTTAGAGTGAGGTGAAAGTGGAATGGCAGAGCGGAAAATAAAGGAGGAATTTTAAATAGGAGTGAGACAGCGGAAGATCATCAATGGAGGAGAGGTTATGAAACGGCAGAATGAAACAACGTAATGAAAAACTGAACAGACAAGACTTTATCTAGGTTTACATTAAATTTATCTCCACTTAGTTATAGCTGAGATGTGAGTCGAATAGAATATATATAGCCGGTGGACTATATTGACTAATCCGATCCAAGATGCAGCTCACTTTGCACTATTAAGGTGTTGTAATACTGAAACACCCAAAATACTCACAATCTTCCACATTTCGAAGCACGGCAATTGACGATTTGTAGACGCGTTTAGTGGTACGTTTGGACAATCAAAGACTTTCACATCAAATGAATTGTTTACGTTGAACATCAGAGGTTTATATATACTCTTACTCTAGCGATTATGCAGTATGTGACAGAAACTCCATTACGGGAGCAGTTCACGCAGCCAAGGGCCACGCCACGTCCCATCGACAAGCGAATCGTGATGCCAAATGCACGCGGCACGTTTCGCAATCCCATTGCACTGTCCCCAAGGGGGGGGCACGAGAGGCAGCTAGCGGCAGGTAGAGAGTGAGCAATAAAATTGGTTTTAGAAGTTGACTTAGGTTGTGGCAGTGCGAGAGAGTTCCAATTCCGATTCCAGTTCCGTAAGGAATTGCAGGCACGTTTCGCGGCTCATGCCACAGCGACTGTGATTGATGGCCCCCGTTGCTCATAAACGCCAAAATATCAACAGAAGACCACAAGTAATTGCAAATATGGGAATGCACGACTAGAAGATACTGTGATACGCAGGAGTACTTAGAAATGATAAACTTAAACGAATAAAGGAACTAAGAGCCAATGCTCATACAATCTGTCTGAGCTCGAAACTTAAAGAAGATGAAGACTTGGATATTACAGCAATATGTTCTTCTATCTCACATATATTTCTAAGTTTTTTTCAATACTTCGAGACTTCAAAGTCTTTATTTTCTATACTGTTTGTCTACTGTTGCCAGCAGGTTGTATAAGACTTGGCCTCCAGCACATTTCCTCTTATACATTTTTCTTTTTATGTAATTTAACTTAGCATCTTCTTCTTCTTCTGTTACACACGCTTACTTAAAATATTGCATACCCTACTTCACTAATATTTCCCACATTTTACGACACAAAATATCGTTTAGTGGCCGCTTTTAAAGCCCCGCGCCGCAAAGCAGTTTACGCCGAAAGACGCTAAGCGTGGCACTCGAAAGTATGCAATGAATATGGCTCGTAAAATTGGCAACCAATTGCTTACGACTCCAATTAAATGGCTGCCAAATGCGCAACACGTGGCAGACGGAACCACCCGCCCCACCCGCACCACCCGCACCACCTTCAATTGCGAAACGATGGAAAAATTGTCAGCGAAATTAGCATAACGAAGAGTTTCACAATCAGAAATCAATATGTTTAATATATTCCAAGTGGGGCATTGCTCTGCCCATTTCCATTTGCTTTACTCCCTCTCTCCCTCCCTCTCTCTCTCTCTCTCTCTCACTTTCTTTCTAGTCATTTTCTTTGTCTTCCTTTGTTGTGCGCCTTTGAGTGGCGCACATGCCGCCGCCTTGAAGTGCCTCTGGTAACGCTGCTGCTCCACAGTTGCCAGCAGCGGCAAAGCGCTTTAAATTGTGGGGCACGTGGTGCGTGTTGTATGTGGCACTCCACCTGTTACGGCATCTTGTGGCACGCGTTGCACGTTGTTCACGCAGCGTAAAATTCCATCACACACACACGCACATTGTTTTGGCTTTTGAAGTTTGGCAATCGCCCCCACTACGTGTGTGAGTGTGTGGGTGCGTCTGCCTGGCAAATGTTGCTCATACGCCGCATGTGCCAAGCTGGCACTGAACTCACTTGAACACACTTGCCACTTGCCACTTGCCACTTGCCACTTGCCACTTCCCACATCTGCGTCGCGTGTTGCAGCTTAACGTGCAGCAAATCCCAGAGCATTAACTTAATCTATTGCTTAGTGCGCTGCACTCGGGCGCAGTTCATCAGGCTGTTCTATAAATAGGTAACGCTAAGCCGTTGCTCGACTTGTTGTTTATCTTTTTTTTGTAAATTTAATTTAATGCTAAAATTTAAAGTATAAATATAAAATACAAAATATGAAATATAATATATACAAATATAAAATATAAAATATAAAATATAAAATATAAAATATAAAATATAAAATATAAAATATAAAATATAAAATATAATATATAAAATATAAAATATAAAATATAAAATATAAAATATAAAATATAAAATATAAAATATAAAATATAAAATATAAAATATAAAATATAAAATAAAAAATAAAAAATAAAAAATAAAAAATAAAAAATAAAAAATAAAAAATAAAAAATAAAAAATAAAAAATAAAAAATAAAAAATAAAAAATAAAAAATAAAAAATAAAAAATAAAAAATAAAAAATATGAAGTCAATTTAAAATATATTTATTTATTTATTTTTTTACTTTTTAACAATTTATGCAGCTGAAAGTGACTATAAAATGAGCTTGAATTAAATATGTACATATATTATTATAAATTTAATAAATCTGGTGAGTAAAATTCATAAATATGTATCCCAAACGAGATGAGTAATATTTTTAGTAAATCTAAAAGTCTAATCTAAAACTATGCTAAAGCCGAAAACTAGCATAAATAGAGCACTCTCAACATACTCCTTAGACCGGTTCATGCAGGGTATAGGCAATAAAAATAGTTAAGCGTGTGCTGAGTTTTAGTGCTTAAGTAAGAGATTTTCTGGTTGTATAAGCATGAGCAAATGGCGCCGAGTTCAATTTCCTAAAATAAATTACAATGTAATCGGGCTTAAGCATGCAAAGAGGTAAATGTAAGAAAACTGATATAAGAGAACTCTTGAAGTTAGTTGAATATATTAGACATATTTTATATACTCTTGGTAAACTTGATGTTACAGAGTTTAAACAGCAAGAATAGCAAGCAAATTTGTTTACTGAGCTGTAAGTTTCGCTAGACATAGGCCATTGCCTACGCAGTCTAAGAAAAAAATAAAATAAATAAAAATGAAAAATCAAGATGAGTTAAAGAGAATTTTGTGCTACTCAATATACCCCTTCTACCCTTGCTGAAAGAGTAGAGCCAGCAAAGTCAACGTACGCTTCAAGGTCAATGCTAAGGGGAGTGAGGACAATGAGTGTGAGTGAGAGAGAGAATGAGAGCAACCCGGGCGCAGAGTGCGTGGGTAACGCGTGTTTTTCTGCATTTCCTAGGGGCTGGATCAGTTGGCCACAGTGCACACTGGTTGAGTGACCGATGCGACAACTGAGAGAGTAATTAAACTCACAATTTGTCATATGGCATGTCTCACGTAAGCTCCGGCTATTTCTGCAATGGCAACTGAATGCGCTTTTAATTGCATATGTGACGCAGTCGCAATCAGCCGCAAAGCCTTGTGCTGTTTGTCTTGTGGTCGAAGGTCCTTGCCCTGCTGCAGCTGGCCCTAGGCAAATGGCATGCCCGGCACGTAGCTGGCGAATCAACATGAATAATTGAATTGAGTGTGGAATACTTTTAAGCTGACGAACTTAACTCGGCTGCCGGAAAAGCCACTCAAACTCTGTCTAAAGGGAGAGAGAGAGAGTGAGAGAGGGAGAGGCAGTCTCTCTGTCTCTCAACAGCTGCGAGCAGGTGTTTCGTTGTGGCCTCGCAGTGTGGGAAATAGCAACGGGAGTTAACTGTGCCATGAGAGCAAACTGTCGACCACGCCCCTGGGCCCCCGCAGCCGACGACTTAAAGTGCATTTGCCGCAGAGACAAAATTGTTACGCTTGGCTGAATATTCAATGCGCAAATGCGCAAGTAGGAAGCGACCCACAACCAGCTGCAGCAGCGGCACAGCCTCACCACAGTCTCTGCTCTCTGAAGGTCGTTGCCAAATTGTGGTGCGGCCTTAGATGAGCTGCTCAATGGCCAACGTTGAACGCTGAACGCTCGACTGGCCAACCGATCCGACAATCTGTGGATCGACTGGTGTCAACGTTTCGATTCGTTTTCGTTTTCGTTTCGTTTCAACTTCACTTCAATAAAATTATAGTTTACAATCGCTGGGCCATAATTTATGCCGATAATGCGCATTGTATATCTGAAAATCTGCAATTATTGTACATTTCAGGCAAAGGCCAGCCAAGCACCACACAACAGCACCACAATGAGTGGCATTGTGAAGACAATAATCATTGTTCATACGGTTAGTTCATACGGTTAGCTTTAGTTAGTCTAGCTTTAGTCGCTTCTAGCTCAACTCGTTTGGCTTTTGGCTTGCTCCATTAAAGTTTAATAAGCTGGCCAACTAACTTGGCCAACACAAATTATGTGACATATTTTGCGTTTGCTTGACTTTTTCGCTTTTTCGCAATTGCCAAATCAACTCAAAAACTGGGCACATGAAGTTTGAACAGGCTATGAAATAAATAATTATTTCAATTGCTCCACTTGCAACGCACTTTCATTGCAGCCACTTTTGCCACTTGCCACTTGCCACATTGCGCTACCTCGACCCCGCCCAGCGCCTACCGCCTGTCGACTCCTTGCCACCTTCTTGTCGCCTCCCCCCTTTTTGCTATTTATCAACTGGCAGTCGGCATAATTGCGAGGCGTTGGCATTTGTAATGCATTTTGCCAAGCAAATTTCAACACTTTGCTGCCCACTACACTGAGCGAAAAGCCTAAGTATGTATATGTTAAAGATAATAATGACATGAGAAATGATTCACAGTCGACAGAAATTGCAATCAACTTAAGGCCAAAATATTAAGATTTTCTAATATATTCAGACCAAAATAAACAAGTAAGGAACTTCTAATCGAGACTGCTCGCCTAGGAAATCCCCTGAACCATTCGGATAACTGATATTTCAATAATTCTTCACGTCTTTTTGAGACACACACACACACACACACACACACACACACACACACACACACACACACACACACACACACACACACACACACACACACACACACACACACACACACACACATACACACACATACACACACACACACATACATACATACATAGACACACATAGGCACGCACACACACAAACACACACATACATAGACACACATAGGCACGCACGCATACAGTACTTGAGTAAAAGTAAGAGCAAGCAGAGAAGAAGTGCAGAAGATCATTAAAGTTGTCTATATGTATGCAGGAGTTCTAATTTGGTAGCTAGATTGCTCACAGCAGCAGAGAGAGTTCCCATTGCTCAGAGACAGTGCTTGAGTAAAAGTGGCCCTGTATATAAAGGGCAGCAGCTGCAGCATTTCTTCAGTCAGTCTTCAGTCTTCGTCCAGGCCTGGTGGGGGTCAGCGCAATAAAGTGAGGTACAGTGTGTAAAGACGTAGAGGCATTACGTAGAGGGAATACTTAGAAGAAATAGACAGGGGAATATTACTCAAGAATATATATATTTTGTGGGGTCTGCCACGCTTCCTTCTGCCTGTTACATACATTTCAACAAAACCATTATACCCTGATTTTCCATTTTCAATGGGTTCAGGCTGTTAAAATCCGAATTTGTTTAAGAAATTAAGAATTCTTTTCCATCATAAATATGTTGAATACATTCGTTATGTAGTATTAAAATTTTTGAATTTCTTGTTGAGCTGAAAATAGACTTAAGAGCTGTCTGTCTTAGATATATTTTCCATATATCTGAGACTGAATATTGATAAACTATAGCTCCTATTATTATAGCAGTTCATTAAAATAATAAACATTTATAAGATCTAAGAAAAAATATTTTTCTATTCTTGTTTTATATAAATTTTGGTATTTTTCAGTTTATGTATATGTTTGATATATGTATATCTAGCTCTTTGATATATTCTATTTTTAATAAATTACTTACCATTTAGTATTTCTTAATTTTAATGAATATCTAAATATGAATATGAAAATAAAACAAATATTAATGTTAGACACTGTACTGTATTTACCAATCAAATATTTACTCAATACTTACTAAGCCACTGCCTAATTTGTACAGTGTATTTAGCAACCAAGCAAATCATCCACAACATTCCCACCTTAATTTTCAGTGTATATGCCATCTCTTCGCACTCCGCATTCTTTCCATCAAATTCCAACTACCACGCATATTTTCTCAGTGTATTTTACAATTATCTTCATGGCTACAAAATATTCTTAAGTTCTTGCATTTAGCAAAAAAAGACTTTTCACAGCTTTGTTCAATCGCGCTGCATTCACATAAATATTAGTCAGCGCCCCAGTTGGCCCCCTCATTTTTTGCGCAGTGTATGCAGTAAAAAGTGATCTATTGTTTAAGAGTTTTGAATCGTTTTTATTTACTTATAAGTCGAAACCACGAGCATTGCACAATAACAAAAAAAATAAAACTTATTTACAGCATATTAACTCGATCTCCCTATCTCGCTCTCTTGCTGTCTGTCTCTGTCTCTGTCTCTCACATAAAGGTTGATAATGATGTTGGTTCCTGGCTTTGACAGCGGCAAAGCCTCGAACATTGTACTGAGTAAACTCTCACAGAATCTCTCGGTGTGATCCGATTAGCTATGTGGATGTTCCAGATGTTGGGGATGTTGTGTGGTTTGTTGCTTTTGTCGTTCTGTGCGTTGTCGTCGAGTGATGTGTGGCTGGAGTGGATGCTTAGTGCAGATAGCCGTGTCCGTAGCCAGCGTAGCCCAGGCCGTAGCTGCCGAAGCTGCCGTAGCCGCCGTGGTAGGTGGAGGTGGTGTGCAGAGCTGGAGCAGCCACAACAGCGGGGGCGGCATGGTAGATGGGAGCGGCATGCACCACGGGGTATGCCTTGGTGGCCACCTTGTAGGTGTTGGCATAGGACGTGGCCACCGGGTGGATGGTCTTCACGATCGGGGCGTGCACAATGGGCGCGGCGTAGCTCTTGATAATGGGAGCATGCGAGACGATGGCCGGAGCATAGGCGGAGCTGTAGCCGAGTCCATAGGGGGAGATGACGCCAGCGTTGGCAACGGCGCACAGGGCAGAGAGTACAGCGATCTGCAGGATAAAACAATGATTAGTCTAAAGCTGCTCTGGCAGCCTCCAGCTGCTGCGTATCCTTACCAGCTTGAACATGTTGCTTGGTTTGGTTTGGTTTCCTCGGTTGGTTGTACTTGACTGAAGAGTTGAGTGTGTTATGCTTAAACAGCCGCACGACTGGGCATATTTATACCGAATCAAAAACTTGAGAAATATTCTGAAACCGCATAGACAATGCGACAGCAGCAGCAGCAACAGCAACAACAGCAGCAACAACAATCAACGAGCGTGAACAGCGAATCAAAAGCGTGAACGCCCAGCCCTGTCCAGTCGGCTTCGTGGCGGCGTCGGCTTACGAATCGGCTGCCTGAGAATCGCATGCAGAGACTCGAGCAGTGTGTGAGATACGATCTCGATTCGAACTTGATGCAGTGCCACAGAAATCAGTCACGCGCCACCAACAACCACCAGCCAGAGGCAGACTAGAAAACTCCGGGAAATCTAAAGAGGCAGCGTTTTCCAGCCACATTGTCAGCCTTTGGTTGCGGTTGCAGTTCTTGTGGCTTCTCTTAATTATCTTAGTTGCAACAATTAGCTGGCAATTAACTCCCATATGCGAGCTGCATTATGCAATCGCTTGGTGCGTAGTTCTCAGCAGCTCCCACGGATTCCTTTCTAAATCAGCGCACGCACGTGATTATCAATCAGCAGTTGCAACTGATTGACAGTCGACGCGAAAGATCTCGCCGTAGGTGTAGTAATAAACATTCACAGCTCCAAATATTCAATTCCCCCCCTCCCCCACCATGCCAATGCAAATGCACTAAACGAGCTCCGTTCGCTGATCAGTCCAAATAGTGTATGAAAAATCGCACTCGCTAATAGCTGACAACAAATTGCGAATGGCCAGCTGCAGTTGCAGCTACTTTGTTGTTGTTGTTGTTGTTGTTGCTGCTGCTACTATTGCCATGTGTTGTACGATTGTACATTAATTTTTTGTAAACTGATTTCTTATCGGCGACGCGGCGTACGCGCCGTATGCGTAACTCGCAACTAACTGCAAAATCAATTCGCATCGCAAATGCAAATAAATTACAGTAAATAAACAACTTTGCGGCAATTAAATGCGTTTAACGTTTGAGAAATACCCTGTAAGTTCGTTCGACAGGAGTTTGGTGAGAGAGAGGTGAGATTTTAATAAATGTGCAATGCAGCAGAAAGTTTGTAGGTGGAACAATACTCAGCTACGTATACGTAATATTTGTTCAAGCTTAGTTTAACTAATCTGCAAATGAGCCAGCTTAACTCTCATATAGTTTATATAATCTACATATATATAATGTGATATAGAATTCATAGAATTTATACAATATATTATGCGGCTTACAATTTACATAATCTTTATATTATCTGGCTTTAGTGTCAATAGAGAGAATATTAAGTATACGTTTTATGCGGTGTTTTAAACTTACTTAGAATTTATAGAGCGTATAGTAT
Organism: Drosophila aldrichi; assembly: GCA_035045965.1. Taxonomy (NCBI): domain Eukaryota; kingdom Metazoa; phylum Arthropoda; class Insecta; order Diptera; family Drosophilidae; genus Drosophila; species Drosophila aldrichi. The sequence goes on from JAWNOM010000501.1 coordinate 12,488,421, forward strand.
TTTATTTTTCTCCCAGTGTGCGTATATCAAATATATTTCGCCTTATTTCCCTCTTACTTCTACTAACCATTCACAATTTTTTGGCAATTCGAGTCTAATCTGCCATCTCTCTCTACTCTAACAATTTTCTATCTTAGCAATTCGACTCTAATCTGCCATCTCTCTCTACACCAACAATTCGCAGCTGTAATAAACCCCTTTTGCAAGAGTTGGCTTATTACAGGGTATTTGAAAAATAAAATGCAATCCATGCTCGAATCATATTTGAGCACTCGACTTAATGGCCTGCCAGATTTCTTAATAGCCGTTCTTAATATCTTGCAATCCTGTCCCAGCCCCTGCTGCCTGCTCCCTGCTCCTGCCACACCCCACTCCACTGCTTTCCGGGCACGCCGCATCATTATCTGGCTACAGATCTCGGCAATTCGGGTAGCTCGACTCGGCAGCATAATCAATGCAAATGCAAAGACTTTGTATGTTTCTCGATTTGTTTGATGATTGTTGCTGTTGTTGTTGTTGCTTTAGCTATTGTTGCTGTTGTTTCTCAGATAAAAGGCGATTATACAATCGGGCGTAGGCCTCTTGTGTTGATGTTGCGCGCGGGGCCTTGACTGGCAGCTGAGCTGAGAGTTTTGATTCTGTGCACAAAGCGCGCTTAAACTTTATGGCGCATAAATCAATCCGAAAAACAAGCAAGAGGTGGACAATTCTTTTTGGCGGTGCCACAAATCTGCATATTGACGTCAGCTCAACCCTTCACCGGACACCTCGAGCCACACTAAACAACAACAACAACAACAGCAACTCTGGCCTTATCGCTATGCAAATGTTAAGAAGTGGACACACGCGAGAAATCGAAAGATCGAATGATTGAGTAGTTGATCGATTGATTGGGGCAATAAAACAGGATACGATTTGCATGCGTGCCACCAAAAGACACAACCGCCCAACCACCACCCACTCGTATGTGCTGGCAGCTCAAATTGCATTTTAATGGCTTTTGCGGCTGCTGCTGTGGTTGCTGTGGTTGCTGTGGCTGCTGTGGCTGCTGCATTGTTGCATTGGGCAAGCGCTTGGCCAGAGCACAAATCAAAAGCAAATTTCAAATTAATAGACGTCAAATTTTTTCGCTGTTGATTTATGACTGGAAATGCAATCGAAATTTCACAAGTGCAGCGAAATATATTTCTAATTTACTTGTTGTTTAATTAGTGTCGGTTTTTTGCATAATTATATAAACCATATAATATATGTATGTATTTGTGGTGACGAGGAGCGGTAGAGCAATTCGCCAATTAAGTATACCACACGGTGGACGCGGTCAAGGTCGAGCTGCCGCAATGTCGTGCACATTACAGCGACTACAATAGCAACAACAACTAATAATAATTATAATAACAGCAACTGAAAACTGTAACAATGGCAAGACAATTGAAACAGCGAACAACAAAAAAAAAAACATTGCTAGAATACCTTCAATTCACAGCGACTGCGACGAGCACATAAAACAAGAAACCGAATGAAAACTTCGAGTGTTAAATAATTGACGAAGCGTGAATACCCTAACAGGCAAGGAGAGTGACAAAGGGAATATACTTAAATAAGCTAAATAGAGTACATTGCTGGCTAATATATATATTCGTTATGTATATTATATGTGATGCATTTCATATATTGAAGAAGTGCTATAATGTAATTGTGATATAAGAATAGTGGTAATAGTAGTAGTAGTAGTAGTAGTAGTAGTAGTAGTAGTAGTAGTAGTAGTAGTAGTAGTAGTAGTAGTAGTAGTAGTAGTAGTAGTAGTAGCAGCAGTAGTAGTAATAGTAGTAGTAGTAGTAGTAGCAGTATAGATAATAGTAACAATATTAATAGTAGTAGTAGTAGTAGTAGCAGTATAGATAATAGTAACAATATTAATAGTAGTAGTAGTAGTAGTAGCAGTATAGATAATAGTAACAATATTAATAGTAGTAGTAGTAGTAGTAGCAGTATAGATAATAGTAACAATATTAATAGTAGTAGTAGTAGTAGTAGCAGTATAGATAATAGTAACAATATTAATAGTAGTAGTAGTAGTAGTAGCAGTATAGATAATAGTAACAATATTAATAGTAGTAGTAGTAGTAGTAGCAGTATAGATAATAGTAACAATATTAATAGTAGTAGTAAGAGTAGTAGTAGTAGTAAGATTAGTAGTAGCAGTAATAGTAGTAGTAAGAGTAGTAGTAGTAGTAAGAGTAGTAGTAGCAGCAGTAGTAGCAATAATAATAATAGTAGTAGCAGTATAGACAGTAGTAACAATATTAATAGTAGTAGTAGTAGAAATAGTAGTATTAGTAGCAGCACAATAGTTATAGTTTAAACAAGTAGAGTTAGAGATAGTAGTTGAAGGAATTAAGAATAGTAACAAAAAACGTAGTAGAAATACGTAGTAGTAGTAGTTGGTTGTAATACAAGCATAAAGAAGTACTCCTCGAGAGAAACAGTTGTGATATAGAGTAATTAGTAACTTTAATAGCAATATACAGAAGTTCTTGTAATACAACAGCAAACATAATAGTTGTAGTAGTAGTAGTAGTAGTACTATTAAAACAAAGTATCAATAGTATCGTACTAATACAAGAATTTTTTAATGAGAGTCATTATAGTCTAGCAGTTGCAATTGTAGCTCAGCAACGAAAGGGGGAAAAGAACAACAGAGTAGCAGCAAGAATTTCAGCATTTTCTACCTATCAAATATACCAAAATACCCTTAGCTAGGGTATAAATGTATGTAGTATATATAGTACATACATATATTACCTTTTCATTAATGAAATTAAAAGCGACCGTCAATTTGTTTTGGCTGCTTCTGTTGTTGTTGTTGTTGATGTTGCCTTCGGTTTATCCCAAGCTGCGCGGCAATCTGCTTGGGCTAACGCCTGCCTAGTGCCTTGCTTTTGGCCAATTAAAGTTCTTTAGGCCAACTTTGTCGTTGGAGGACATTGCGCAATTGGCCGCGCACACACAACAAAGCACGTAGACTCTACTACTGTTCTAGTTTTTGTTGTTGTTGCTGTTCTTGTTGTTGCTGCTGCTGTTGTTGCTGTTGGCCATGTTAGCTTTTGAGCCTGAGTCTCTTTGACAGCTTCAATGAGCTCCGCTTGCTTGTTTCAATGCAAATTGCAGAATTGGCTTCATAATTAAGTAGTTTACCTGAGCGCACGCACACAAGCAACGACCACGCCCCTTTAGTTAAGCTCGTAAATTAAATTCGCAAACACCCCGGCGGCAACAGTTGCTGCTGTTGTCGTTGTCTGTCAACCAAATTGTATGCAAATTGTTTTCAGCGCATTTTTCATGCACACATCGCGTCATGTGATTTATGTGTGTGCTGCTCCACAAGTCCCACACGTCCTAGGTATTCGCGTCTGCGATTATTGCCTTTTAATTGAAGCGAATTCGGTGACTTGCATGGGAGCCACACCCCCTCCCCGCTGGCTCCCCCAGCCTCCCTCAGCCCTGAGCTTTCGACTACCTGCTTTAGTTTAGTTACTTTCACTTTTTGTTGCTGTCCTCTAATTGCGATCAACATCGTGTGAATATCGATCGGACGAATCATAGACGACTCTCCGCATTACTCACCCTGAACTTGACTTGACTGGCGACTTTTGTTTGTTGCGGTTACGCTCTCCATAAACCTGCTCATTATATACATATATACATAGATGTCTAATGCGCACACCTCTAACGCCAGCCCGAAGCCAACTTCACATGCCGCACCATAAATATGATGTGTACAAGCTGCTGATTTCCACAGCTCCAAAACCCGACAATTACGGCTGAGATTAGTCTGTGCATGCACTGTGGGAAATTTAATTTAAATATTATATATAACAAAATTTGAAAAATCATTTAGTTAAAGCAGAGACTTTAAATTAATCGATATATTTTCTATATGATCAGAAAATAAACATTATTCCATAAACTTATCTTTTTTTCCACTCACCCACTTATTTCGCTCAGTGTAGCATTTGTAATCACAGTGGAGCAAACAAAATAAATGCCAAAAGAAAAACAACATGAAATAAGAACACAAACGGCTATAAAAAGTCAATTAGACTTAATGATAGCTTCGGCTAAACTACACATTAAATTTGTTTGGTGCGCTGATTGAGTCAGTTGAGCCACAGAAATCGCCGGATCCGGTTTGCGGCACCGAATATTCTGTAATCAAGGAAGTGGCTGAGACAAAAACATGGCCAACAAAGTTTTTTTTACATGTTTCTGTCAAGCGACAGGAAAGAAAAAAAAGCCAGTTCCCAGTATTTTATGTGTAATTCGGCCATTAAAATTAATCAGACAATCGATGTGACGCCCATTGAAGCGAACAGCTCCAGAACCCGACTGAAAAAAACCAACTGAAACCCCATTTACATTTAGCATTGCTGGTGCTTATTAAATAAACGCCAAGGCCTTATTACGCGGCGTATGAGCGATGTATATGTGTATATGGCTAAGAGCGGCTAATGGACAGACATGTCCGCTAAATATAATCGCATTTTGCGGCCAACATTGGCTTAGCACGACAGCCAACATATCGCATTGCTGGCTGGCAACCCAAAAACATGGCTATTACCAAAGCTAATTAAGCCGCTTGTTGCACTGGCTAAAACCATGCCCCGCCATCTAGTGCTGCTTGTAACTCCCAGCGGGCGGCTGCTTGTTGCTTGTTGCCAATTTCTATTAATTAAACTATTTAGTATACGCGCACCTCACCACCTGCCACCTGCCTGTCTATCCATCATCATGCGATACGCATTGCCCACAACTTGTCAACAGAGACTCGAGACAAAGTCTGAATGGAGCTTAACTATTTATAGAGCAGCTGTGGCCTATAAAGAACTTGAAATTGTGTACTCGAAATTGCGCTAAATTTCTCGCCAATTATGTTGAGCTCAATTATCGTAGTTAGATGTGCGAATATCTTAAATTTTAATTTTAATTGGAGCCATAATAATAATTGTAAAATATTAACGGAAATCGAAAATTTTTACAAACTTAATTCAATTTAAGTTTGTAGCTGAAAATAATTTGGAATGCCATTGAACGAAATGATTTTTGAAACCTACAGATAGAAAAAAAAAATTATTATAATATCCCAAATTAAAATCAATCTTAGTAAACAACATAATTTAAAAATTCTTTGATAAAACTAAGCCACAAGCCGAAAGAGAATGAATCAAAGCAAAAATAATTCACATATCAGTTCAAGTATTTCCCCTATTCGATTTTGTAGCTTAAACAGTTATAGCCATGTTTGTGCTAACTACTTGGCTATTTAGCCAAAGTCTAAAAATAGCTAATTACTTCTTTGGGCAAATGCAGTTTAATTAGCTAACGATAGCGGGCACTTTTTAGCCTAGGAGCAGCACAAGGGTTAAGCTGAAGCTTGGCTTGCAAAAGCTCGCAAGCTTTATGGCAAATGCCTAAAGGTAGGCTCCATTTGTGGCCTTAACCGTCATTAAATGAAAAATCATAATGCAAAAGCCACAAAATCGTCTTAAATAAACTGCAAGTGGGTCAAGCAGACTCATTTCGCATCGTATTCAATGGCCGAGTCCAATTAAATGACGCCCTAATAAGAGCCAGTGCAACCACCCACCCACCGCCGTCTCTGCTATCCATTGTCCATTGGCCAAGTGGGCCAAAGTGCTCCAATCCAAATGGAGCTGGCAACGCAACTGCTGCACTAATTATAAATTTAATTGGCTGTCAGCGGCTTTTTCTTCTTCTTTTTGGCCGTTTTGGTCGTCGGCATTTGCGTGTATCTAATTGAATTAGGCCCAAAGGTCGCGCCGCATGGGCTGGGAACTCAGCTGCCCAGTTGACGCAAAAGACAAAGCAAAAACCGGCTAAAACAGGCGACATATGCGGCTAAAAAATGGAGCTGAGCGCGTGACACGTGCTTTCAAGCGTGTCACGAGGTGTCTAGATAAAGGCAACTAAAGTTGAATACGGGAGAGAATAATAAAGCAAATTTAAATAAATTTTTTATTATTTTTTTAATGAAAAATAAACTGTTATAAGTATATTATTATATTATGAAAATGGAACTAAAATAAAATCTTGCTTAGAAATTAGATTTACATTTTTGAAAATTTATTCAGGTCTCAGCAAATATTATGCAAAATATAAATATGATATTTTACGATAAATAAATATTTTTTTTTATATTTTTTTATATTTATTTAAGCCATACGGGGCACTCCTGTAACCCATTTGTAAAATTTAATAATTAAAATATATTTTATAATAAAATATCTCTGAACTTGAACTACATCAAGAAATTATTTCAGAATGGTATACAAATCCGTTTTTGAGATAAGACTGCAAATCACTTAATAGTAGAACTGATTCGAAAAGATTATAATCTTAAATATATATCTATGTGTTGAATGATAATATAAGAATAATATGAGAGAGTTGAAGCCCCAAACAAGCTGTGCTTATGGAATTTTAATATATAATCATTGAATATCAGATATAAAAATGAATGTAAAAAGCAACGACTAGACTTGTTTACAAATTCTAGACATATATACATATATATATATATATATATATATATATATATATATAGTATATAAGTCTATAGTAGTATAAAGTAGTATTAAAGTAGAGTATAAAAACCTAACTCGATCTCTTCAAAAATGATATATCCATCAACCGAATTACAAACTCATAAATTAAATAGATTAAACCTATTAAATCACGCCTCTAGCCAACTCCCATCTCTAGGCAGAAGTAAAGGACAGCGGCTAGCTGCTCATAATTCGTGTTGGCGTTGCGAGTGGTGGCAGCCAGGAAAAGTTATTGTGCCATGGAATATTAGAAGAGGGAAATACGACAGCACAAAGAGTTGGCATTATATGCTAATGCGCGCTATGCTGACTTCGTTGTGGTGCGCGGCACTGGTAAGTGGAGCGTGTTGCAGTGGCTCCTTGTATGGCACTCTGGCCAGGGCAATTGTGGTGCAAGCCACAACTGCTGCTGCAGCAGTTGAATTATGCCTGGAATTGGCACATAGCTTAGCTCTAAGTGTGGGTGGGTGGCTCAACTGGCGACTGGAAGCAGGAGCTGAGCAAAAACTAAAAACAACAATCGCTTAGGCGAATCGGTGGCGAATTCGTCAAGGGCTGCCTTGAGTGGAACCACTTAGTCGCTCAGTTACGCCCAAATGGGTCACTAATGAGCCGTCGGGCTTGGGAAAATCTTGCTGATGGCTCGATTGTCTGTGCCAATTCTAACGTAAAGAAACCACCGACGTTTTTCGGCTATAAAATTGTGGCGCATCTTCAGCTGGAGCCACAGTTCAACAAGTTGCGCCTCTCAGTGATCACAGGCCAAGAGCATAATAATCAAACTAAAGATGTTCAAGACTGTAAGACTATGGATGGATACGCTGTCTCGCTTGGATAACTAATCAGTGGATTCTTCTTCTTGCAGCTGTTCGTGTTGTGCGCGCTTTGTGTGGCTCTCGGCCAGGCTCGGCCCAGCTATTTGCCCAGCTACGAGACGATCGAGTATGCGCCCACTGTGCTGGGCTATGAGCACTACGCGTTGCCTGCCGCCATCTCGCATCAGAGCTCGACGGTGGTGCACGAGAAGCGCCCGTACCTGCGACCCATCTACGAGCACCACCCAACCACCTACACCACCTATGCCGGCAGCCCGTTGGGCTACAGCAGCGAGTGGTACAGTCCCGGCTGGAATGCCGGTGCGCTCAGCTACCCCAGCATCTACCTCAAGTAGAGGGTCGCGAATACCCTGTAATAAATAAATGGGCTTGGATTCGGATTTGAGTTTTGTATTTAATTTCTCTCGGTGGAACACAAGTCAACAACTTTTCTTTCTTTCAAAATCTTTCGTTCTCTCGCTCTTACCAGGCGCTGGCTGCGTAGGTCAGGGGTGCGTGGTGCAGCAGTGGTGCCGAATAGGCCAGTGGTGCAGAGTAGGCCAGTGGCGCCACGCTCTTCAGGTATGGCACGTGGGCAGCGGCGTATGTGGTGGGCAGGGCCGAGTAGGTGGACACTGGAGCAACTGCCGCATAGGTGGCAACTGGGGCAGTAGCAGCTACGGTGGTCACGGGGGCGGCATGCAGGGTGGTCTTCACAACGGGCGCCACCACATCCTCAACGACGGGAGTGCTGTGCACCTGGGTCAGACTCTGGTGGGAGACGGCGGTGGGCACGCTCTTCACAACGGCGCCAATCTTGGCCAGGGCGGGCTCCTGGACGATGGCAGTGGGTGCGCTATAGACCAGTGGTGCGGCGGCCAAATGACCGGGACGAGCGGCAGCGACGGCGAGCAAAGCGGCGAGAACGAACTGTTGAAAACGAAGCAAGATTGAGTATGGCACCACTGAGCCACCAAGAGCCACCCGGCGCTATGCTTACCAATTTGAACATTTTGGCTTGGTGTGGTTGTCTGGTTCTTTGACTTGTGTCGTAGGTTGGACTGTGCCCGTTGACGAATTGTCGCTGGCTTTTATACTTGAACTTCACTTTCAAGGCGCACGCACACACACACGTACACACATATACAGTGAGTACACAATAAGTAGCGATACGTACGTGCCTGAACGGATTCTTGTCTCGCATAAACCAGATTATAATTCGCGGCCAATTCCAGCTACGCACCGCACTCAGCTAGTTATTTTTGTCAGTCTCAGTCTCCGAGCCGAGCCGAGCCGAGCGACCCAACCCACTCTTATTTTCATTTACAATGCGTGGCTCATTAGTCAAACCATTTGGCCCCGGAACGATGAATTTTGTTTTTTTAGCTCGATGTCGATCAGTTTTGCGAGCATTGGCGTTTGTTGACTTTGTAAATGGAGCTGCGGCACTTTTCCGTAGAATTGCAAATGCAACAGACAATTTCTGGGTAACTCAGCTGTGCAGCCGCGTGGCTTGAGTGCTATAAAAGGCGAGTGAAAAGCTTTCGTTTGTCTGCAGTTGTATTTCAAATAGATCACAGACATGAAGATAGTCTCTTTGGGCAGTCTGGTGAGCGATACAAAGTAACCTTGAAGTGCAATCAAAAGGATATCCCCCTCTAAATACATAGCTCGTGAGCATTGCGCTGATGTTGCCACCAAGTAGTGCAGCTAGCCTAGGCGCAGTTGTGGACGACGACTCCTCCACAAGGGAACATCTCATATATAGGCGTGACGTGTGGGAGAAGCTGAACGACGTTATACCCCGCGAGGTGAAGACCTTCATAGAGACGAGCTCACATGTAATCACTGAGCCCGTTAGATTCATTACCTTTGGTACAGTAAATCTTAACGCTCGTAAAAAAAATTAAATTGTCCGATTTGCATTCACTGTAATGATATTTTATATACATATATATTAAATACATATGCAACTGCATAAATAGAACACAATTCACCATGCAGCTCTTCTTGATTTGATTTTGCTAAAGCAAATTTAATGTTCACTTATTTAATAGATGTTTTAAAACTATTCCCACCCCAACAACCTCTATTTTGTGCAGTGCATTTGCTGCTGCTGAAAGCTGTCACTTAGGATGTCAACTGCAGCCAGTTAAGTACAGCAGGCGATGCACTTTCCGTTTTACTATTTTTGCTTTAATGCGAAAGGTTCACTGCCCAGCGCATGCCCTCATTGGCCTTGAACCTGCGCTGGGACAGGACACAATCAACACAATTTATATACCCGGTAGCAAATGAAAAACAATATATATAGAGCAGCGGAGTATAGTAATTCACTTGCAAGTCCAGCTCATCTAGTGAATGTGATATGGGAACTAAAAGTGCGTTCCAGGAATTTTGATGCGCTGGTTGCGGTTTGAGTTAATTTGTATAAAATAAGATCTAATATACTGTAGCTATAGCTATATAAAATATGGAGATTAGTTTAAGCTAATTAGCTAATTGTAATATTTTATATAAAATGGATTCAGCTGAATGAGATTCAAAAAGTAGTTCATCAATATCAATTTTTATATATGTTTGTGCATGCATCATTTCTAGTTACGTTCTCTTTATCCAATTAGAACATATGAAGCCTTTACGTAATGCGTAAATAGCTATCTCACTCTCGCTCTCGCTTAGCAACATCAGAAGCTATGCTCAGCAACATATATCTTTGTCTCCCTCTCTCCCACTGTCTCTAGAATGCAAACTCAAAGAGATAATATTTTTACAACGACTCTCGCCTCTCACTAACACTATTACAGCAGCAAGAAGCCAATCACAAGAAAGCTGAGCAAAATTAGGAAACTGTAAATTGAAATTGCAGAGGAAGATTTCTGATTCGCTGGAAAGTGTTCTAGAAGAGTTTGATTAATAGATGAAAAATATCAAATGGATAAATGATACATTAGAAAATATAGACACATGAAGATCATATCCACTCGCTAGCATACATTAGACTAAGAATATTGAATATTGATTATCTATTCTAAATAGCTACGCAAATTGTAGGGGAGTTTAGTGCAAGTATATCGTAGTTGGATAATTCACAACTATATATCGACACTTGTTTACAACTTGCATCACAGCTAGGCGCTGCTAGTTCACAGGAAGTGCATGGCAGGTTAAGGACCCAGCCAAAGGCCAAGGAACTGCAGCAAGGACACAGATAAAGGAGACTGCATAGTAAATGAGACTCAATCAATATTCAAGGCAAAAATATTTCTTTATTTATTCAAATTCGTATCACAAAACCGTCCAACAAAATGCACGTTCCACTATCGGTCTTTGAGTGGTGCAGTGGGTCTTTCTTACCACACGCCGGTGGCGGTGTAGGTCAGCGGCGAGGCAGCAGCGATTTTGGCAACTGGTGCAGCCACATACGTTTGGTGCACCACTGGAGCAGCAGCAGCATACGTGGTGTGCACGACTGGAGCAGCAGCATAGGAGGTGTGCACCACTGGAGCAGCGGCGGCATAGCTGACCACGGGCGTTGACTTGACGACTGGAGCGACGATATCCTCAACCACATGAGCGGAGCTGTGCACCACCGACTGGCTCTGGTGGGAGACAGATGTGGGCACACTCTTCACAACGGCGCCAACCTTGGCCAGGACGGGCTCCTGGACGATGGTCGCGGCGGGTGCGGCGTAGACCAACGGCGACTCATACAGATTACCGGGACGAGCAGCAGCTACGGCGAGCAGAGCAGACAATACCACCAACTTGAACATGATTGAAATGATTTTTGGGTTTAAGTGAGGTCTGTATTGACTGTTGGGCTTGAGTTTCTAGCGAGAACTGTGTATGATATGCCAACTGCAGGCGGTGTTTATATAGCAGCAGCAGTCGGTACTCTACGCACGGCCTTCATACACACGCACAGCAACGAAAACCATAAACAACAACAAGAGACCATATCAGATTCAATTCTCACTGACATTCAATAAGCAATTAGCGTCGGTGGACGGCTCAACTCTGCTCAGCCACAGAGCCAAGCACAACAATTGGCAATGCGCTAGCCAACCAGTTTACGTGTTACGACCATTGGCCAACTGCTCCACTGGCCCTTCATTAGCTCCTGCCCTCAGTTGCATTACTTGCACTTTAAGTGCGTCTCGGTTCTTTCAGGGTCAGCGGCGCAAGGTTTGGACCTCAACTTCAACTACAACTTCAATTTCAATTTCAATTACAGTTTCCATTTGGCTTTCAGCTACGTGCGCAGCGAGACGTTCCGTGGCAGCTTTACGTAGCTATAAACACTCAAATTGTAAAGGGTATGCTATGATTATTATTTTTTTTCTCGTCATCATTAATGTGGTTTATTAAGGTGCAAACGTAAAGTCTTATGTGGAATAGTTTAGTGATGATGGTAATTTAAGTTTCGGCGACTAAATAATTCTTATTTGGCTTCTAATTTGGAAACTACGTAGTTTAAAAGTAGAATATTAAACCGGTATATGTGAGGGTAGCTTAAAAAAACAATGGAATTTGCTAAGATAAGATTGTACATATACTATAATAATGTGAGGGTAATTCCTGGATAAATACATGGATATAGAACATGTTAACTATTTATAACTCTACTCTTCATTTGCTGCAATAGAGAGAACTGTAATGTTACGATTTCTATCTGTTCTATCTGATATTTGATCAAAGAGTATCAATTAGCATTTGTATAAAAATCATCATATATTTATTCTCTCCTAAAAAAAACCATATCTAAGTGCTGCAGAGATCCTAACGCTAACACTTCACCTCTATTTATAGGATATCTCTGGGCAGTATACTCTTTGCCAAGTTTGCCAAGTTTTGTGTATCGTACTTAATTATTTCAGTTGAAATAGGTAAATTAAGTAGACACTTGAAAAATTTATATCACAATTCGCACGGTAGTTAAATAGTTAATGCTCAGCTATAACTATGTTAACTAGTTATACCTCTCGCTATGACGATCCCTAGTCTGTCCTACAATGCTCATATGCTTAAAAGTAAAGCAAATACATGCCAAATACTTCTATTATCTTTAAAAAGTTAAAGCTAAAAACTAAACGAAAAGTATTTTTTATATTATATGATAAATATTATATATATATATATATATATATTATATGATAAAATCTCCCACAGAGCTCACACAGACAACACAGAAGATTTGATTATGAAATTATGAACTTTTATTTACATCAGTCGGAAGGGGGGGGTATGGGGAAACACTAAGTAGAAGATACGATAGAAATTGTTGCGTGGCTTCGGCCAAGAGATGTCTCATCTGCTGAAGCAGCACTCCGATTCGAGCCGATGTTGAAGCTGTCTACCAGGACGACGCCCAGCCGTGAGAGGCCCAGGAAGGCGACAGGATGCTGGTGTGCAGAGCTGGAGCGGCATAGGTCTTGATGATGGGCGCGGCATAGGTCTTCACAACGGGCGTCACAATCGGCTGAACAATCTGTGCCGAGCTGTGCACCTGGCTGATGCTCTGATGCGAGACAGCCGTCGGAATGGACTTCACAATGTGGCCAACGCTGGCCAGGGCGGGCTCATGGATGATCGCTGGCGCGGCATAGCTATGCAGCAGAGGACCTGCCTCCAAGTAGCCTGGACGGGCAGCGGCCACAGCGAGCAGAGCAGACAACACCACCTGAAAGCGAGCAGTTGAGGGAGTTACGCGACTGCAGCAGTCCTCGACTTGGCTTAGACACTTACCAACTTGTACATTTTAGCTAATCCTGGGATTTAGTTACTTGGCTTTAGAAATGAACTGTGGGTCTGTGTTGACTCGTCGCTGGTTACTGTTGCTAGCTGTAAATTCGCGACAGCTTTTATACACAAAAGCTAACACACACACACACACACACACACACGCACACACACTCACACACTTGGCTATGCTAGATCCAAATTCAAAACTCCAAAAGTGCAGAAAATACAATAATAATAATTTTTTTTTGCATCGTTAAGAAAAGCCTGCCGACGGCGACCCACCCGAATGTCCGAGTGGTGCAGGCGGGTTGACGGGCTGCTGCAGCTGATACAACAGCCAGACAAACAGCAACCACAGCAACCACAGCAACCACATTGCTTTCGTTTACAGTTTTTCCGTTCAGCCCATTAAACTACAACGAAAACCAGTCAAAAGCGAATCGCACGCCGACCGACGTCAGCTGTCGCAGCAGTTGGCCAGTTGGGCACTTGGCCAGTCTGCCACTTGCAACACACCCAACAACAACAACAAAAGCAACAACAACAACAGCAGCAGCAGCAACTACAACATTTGCTTTTCAGTCAGTTTTTCCTGTAGCCTCAAGTTGACCGTGAAAACTGTTCGTGGTTCATGTTTGTCTGCTTGTTTTCTGTCTGGCGGCACGCACCACCAGCCAACCACTACGCAATTGTCACTGCCACGCAGACACGCAACAGTTACAGCAAGTGGCTCAAGTTCAGTGCGTGGCGATGGTCAGTGCCAAATTGCCAAAGTGGTTTTTATGACTTCGTCGTTGTCTGTGCGAGCGCGTTTGTTGTTGATTCCAGAGAAGAACCAACCAGAGGATCGTCATTTGAAGGCCATAAACTATGAAGAAAGTTAATTGACATAGAATTTATTTGGCGTTGCGCTTGCGAATCACGTAGCATGCGCAGAAATATGCCGAAAAACAAGAAGATCGATAATCGAATGCCTCAAGGCAGCTAGATTTTAAAGTTCTATGATGTGTGGCCTGTACAAGACTGGGGAAAATCTGAAGATCTATTACAATTTTAAACTCATGAAGCATTGTAAAACATATATTAATAGAGTCTCTTGCAGCTGTATAAAATTTCATAGAGAAACAGAGCATGGCAGCTTAGTTCACATGGAACAGCTCTGAGAACATTAAACACTAAATGCCTGGAGCAATGCATTTGCTATACCTCGCTCGACTAACACACTTTATCGCATGAATTGCATGTAAACAGCCATTCAAAATGTCTCTAGGGTATTTAAAATATAATAAAGCCAAGTACATTTCGCATTAAAAGTGAGCATTATTGTAATTTCCTGTTATGTTAATCTGCAGAGCCAAGATAAACGCCAAGACAGAGTCTGCCCACATAGACAATGGTTTGAATAGATCTTTTGCGCTGCTCTCACTTTCTATAGACTTTGGTGTTGATCTATCTCTCTCTCTCACAGCGAGTTCCGCTTTTGTAATAATCATTGCAAAGTGTTTGCCCCATACAACACCATTCTAACAACTGTGAGCTGTCGCCGTTATGACCATTTGTCAGCTATTTTGTGATTAATGAATAAGCATTGCAAGCTGGCGACATATAATTCCAGTTTCTCTCCCTCTCTCTCTCTCTGTCTCTCTCTCTCTCTCCCTATCTGTCTCTATCATATTTTGTTTACAAATAATATTCTTGAGCCATGCCAAAAGTGCTTTTTAATAGATTTTCTTTGTTGTCGATTTCTATTTTGGAGCCAGACACTCACGACAATTACTGTTCAGGTCTGCTCCAATGGAATTCCTTTGGCTCCAATATATCCGGGCTCTATTGGGGGTAATGTACGCCTTATGGCCAACCCACACAGAAACAATCCCAACTCGGCTTCCAGGCGACAGTCTTGCGACAATTCTGGTTAGCGCGCTCACCTGGCTTGCATAACAATGACCACACTGATATATCTATATAGATCGTTTAATCTCTGTGTATGTTACACCAACCAGCCAGTTGCTGCTGCCTGCCTGACTGCTTACTTGCTATTTTTTTTTTTTTTTTCTTTAACCCAAGTTGGCTTTTAATTAAAGCCAAGTGGAGCAATTATCGCTCAGTACATTGGTTCGACGTCACCTTTGCGAGCATTTTGTATTTAACTCGCATGCGAATTGGTCAACGTTTTACACTTTGTTTGTCATTTCGCTCGAACTAATTGGCTCGAAGGTCGAGAATTATCTAGGAATTCTGACAACAAATAATACGAACCGACAAAATACGGAAATCAGCTCGAAGATAACGATTTAATAGAAACATGTGGAAGCCATCCTGTTTATAAATATCTATAAAAACTGCTAATTGGAATTTAATTTGAATCTATATATATATAGAGAGAGAGATTATTATGCAATTGGAGTGGAGTATGTTAGCTGGAGCTCAGCCTGGAGCAGTCGAAATTTGCTTAAAGTATATAATAATTGATTTAGAGTGTTATTTATATATTGGCCATGGAAACTTTTTATTAATTTGAATGTAGTTCATTTTCATAGACAGATAGAGATGGAGAGATTGCGTCTTATACAAACACTTTTAGTAGGTAATGTAACGAAGATGTTGCTCTACAGAATTTCCGTTGTTATAGCATAAGCTGATAAGAGTAAGAGTATCGGCAGTGATGACTCAATCTCAGGGATTTGGAGAGATATGGAAATGATGGAAGACGTAATCAACACGCTTTGCAAGCCTCATGGCTCTCTTTTGCTTGTATCCAGCGAATAAATTATATGACTGAACGAATACAAATATTCGGTTACAGATCTAATTGAAATCAGCCGCGCGTCATCTGCCAGATGCGAAGCTCTAGTGTGAGTGCTATATTAATTGGATTTGCCTGGCCTACACCTTAAGGTGCTGAGAGGTATATCAATCCGCCCATCAATGGGGACACATTTTCTACACATAACATTAAAATGAATGCAATAGGCAGCATCTATGCATTGCCTCACATAATTCAATATGGTCACACTGCAAAATTTCAGTCCTTCTGAAGGGTATGCACCCGTTCAGTAACAATCAACTCTACCATTGACTAGCCTAAAACTCAAACCGTTTCGACTTACTTATTGCAAATGCCAGACGAAAATAATGAATACACAAATCTACTTAACTGACTATCAATCTTGGTGTCATATATACATGTGTACATACATATTGTTCGAACAGATTTTCAGCTGCATGTGGAGTGGATTGACTTAAGTTGTAAATGCTATTCAAGCTGAGGCCGAACATAAAAACCGCCGCCCCACAACAATACAAATGGGAGCTGTCCTGACAGGCAACTCGAACAGTTCGCTCAGGTGTCAGTCAGTCAGTCAGTCAGTGTGGCAGTCAAACAGTCAGTCAGTCAGTCGAATAGTCAGTTGGTTAGTTAGTTATTTGGGCACTCAGTCAGACAAGAGCTGGCCGAAAGCTAGCAAAGAGTTTGGGAGATTGCGCAAAAAAAGACACAAGTTAAGTAAGAGTCGGGCGTTACCGACTGCAAAGTACTCATTCGCAGCTAATCCGATATGCCATCGGTAAGCTTAGAGTTTCTAGCTAGTTTCCAAAATTTGCTCAGCTATTTTGCTGAAGTACCAGGCGCAAGGAAACTCTCTCTCATGATATCTCTCTCTCTCACTCTCCCTCTCTCTCACTCTCTCTCTCTCTCACTCTCACTCTCTCTCTCTCTCTCTTTCTCTCTCACTCTCCCTCTCTCTCTCTCCATCACTTAACTAAAATATATATATAGTATTTCCTTTATACAGCCTTCCACTTGAAGAGTATCATTTAGTCGCTCATACCTAACTCTTGCACTCTTACAATGCTATATTTTTCGAGTTAGCAGCTGCACTTTGTTGGTGGATTGTTCGCTTAGAGATAATATGAAAAGTGCATTTGGAAATATTTGCAATTTCGAGTCGTTTCATTCGATACGTAATTGCATTGACACGCAGCGCTCGGCCGGGGACACTGCGGCGTATGCTTAATAAAGCAGCAACAGCAACAGGTGGTCAAAGTCTTTTGGCAGTTCGTGCTGCCAGCCGGTGCTAAGGTCAGCTCTGTCCATCAACTACGACATTTTTAGCTGGTCAGCGGATGTGTGCAAATTGTTTTTCATAGTAGCAATAACATTGAAATTATTTAATTTTATCATATATACATATATATTTTTGAGCATGCGCAACGTCTGCACTACTGACCCACTGAAACGAAAGCGAATGGCTGGCAAACAGCCAGAGCATGCAGCATGCAGCATGCAGCAAAGCCTGTTTTATTTGTGCACATTTAGAGCGTAAAAGATGCAATATTTCCTGGTTGAGATAAAATGAGTTTCGGGTGTGTTCGCTGTGGGTCAAACGAGCTGACCAGGCCTTAAGCCTTAAGTAAATTGCTGTGCAAATATTTTCATATTCAATTGCAGCCTGATTAATCTCGTAGCTAACTAACAGAGTGGGTGAGTGGGGGCAGAGGGGAGACTGCCTCCATTTGACATTTGGCGTCGTCGTCGAGCTGCACACTCCAATCGCACTTGTCGCTTGTTGCCTGTCAATTGCAGCGGCATTCTAATGAGCTCCCCTCCAGCCGAGTGGAGCACCTTGAATGTCGCGTTCGTGAACTTTTTGTAGCTGGTGTAGCTCCAGTTTGCAAAGCTAAATATCACAGCCAAATGCTGCGCGCATTGACGTTGGGGGACGGAGCAGAACGGGCGCTAGGTGCCACTTGTTGTCCCAAATCAGGCTATACACTAGCTGAGCGTTTGATAATTGTGGCGAAAGGGTACCAATATAGTGGATAGACTGGATATTAATTATAATTTTATTAATATCAACAATCTATCTCAAGCTGTGTTTCTAAACATCTTGATGAAGTTGGTTAAAAGTCTGTCTCTATGATCTTACGAAAATATTATATGAAAAATATTTTTTCTTTTCAACAAACATTGATATATGAAGCTTATCTATTTTCAAAAAGTCTGTATAACTTATTTCTGTATTTGAATTCCTATGCATACAAAAAGTTGCAGCTCCTATTAAAAAAACCTTCAAATTTATGGACAGTGTATTCAGACTTCAACAAGCAAATTATTTTGGTCTTTTACATCTTGTTAAGCAAAGTTCAGCTGGTTTTTTGCTGTATTTATCATATGTGATACAATATTCTCAGCCTTAATATATATGTCTATTAAGATAACGAGAATTGCAACTTATTTCCACGGATAACATATAAAAAACTGCACAATTAAATTGGCGAGTGTGAATTTCCGTTGCAAGCGCAAAAAAAAAAAAAAAAATAAATTACCAAAAAAGAAAAAAAAAATTCAACAATTTGGCTGGCTGGTCAAGGTCGTTGCAGGCAAATGTAACACTGGCATAAATTATGCTTGCAGCAGCAGCGGCAACAGCAGCCACCAAGTGTTGCAAGCCAATTCGGCAATGACAACAACAACAGCAACAGCAACCATTAGTAACGGTATCTACGATGAGCCAAAGGCACAATTTGTGGCGCGACATGAGCAAAAGCAAAGGTACAAACTATGTGTACCTAGGCAAATGCTTTGGCAATTACGATGGGCAATAGTTGTAGTCAAACAGCAACAACAGCATCACCAACAATCGTCTGTAGTCACGCTTGATTGAGCTGTAGTCTGGGTTTTGAGCATGCTAAGCTGGGATTGAAGATACTGATAAAAAAAAAAAAGAACCAGCTCAGGATAAACCTGAGTTAGGATAGATCAGAGTCTATGATCTGAAAGTTTAGCTGCAAGAGTTCAATAGAAGTTAGATCAAAGGTAAACAGAAGTGGATACAAAACAAAACATAATAATAATAGACTACACTAGCCTACACAAGGAAAAAATGACAAAAAGTAAAAAATAAAGATACAGATACAGATACAGATACAGATACAGATACAGATACAGATACAGATACAGATACAGATACAGATACAGATACAGATACAGATACAGATACAGATACAGATACAGATACAGATACAGATACAGATACAGATACAGATACAGATACAGATACAGATACAGATACAGATACAGATACAGATACAGATACAGATACAGATACAGATACAGATACAGATACAGATACAGATACAGATACAGATACAGATACAGATACAGATACAGATACAGATACAGATACAGATACAGATACAGATACAGATACAGATACAGATACAGATACAGATACAGATACAGATACAGATACAGATACAGATACAGATACAGATACAGATACAGATACAGATACAGATACAGATACAGATACAGATACAGATACAGATACAGATACAGATACAGATACAGATACAGATACAGATACAGATACAGATACACTGAAAAGTAAACACTTGTAGGCCAGTGTTATCAAAGCTAAGAGCAACAAAAAAAGCGAAGCAATTACATCGTCTGCTGCAACAGCCAAAGCAAAGGTAACTGCAACAGCGACTGCAACTGCAACTGCGGATGCAAGTGGCAGCATGGTTAAAAGCCGGCAGCGCGGATATAGCAAAGTGGCTGCTGCCGGTGGTGGTGGAGCTACTGCTACTGCTGCCGCTGCTGTTTAGTGGGGGAGGTGGTGCTGCGGAAACGTTGCATTGAAAATCGCGACAAACAATGAGAGCATCTGCAGCTGTTGAGGCTGTCGAGCAGTGGCAGCTGCTGCTGGTGCTGCTGCTGTAGTCGCTGGCAGCTGATGCAAGATGCCAAGTGTATAAAAGCCACTGCGTGGTGTCATGGTGGCATCAGTTGCACGCTGCAAGCCATCGAGCACCCCACAAAAGGCCACACACACACACACACACAAAGACAAAAGAGGATAACAAACACCAACAAAATGCTCAAATTGGTAAGGGCAAGGATGGGATAGTGGAATATCCAAGGAGATTCACTCTTGTAATCCTTTCCAGCTGCTATCGATGCTTGCGCTGTGCGCCCTGGCCGCTGCCCGTCCTGGCTACCTGCATGGCCACCACCATCATTATCCGGAGTATCCGCTGTATCCCGCGCACCACCACATCGAGCCGCTGCATGTGGCCAAGATTGTGCATGTGCCTGCGGCCGTATCGCACCAGAGCTCCACGGTGGTGCACAGTGTGCCGCATCACATCATCAAGCCCGTGGTGCTGCCGACTGTGGTGAAAACTGTGGTGCATCCACCCATCATCAAGACCTATCATCCAGCGCCCATCATCAAGGCCTATCCCTACGATCCCTATCACTTCCATCATCATCACGACTTCCACGACTATCATCTGCACTAAACTCGACTGGCTAAACCACCAACCACCAACCACCCACCACCCACCACCCACCTAGCCACCCGCCCGCTGCCTGCTGACCAGCTGTGTATGTATGTATATGTGTGTGCAAATTGTTCTACAGCTTCAACTCGATGAATTAGAGAAATTTTAAATAAAACTTTAAATAATATATCAAAGATATTTGGTTTGCATTCTTAAATATTATAATTAATCATAGTATTTTATAGAGATATTTATTATAATCATTCTCTCCTTGTTTTATGCGTCGCATTTGCTTCTTTCTGTCTGTGGCCTGCGTCGCATTTGATTGCGTCTACGCCGCGTAATTGATATGCAAAATGACGTCAAGAAGGAAAGCGGCATAACTGATTATCTAGCTGTCTAGCTTCCCTGATTGCTCGATTATTATCCAATCGCCCTCGACTCTTCCGCTCTTTAGGCAATTGAACTGGTTTGCATTTGGCCGAAACGTAAGACAATAAAGCATCTATTTGAGTCTGTTACCAACGCAAACAATGCCAGCAATGGGGAAGTTAACGCATGTGGTTAGCTATAGCGATGGACACGTGACGATATATCGTGACACGCAGTTAATGGAGATACCATTTTAATTATGTTCATCAAATTGAAAATGAATGAATGAGAATGAAATTTGCCATTGAAAATGATATTTGAAACAAATAAAATAAAATGTTAAAAAATATTTGATAATTCTTGATGATTTCAAAGAGAACGTTCATAGAAATAATATTACAGAAAGTACAAAAAATAGAGAGAAATAAATAAATGTGTTAAGTTATATGGGTTTGCAATACATAAACTTTGCTGTGCTTGACTATCGAGCTGAAAATATATATTTATGAAAGAATTTAATTCTCTACTAAATACAAGTTAAGCCATGCATATAACATAGATTTATGCTATGCTTGACTAGCTGACTGACTGATATTTAAACTGTAGGCTGCTTCCAGTTAGCTGCAATCGATGTAGCATGATGGAAACCTACTAATGGAAACTCTTCCTAAACATGGAGCACAGCACGCGCACGTCGCCAGCCCATTCATTGAGGTGGCCCAAAGCAAAGCGCCTAGGTGACATAATTAGCATGTAATCAGCGAGTTATCATGTGACACCAGTGGCAGGCAGCGTGAATCGCTTGCTGTGAGCTGCTTCCCAAGCTTATGAGCGACACGGCTGACACGTTGCCCAGAGCCATGTGTATGTGTGTGTGTGTGTGTGTGTGCGGCGTCAAATGCAGTTTCTGTGTTATGCAAATGAGTGCATTAGCAAAACGTATGCAGAGTGCCACAAATGGTGCTAAAGATAGATGGCTGGATAAAGAGATCTGTTACGACTATAGACTATAGGCGATGCAGTTCAAAGAGTAGCAAACGATGCAGATGACGAAACACTGACCTCTTTAAGATTTGCTCGAGTGTGCACAAGTATAAGTGTTTCAAGTTCATATCGATGTTGGCATAACAGTCATGAATCAACTCATATTCAATTGAAAGCTGCCCGCCCCATAAGTCCCGGCAAATCATCGAGCATTTAGCTAAATTGCGCTAATTAGCTGCAAAGCTGCTCAGGTGGGTGAAAAGTGGGCACGGCCAAAGACTTAAGCGAGCATTTCCAAGCTCACTCAATTAAAATCTAATCAAGCAGTGACAAATGTTATTTAAGGGGGGACTACAGCAGGCGGAGAGAGTGGGCAAAGTAATGGCTAAATAGATGCTGGCTTTTAGCCAGACACAACAACAAAAATGGGACTTAATTGAAAGGTGGATAATTAGAGTGAAAAAGGTTTTTTAAACTATGGCAATTTCATATATGAATATTTCACATTAATAAAGATTATAATTAGAAAATAAGCATAAAACTATATATTCACATATGAATATTTCATACTAATAATACAAAATTATAATTTAGCTTGATTTTAGTCTCGCTAAAATGCAAAATAAGCATTTTATGGCTAAGTAGCCGTCCTAGGTTGGGCTAAAAAAAAATGGCCTGTCTACGCTTTGATTGCTTTATTGCCCGAGCAAAGCCTGGTAATAATAATATGAAAGAGCCAAGCTAAATGCATGATGTGCAACTGTTTGAATATTACACAAGACAATCTGAGCGACAATTGTGTAGCAAAGTGCTCACATTAATCAACAATTGCCAACAGCTTTGGCTTAATTTATGCAAGCCAAAAGTGCAAAGAGCAGGCCAGCACACACACACACACACATACACACAGTCGGTCTTTCTTTGTCATATATGTATTTTGTATGATTTGCGGAACGATATCAAGCATACGCCGCGTTGCACGAGCGAGCAAGTGGGCAGCCGCGCCAGCCATGTCCATAACCTGTTGCCTCTAGTCAAGCAAGACAAGAACATCGAGAACATTGAGAACATTGAGAACCTGCCCCCGGAAGGGTTTGCAAGCTGCATCAAGTGTCGCGTGTCGTTTGAGCCGTGTTTGTTACCAAGCCAAATGCGGACTGCAGAGGCGTTGACACACACACACACACTAACACACACACATGCACAGCATGCACTCAACTGATGCACTATAAATAGGCTAGCGTTCGGTGCAATGGCATGTCAAATCGTTGCCAACTATCAACCTATTAAAATGTTCAAGCTGGTAAGTGGCTCAGCATAGCAAATATTCTACTCCATATTCTAATCCTGTCTCTGTTCGATCTACAGTGCGTTTTCGTTGCTCTGCTGAGCCTGGCGGCTGCTGCACCCGCTCCGGCGCCTGTGCCGGCGCCAGCTCCATCGCCCAGCCTGTTGGGACCCGCCCTGGTGGGACCCGGCATTTGGGGACCTGTCGTCGCACCACCAGTAGTCGCCGGCCCCGTGGCCATTGCACCACGCATCGTGCAGGTGGTGCCCGGCGCCGTCTCCCACGTCTCGGTCAGCCAGCTGCATCCTTCGCCGATCTTGCTCAAGAGCGTCTGGTAAAATAGAGCTGCCAATAGCTAAGCGCGACACATAGACACAAAGACAGACAAATAGACAGACTCACACACAGACACCCACACACAAACTGACTTGTACCCTGTCCGGATATTGTTTCGACCACTGAAATTTCACGTGCCCTGTTTAAGCAACAATGAAAAATCACAAAAAAAAAAAAAAAATGTTTTAGTTCTATTTGTACGCAATAAAATGCCCTGACATAAATAATTCCTATAGCGAGCGAATTTCAAGTGTTTTGAATTTCACGAAAAGCCGAAAAGTCTGCAATGAATTAGACTTCAGCTGTATAAGACAGCTAGACGGTGAATTCCGAGTATAAGACAGCCAATGATACCCATTTACAGGCAGCACTCTCAACATTCTTTTTAAATGAAACAGAAAACTTTATTCAAAAATAAAAATCATTGAATCCTATCACAATCAAGCGCTGGCCAAGAGTAATGTCACGTCTAGTGGTGCAGAGTGTAGGCCAGAGGAGCTGTGTGCAGCACAGACTTGACCAGCGGAGCGGAGTGGACGACTGGCACCACAGCGGGAGCAACATGGACGGCATGGACAGCTGGAGCAGCATGGATGGTGGTCTTCAGGACGGGAGCAACAACGTGCTGGAGGACAGGCTTGCTGTGGACCTGGGTGATGCTCTGGTGGGAGACAGCCGAAGGAGCGCTGTGGACAACGGTGCCCACCTTGGCCAGAACGGGCTCGTGGAGCACGCTGTGAGTCTCAATGAGGCCGGCGCTGACGGAGGCAACCAGAAGGGCAACAATGGCGACCTGTGAAGGGAGCAAGAGAAACAAATGAACTGGAGTTCAGCTCTTTACAGACAAGTGAACTTACGTATTTGAACATTTTGTGTGTTTGGAGCTTGCTTGAACTTTAACTCGTTTAGCTTTGAATTGTGACTGCTGATATTTTGGGAGTTCGCAGTCGTGTTTATATAGAACGAGCACGGGAGAGCCAGAGCTGCGGCCTTCACAACTACTCAGCAATAAGTCCAACGCCGCGTCCCCAAACCAAAGCCGAACTCAACTTGTTTCTCTTTATTTCCGACAGCTGCAGCTCACGAAGCAAATGCAGGCACGACTCAAGCTCTGCTACGACTGCTGCTGCTGCTGCTGCTGCTGTCTTATCAGCATCAAGGTGAGCGACTTCTCTGGCTGATATGGAAGCCCTTAGCTATAAAAGCGTTTCACACAGAACCCAACAGCATCAGTTGACCCCGTCATCTTCAGCGCAAGACAACCATCAGTCCCAGCAACAACCAAACTCAACATGTTCAAATACGTAAGTTTATTTGGATGTGTAGTTGGAGCTGAGCTCTCATAAAGGATATCCTTCTCGTTCCATAGGTCGCCATTGTTGCCCTTCTGGTTGCTTCCGCCAGCGCCGGCCTTATTGAGACTCACAGCGTGATCCACGAGCCCGTTCTGGCCAAGGTAGGCACCGTTGTCCACAGCGCCCCCTCGGCTGTCTCCCACCAGAGCATCACCCAGGTCCACAGCAAGCCTGTCCTCCAGCACGTTGTTGCTCCCGTCCTGAAGACCACCATCCATGCTGCTCCAGCTGTCCATGCCGTGCATGCTGCTCCAGTGGTTCACTCCGTTCATGCTGCTCCTCTGGTGCCCGTCGTCCACTCCGCTCCTCTGGTCAAGTCTGTGCTGCACACAGCTCCGCTGGCCTACACTCTGCACCATTAAGGAACTTTAGTGGACATTGTTTTGTTATGATCATAAAAAAATGCAAAATAAATTAGACATTACAAGTATTTCTGAAACATGAATTAATGAGTTTTTTTAAGTATTATATATGATGATATTTCCATAAAAAAAAAAACAATAGTTAACATTCAACATTTTATTAAAAATAAAAATAAATAAAATTATCAACAACAAATACAAAGCTAGCAAATACTCTCAGCTCAAGCTAAGCCGGCCACTGCTCGCCTGGCTCCAATGGAGTGGAAGCGAAGTCTGTGATGTATCCATATGCCTAACGAGATGTTCATTGAATTGACAACTCCGATTGTTGGCCTCAATCCCAGCCTCTCTATGCAACCACACAGCATCTCCGGCAATAAAGGCCAAGCAGGCGGCAAATGCCAAAGAGTAAAGCAACTGCCGGAATGAGAAAGAGTATTTAAATATGCCTCAAATAGAGAATTCAAGTCGTCGCTTACCGCTCTGTTCATGTTGTTTCCGTCTGTTGAATTGGATCTAGTCTTAATTTGAATTGGCTAGCACCGAACTCCAGTAAGAACTCATACAGCAATGAGGCCTACGAGACGTTTATATACCCAAAAATCGATATTGTTGACAATTGTTTGGCCAAAAACTGTTTGACAAATTGACAATTGTCAATTCGTTGCGCTGGATTAACTGAAGGCCTAAATACTACAATTGAACATACAAATGACCTGAACTTGTTCACAATCTGATGGCAGATTCGCACACTCAATGAGGTGCAGAGAGAGAGAGCAAAGTGTGGATAAAGATCTTGAATGTTCTTTGATGTAGAAACAATTGAAGTAGGGCTCTAAAATTATTCAAGTTATTCCAATATCCCAATCAATTAGTAGTTTATATAGCCTAATTAATTGATTAGCTGATTTAATGGTTGATGACAGACGCATAATCAGAAGATTGGAAGTTTAGGGTTAACCAAGTAAGCCTTAATTATAGACATGTTTTTAATGAATCTAATTAACAGAAATTCTGATTGATTAATTGATTAACAAACTAAGTAGCAAAAGATCCTCCAGCTCACACTATTAAACTGTAAGCAACGCTTATAGAGCTCTTTACCAGGACTCATATAACCAGCCGAATCTAACCACAGCAAACCACCAAAACAACCACTGAGCCACTCATCCAACTAACTTAATTGAATCATTCATTTAGATTCAGCGGCAACCTACCTCAACTGCAGCTGACAGAAATTAGGATTTACGATCAAGCTGAGGTAGAGGCAGAGGCTGAAGAGCGGAGCATGACGGCTCTTGTAAATTTTGGCTGCGTATTTCATTTTCGTAAATGAATTTTTGAAGATATTTATCTTAAGTACGTGTAACTGTCACGGCGTGCGGTGCGACATTACAATAACATAAAAATAAAATTAAAATAAAACAAAAAATATATTCAAAGATCTTGTCAAAAAAAAATTAAAATTATAAACAAAAACAATTGTGGGTTAAGTACGCGTGGGGCTTGTCGTCCATGGTTTAACCTTGACATAGGGCCAGAGCCGGAGCCCCTTAAGTGGGCACTTAACAGCGGCAGCTGCACTTGGCGGTATTTTTATGGCTATCTACAACAACAACAACAACAGCAGCCGCAGCATATGTGGGTCTGGCTTTTGGCCATGAATCACAGAGACAACAATCAACATCAACTGGATCTTTGCGTCGACCACGATTACGCGTCTGTCGATGTTGCAATTTTTCTTTAATTTGAATGTTGCAGCTCCAATTGCAATGTGTATAATTTATTTCTTATTGTCTCTCGGCGTGCCACCGTTGCCCCTCATCATCATCATAAATGCGTGAATAAGGGCAAGGCATGTCTTGCAGTCGTGTTCTGGATATCAACTATGAAACTGGGTCAACAACAAAATTGAATCAAGTTCAAGATTTGAAAGCTGAAACGAGGCTAATGTCCGTGACAAACAGAAATCGCTATGGTAGATGTGGGCAAACCAAAAACTCTTATACTTAGAAATTATGATATTGATATTAGGTGAGGATCTTTACTTTACACTAGTGTTATACTTACTGTTATACTAAGAAGGGATCTGTTGCTATTAAAAACCGATCTACCAAAAAACACAGCTATATTCACTTGAGTAATGTATAACAGTTTCCAAAAAGGGTTATACTTAAATTACATTCAGAGCTGTATAACAGTTACCAAAATAATTATATTTAGATGTAGACTAAGTAAAGACTAAGTTCACTTTTGTATAACAGTTTCAGTTTGTATAACAGTTTCATTTTGTATAACAGTTTCAGTTTGTATAACAGTTGCAAAGGAAAACCTCGCATTTGAATAAAAACAAATTGAACTCTAAGATATAGGTTTCGCACGTTTCAGAAATTTCGTAAAGGTAAATGACATTTCACAAAAATATAATTGATTAGAAGCCTATAAAAATAAGATTGACCTTCTGCGATGCCAATTAAACTTTATAAATGAAGCCCGGAAATATGCTGGTAAATGAGCAGCGTAATGATTCTATCGATTAAGGTCGACAAGGCATCAGCTGCTTTTGTTGTGGTTTCCACACATGGGAGATGTTTGGTTAAAGAGTTTCCCTAATTGAGAATCAATTGAGAAGTTATTGATTTCCATATGTCAAACATCAACCTCTCTGGCTGAATCCTGATATTTTTGTTATATTCACAGAACGCTCTAGGCGAAACAATTAACTTTTTCATTTTTGCATAACAGTTTTTATCGTTTGTCCTTCTGTAAAGTGCTCTGGGGATTCCATTAGGTTATATAAATTGTTGTTCTATTAAGTGCAGAGCTCGTCTTTCACCTGCTCGCTCTAATTGCGACACTTAAGACACTTTCATTGAACTCTTTTTGGGATGTCTTGCGATTGCGTAGCTCTCATACGAGCCTTGTGCTGTTATGCGGACACCTATGAAATCGTTTAATGCTCTCTTATGAAACATATCAAATTCTTTCAATTTCTATCTCTCTCATGACGTCTCTGTCATTAAATCGCACGAGGGGCTTTCGCAAGAGGCGCGACTTCTGGCAGTTTCAATTCGTATCGATTAAAAGACGTAACGTCACAAGCGAGACACATAACTCAATTGATGGGACCACACACAAGACTTAGTCAAGACACACACACACACACACACACACGCCCACGCATGATGAAATGAAATGCAAGTTGTCAATGTGTAAGAGAATGATTGCAACTCAATTAGGTCGACGCAAATGCCAATGAAGATGGCATTGATGGCGAAGATAAAAGCGAAATGCCAGCAGATGCACTTAGGATTAAGTCAGCCGCAGGATAAACCATACCCACACACACACACAGCTTCACACATCTTAACAATTTGCGTAAGCGCAGAGCAAAGCTAAAGCCAATTAGAGCTCCCATTGAAGCTGATTCAATTGTCAGCAGCAGCAGCAGCAACGAGACTTATGGCACAATATGTAACTACTTAGCTTCCTATTACACACACATACACCCACACACACACTTAAAGCGGTTTACAATAGCCAGACCTAGGTCAGTTAATGAACTTCCCATTGGATATTTATCGAGGCTTAGAAGCTGCTCTCTTAGCCAAACCGGTTGACGGCTCAAGTTCAAGCCCAACCAGAATTGAAATAACCAAAAATAGTCAAAAGTAAAAAAGTAAGAAACAAAAAAAAGGTAATCAACGAAAATAACTACAGTCCAGCTTCGTATAAAAGCACTCGTTCAATGCCCCAAACATCAGCAGTTGCAATCGACTCACAACTCCAACCAAACCAAACCCAACCAAACTCCAAAATGTTCAAGCTCGTAAGTTGCTCGGTTGAGTTGAGTGTGTGAGTGGCTAGGGGTATATAAATGCTCTTCTCCTCTTTTCAGATCGCCTTGTTTGCCTGTGTTGCTGTGGCTTCAGCTGCTCCTGGTCTGTTGGCCGCCACCCACTCCATTGTGCAGCCCGCTGTGCTGACCAAGACCGCCTACGTGGACACCAGCGCCTCCTCGGCCATCACCCATCAGAGCAATGTGAACCTGGTGCGCAAGGTGCCCGTTGTCCAGACCTTGCACGCCGCTCCCGTTGTCCATGCCGCCCCATTGGTTCACTCTGTTCCCGTCGTCCATGCCGCTCCCGTTGTCAGCACCTACGCCGCTGCTCCAGTCGTGCACGCTGCTCCCCTGCTGCACTCTGTTCCCGTTGTGCACTCAGCTCCTCTGGTCAAGACCGTCGTCAGCGCTCCAGTTGCCTACACTACCCTCCACAAATAGAGCGGGACGATCCATGTACCTTCAATGTGCAAAATGAACAAAATAAAACTCAATTTTTAAACTAAAACAAAAACTTGATAGCCTTATGCTTACTTCTGATTAGACTAATTCGGAATTCAATTGGGATGAGCTGTAAGACTTTAAACATCAACAGCTCAAGTTCGACTGCAGAACTTTATCATTTACTTCATAATACTAGGAATCTGTTTCTCTGGCA
This sequence comes from Drosophila aldrichi, assembly GCA_035045965.1. Classification (NCBI taxonomy): domain Eukaryota; kingdom Metazoa; phylum Arthropoda; class Insecta; order Diptera; family Drosophilidae; genus Drosophila; species Drosophila aldrichi. The sequence continues at coordinate 12,518,093 of JAWNOM010000501.1, forward strand.
TGCCTAACAGACATTTCTAAACATGGACAAGACCTTTCTTCCGTTTGGCTGGGAATCTTTTGTTTAAATTAATTGCGATATTCAGTGAACAGAATCAAATGAAATGCATAACATGAAATATTGTGAACCAAAATAGCATAAAATATTTTTCATGGGAATAAAATTCAATGGCGTAGAGAATAATAGAATAAATTGTAAAGCTTTTCCGTGCAGGAAATACATTTAAATAGAATATTATATATATATAATAAATATATTTAATGAGAAAAATTATTGAAAGGCATAAAAACATTTTTGATATATAAATCTAAATAAGTTTCATTCTAGGTATCCATCTATCCATATAAATGTTAATGTTAGATAACATAAGCCCTAAATAAACCCAATTGGACTTATAGAAGTGTCTTTCTCAATATGTAAAAAATATAGAAATATACATATTTAAATATTTAAATAAGAAATAAAATACGAAAATGCGAAAATTCGTAGCTTCATTTAACATTCCCAATTTATTTCAAATAATCAACAAATCAATCAGAAAACGTTCTTAATGATGGTAGACGTGGGCGACGGGAGCGACGGCAACATGCTTAACCACTGGTGTGGCAATGGTCTTGACCACGGGTGCAACCACCGGGGTGATGATGGACTTCTGGTGGATCTGGGTGTGGCTCTGGTGGGAGACAGCATGGGGCAGAGTCTTCACAACGGACACGGGCGCCACATAGGTCTGGTGCTGGACGACGGGAGCCACGTGCTTGACGACGGGCACCACGGGAGCAACATGGCTGACAACAGGCACCACAGGAGCCACCTGCTTGACGACGGGCACCACTGGAGCCACCTGCTTGACGACGGGCACCACGGGAGCTACCTGCTTGATCACAGGCGTGATGACCGCCTGGTTGTGGAACTGCGTGAAGCTCTGGTGGGAGGTGGCCAGTGGTGCGCTGTGCACCACAGCGCCTACCTTGGCAACGACGGGTGCTGCCACCACATGATGCTGCTCCACGAATCCGGGTGCGGCAGCGGCAATGGTGGCCAGGGCACAGATAGCGATCTAAAAATTCCAAACAGGATTAGCTGAAATCCAGGATCCTCACTCCCTTTTAGCAACTTACGAAACGGAACATTTTTTAGAGTTGGGTTTTTGGTTGGATTGCAGCTAACGAGAGACTGTTGCTGTTGAGGCAGCTGCTCCGGACTTTTATACCATCAAAATGTTTGCCCAAGTGTCCTTCAAGCAAACGCAAACAAACCCGAGTCAAACACACAGACCAAAGCAAACGCAAAGCAAATTTGCAAACTTGTTTCTAGCAAATTGCTTATCATTTTATTATTTCATACTTTTTTTTATTTTTATTTTTATTTTTATTTTTTTGCGGGGTCAGCATTGAACTTGAACTGGGGCATTGCTGGATTAAGCGGGCGGAAGGGATCTCTTCTCAGCAAACAGAGCTGAGGTAGAAGCATTGTAGGCCCGTCAGTGATTGATGTGGGAATATTAAAAGATTATTTCCTAAAGTGAACAATGCTAATATATTTATTTTCTAATATACTCAACATATTGAGTAATGATTGCAAGATATTGTTGAATCCCAATCTATAAAAGTTATGCAACGTGGAACGAATTGGAAATAAATAATATGCAAAAGTACATTTTAGCATCAATCAGAATCCATTACCATATTCAATCATCAATGGATACGTAATAAAATCCTATTTCAAAGTTTCTCATATTCTTCATTTCAATTAAAGTTTCAAAATATCTTCAATCATTGCTTTAACTATAAAACAAGAGCTTTCCTGATCTTATCTTAAGCAGCCTAAGCTCTGTATAGCTTAATAAGTTTTGACATGAAAGCCATTGAAGCTCTCGTAGTTCTCCTAAATTTCCTCAGCAAAAATTTAAGTGCTTAAGCAAAGCCGACTTCAATCAGTCTTAACAGCAGCAGACTTAATCTATTAGCAGAAACTCGAAGTATATACATCTAGCATTTCTTATAGCTTTTGCTATCTACATACGTCAATTTATCATAACTTTGCTAAGGCTCTGCATGTTTGACATACGAAACGAATTTGAATTGGAGAACAGCATTTCGTGCGTGCTCGTGTCACGCTATCAATCATTCGAGTACAAGAGCAAAAGCCTACTTCAATCAGTCAGAGCTCCGCTTGACACACACACGCACACACACACACACACACACAGACACACCCACACACAGATCAACCTTCGTGAAGGCTCAAAGCGCCGTCTCAAAGCCAGCCAAGAGTGTAGGGCTCTGACGCCGCTGAGGTCGCTGAAGGTCGAACAGATTGTGAATATAAGATGAAATGCACATTTATTTCACAAAGCAGTGGGAGCGAAAGAGACAGAGAGAGACACAGCGAGCAGACGTCAGTGAGCGAGCGAGCGAGCGACTGTTGAGAGATTACATATATAAAAGTGCGGCGTTATCCGTTGGGACGGGTCAGTCGCTGGCCGACAGCATTTCAGATGCGACAGCGATTGAGCAGACACGACCATCCTGCGATTGAGGAGTAGGAAAAGAGAAGAGAAGAGAACAGATCAGATACGAGAGTCGTGAGGAGCCAAAAAGAAAATTGAATTGGTTTTAGGTGGGACACGTTTGCATTGCTGGATTATTGTACAAGTCAGAAATTTGAATTGGGCGTGAGTGTGGAGGTCGGCACGAGGTTCTCATAGTCCGAATCGATTTCCGGCAAATAGTCCAGAAATTCAGAAACATGATAGATGCGATAGGTTCTATTACCATTCTGTTGATTCTCCGATTCTGTGTCGCCGCTCGTCGACGACTTCTGCCGCTTGCTCTTCGCCGGCAGGAACTCGGTGCCGATCCCAAGCCGGGCCAGAGACGGATTCGTGTACTGCGAGCGCCATGTCAAATTGCTCTTCTCGTAGAAATCCAGAGCGGACTCCTCCAGGGCAGTCTCCGAGGCCTGCACCAGCTTCAGCATCGCTCCAGGTGCCGGCAGTCGGGCATAACGACGAGCTAGCGACATGATCTATACTTATTTATATGGCCAGTTGGAGTTCTTTTTGTTTGGTTTTATAAGAATTTAAAAAAAAAACTTGTAAGAATGGGATTTATATAAAATTTAGGTTATTTCGTATATTTCCGAGTATGTCGTACCCCTTACAATACTGATGCACGTATACGTATAACACACAGCCTAGCTCAATGACGTTCGACTACAAAATATTCTCAGGGCACATAGACAGGCCGAATTTGAAGTACTTCATGGCCAGCTGAGAGGCTGGTCGAGCTGGAGTTCGTATGAAAGGTGCGATTCACATTCGTGGGCTCCACATAGCCCAGGGCACGGCCCATCGGCGCAATGACAAAGCGGGTGTGCGTCTGCGAGGAGCCCTGGTACGAGACGACCGAGGGGGCCGAATCGATCAGCAGCATCTGCTCCGGCCTGGCCAAAGCCAGAGCCAGCAGTCCCAACAGTCCCAGCAGCAGCTGCAAGATGATTCAGATATAAATATAGATGCCATATAGTCTTTAGATCCTAAACTCACCAACAGCCGCATTATCTTCGTCTAAGAGTTGGGGGCGGGTGCGGGGGCGGCTCTAGATTTATTTTTCCGCTGCTTGGCAGCCTCAATAAGCAAACGAAAACGAAGCGAGTGGCTAAGCTAAACTGAATGGCAGTGTGAATTGCTGTGCCATGAAATCACAGTCGAGCAATTGCTGGCCCAAGCCAGTGGCGTAGCGCTCAGAGTGCCGAGCGGGGCAGTCGAGGCTGTAGCGACTGAGGCGACGCCTCTGACTCTGTGCTGGTATCTCTTGCAATTGTGGGAGTGTCTCAACTTGGACGCTTTACGTAAAGCAATAAGGCACACACAAAAAACGAAAAGAAGTGTATAAATAAATACGAGCGAATGCCGCAAATATTGTAGTAATAACAATAACAACAATTACTAACAACAACAACAACAACAGTGAGTGGTGTCAGTGGTGGTGTGAGTGGTGCGAGTCGTCTAAGTCTGGCTATGGCAACGCATGCGCAACCCGCTGAAGGTTGGCGGCTGAAATCTATTGCTCTTAAATACCCTGTAAAAGAAGTAGCTGCATGTGTGGAGGGGAGTACCTCAAGAGTTTTTAGACTATGGGTATATAAGTAGTAGCAAATTCTAAGAAGAAGAATAAGAAGTTAATTATATGTTATTTATATTTATTTATTATTTTATCATTTACCTAAAATATTTTACATATTCATTTCACATTTTTCTTGTAGCTATATATTCCTATGAATTTAAGAGTGAATTCAACTGAGAAGCCTTTTACTTTTCAAGCAAATTAATCAAATTTATTAAGTAGAGTATCAATTATTTACTAAAAACAAAAATTCGTTTAGCCTTTATATAAGAACAACATCTAGAAGTAACTCTTGCTGCGAAATAATTGCCTGAGCAACTCAATCAAATATTGTAGAAATATTCATAATTGTCAGCATATATAGCCTCTCAGAAGTCCAACTAACTACAGGGTATTTGACAGGCATACAACACATCAAATTTGTAACTTTGTTACTTTGCTTTATAAGCAGTTGCCATACGTCTCTCCCTCTCCCACTCTCGTGCTCCCCCTCTACCGCTCTTCGCCTTCAATTAGCTGCGTTCGCCACCTTTAACAATTAGCCGTAGGCGCGTAATTGAAGCTTTAAGTGCGTTTCAATTGACGCACTTTTTTTATTTGATTTCTTCTTCTTTCTCTGCTTTTTGGCTGCTTTGATTAATTAATTAAACTCGTGGAAGGGTTCGGCTGCCGTCGACCTTAACTGCAGCCGTTCAAGAGTCTCTCGCAGCGATTAGCTATAAAAACGCTCGGGGCGCAAGTCGTTTGGGTTTATTTGCGCTACGGACAACGGTTATTCAGCATGCAGCTGCTACTAGTCCTCATCATTTCGGCGTTGTTCGCCTCCAGCTGGGCAGCGACCGTTGTGCACACGCCGAAGGCGGGGCAAGCGGCGGGCAGCGCCATCTCTCATCAGAGCTTTGTGCGGCTGTCGACGGCGCCACAACCACAGCTAGTCCTGGCCACGCCCACTGTGCGCATTGTCAATGCAAAGGTCAGCAACGGCTTGGCGGTGCCGGAAGTGCACCACACACCTGCGCATCTCACCTACGCCGCCCATCCGGTGGTGCATCAGATGCTGCCACGCATCAAGCCCGTGCGCAACATAAGCTACGCCTCGCTGCGGGCTCAGTCCCACACACTCGCACACACACACGCACACACGCAGCTTCAGTTAGTTTAGTTCGTGTTTTACACATTTTTCTAGAATTTATTTTTTTTTTTATTAAGCAAACAATTTGAAAACCGTCTCGAAATTCAAGTGAGCCTTCAAAGTTTTTACAACGACTGCGATCCGAGCGAACGTCGCGAACACTGAAACCCGATCGGAAGGAAGGAAGGAGGAAGGAGGGACGCCGCCAACGATGCACTGGCAGCAGCTGCTCAAGCAACTATCGAACCACATCGTCTTTCGCGGCCTGCACCACGCATTCATCGCCGTCCAGCTGCGCGACGAGCTGTGGAAGACCTCGGCCGGACGCCGCAGCCAGAAGATGCGGCCCTTCACGCTCTGGCTCACCCATATATTGCTGAGCTATGCGGGCGACATCCTGGTCAGCCTTCTGCTGGGCCTTCTGCCACTGGAGCCACTGAACAACGGCCCGGATGTGGCGCTGTGCACAGCCGCCTGGTACATCGTCTTCTACAGCCCGTTCGATGTGGCCTATGCCGTGGCCCGCACGGCGGCCTGTCGCAGCCTGGTCGCACCTGTCACGGCGCTCAGCCAGGTGCTGCACATCGAGCGAGGCGTGCAGCTGGCCACCAAGATTTATGGACGCACCGCCACATTGCCCATTCTGATCATTGGCACTGTGATTGGAAGCGGAGCCGAGTTCCTGAAGCCCGTCGCAGCGCTGCTCATCAACCGATGCCAGTTGCAGAATGTCGCCTATGTGAAGCTAAGCACGTGAGTCTGAGCACGCCATGCCGCTTGAACCCAATCCAACTCCATTGATGACCACTACTCAGCAACTCCAAGCTGGCGCTGATCGTTACCTGGCTCTACCTGGTCCAGCTGAACCACAGCCGCTTGCTGCTCGGCCTGAGGCGATGCCAACTGCAGCTGTACGTGCTGCTCGCTCTGACGATCTTCCGAATACTCGCGGTATTCTATCGCATGGACCATTTGATCTGGCAGCTGGAGAATCGCTTGTGCTATGCGCTCTTCGGCGGCCTCAATGCGGACTTGAGCAAGTTTTTCAAACGAAAAATTGCGCTGGCAACGCGCAAATCGTTTGCAAAACTTGATTGAGCCTGCATGTGGATCATACGAGTATATATCACATATCATTCATCTGATATGGCCAGCCACTCGAGTGCCACAGTGGAACGGTGCGCATTCAATTGGCAGATGCTGCGCTTCATTTGCGTAGCCCCAGCGACGGCTCCGATTGCATAAGTTGTCACACGTGGCGCCATCTAGCGCTAAGCGGCTTAAGTGCGGCCTAGCAGGAGTCGGCGGCAGGCATGGAGGGTGTGTCAAACGGGTTTTCATACCGAATACTCCCAGATCTCTGTATGTGTATGTGTAGATGTGTGCGTTCGGATTGTTTGTAACCAATACAGCGAGAATTGCGTTTCAATAAAAATCAATTTAATTAAGATATTTTTTTGCATTTTATACTTGAAACTTTGTATAGGGTATATGCAGGGATGGGGTTCAGATAAGGCAATCCTGAATGGGTTTACTTTAAATAAAAATATTTTGAATATTTCATTTTATTTTTAAGATCTTTTCATGAATATATCTAAAATGTCTCATCAAAAATATTTAAATTTAAAAATATATATTTTTTGTTATTTATTTTTTATGGACATAAAGTATTTCAGCAGCTGCATCAAGTTAGCACTGTGTTCTATGTCACACTTTCCGGCTCAGCATAGGCAGGACCATAAACATTTTAGTTCAGATATAGAAACAACACCGTAAACTAAACAACAAAAATTTCCAAATTTTTTCCAAAGTTTTCTTTTTTTTTTTATTTCCGAATTTTCGAAAATAATTTTATTTCACACGAAATGGCTGAGCCAGAAGAAAACTGCGATGAAGTCGTAGTTAAGAAGAAGAAAAAACCCAGCAAAAAGAATTGGGTTATGTGCTGCAAGAAGGATTTGCCGCCGCCACCGAAGCCTGAGCCCGTCGAAAAACCACCAAAAATCGTTAAATGCGCACCGATAAAGAAACCACCAAAGCCGAAGAAAGTCGAGGAAAAGCCGGTATGCGACAAGCCCTCGTTCTATCGCTCAGGCGACGAGCTACGCGCATACCTGGATCGTGAGGTAGTGCCCATTATGATGGAGGGCATGGTGGCTGTGGCCCGTGATCAGCCGAAGGATCCTATTAAGTATTTGGAACACTTCTGGCTGGAGGAGAAGCACAAGTGCGACATACCCATGCCGGAGAATCTGCTCTAGCTTGCCGTACACTAATCTGACTGGCCCTCTTCCTCATGCGTTTCTTATTGCTGTTCTTAACTTTCAAGATAGTTAAATGTTTCTGGTTTTATGTTTGGATGGAGAAGCACCGAAGTGCGACATACCCATCCCAGAAGTTCACGCATTTCTTCTTGCTCTTCTTAACTTTCAAGATATCAAATAGTTAAATGTTTCTGGTTTTACGTTTGGATGGAGGAGAAGCACAGGTGTGCGACATACCCATCCCAGAAGTTCTATTCTCGTTAAGCGAATGTTTACTGTACACTACACATACCGATTGTTCATTGAAGGAGAAGCACTAGTGCAACATATTCATTTAGGCGAAACGACTCCAACACTAATTGGTCTTTCCTTTTCCCTTTTCCTTGCCCGTTCGTGCCGGACGCCTAGCCGAAGTTAGCTTAGTTTCACCAGTTCGCCCTCTCGCATCTCCTTATTTGAAGATATCACACAATAATTGTTTCTGGTTTTACGTTGGGATGGCGGAGAAGCACAAGTGCGACATACCCATCCCGGAGAATTTGTTGTTTATGAAAGTATTAATATAACTCGCAAATATCCTCCTTCAATCAATCTCAAATTTAAAAAATAAAAAAAAATAAATGTTTCTGGTTTAATGTTTGAAATCGCGTTGTTATGCTAATGGGTATAATAAGGGTATATAGGTTAAGGGAGCTTAAGGGAGAATATACGAATCAGAATGAACGGATAGATTCCTTGGTCTTCTAGAATTTCCCTGCAGCTGCTTGGCTGGGCATACCCACTTGGCATAGACCCAACGAAACTAGATATTTTCCTGCTTCAGTGAGGCGCAACGTCTGTTATAAAAGCTGGCCCAAGTTCTGGCTGTAGCATCAGTCAATTAGCTGCCTTCATCTAGTTCCCAATAGAGATTCTCAGATCATGTTCAAGCTGGTGAGTTAGTCTATTGCCCAGTCGGGCACTTCTCTCACTCTCTGGCTAACTTGCAGCGCCTGAGCCTTTTCGCCTTTGCGGCCGTCTGCTTGACTGCCGCTGGAGCTGCTACACTGGAATGGCCCGCCAATCTGGTGGCTCTGAGCACCAGCAAATCCTCGTCGCTGCCTGTGCCGCTGGCCGTTAGCGAGGAGTCCGCCGAGTTGGTGAGCGAGAGCAGCGCCTCCTCAGCTGAGCCGGAGCCGGAGCAAGCACCAGCTGAAGCATCCGCCGGCAATGCCATAGCTGAAGCCGCCGATGGTCGTCTGGTCACTGCGGTGCCTGTCTCCGTGCCACTGCCACTGATCGTGGCCGCTCGGTCGGGGCTGCGCAGCGTGCTGACCATACAGGAGCCCACGGTGGCCAAGCTGGGTGAGCTAGTGGAGCATGTGCCCACAGCGGTGTCGCATCAGAGTCAGACTGTGGTGCACGATCATCGACGCCTCGTCACGCCTATTGTGGGACCAGCAGTGCGCACCACCCAGCTCGTGCGTCAGCAGCAACCCTTGATCTGGACCCTTTCCGCCAATCCTCGTGTGGTGCTGCTCCAGCAGTAGATCGCGAAAGAAGCCAACAAAAACGAGCAACAAGATGAAACCAAAGAGAAAACAACGACAAAATTCAAGCTTTTCTTCTTCTAGTTAACACGCCTATCTATCTGTCTATCTCTCTCTGTCTATCTTCTCTGCCTTTGACACTTTACCTGCCATTTTCAATGCTCTTTCTATCTATCTCTGTCTCTGTACTTTTACATCTATTTACTATTTGTTTGGAATAAAGAATTCGCATTTGCAATCTGTTGCGCTTGTTCCTTTGATAGCTCCGTCTGCCGCCTGCCTCTCCGACTGCCCACAGCAATTCAATAAACATCAACAGACGGCTGACACCATTGTTGTCCAGGCGGGCCCTTAATGAGCAAGAAGGAGGCGGGCATGAACTGAAATGGAAACGACTCGAGAATTCCCTGTGTGCTGACAATTGAAACCTCATGTAGGCAGGCAAACATTGTAGAGGTGCATCGATTATCGATATTTATCGATTTTATAGAAACCTAGATATATCTAGTTGATTTAGCTAACCAACTTGATCTTTTCTTGCTTAAGTTGAAGTCTCTCTACTCTAAATTTGAATTTATTTTTAGAGTTTTATCAATAATATCCATATTGACTATCGATATATTGTATATATAGAAATATATATGATTCAACAGCCAACTTCTTCTCCTCCTGCATTCACTAATTCTCCATTTAAAGCATATTCCTAGACGTATTCATGTACAAGTAGACATCTATGTATCGCTAGGTACCAATATACCCCATTCTAGTCAGACTACAGTGTATAATCAATAAATAACGCAATCAGTGCTTAAAGATCAGCACTATAAGTAAGCAGCAGACACTGGAGCACACGCCTTGGCAGCTCGGCCGGCGTCGCCTCAAGCTCAAGGTGCCGCCTGCTGCCTGGACTGCAATTAGAATCTCTGCTATAAAAGCTGCAGTTGCTCCTTAAAGGCCCAACAGTCCAAGAACCGCATTCAACTAGAGCACTGGAAGATGCAGCGGCAATTGGTAAGTGGAGGCTGAGCAAGAAGAAGTAGAGTGCGATAGTTCTCAAGTTTTCCGCTTTTCGCCTTTCAGATTTTCACACTTCTCTTGACTCTATGGAGCTCGACTCAAGCTGAGCTGCACTTGGCACCACATGGACTGCTCAAGTGGGCTGAGCTCGTGGAGCATGTGCCGACCGCTGTTTCCCATCAGAGCACCACTGTGGTGCACCACACAGTGCCGCGTCGCACCACCACGCTGCTGGCACCACACAGCACAGTGCGCAGCCTCGTTGTTGCCCCACTGACTCCGCTGAGCCCTGCCGCTGCCTGGGTGCACGCCCATAAAGTGGAGCCCATGGCCTGGAGCTACCTCTATCCACATACTCTGTCCACGCTCTATGCGAACTGATTTGACATGCGAATAAACAAGCCCACGTCTGCAAATCCGCATCGATGTCTGCATCTCGTTTTTTATACCCTGAACCCATTTTCAATGGGAAACAAGTAAGAACGTTGCAGTCGGGCGTGACCGACTGCGGGATACTCATTCACATCCCATCAGCAATTCAGTAGCTAAGTTTAGCTCTAGTACTGCAGAAAATGCAGTTTTTCTCGATTTGCCACGCCCCTAGTGGGCGTAAACATCTCATTTTTGGCCAGATCGTAGAACGAGCTAACGGTAGTCTAACTGTAAAGTTTGGATGCTTACGCTCCAAAAATGTGAAAATTACAGGGTATTTTTCGATATGCCACGCCCCCAAAGAGGCGTAAAAATGATTTTTGGGGAATCGATAGAGGAGGTTACCAGTAACACAACTATCTAAATTTGAAGCTTCTAGCTCTTATACTTTAGGAGACATAAACTTTTGCGGTTTGCCACGCCCCCTTTGGGCGGAGATATATCCACCATAGCTCGTTGGACTTGGGTGGTCAACCCGCGTATATATACCAAATTTCAGGTCTCTAGCATCAATAATGCCTAAAATATAGCAAAATCGGGAAAATCACTATATCTTCAGGTCCGATTTGCCACGCCCCTAGTGGGCGTAGACATATAAACTTTTGACTAGTCTTTATAAAATGATAACATTAGCTCACGTGCAAAATTTCAACGTTCTAGCTTTAGAACTTTAGGAGATACAGTTTTATCCGATTTGCCACGCCCCCAATGGGCGGAGATATATCCGCCATAGCTTGTTGAACTTGGGTGCTCAACGCGGACCTACATACCAAATTTCAGCTTTCTAGCTCTTCAACTAACATGATTTCTGGAATATCGGAAAATGCATTTTCCGATTTGCCACGCCCCTAGTGGGCGGATCGGGAAAATTTTAACACTTTATAAATGGGAGCTATACACGAGTATGTGTTCCAAATTTCAAGTCTCTAGCTTCAATAGCGCCGAAAAAAGTTGCGTTCATACGGACAGACGGACAGACGGACAGACGGACAGACGGACGGACAAGACGGACATTGCACAAAACCAATATACTCAATTCACTTTCGTGAATGAGTATAATCAGGGTATAATGGTTTTGTTAAAATGTATGTAAGAGGCAGAAGGAGGCGTGGCAGACCCCGCAAAGTATATATATTCTTGATCAGGGTGACGAGAAAAGTTGATTTAGCCCTGTCCGTCTGTCTGTCCGTCCGTCCGTCTGTCCGTCTGTCCGTATGTTTGAACGCGTCGATTTCCGAAGATACAATAGCTAGAGACTTCAACTTTTTTTTTAAATGTCCGTATATAGCACGCGCATATCGAGTTTATCACAGAATAACGATAACTCGTCCGATTATTTTTTTATCGATAAAAAACCTTATCGAAAGTCAATTATAAAATTATATGCATAATGTCAAGGAGTACAAATTAGCCAAAGGACATACGGATCGTACTTTTATTGTACAAGTTATACAAGATTTCTTCTGGTATAAGCATTGGGACGGAAATTTTACAAGTCCTTGGTTCTTAGATAACATACTAATCCTTTGCAGGCAAACATTGGCGCTACTCCTCGTGAGTCTAAAACACCAATTACTTTCGTCCTGCGTAAGGATATAGCTGAATAGGAGCTATTTTTCTAAAAGATTTTTTTCTTACCTGCAGTCTGCAGCGAACAAAAATGCTTTAATAAATCAAAAATAAAACAAAAATACAAAAAATGCACATCCCAAAAGTATGCAGCAAAAACTTGCAAATTTGTGTATGGTTGGTGAATAAATAAGCTGCCGCTTGAAAGTATGCAATAAAATTTAAATGAACTGCAATTGACGACCGTTTTATACGTAATTTTGATCATTTATTTTTTTTTCAGCTAAAATATGTAGTTAAAAATGAATTGAAAGATATGATTTTTTTTTAAATGTATTTATATTTATTTAAATAAATTTCATTACTGAGCTAAAATAAAATATGTTGTTTCTTTCTCCTCCAATACAAAGCGAATTCTCCGAGTTCCTCACGTCTAAGTTTTTAAGGCATAACTCCACCATATTCTTTCGCAGGACAAAAGAAAATGATGCGTTAGGATCGTGTGAGCCATTCGCATCGATCCCCATCAAAATATTGGGGGGTTATCTAAGAGTCCAGGACTTGAAATGCCGAGCGGCCTCGGCAGCTAAGGAAATCACCCAAAACACGCTAAAACGCCAATATCTCGTTAACCGCCAGGACGATTTTAATGTTCTTTGGCCAGTTGGTAGTCCTGGTGACCCCATTTAGTGTGCTGTCAAATTTGCCAGGATACGCAAGGATACGGCTGAGCTAGAGGCAGTTTTATCTGCACAAAAAAGTCCCTATTTATCCGTTGTTAAAAGGACTTTCGTCTGTCTACTTTCATATTCGTCATCAGTGGCCTAAGGACTTTCTATGGTAAAAAAGACAAGCTGCTAGTCCTTCAAATAGCCAAGTTAAGGTGGCAGTTGGCCATTTTTCGACCAAACCCCTTGCAAAAATTTGGGATAAAATTTTTTATGGAATCCTCAAAATCCTTGAATGCCAATCGATAGCTAAGTTGCTCACAAGCTCAAAATGGTATGTCCTTACAGGATCGTCAAGGATATGACTGAGTTATGGCTATGCAAAGAATATCCTGATATAGAAAATAAGCTCTAACTTGGTCATATCCTTGCAAATTTTGATAAGACTCGATGCGTTGACATCGGAAGGACCAAATACATCGATTTACATCAAAATATTGGGGGGTCATCTAAGGATCAAAGGACATTCATGGTAGATCAAATCGACAAAACTCAGCCGCATCCTTGCAGATCCTGGCGTGTGACATCTCACATAGTGCATAATGTCAAGGAGTACAAATTAGCCAAAGGACATACAGATCATACTTTTATTGTACAAGTTATACAAGATTTCTTCTGGTATAAGCATTGGGACGGAAATTTTACAAGTCCTTGGTTCTTAGATAACATACTAATCCTTTGCAGGCAAACATTGGCGCTACTCCTCGTGAGTCTAAAACACCAATTACTTTCGTCCTGCGTAAGGATATAGCTGAATAGGAGCTATTTTTCTAAAAGATTTTTTTCTTACCTGCAGTCTGCAGCGAACAAAAATGCTTTAATAAATCAAAAATAAAACAAAAATACAAAAAATTCACATCCCAAAAGTATGCAGCAAAAACTGAAATTATGCAAATTTGTGTATGGTTTGTGAATAGCCGCCTGAAAGTATGCAATAAAATTTAAATGAACTGCAATTGACGATCGTTTTAAACGTAATTTTGATATTTATTTATTTTTGTTATATACCCTGAACCCATTTTCAATGAGAAATCAGGGTATAATGGTTTTGTTAAAATGTATGTAACAGGCAGAAGGAGGCGTGGCAGACCCAACAAAGTATATATATTCTTGATCAGGGCGACGAACTGAGTCGATTTAGCCATGTCCGTCTGTCCGTCTGTCCGTATTATTTTTTTATCGATGAAAAACCTTATCGAATGTCAATTATTAAATTATATCTCCTACATCTTTTGAGCTAGAGTCTCCAAATTTTAAATGTAGACTCATATGTACATTATAGAATTTCGGTTTTTGTTATAATTCACCCCCCGCCCCTATATCCACCCCCTCACCATCACTTTTGTAAAAGGCGTATTTCAAATACTAGAGACTTGAGTTTCGGCATATACACGCATAGTAATGATATAATCACAATCTAAAAGTTTCATGAAGAACGTACATCCACAAAAAAGTTATTAAACAATTAAGTTTCCATGAGAAGCCCACACTGCAGCCCATGCGTGTTTATGCGTGCGTGCCTATGTATATGTGCCTATGTATGTGTGTGTGTGTTTCTTTTGTAAGCAAAAAGACGTGGAGAATTATCGAAATATCAGTTCTCCGAAGGGTTCAGGGGATTTCCTAGTCGAGCAGTCTCGACTAGAGCTTTCTTACTTGTTTTTTTTTTTTTTTGGGTGGGGAAGGGGAGAGGGCTTTTTTGACAGACTGGCGGATTAGTTCTCGTTAAAATCAATGCAAATGCCAATTAAATTTTGCGCTACGTTTCACAGTTGATTTAGGTGTTGAGGTGACGTCACCGGAGCCACACAAATAATCCGAGAAGCTGATGAACCTTTCACTCGACCCGACAGCAGACAGTACCTTCACCCAGCAGCAGCAGAGAGGTAATATCTGTAGGCCGACGCCAAGTTGACAATAACAAGCAAGAAGCCCTGCAGCCGCCAGGTGTTTGGCCCGCCAGCGTTTGGAATTTCGATGGGGATTCGTCTAGCTGTATGAAAAGCGAGAGCATGCAAGCGCCACACAATGACAATGAAAATTTATGAAATTGTAAACCTTGAACTCTCTTCAACTGATATCGATGCTCAAGCCAAAGGTGAACACCAGCCAGGCTAACAACAGTTGGCCAAAGAGTTGACCGCAACGCTGGTCATTTTGGGTCATATTATGCAATTGACCTCCCGAGGTGCTAAAGTCCAAGAGCTGCATGAACTCGAGGTTATTTTAAGTGTCCGAAGTGCAGTAAGCGATGATTGAGTAAGTCTTGGGACAGTCCAGAATGCAGTAGCTAAGATAGACAGAAGTGGTTAGAAGACTTTTATATCAGCTTTTCCAGGTAACTACAAGTAAGAGCTGGACGTCGTAATACTCTTTGTTAGCATACTTTAATAAGTGCTAAAGAGAGACTTTAGTAATCCTAATTCCAAAATCCTTCTTAAGATTGGGAAACTTATACATACGATTTATCGCCTATATGGAATACACCTTCAGTCTACTGCATAACTTTTGCAGCTCAATCCTTTATGACATTTCAAAGTGACGCATTTACAATTTTTGCAAAATGCATGCGCCGTTTCTGTGAATGGCAACTTATATAGTGTTTTATATGGTGTTTGGGATCAATTCCCGTCTGATATTATGTAAAGTTGAAAGCGCCTTCGGAGCACAAAACATTCTGGCACAGACAAAGGTCACAGCATTGGAGGCAAGCAACTCGCTGACAATTATTGGTCTTTATCGATTGAATGTTTTGCCATTGTCTGCACCGCCCAACCACCCAGCAACCACCCAGCAGCCATCCAGGCAACCGCAGTCTATGGCTGTCAGTTTCAGTTTCGAATGCAATGATGCAATTCTCCAGAGCGCTCAATACAAAAGTATGCCAATGTATTCAGATGGAGCTGCCACCACCGGCCGCCAGGTGGCGCACAATTTAAAGCGAGCGCCGCAAAGGCCGCTATACGAGATGCTTAAAGCTGAGAGAGACGAACGAGTTCATTGCATTTACTAGGAATTCGACGACGTAGCTAGCTAGAGCAATGCCAACTGCTGCGCTGATTACACACACACAATTATCACAACGGGCAGCTGATGGGTGGTGCTGGGTGGTTCTGGGTGGTGCTGGATCGTTGTCAGCACACCGCTGCGTAATCGGTTTGTTTGTTTATCAATAGAGCGGAATTTGAATGCGTCGTTATGCTGTCATCGCAGAGACTGCGGCTTAACCAGAGTCTGGGCTAAGCTCTGGGTCTGGTTCGGAGCTGGCATAGTGTTAAGGATGCCAACGGCAATGGTCAGGGCCACGGCCATGGGTGGTCCCCCCTTGGTGGTGTACACAAAGCAGCGCCACCGACGCACAAAAGAAAACAGAATCTAACAAGTTAAGCAGAGCAGAAAAATGTGCGGGGAGGTGAAGAACAAACTATTGGCCATGCCAATCAGAGGGCCCAAGCACTAAGTGGCCAAAAAGCTAATAAGTTACGACCAGAACTGAGCAATTTGGCAACAAAAGTGAACAAAGAGCCAGGGCTGAGGTGAATAGATTAGCCAGCACCGCCTAACCTTGACTTGTTAAATTTCAGAATTCTTGATTTACAGGAGATGTTGTTGGCAAATGTTTTTGATTCACTGTTTCATATTCCAAGCACAAAATTGCCTGCTAATTCGCAAAATGTACACAATTCCAATGAGCTCAGCAATCATTCTCACTGGGTGTTGGAAAAAAAAAAAAACTCAATTTAAGTAATTTATGTAATCTCAACGATCTCTGTGGAGACAATGTTAGGCAAATGCTGCCCGAAATGATTAACAGCTGTGAACCAGCGGCAGGCACTGCTTTCACTGCGTAAAAACAAAAACAAAAGCAAGAGAAAAACAATTTTTCTTGGCGCCGGAAGTTGAGTTGAGGCGGCTGATGGGGCACAAATTGAAGGTGTGGCTGGCTCTTGCTCTTGCAACTTGTTGCGTTGTTGCTTGTTTCCTTATGCCACACGATTCCCAGCGAAAGGGTTCACAAATTACTAGACCATGCGGGCATTGCGAAAGACCCAAGCCAAGAGCCCCGACTATGAGTCAGTTTTAGGCAAACCCTAGCTAAGTCGCCTGCTAAATCATGCCGGGCACACAATGTGGGTGAATGACCTTGACGATTAACCAACTAATAAATACAATAATCCAACAACAACAATCCAAATTTATTACATGCAGTTTCGCAAAAGCAAAACAAACGCCGCAAAACAAAAAAAAAGTTGTTTAAAGTTTATTTAAATTCCAGCTGCGTGCGCAAAACGAATCAAAACAAAATTCAATCAAAAACAATGGAAATTCATTAAGAAATGAGTTAGGGAATATGAAATACCCTTTTAGTAGAGGTTCATATTGATAAAGACTTTTTGATATGATAGAAATATTCCAAGTTAGGTATCTAGACAATTAGAAGAGGTTTTCCATAAAAGAAATATATAAATAAAAAGTTATTATAAACTAACATAAAGTATTATTAAGTTTGTATTATAAATAATTATATATTATTTATGCATATACATAAGTGTAGCTCTGCATATACTTTATGCCTAAAAAACTCAGATACCCTCTTTCAGTGTCTGCTCAAACACATTTCTTGAATCGAATGAATCATGGAGCGAACAATTCGCTCAGCTCGACTGCATCGCGTGCCGGCTGTGACTGCATTCGGCGCTTGGATTATGTAAGCCATACAAACAGCGAGAGATACAGAAAACGAAAAAAAACATAAAGGCGAACTCAAACAGAGGCTAAGAGAGAGACGAAACAACAGTGTGCCTTAGCTTGCCACAAAAACCTGAGCCGGGGTTTTCCCAAGGCCTGGCCAAGACTTAACGACCGGCTCGGAGCAATGAGAATTGGCTAGGCCAATTGCTAACTGAAGCTTGGCGTCTCTTGCAATTGCCTTTTGGCCGGGATTTTCCAAAACTCCATTTATTTTTTGGGCAAATCCGTGGCACAGTTGCAATACACAAATGGAAGTGAATGCGGTCGCGGCTGCAACTGCAGCTGCATACAGAGCTTCCCCATAATTAGAGCCCAATTTTAGCGCCTGCTTTGCATGAAGAAATGCCAAAATGGCGAGATATGTGGGAGTTATTCAGCTATTGATTATAAAGTCATTGTGACATACAGACAAAAAGCAGTGACCTTCGAGTAAAAAATGGGGGAACGACAGAGAGAAAGACTGAGAGAGAAAGAGACACTAAAGAGGAGTGTGAAAAATGACGCAGATTAACAAAGTTTTGAAGAGGCAAATTATGTATAAGCTGGAGATGATAAAGAAATATAAAACACGGTCCCACAAAATTCATGTAAATGAGAGAAATAGGAAGAAGTCGTTAGTTGTTTAGATGATGGGTTGAATGTTCATCTACTCTTAATCTACATTGATAAAAGAGACCTAAGTCCAGCACTACCTCTATCCCAGTAGGACAGACTTATGGGATAGACGTAGAAAGGGGTTATATATATATTTTTTATGCTTTCTAGACAAACTTAAGGCCTAACATGCATGTAGATAAGTATCAAGCAATCTATCAATGTCTAGTGTATTATAAGCAACAAACATAGATCCATTTTTTACTTGAGTTGCCCAAAGACCAAAAAATGAAGTGAAAAAGATTTCATTTAATATATTTTAACCTATAAAAAATCATCGAATTGAATGTCAAGCCCACAATATTTGACACATATCAACTTAAGAGCTATTCGATTATAGATTTGCAATTAAAAGATCAATCGAAGCCCTGAACCCGATTACAGAGCAACAGCTATTTGACTGGCACAAGGTGCCCAGAGCGGAGTACGCACAGCCTAAGGTCAAGTTCAAGCCGTGGCTACTGGGAATTTACTTGGCAAATATTGAAACTAATTTCCAAAAATCTCAATCGGAAGTGCGTTGACTATAAAGCAGGCTGCTTAAAACATGCCCCCAAAACCGACAAACGAAAATCAAAAAAGTTTTGCCTGACTCAAGCGAAAAAACCCGATGGTCAAAGCTGTGCGATTGATAAAAACTACACGAACTGTTGAGCTGCTGACTGTTTGGCAAACACTTAATGTCTAAGTAGGGTGAGAGACGATAAAATACCCTGTGAATAAATATGTGTGCAGAGAACGAAATGGAGAGAGAGAGAGAGAGAGAGAGAGGAGAGAGAAATAACCTATGACTTAAGTTTGCGTTATGGATTGGGCATTGTAGATAACTACTTTTAATATTTAGACAGGGTCTACTAATGGAGTCATAAAGTAAATAAGACATTGTATTCTATTAACCTTTAGAAAACCTACTAATAATACGAAATGATAATCGGATAATCTAGTAAAAAGATGACAGTCTCTGATTTCCTTTGCTTGATCAACTGGACACATACTACACTTGTGCATAGTGTTTCATTGATTACAGGGTATATAAATAGAGTGAAATGCTTATGCTGATTAGCATAATTAACACGGAGCAGCGGCCTGCTTACACATATTAACAGCTTTCTTGGAATCGTTAACATCAAATGGCACTTAAACGTTGCAAGGTCAATCACACACACAGTCTGATTGACTGATTGACCGAGTGCAAGTGATTGAAAGAGAGTATAGAGTGAGAATACTAATGCCTGATCACTGATCACTGACCATACACAACAGGGTTCGGCACGCGCTCTATTCCCAGGCAGAGCTACATATTAATATACAATATTTAATTTTTATGAACTTCGGGTAAAACCGCTAAACAGCAATAATAATGTTTGATTGAATGACTGAGCGAGCCGAGTAGTGTGCCTGGCCCTGGGGTAAATACGAGCTGTTGCTTCCAATTTATTTTTGGGACAGATCCGGTTTTCAGTGGCGTTGCCCTTTGAGGCTCGTCGTCGATTAGTCAGCGGCCTGATCTTTGGGTCAGTTTTTGTTGAATTTGCTGCTGACCCAATTAATAAGTGCAAATTTCATAAGCGCCCGCCTTATGCGGAAACTGTGGTGAAAATTTGTACATAAACGACTCGCGACATCAAGTTGCAGCCCACATGAAAAATATAAAAATAAAAATAAAAACAACAATACAATAATGAAAACATAAAGCGCTAATTTGGGACGTAAGAGTTTTCAACATATTTCTTTTTTTTTTAATTTTTAATTTTTAATTTGGGTTTCGTCTCCATCTCTTTAAGTTTGTTGTTAATGTGCCCCCTTTTAGTTTAGACGATTTACACGATTGCAACAAGCTTAATTTGTAGCTAAGGTTTCCGCGTAGAGCTCATCTTAACCTTCGCTGATACGCAGAATGCAGTTAGGCCAAAAGAAAAAACCCAAAAAGCAAAGCCTTTGACGTCATAGCCACGAATTGTGAGCTCTCTGTTTTGTTTTGAGCCAACAATTCGCAAACAAGCAACAGCAGCCGCAGCGACAGCGACAGAGCCAGCGACTGCGACGCCGACTTTGCGCATGCGCAACTTTTGTATAAAATCCAAGGCGCAGCCGAAAGCGAAATCAGTGAAGAAAACGTTAACAAACGAGGCAGACACAGTGTGGTGCAGTGCTGCAGTGATAGGATAACAAAAAAACAAAAAAACAGCACAAAGACTACTTACATAAGGATTACAAGCAACATATTGGAATATTTATATAAACAAGCGAAAGGTAAGAGTGAACAAGAAAGAGATGGAGTGAAAAGTGTTGCAAACCGTGAAATATAAGAGGATGTAGAAACATACCTGAAAGACGTGTGAATAAATGAACTACTAAAGTAGAGTTACAAAATTCGACATATTCATAAATATATACATATGTGTATACATAACAAATATTTAAGCTACAATAGATATTGCAAGTCTGAAGTGAACAAACTATGAGAGTTTTATAACATTTACTGTATACAATTGTATACAATAATAATTCCAATAAAAATCAAGAAATATCGCCAAGAAAGATAGAGTAACAAAAGCCAACATAGGCCTACCTATCAACCGTAATTATCTCTTATATATATGATCTCCCATATAACAACATCTACTCTCAGCTACTCTCAGCTCCTTTCTTCAGCTGGTCTCTTGCTAGCTCATTAGTTTAACAAGCTTCAATTGCAATCCCATTACCATAATAGCAGACTCGCTCATTGCCACGCCTACTATACCCATCAATGAGCAGTCAATATCCGATTGATATAGTATATATCGAAGTCAACGACCCAAACCCTATATATCAAAAAACTTTCACTGCAAATCTGAAGACAAGCTCCCAGTTGCACACACACACACATAAATTAACTTTATTGCTCAGGCAAAAAAAAAAATAAAATAAAGTCGAGTTCAATTTGCAATGCAACGTTGCACACGACTTCCGTTCGATGGGGGCTAAGCAAAAGTGCGCTTTATATAACCCGAAAAAATAAAAGAGCCAAAAGATCTCAGCCAGAGACTCTACAGCGACCCACGCTCCAGAAAGAAAAACACATTAAAAGCGTAAATGACATAACACGCAGCAAGCGGGCGGGCGGGCAGAGGCATGTAAATAGACGGGAGTTACGAAAATGCCGAGTCAAAAACTGACGCCGAACGGACGCTGCTGTCAAGGCAGAGATCAAGTTGAGCGATCAGTTTTTTTTTTTTTTTTCGGGGCTTGCCAAATCTCGAGCCAGGTAAAATTACCTCATTGAGCTGGAGTGAGCAAGCGGGGGAACGCGCCATCATGCACGGTCTGCGACCTCGAACGAAAGTAAAAGTCTTTTTAATTCAAGCCGCGCGGCGCTGAGTCAGCGCGAAGATTTGAGTAAGAAAGACCGGTTTCTTCTCGCAGTGCGATTGCCACAGCGAAATGCCCGTGAAAGAGCGGGCGGGGCAGAGCCAGAGTCGACTGCGTGTAAATTGGGACAATGACCAGTTGGCTTGAACATGCTCTGGGTTATTGGTGTCACAGAGATTATGCAATGGCCACAGCTAACTATGTTTATTGCTTTCCAGCACACGCACACACGCACACGCACACACACACACAGGCACGATGAGAATGAGAATGCGACACAGTTTAGTCTGTCTACTGGTGCTGACGGCCAGCTCCGCTCTGGTGGCCGCCGACTCCAATTGGGGCAATGAGTGGGCGCCCATGGATGTGCCGGACTCGATGCTGAGCAGACGCTCGGCGGACACACAGCCCGCGGCGGACGCACAGGGACGCAACTATGCGGTGCACGAGAGCACACAGAGCAACGCCACGGAAATCGATACGGTCATCGATCAGCTAATCAACTCGCGCCGCGAGGGCCGCAATCTGGGCGAATATGACGCCGTCTATGCCGATGGCAACATCGATCAGGCCCTGCAGGAGGGCAACGATCTGCAGGCGCGCAATCTCATTCGGGACAAGCTCTGCGGACTGGGTCTGATGAGCTGCGATGTGGAGGAGAAGCGTCCCTTCTACTCGACCATCTATGCCCAAGGACCACCGCCACCGTCCAGCTTCGGCGGCGGCCCCTATGGACCAGCCAAGCCCATGCCACCACCCAGCTACTTCAGTGGACGCCCACCCATGGGCCCGCCATCCAACTCAATTAACTCCTTCGGACCGCCGCGCAAGGTGGGCTATGAGGGCTCCTACAAGCCTCCGATGAACAGCCTGTACAGACCTGGCGGTCAGTTCGGCGGCTCCTATCTGGAACATCCACCATCCGGCATTGATGGCTCCGATGGCATCACCTACACCAAGCCCCCACCTGGCGCCATCATCTACGACAGCAAGCCACCTGGCCCACTCTACACTGGCTCGCCCAACGGACCCGGACCCATCTACAGTGGCCCCTCGAATGGCGTTCCCCCGTATAACTTTGAGAATCCCGAGAAGATCCAGGGCGCCAGCTCCTCGCTGAACGGCTTCTATTCCCAGCAATCGTCATCGTCATCTTCGGCCGCTACCTCGTCCAGCACCAAGGTTGTTGTGGGTGCTCCGCTCGATGCGGGTCTTCAGCAACATGTCCACCATCATTTCCATCATGTGGATGCCGGGGAGGGTGCCAATATTCCCACTGTTCCCATCCCAATTGGCAGTGGTCAAACCATCAACACCGACTTCAGCGCCTTGGCCCAATCCTCGGCCACGTACACGCCCCAGGCACAGGCAAGCAGCTCCGGCTTCACGCAGTCGAATGCGTTCACAGCTGGCTTCAATGGCGCCTCTCAGGGTGGTCTGCTCTCCCAGGGCTATCCCGGACAGAAGCCCACTTCCGGCTTGGGCAGCTTCGGTAGCAACTCTGGCTTGTCACAGTCCAGCTCCAGCTTTGGCCAGAACGGTTTCAGTGGCTCGCCCAGCGGCAGCTACCACAGCCAGAATCCCGACTACTACAAGAAGGAGCTGCACAGCGGTGCCTCCAGCGGCTACAATGGCATCTCCTCTGGCTACAATGGACAAAGCCAGGGTGGTCTGTACCAGGGCGCCGGCGGTGGCTATGACACGTCCCGTCAACAAATCGTCGATTGCCAATGCGTGCCCATCAATCAGTGCCCGGCTGCTGACCGTATTGGACGCAAAGAGGATCTGATTCTGGCCATCGATCCCAGAAATCTGGGCAAGGACATCGAGGCACTGAGCGACGATGCTGCGGCCAATGCCAATGCTACAGCCAAGGCTGACACCAAAGAGGAGAAGAAGGATGAGGATGAGAAGAAACGCACACGTCGCCAGGCCGACGCCGACAACAACAACAAAGAGAACGACAGCAGCGATCTCTCATTGGACGCCCAAGGGGTAAGTGTCTGTGAAGACTTCAGTTCTTTAGCTCTTGTTAGTGGCCGACTAATGCAATTGACACTTAGTATAATGCTCCCTAGTTGAGACTAATTGTGATCTAGTTCCCCACACACACACACACATACACACAAGTAAACAAACACCTACACATACACAAACACAACTCAACTGCACGCATTGATCAACGCTCCACGCTCAACTCAAACTCCGCCAAAGGTAAACCAAATAACCCCTGCTCGTCGTCGTCTTCCTGCGTGGGTTTGTCTGCCAACGACACTGGGATTCGTCACTAATCCAAATGCAACTAAAAAGAAACAACAAACAACCAACCAACCTAACCACGCACGGGTTCTAAAATTGATCGCACGTCCACGTCCATCAGCTCTTGGGGCTAACACCGTGTGTCCTTCTTCCAGCAGCGTTTTGGCGCACTGGGACCATCTCCGCTGCCACTGCCCGCCCTCCAAGCCATTGAGCTGATACAGCGCAAGATTCTGCCCACATATGGCGTTAGCTTCGGTCTGCCCTACCCCTCGGCTGGCCATCCAGGCGGCTATCCAGGCAATGTCCTGAACGACTATTATCCCGCACAGAATCCCAACTTTGGCTCGCTGGGCCCCAATGGCCTCAATCTGGGTCTGGTCAATGTTAATCCCCTCGTCTCGCTGCAAGTGAGCAAAACGGATTACGGCGAGAATGTGGTCAAGCCACTGGTCAATCTTCACGTAACACCCAATGCGAATATCATTCAGAAAGTGGGCGATTTCTTCAAGAAGACGCCGAGCGAGGTGCACAGCACGCATTACCATCATCACGATCACTTCAGCGGCTACGAGCATGAGCATCATCCGCACCACTATAGCGCACCACCGCCAACACACCACCATCACGTTTTCGAAAGTTCAGGCCCACACTTTGACGTGGAGATGGTGCACAGCTCACCCATCTTTGAGTACCACAGTGGACCCTCGCTGCATGTGCCAACGCAGCATTATCATCACGCTGAGCACCACTCGGAGGCTCCATTTGAGCACTCCTACAATTCCATTTATCCCGAAGCTTCTCCCGAAGAGTTTGGCTCCACTGGCTTCGGCAGCTACGGAGACTATTCTCAGCATTACGAGCGCAGCGTCAATGCCACTGCCCCCGACTGGACGGCGCCCAGTCGTCGGGGCAAGCAGCTGAATTTGGGGCAAGTTCATAGCATTCCCGTCCAAGCGCCTGGCGCTGCGGCGGGCAGTGATCACATAACCTTTCCCCGTGATCGCAGGCGACGCAGCATTGATAAGGCTGAAGAGTTTGAGTTGAGAGCGGAGCAGGTAACCATAGTTGTGGACAGTTGAACGATCCCGGACTGTTAGACATATGCAAATCCTCTGTTAAGCAGATGCTAATCCTTCCTTCTCCATCCTTGCAGCGTGCTTACTACGGCAACCGCCCTGTGGAGAAGACCTGTCGCATCAATGAGGTCTGCTGCCGTCGTCCACTGCGTCCCCAGGCTCCTCCCCAGCAGCAGCTGGGACGTTGTGGCGTGAGGAATGCTGCCGGCATCACGGGCCGCATCAAGAATCCCGTCTATGTCGATGGTGACAGTGAGTTCGGCGAGTATCCCTGGCATGTGGCCATCCTCAAGAAGGATCCCAAGGAATCGATCTATGCCTGCGGCGGCACTCTCATTGACGCCCAGCACATCATCTCGGCGGCCCATTGCATTAAATCGTAAGTCGACTCTAAGCTCTTCTAGAAAATTTGGGCTAACATTCCATTTCCTTCCACAGTCAAAATGGATTCGATTTGCGCGTGCGCCTGGGCGAATGGGATGTCAATCATGATGTGGAGTTCTTCCCCTACATTGAGCGCGATGTTGTCTCTGTGCACATTCATCCCGAGTACTATGCTGGCACTCTGGACAACGATCTGGCTATACTGAAGCTGGATCACCCCGTCGACTTCACCAAGAACCCGCACATCAGCCCTGCCTGTCTGCCCGATCAGTATTCCGACTTCACCAACGCTCGCTGCTGGACCACCGGCTGGGGCAAGGACGCCTTCGGCGAGCACGGCAAATACCAGAACATCCTCAAGGAAGTGGATGTGCCAATTCTGTCCCATCACCAATGCGAGTCGCAGCTGCGCAACACCCGTCTCGGCTACAGCTACAAACTCAATCCAGGCTTCATCTGCGCCGGCGGCGAAGAGGGCAAGGATGCGTGCAAGGGCGACGGCGGCGGTCCTCTGGTCTGTGAGCGCAACGGCGTCTGGAACGTGGTCGGCGTGGTGTCCTGGGGCATCGGTTGCGGCCAGGTGAATGTGCCCGGCGTCTACGTGAAGGTCTCTGCCTACTTGCCCTGGATTCGGCAAATCACGCAGAGCTACAAATGATTATTGGAGACAGTGCCCAGAGCGGGGGCCGTCACAGCCAATGACGACACCTCCGATCAATTCGTATTTCACTTTTGAGCAGCCATTTCCATTGCGCAACGCACTCTTTGTTGGCCCACGCGTGTTGACTGTTACCGCTCGATACCGTCTTGTTTAGGCCTTTTCCTTATTACCTTGTTATTATGATTTTTTGCTACTTTATTATTTGTTGTTCAAAAACACTCTTTGTCACACTCAGATTCGATTGTTGGACAAATATGTTAGCGAGTGGCCGAGTTAAGCGCTCTCCACTCTGAAGCTTCGATTCGTGCATCGTGTATAATAGTAGTGTTTATATTAATTAATTTATTTTTTATACTCGTAATAAATTAAAAACTATTTAAATACATTAATTTATCAAAGAAAACGAAACGACTTTTCAATTATAATTATATAAGTTGCTATGACTTTATATATACAATTATAATATAATCATGTGTATTATATTATATTGCAAGAAATATTACCTAACAGGCAAATATACAATAATTAATATAAGCAAAAGGATTTAGAGATACTGGACCCAGCTAGTCGACTAAATTCTTAAGAAAAGTTTCAGCATGCACTACCAAAAACACGTATATAAAGAGGTTCTATGAGTAGACTGTTGGACCGACGACTGTAGGAAAACGAAGGCGCCGACAACAACGATCTATGCTGCACTTAGATTAGTGAGAGAGGGAGCGTGAGAGTGAGAGAGAAGTTGAGAGATAGAGAGAGACAGAGATAGAGAGAGAGAGAGAGATAAAGAGAGAGAGAGAGGTCGAAATAGAGAGAGAGAAAGTAAGAGTAAAAGAGAGAAAGATGGCAACGTTTTTCTAGACTATCTCTGTCATTTAGGCACCCACTTTATATATTATGACGACCCAAAATACCATATCGAGACAGCTAGTTATATATCATAAACATATATCAACCACATTTTATATACTTTCATTCACACAATTATTTTACATAACACACATTTTCCACACTTTTCTGATATTTTAAATATATAAAAAAAAAAAATAATTATATATTTATATTTTTAATTAATATTTAAAAGAAAGAGAAGAGTTAACACATAAAAAAAAAGTTGTGCTGCAAGCGAAATACTATTATAACCAGCTTAAGATCAATTACAATTGGGTGCAACCCATTAAAATGCGAATTATAATATTTTTTTGGCTGTTTTGCACCACCCATAATCACAAGCAGCATAAAGCGAGCCACCGTGCTAACAAAACATTAAGAGAGACGCCATCAAAGCGCGCACAACTATGAACTTCCTCGAGCGGGTGTGTGGAAAAGTAAGTAAGTGTGTATGTCTGTGTGTGTGTGTGTGATATTCAAATATATCATAAAGTCTCACATGTTGAGTGCCCGTTAAACTCAAGAGCCGCAACAAGACTTTCCGCACTACTAAAAAAAAAAAAAGTAAATTTATAAAATTTCTGCACCGCTGCCTGAATCGCAGGTGTATAAAACCCATTGGAGCTGCTGGAGCAGAGGCTTAATACAATTTAGACAACGAGATGTACAACAAGTGCTTGAAATACCTTATACTGGGTGAGTTCAAGGATTACCGCAGACTGCTCTCAGGGATTAATCACAATTCATCAATCAATCAATCGCAGCGCTGCTTTGCGTTCAGGTGTTGGGCAGGCTGCACAAGCGCAATGGATACTTCTACAGACAGCAGCCGCAGGCACAGCATCAGTATGGCAGCGGCGGCAACTACTTTGAGCCTTCGCTACCCGGACACGAGGAGGCAGTGGAGCTGCATCATCATCCACAGCTGCAGCAGCACCAGCAGCATCAGTCGTCCCATCACAGCAGCAGTTCCAAAAGCCATTCCAGTGATAGCAGCAAAGCAGGTTACAGCATAGGCAGCGGCCTGCGCTCCATTGCCCAGGGATCGGCAGATCAGGCTTACAGCGCCGTCGCGAATCAACACGCTGCTGCCAAGCAGGCGGCTTTTATAGCCAAAAACACCTTGGCGCAAGCTGCATCCCAGGCAGCTGCCACAGCGCAAGCGGCGCTCGCGGGCAAGCAGGTGATACTCCAGGAGCTGGAGCAACAGGCAGCCGAGGCACAGCGTGCTCTCTCGCGCGAGCTGGAGCAACTGAAGGCGGCCAAGGTGTCCGCGAAGCTGGCACAACAAACTGCGCAGGCTGCGCATCATCACATCTCGGTGCTGACGGCAGCCCTCAACAATGCCAAGTCGGTGGCCGAGCAGGCGGAGCAAACGGCTACCGAGGTGTCCAATCAACAGGCCTCACAGGCGACCATGGTGGGACAGGCGAAGAATCGGGTGGAACAGGTAGAGGAGCAGTTACAGCAGGCGCGCGTGGACTATGCTGCCACCAAGGAGTCGGCTCTGAAGGCAGCTTCCTCTGCAGCGGCTGCACAAGTGAATGCCTCCAAGGCGGCGGCACATGCTACAGTTGGACTCCATGAGAGCATCAATCAGCAGGAGCAGCATCGTGAGGAGGAGGTGGAGTCGTACGACGAACAGCTTGACACCAGCGGAGTGGGTCACACAGCCAGCGACGGGGCTGAAGAGCGTTCACACACCGGCTAGTCCACTTCAGAGTATTACAATTCTAGCTTATATATTTATGCGATTTATAAGTGAATCGAGCCAAAAAGCAATCAGCACACAACCCATGTTAATACACACTTGATATAATAAATTTCATTTATTTAACTAAACTAGTCTTCAATAGTAATAATTTGAACATACACCGCGTTGCCAACTACCTCAAGCACCATGGCTAAACAATAAGTGGCAACGCTGCCAGTTTCACAGCTGTTTGCATAACGAGTGAATGGCATTTGTGGCGAAGAAGCAGCGCACACCGGAATAATAATAAAATAAAATTTACATTGCTCAGTTTTGATTAATTAAAGAGCGTGCAAGATGAGTCAAAAAGTAATTCAGTACATTGGGCGCAAAACTGACTTTCGCGGCAGCTCTCTGTGGGAAATCGTCGGCAATCTGCCCGACTGGGGCATCGGTCGCATGGTCATACGTAACATGTTTCAACGCTACCCGGAGCCCTGCTACATGCGTATACTAAAAGTGCAAGCCGTCGACGAGCAGGTAAGAATGGGAAAGAAATAAAATAGGAATAATTTCTCATATTTGTCTCCTCTATGTAGGCCGACAGTGAGCGCAAGGTGCGCGTAACTGTGCAGAAGACATGGCGTGGTGTCACCCAACCCAAACCCGTGGAGATCTACAGCACTAGCTATAAGGCCGATTACGAGCTGGTGCCTGTTGACCAGGAGCACAAATATCTAGAAAATAAGAAAAAAGTGGATTCCGTTGTGATACCCACAAAGATTGAGCTGCCGCCACTGCTACGTGAATATATTAAGGATGAAACTGGCGATCCAAATCCATTAATCAATGTGCATTTCAAGAAAACGCACAACAAGCAGGCACGTCTGGCCAAGGACGGCGAGCAGCCGACGCTGCAGCTATCCATGGACGTTGGCAAGCCACCACAAGTTAGCGCCAAGCTCTATGATAGCTTGCTATAACGGATGTGCTGCATTAACTTTGGACACCTCGACACTTGTTGCATTATTAAATCTTTAATTTTAACTTAATCACAATGGAATTTAAATATCTACGGAATGGATTAGTGTTCAGGCACTCTGCCTAACTCTTGCTTAGCTCTTGCGAGCGCAATTTGCGCGTCAGGTTATCCACCTCGAGGCCCAGCACATCGAGATTCTCTTTGAGCGTAATATTCTTTAGCAGCGTGTCCTCTAGGACAGCCTGCAGCTTTTTATTAATCTCAAGTGAGAGCTCCAAAGACATACCCTTGCTCTCAGCTCCCTTGACTCCTCCATAGATGGCAGCCATGACGCCATTGCCATATTTGACCAGCTCGCTTTTGCTCTGATCACTTTTGCTGGAGGTGAGCGCGCCGGCTGTCTGATCTCGCAGCATATAATGCTGCACAACCTTGGATTTCTTTTGCACCTCGGAGACCAGCATTTGTGTGTGATTCTCCAGGAATTCAATGCGCTCTGTTTGTCGTGCTGAAGCCTGTTGCAGACGCAAAATGCGCTCAACTAAGACTTTCTTCGAAGGTACTGCTTGTAGGTCTGTTACTGGCGCTGCTGTCGGCTGGGCTTGTGACACACTGTTGACCACCGTCTCAGATTCGGATGACTCGCTGGCACGGCTGCCCTGGCTGCTGCTGCGACTGTGTGTGATCAGCTGCTGCTGTTGCGGCTGTTGTTGCAATTGTTCCTGGCTCAAGTCATTCATTGCCTGCTGACAGTTGCGGCAGTAGCCCGCTGGCTTGGCATCCACAATGCCTTTTTTGTACTTTTGCAGCTCTCGTTGGAGCTCTTTCACCTGCGTCGCATGCTTATGTTTCGTTGCCTCAAAGTGATTCTGTAGCTCTTCCAGTTTAGCATTGACCACTTCGTACATCTTTGTCTTCTCGGACAGATGTTTGGCCAGCAGCAGACGTTCCTCAATCTTCTCCATTCCCTCCGCATGCATTTGCTCCTCTAGTTCCAAGTATTTGGCGTCGAATGCAAGCAGCTCCTGCTTCAGCAATTTATTCTCCGACTCGAAGCCTAGCGACTGGTTATAAATAGAAATAAGAATTTTCATATTAGTGGCGGTTTCTTCACATGGCCTCGGTGGCGCAGTAGGCAGCGCGTAAGTCTCATAATCTTAAGGTCGTGAGTTCGAGCCTCACCCGGGGCAGGTAACTTTTTTGTCTTTTATATTATTATCTTATCAGGAACTTACTTTGACTTCTGCCAAGTATATATCATTTTGAAGCTTGACTATTAGCTCGGTCATCTCTTTGTTAATGTTCAGCAATTCCTGTCTCTTCTCCTGCAGCTGTTTCGAATCTACTTCATTATCCTGCACCAGGGATTCCAGCTCTTCTATCCTCGTCTGCGCCTCAACTAATTTCTGCTCGTTGCTGTTCAAATAATGAATAATAGAAGTTAATTATTGTATATATAATTGCAATTTTATTAACTAAAGCTGCATACATTGTATTCTGTGTGCGCAGCAGCTGCAGCTCAGCCAGCTGGCTATGCAATTTCGCTGAATTTAAGAGCTCGTCGCTGTAGGCGGCATCTATTTGGCTATGCTGCGCCTGTAACTCCTTGAACTCCCCCGAAAGCTGTTCATGCTGCAGAGCAAAGGAAATTGATTACTTACAAGTATTCATATATGTATGTATATTTCGATTTTACCTCTTCTTTTAACTGCTGCAGCTGCTGTTGCAATTCCTTATTAGCTTCGCATTGCTTTTGGTGCTCTTTATTTAGCTTGTCCAGTGAATCAGTCTTGCTTTTGATTTCATGTTTAAGCAGTATTGTGTTAGCTTCAAATTCCATCTTGAGCTTCTCTGTAAGAGAATATATATTATAGATATATTCTAAAGAACACTGTGCACAAGACCCAACCATTGGCCTTTTCTTCTAGCTTATTTGGCGCATTGCGTTCCTCTTCCAGCTTGCGCTCCAGGTTCTAGAAAAGATGAGTATTCATTATTCATTATTTATATAATTTATGCATATATAGAGATGAAGAACTCACTGCCTTAGCTTCTACTTCAATGTTAAGCTTATTGGCATGATATTTGAGCTTGGATTCCAAGTGTCCCATTTCCGTTTTAAGCTTCTCACATTCTCTTTGATACTTGCGCACTTCGTTGCACTGCAAAAAATATATAGTGGAGTTAAGTATAATCCTCTTCAGCTCTCTTTCACACTTACCTTCTCATCTATGATATAGGTCATTCGTGACTTTTCCTCGTGCACCGCCTGGAAGCGTATGGAGACATTTTTCACCTCCTTTTTGGCATCTGCCAGCTGCTTCTCCACAGTCTCTTTTTCTTTTTTGGCATCGATGAGCAGCTTCTCCTTCATAGCAAATTTAATCACTGTGCTCTCCTTCTCCTTGTTGGCCAGATCCATCTCATTGCGAAATGCCTGCTTCTCCTTCTCCAATATCGCATTCTCCCTCTGCAGAAGTGTCATCATATTATCCTTCTGCACATTTGAGGTACGCAGTTGTTCCAGTTGGCGTTCATAGTTGCGACGTTGTTCCTCCAGCTGTGCAAGGCAATGCACATGTGAGAGGATGTCCCGGCTGTCCTTGTTTTCCTTGCTTTCCTGTTCATCCTGCGCCTTGAGGTCTGCGTAACTAATTCCCGTTGCTGGCTCATGTTCCGCCTTCTCCTTCTCTTTAACCGGTTGCTCCACAACTGCTGCATGAATTTCGGTAACTACTTCCAATTCACTCTTATCTTGTGTACTTTTATCTGCAGCTTCTGCCTTTATAGGGCTTTGTTCGTTTTGTACTTTGTTTTCGCATTCCAGCTGCTGTTTACCTTCTAGAGCAATTTCTTCATCCACGTCGGCGTCATTTGCTAATTTTGTTACTTGCTTCTGGTTTGTTGACTCACTGTTATTTTCATCATTTAAATTAGTGCACTCATTAGTTGGCTCTATAGCCGTCTCCATTTTTAAGTACTTAATAAACAAATGCTAAATATGAAAATAAAAAACAAACTGATTTGTTTTTACATTTTCTCTCCCACTGAAAATACCATTCACACAGCGAAACAAAATTATTATTATCGATAAGTAACCTGTTATCGGACTGCTGAATTTGAATAGAGATGAGCTGTAGTATCAGCAGTGATCATAATTATGTATATAAATATATATGTATGTTAATTTAACTTTACCAAAATAAGATACATTGATGATTGTTTGGTAAAACTTTGTATTTTATTTAAAAATATAGTGTAAGCTTTGCAATCGTTTTTAGTATATCGTCGTGCAGTATGTGCCGCGCTAAGTCAGCCACAGCGATTGCCGAGAAGTAATTCGACTTTACTCATCTCTAATGCAAAAGTAAACAACGATGGTTTGCGCGTTGGGCATCGAGGGCAGCGCCAATAAAATTGGCGTTGGTATTATAAACAATGGCAAAGTATTGGCAAATGTGCGACGCACATACATTACACCGCCCGGCGAAGGTATGTAAAATATATACAGTATAGTTTCACTACTTTATCTTCCCTTATATGCAACAGGTTTTCTGCCTAAGGAAACGGCTAAACATCACCGCGAGGCGATTTTGGGCCTTGTGCAAGCCAGTTTGAAGGAGGCACAATTGAAACCTTCTGACTTGGATGTAATCTGCTATACAAAGGGTCCCGGCATGGCTCCTCCACTGTTAGTAGGTGCCATTGTAGCACGCACTTTGTCGTTGCTTTGGCAAAAACCTTTGCTGGGCGTTAATCATTGCATTGGCCACATCGAAATGGGTCGCCTGATAACAGGTGCCCAGAATCCAATTGTGCTGTATGTGAGTGGTGGCAATACCCAAGTGATTGCCTACTCTAATAAACGATATCGCATCTTTGGCGAAACCATAGATATAGCCGTGGGCAACTGCTTGGATCGGTTCGCGCGCATAATTAAACTCTCGAACGACCCAAGCCCTGGCTATAACATCGAGCAGCTGGCGAAGCAGGGCAAACAGTATATCAAATTGCCTTATGTGGTAAAGGGAATGGATGTCAGCTTCTCTGGCATTCTGTCACACATCGAAGAGCTGGCAGATCCTGGCAAAAGACGTAATAAACGCAAGAAGCAACAAGATGAGCCCGAGCCAGAGTATAGTCAAGCGGATTTATGTTACTCGCTGCAGGAAACGATCTTCGCAATGTTGGTGGAGATAACAGAGCGAGCCATGGCACACTGTGAATCCAATGAAGTAAGATATCGACTTATTAGATATAGGTGATTGCATATTTATATGTATTTTATCTACAGGTGCTGATAGTCGGCGGCGTTGGTTGCAATGAGCGTCTGCAGCAGATGATGGGTATTATGTGCGAGGAACGCAATGGCAAAGTCTTCGCCATCGACGAACGCTACTGCATTGACAACGGTTTGATGATAGCTCACGCAGGCGCTGAAATGTTTAAAGCCGGCGTCCAAATGCCTCTGGAAGATGCCTTTGTTACGCAACGCTATCGCACGGATGAGGTGCTGGTTAACTGGCGGAAGGATTAACTTAAATACAGTTTACTTGGTTCTTTATTAAAAACTACCCGCGACAATTGATGTGTACAAAGCGATTAATAATCATATGTCTGTTCTTTAGCTATGTGCGTATTCCCTTAGAGCGCCGGCTCTTTGCCCGTCCAGAGTGGCTTTATCTCCAGGGGTATGATGCGCTTGCCCTCAATCACATACACGGCGCCGTTCTTCTCCTTCTCCAGCACATTAAGCATGCAGCGCGCAACATCCGTGGCGCTCTGTTTGCTCAGGCGATCCAAAATCTTGTACGTCTCATCGCTGGTCTCTGGGAAAATGATTTTCTCCGTAAAATTGGTAAACATATCCGTCATGGTGGCACCCGGACAAACTGTGGCAAACTTAATGCCCGAGCGTTGATAAAACTTGTCATTCTGAGTGGAGGATTAGCATTATTATATAGGTATATAAGAGTTGCTCAATTTAGCTACTTACACCCAGGCAGCGCGTAAAGTTGATGATGCCCGCCTTGGTGGCACCATAAACAGGTATGATAAACATCGGATCGAGACCCACTACGGAGCTCATGTTAAGCACAAGCCCTCCATTGCCGCCATTCTCCTTGCTCATGTACTGCAAAGCGCTCAAAGTAGAGTTGATGATGCCGCCCTAAAAGAAGAGAAGAGATGGAGAGAAATTGAGAGATTATTAATATACCCCACGCCTGCAGCTGCTCTTCTGCTCACCAGATTAACCAACAGCGTGCGTTGGACATCCTTGTCATTGAATATGCCCGCCACATTGACCACAATATCAATGTTGCCAAAGGTCTTCTTGATCTCCTCGTAGGTGGCCTCCACGCCCTTCTTGTTCGCCACATCCATTTTGATGATCATGACGCTTTGCGTGGGATGCGCCGCGCGCAGCTTGACAAACTCCTCCAGATTATCTTGTATGTCAATGATGGCTAATTTCTGGAAGCACACAGACATTGTTGTAGTTGCCTAGGTTAGCTAACATCCTAAACTTACGGCGACTCCTGCTACCAGTAGCTGCCTGGCCACCTGTAGACCTATTCCTCCGGCACCACCCGTAACCACCGCATTTTTACCTCGGAACGCCATGACTCTATGCTCGACTCTGAATCAGAAAACTGTATACAATCCAATCTCTGCGGCTGTCGCGGCTGCTCTGCTGCCTTCAGGGCTAACCGTGCCCCTTTTATAGCCCCATTGGATTAGTGTTATAAGCGCACAGTAGTTGGGTTATATGATATGCCGTCTTATATCCGATCTGTGATTAGCACCGTTCGACTAGCTGCAATTGATCGTTGGCTGCATTTATTATTATGCAAAAGCCTATCCGATTTCCGATTTACACAGTGGCTTAGTCTAGCGTTTGATCTGCTTCACAGTGCTCTGGTTTTTGCAGCGAGGTCGCCTTTGTTGTCGTTCGCCTCTTTGACTGCTCATCCCGCTCAGATGTAAGTGTATGTGAGTATATGTGTAGCTGCACTCTGCCCATCAAAAGTGACTGAATTATATCAAGGACTTTCTATGTATTTCAGTTTATTCGAATTAAAAGTAAAGCATACACAATCTGTATATATTTATATATGCTATAAGTACATATTATTATTATTATTATTATTATTATTATTATTAAACTTTGTAAAGTGTATTATTAAAAGTTGTTGTGCTACGCTTGCAAAAATGTCAAACTTTTTATAAATCTATATTCATATGAGATATAAACTTGATTTGGATGTGTAAAGGTTTTGTTTGATTTGATTTTGAACTTTTGGGCCGTTGCGTATGTTAAAATGTAAAACAAAATAAAACAAACAAAAACTGTAAATATTACCAAAAATTCTATAAATTTATTTTATGCACTTAAAACACAACTTATATTTTAGAGAAAGGATAAAGAGCGAGAGAGAGAGAGAGAGATAGAACTCAGGTGCTATCAGTAGAAACACAAAATAATAAATTAGACAAAAAATCAGTTAAAAGTGTGAGTGAATGAGTGGAAGTGGAAAAGCTTGTAGGATCATTTAATGGGCGCCATCGTAGGTGTCTTTGTGCTGATAGCCGCTGACATAGCCAGAGTCATCGACCAAATTGCGTCGTCCAGCAATGCCTTTGCCCTTGCCGGAGGCATCGAAGCGCTCCTTGTGTGAGCCCGTATACTTGCTGGGATCTGTCAAGCGGTCCACAGCAGCCGCTGCCTTGCCAGCCTATCGAATATACATATATGAGAAATGTATAATCTCTATTTGTTTATAGTCATAAGAGCTAGATACTTACAGACACCTGCTGGACACCTGGTGCTCCACAGCTGGCCATTTTCTGCTTAATCGTCGCCAGCTCCACCTTTTTCGTCTTGGCCAAATCCTCGAGGAATTTGTTGTAGTCGGGCAGCGTTATTTTCATGGCCTTGAATTTCTTAAAGTGTATGCCCGTATCGGTGGTTGTGATCTGCTTGTCGAACACCTTCGCCTGCTTCATCCATTTGTCGCTCTGCGAGAGCGTTATCTGCCTGCCATCGGATTTGGTATCGCCAAACTTGGAGAATGCCTTGAACTGATCCGCAAATGTGACCTTCGGTGCGGTCTCCTCCAGAGCCAGCTGGCCGAGCTCCTCAACGGGCGCCGCACTGCTGCCATTTGCTGTCTCCTCAGTCATGATGTTGGCTCTGCAAGGGATTCAAAGATTGGGTTTCAGTTTACAGATCTTGCGATTACATGGATATATGTATATATATTGTTATTGTTGTTGCGCAGTTAGTTGCTCACCTGTGAGCACAACGCTTATTAACATTTTGCTCTAGCTCTGCTCTCTACATCGGGCTATAGCTTTATACGAATTAAAATCCGATTTTACATGCTCTCTCACTCTCTGCCTGATATAGAGATAGCTTATCAAACTACGCTGCTATTGTTTGTATATACATATATTCTTTATTCCGATGATATCATACGCTGCGTGAGCTTTCGCAACTGCTGCTCGCTAATGGACTGTGGAAGGTTGCTCGCATCGAATGGCCAAGAGCTGCTCTCGTAGCTCAAACACATTTGCTCATTAGCGTCCATTTGAATTCTAATTGGAATATCAAACAAAACAGTTGTTGTTGCTTCAAAGTTCTTTGAAAGTTTTAAGTTAGCTACACTTACTATATTTGCTATTACTCACTAGCTATACGAAATGGAATGGTTTATTATAAATTTGATCAATCATTTCAAATTTTAATTCCAACTATAGGCAATCCATCGTCTATGTATTTTTAATCGAACAATATATCATATATCGCATATTCATCATATTGATAATCTCATCTTTCCAGTTTCTCACAGTGTATGGCAATCAATTAATTTAACCCACAGTAACACGTACCGTTTCGCTGTGCCCTACGGGTCGTGTATAGACTTAAGAGCACATAAATCGTTTAGATATTTTCAGAGCTCAAGACAGCGCATAGCATAAATTGTCGTCATGTTTAACATGGATGTTAAAGATCTGTAGTAGGGGCCCGCACAAATCGAACAATAAACAGTAAATAAAACGTGAGCAACGATCATTAATTATTCGGGAATCCGCAACTATGTATATGGTAGCTTTATGCACATCGACAGACCGAATTGTGGTAGCCGCACGAGCATAATTTAAATGAAGATAACGTCCCGGAAGGCAACCAGTTAAGAGGGAGAGACAGCGAGAGCGGAAAGACTGAGCCATAACCAGATTCCATATCCAGATAATTGAATGCGATGAGCTGACGATAAGATTGCCTGGGTCAAGGTTACTCTGCTCAGATCGAGCAGCAATCCATGGAGCGTAACAAATGTTGACTTTTGCATCGACAGCTACATGAGCTACATCAGCTATATAAACTATATATACTCCTATAGATACGCCCGCAAGTGCATGTTTAATTAGGGGTAAGGGGGAACTTTGTCTAAATCGCACGGCTTATGTCATCGACATTCAGCATTACGCGCCGCAATTACGTCGCTCGGGGTTCGGTTTTTGGGTGAGGCAATTAAGTACAAATATACATACATATGTATGTATATTTGTATAGAGAGATGCAACTGT
The DNA here is from genome assembly GCA_035045965.1 of Drosophila aldrichi. Lineage (NCBI taxonomy): Eukaryota > Metazoa > Arthropoda > Insecta > Diptera > Drosophilidae > Drosophila > Drosophila aldrichi. Next base: position 12,556,195 of record JAWNOM010000501.1, read on the forward strand.
GAAATTATATATATAATATGATTAGCTAGCTCAAGCGATAAGCCAGCTACAGTGCAGACCTGTCGAGCAGCTACTAGAACTATTAAAGTCTCTTTTCTTATGAAAAATAAAATTACCACAGTGAAGACTTTATGAGAACACCTAAAGTATGCAGCTCCTTAAGTTTATATGTGTATCTGCCCAAACCTAAACTCTGCTCTCAACAGTCAACAAATGCTACTTAAGATTTGTGTTAAATTTATTTATATAATATTATATTTTATTATATTATATTATATTATAAAACCATAAATCATAAATCTTATCGCTTAAGCCCACACATACACACAGCTAATAATGCCAACAAATTTTGACAAGAAAATGTTTATTTTAAGCACAAAATCTTCCCCGATTTCTCATAGATTTTGTTTGCAGCTGTCACTGAGCTACAAAGGCAATGGGTAATCTTTAGCGAGCACTTACTGCATTACTAGGTCTTTACTGTAATGTCTGTCTACTCTCTGCCAGGTTTTACTCTCAGCTCGATCGTATATGTTATAGGCGCCTCAGTCAGCTCCACAAATGTCAAGTGTAGAAACTAATTACAGCGCTGCGTGCCTGTCACGCCCATTACGATGATTTGTTACGCAGCCCTTTTCTGTTCGGGTAATTGGAAACCCATAAATACTTTTAAGAAACAACAACGAAACCCGCAAAACATGACAAAAGGCAATACGAACAAGCCAGACGAATGGGCAAGAAAACGTGGCTAAGATACAATCGAGAAAAAGATACTTCATAATCCGCTTTGGCCGGCGGGACCATTAATATATAGAGACAAACATACATACATAGGGGTATATATATATAGCTATATATGTATATCTATATATATATATATATATAGATGACTATATGAATGGTTTGGCTCATCTCGCAACATCCGCATCTCGAGCTGGCAGGCAGCGTGTGGCTATCCCAATATATTAATTAGGTTTAGCCAAAATTGGAGAACAATATGAATGCCAATTGATGTGTTTGGTTCTATAAGGCAAGCAGACGTAACGATTAAGTGATACGTGTGAGAGATTGACTAAAAGATACCCTGTAAGCAGCAGCTATCAATTAACAAACATTTTTGTATATGAAAATTAAAAAAAAAAAAAAAAAAATGGAAACATTATAGCCTTAAAATAAATTTATAATACATAATAAATATATGATCATTTTCTGATAATGAAGGTCATCATGTAAAAAAGACTTCTTTGTATAGAATTGAATGGAAGCGACTTTATTGCTCTAGTTTAATTTTCTAGCCGAAAGGTATTAAAACGTCTACTCAAGAATAGTGAATAAAAGAAAGAGATTGTCTTCCAATATGAATTAAAGACTTAGTTCTGAAGGTAAACATCCATAATATTACGACCTCTCTTTAATGCAGGCTATAAAAAGTGCGAGATTTTATAGAGCTCTAGATATAGTTTACAATGTGAACGACTGCCCCAATTTTTTAATACGATAAGTATATGAAATATTGGTCGCACCAATGCATATTTATTAGAGGCATGTGAAACGCAACGCATTTAAACAGGAAACGCAATACATGGCATGGCAGAGGGCGGCAGCTGGGGTGGCTGAAGGCAGTGGGTGGGTTGGGGTAGGTGTCAAGGGTGTCACACATAATACAATACGAAAAACATTGAGCTGAGGGGGGTCAGCCCTGGCGCAGCATGAGTGGAAATAGCGACAGAGGCAGAAGCAGAGGAAGAGTCATGGGTCTATGCTTAAGCATATTTACATATATGTATGTATATTTGTATGTATGCATGAATGTCTGAGTAGCCCTCAAAACGCTGCTTATGACTCTGCCTCTGCCGCTGCCTCTGCCTCTGTCGCAGCAGCTTATAGATGACATCACCTGCCCTGACTGCGAGTCCCGTTTGAAGCAGGAGCACAGGAACGCGCAAGCGCCGCATACATACAAACGGAAGCACAAATGAGAGGGGAAAGAGAGAGAGAAGGAGAGAGTGAGAGTCTGATTGAGAGGCGGGAAAAGGCGCCTAAAACGATGCTACGCATTGTTGTGTATATATATAAAAAAAAAAAATATTGAGCTCCCGCTGCAGCAGCAGCAAAAATTTCTATTTTAGAGCAGAGAAATATGGGTCATGCAGCACTTGAAAATTCCAACAAAGGGAAATGATGCTGTCATTGCAAGAGATTGTAATGCTGATGCTGTGTGTACTCATATACAGCTATGTATGTATATATACAACTGTAACTGTGTGTGCACCCATAACACTTGCACTTTAATACGCACTAAAATTTTAGTATTCAATAGAAATATTCAAAGAGTTTCGCTGCTGCCACAATTTTTACATCTTTTGCAACTTACATTTGATTAAAGTTTTTTAAAAATTTGTTGTTTAAATTTGTTTATAGTTTATTGTGCGTTGCTGCGCGCGCGTTTGCTGTCGCTGTCGAGACTCGACTGTTTGGTCAAACTGCGCAGCCAGCGCCACAAAGGGGGCCAAGCGGCGTATGAGTGATATTTTTGTATGGAGAATTGAGTGAGTTTTGTGTGTGTGAAGCAAAACTGTTGAATTTGTCAGCCAAGCAGCTAGCACATAAATCATGGCCAGCAAACGTTCAACTTTTCCCAGCCAAAACAAAGTTCCAGCCCACAGGCAGCACTATGCGTATACGTATTATACACATAATTTGTATATTTTAACGCGATGACTTCATTTCACTAGTAGAGAATAAAAAAACAAATAAATAGAATTTATAAATGCCTAAGAGTAGAGACTAAAAAACATTTATCAACAAAAAAAAGTGACGCCAGTCGCCTTATCAACGCCAAAAATTTCACTCAATTTGTGTTTTGTTTTGAGTGAGAAATTGAGCGCTGAGAGGCGAGAAGAGAGAAGAGAAAAACGTTTACTCTGAGCTCTTTTGCCATTGAGCGGGTCAATTGTTGTGAGTTGTGTGAGACCAGAAATTAGAAAACGATGCGTGAAATTTGACAACAAAAATACAATAAGAGAGAGAGAGACACAAAAAGAGAGAGGGAGAGGTAGGCAGTGTCCACAAGTGCCTAAACTATATAGTATGAGCTCATGAGTTTGCGAAAAGATTAGCTATTCATTCGACAGCAGCTAATTGTATATATTTTCATATGCAAATGACATCGTCGGAGATCCAATGATTAAAACAGACCAAAAATAGTTCCGAGCGAGTTCTTTGAACTTGTCCGATCGGAAATTGACTAGCTTTAGGTTTGGGTAAGGAAAACAGGCCGGAAAACTTAATCAAACACCTTCAGCGTGTTTACCAACATTGCGTTTTATTCAGTTAATTTATTACAAAACAAAAACCTAGCCCAATCCCTGCTGGCCATGATTTATGCGACCTGTCATTCCCATTTTCGAGCTGTTTGTGCTTTTGGTCAAATGCCTCCGATGGCGTCATACAAAGTCAGGCACGGAAGACAATCAAATGCGAAGCAGCAGAACAAATAGTTGATTAACCAAGGCATGTCTAAGCATTAATACTCTTATAGATTGATTTCCTTCAGATTTTTGTCAGAATGTTCTCATTGAACCCAGAACATGTCGATTGAATGTTTGTATATATAAAATACTTGCTCAGCTTTACTTACAAGTTTTTTTTTGCTTATTTTCTGACTAGAATATTTCTTTAAAATTTTTATTCATACTATTTTTAATGCGAATTGTAATAAAATACTTAAAAAACAGATACAAAATATTTTATACAATATTATAATATATGTACATAGCTTTAAAGTACAAGTAAAGTTAGTCAAATATTATATATGCTGCTGACTAGTTAATTATATCTTATCATGAAAGCAGATATTAATAGACAAATGTGGAAAAGTAGAACAGAAACATGATTATTTTTCACACTTTAGGCTTAGACAGCGAATTTCTTGTTTTAAATGGAATTTTTATTATCTACAACTATTATATAACAGTTATATATACGAAGGCAGGTTTCTTATATTCTAAACGTAGATATCTATATTATCAATGGTATTATCTGAGGCGCAATAAATACTCAAGACCATAAATATATGTATAGTACACATACCAAGGAAGTTTCAGGCGATCCCCTAGATATTGATCGAAAATTTTGATGTATACGTCCACTATGGGCATTGTTAAACTATGAAAGAGTATACGTTCTTAATTATTTTATATAAAACACATCTACTTATCATATATTTAATATTCATTTACTACTAACCAAAACCTCTTTTCTTGCTCAACAACAAATCGATTATTGAATGAATACTTAAGCTCCAATAAGCTCCAAGAAAAATAAACGATGAACAACATCTCTTAGCAGTAATATAAACAAACAAACATATAGCATGATTAAACTATAATACTCTGACAGTCAAAGTATCGCAAAATAAAGTGAAGCAAAACAAAGTAAAGTTGAGCAAAGCAAACTTAAAGTTGAGTTAATCAAAGAAACCGGCTTGACGTAGGTGTGTCCCAGCCAATAAGTAATTAGCTCAGAGTTTCGCTCCACCTAATGATGCACAAATCAGGAGCAGGCGACAGTGGACAGGCGACAGTCGAGAGTCGGCAATGGAGCGTCAGTTGCAGAGTGGAATTTGCTAAGTAAACAACAGCTGAACTGGAATTTAAAGTGTTTTCGACAAGGGACATAAAAACGTCCAAGCAAAAGCGCTACAACTGGAGCTAACAAGATCATTAAGATGCTGCTGCATTCTGGCAAATTATTGAATTGGATGTGGCTCTGATTAAGAGCAAGTGCGAATGCGGACAGGGGATATATGTACATACATATAGACAGACATAGAACTAGGCAGCACTAAACATTAAAATGCACTTATCAAAGCAATTAACAGAGAGAGAACGAGAGAGAGAGAGAGAGAGATAGCTACATTTGACCAACAAGCTATCAATCCTAATCAGAGCCTGAGAGCTGGCTGCCTGGCGATGCGTGGCCCGAGATATGCTAAAAATAAACCAAATGCAATGCTGGAATTGAAATTGCCAAGACCTTGGTCGCTCCGCCACAACTCTGGACAAATGTGGCCCTTGGCCTTCGCTCACCTTGAAATGCCGTTGGGAGCCATCCAATTGGAAAAAGGCAAAAAGATGCGTGGCGCATCTTAAATCAGTTACAGTCGGTCCAGTTGCCGTTGCCGTTGCCGTTGCCGTCGCCGTTGCAGTTGCAGTTGCAGTTGCAGTTAAAGACAAGCACTTGAATGAGCAGCAACAGCAACAAATGCAGTAAATTTCATTGGGGAGTAATAAAGTAGTAGATACCCTGTATGGAATGGTTTATAAAATGTACAAATTTCTGTATTTTATTTTATGCATATTTAAAATATATATGTAAAAATATATGATTTATTTTGGTAATTTTTTTTTATTTATTTATATTTTTTTTGTAATTTTTTTTATTTTTTTTATTTGTTTATTTTTTTTTATTAAGGATTTGGGACTCCTAAAAGAAAAAGAAAAAATAAGAATAATAATATGATTTATATTTAAGGAATTTATTTTATTTTTTCTATCATTGCATTTAGCAGACTTATAAAAACTCTAACTATTTTTTTTTAAATTTTTTTTTCCATTCCATTCCCCACTTTATGCTTATGCCAACGGTTTATACCCTCGCTTATTCTCTGCCTTCATTGACAGGGTATTACAATTGAATATCGTTTACATAGCCCCTGCTGCACAGCTGCCGCTCGCCAGCTCGTGGTCATGGCCTTGATCTCAGTGGCTCGCGCGATGGCCTCTTAGCCGCCTGATGCGGCCAACATGTGATAAGAAACTGTTTGGCTTAGCTCTGGAGTGTGCTGCCTTCGTACGATGCTGTCCGCCGCGCTGAGCTGAGCCTTGCCACAATTAAGCCAAATTGACGCCTCTGTCGGGGCAGTTGCCGTTAACGATGACAGCGATGCAAGTGGACAGCCAGCTCGTTATAGAACAACTCAGCCCCGAGGGCGAATGGTGGTGCCTAGGAGCCCAAACAAGAACTAGAACCAGACAGAACCTGTAGAGGCGAGCAGACGGCTTTGGTATAAAAGGATGTGATGGCAGCTAGCCTAATGCAGTAAGAACTTCAGAGTTCTAGACGCAGCTACAACTTACATTCCAGCATGCAATTCCTGGTGCTCTCTCTGGTGGCCTCCAGCTTGGCGCTGGCCCAGGGCCTAGCCGTCTACTCCAGCTACCCGTTGGTGTACACGGCACAGGGCAGCGCCGTCGTAACGCCTACGCAGCAGCAGTATCAAACGCAGGATGTACTGGGTCAGTATGCCTACGGCTATGCCGAGCCGCTCTCCAGCAAGCAGGAGTTCCGCAGCATCGATGGCATCACTCGCGGCAGCTACAGCTACCGTGATGCGGCCGGCAAGCTGCAGACCGTGGACTACAGGGCCGACGACAAGGGCTTTCATGTGGCTGCCACCAACTTGCCGCAGCAGTTTCGTGCGGTCAGCTCGTCAGGCGGCGACATTTCCGCTGCAGCTGCCGCCGCCGCTGCCAACAATCGTGCTGACGCCGTCGAAGTTGCCGCCGCAACTTCTCGCCATCTGGCGGCTCATGAGGCGGCTCGACTGCATCTGGCGCAGGCTCAACAGTCAGCAGGAGCTCAGCCAGTCGGCCACTCAAGCGTGGGCCTGCCTCTTCCCGTCGCCGACACCGCAGAGGTAGCTGCCGCCAAGTCGATCCATCTGAAACGCGTCGCCTCCGAAGCTCTGCGCAACGAACTGATCAGCGGTCGATCTGTGCCCAGCACCAGCTCCCATGTCATTGTGCCCGTGCAGTCCATCTACAGCATTCCACGCTATTACAGCTCCGGTTTCTATTACTAAGTTCGATTTGTCAAACAAATACTTGAGCTAATAAAGAGATTTGAAGACTATGTTGTGTGGACTTTGATTCGAGAATCCCTTATCCCTCTATAGTAGAGTACTTTAAGTCAAATCTCTCACTGAGATTATGCGCGACCTCCACAATGTCAAGCAATGAATCAGTCAATCGAATCGAATCGATCGAAGCAGGAATTCCTCTTGGGTTCAGCTCATTCACGTTTTTGGCTACAGCTCAACGGGCAACATTTCTCACATATTCGTATATTCGCATATTTTGATTTCAATTATATTTAATAGCGGCATAAACAACATATATCAAAAGGTAGCTGGTGGTTCCTTGACCTTAGGGACGTGCAAAAGCTGGCCTGATTAAGTTCTTGGGTTCGCTTTTGCCTCTGCCTGGCAGATGAAAACAAATTGCGGCTTTTGTGTACAAATTTATGCTCAACTTGTTGAAATCGACAAAATATTTATGTACAAACAGTGCAAGAGGAAGAGCCACAACAACAACAACCACAACAACAACAACAATGAAGTTCGACAAAAAACAGGGAATATGAAAGTAAACTGGACGACCTTCCCGAAGAACGCACGAAATGGCAGAGTTAGCTTCTTCTCTTATGTGGTAACTGTAGGGCGCCTATAAAAAGCAACCACTGCACCACAAAACCGCACAGAGTTCTCTAGAGCGAGTACTAGTCCACGACACTAGCAGCGCCTCTTAGCCAAACCACCCAAGAAAACCAACTAAAGAAATCCAAAAGAAACGAAGATGCAACCACTGAACTTAAGCTTTTATCTGTGCCTGCTGCTTGCACCACTGCACGCTGCTTGGGGCGGCTCACTGCTGGACTATGGAGCACCACCGGCAGCCGGCACCATCACCCAGTACCACAGCCAGGACGAGCACGGTCAGTATGCCTACGGCTATACGGCTCCACTCTACTCCAAGCACGAGACACGCACCGCTGATGGCGTCACGCACGGCTCCTACAGCTATGTGGATGCCCGGGGAGAGCGCCAGACGGTGGGCTACACAGCCGATGCAGCGGGCTTCCGCATCACCTCGAGCAGCCTGCAGCAGCAGCCGAATAAGGAGACGCCAGAGGTTGCCCAGCTGCGCGCCCAGCATCTGGCTGCCCATGCAGAGGCCAAGCTGCGTTTATCTGGCGGATCAACTTTGTCACCTGTACAGGATACACCAGAGGTGGCCGCCGCCAAGGTGGCCTTCTTCAAGCGTTTCGAGGCAGAGAAGCTGCGCCATCAGCTAACCAAGTCTATTACTAAAGCAGCCATTCAGCCCAGTTACAACATCATCTCCCAGCCCCTGTACGTCTATCGGCCAGCCAGTGGCTACGTTTACAAGTACAATTCCCTGCTGAAGGCTGCACCACCCGCACGTGCATATCTGCCAGTGGCTTAAGTTTCCTCCATTTGTCATTCCATGAACGCATTTGTTTTGGTTTCTGTTAATAAATATTGAAATATTGTCAAAAGTGTGAACTCTAATTTAAATAAGGGATCTTAATTAAGAATAATGTTATTCCCTTTAAATCCAGACAAAGATAAGCTATAAGATAAAGTGATTCATAATGATTCTTTGGAAAAGAGAGTCCCAATCCTCCACGGACAGAAGACTCCTATCCCCCCTCAGACCAAAGACAGAGATAACCGCCTTTTCCTGCTCACCCACCTGCAAATCACACTCTTAAGCAACACTATGGTGCGCAGAATGCATTTATTCTTAGCACTAAGCTTAAGTAAAGTCCGAATTTCACCAGGGTCAACAACACACATACAAATGTAGTCTAGTTCCGTTTACTCAAGACCAGGCTGCGACTGAGTGCAACGGGTCGCAGGGTTCTCAGCTCGGTGGGAGTGGTCACGCTGTATTTGGCATCAGGTGAGACGTAGGAGTAGTAGGCGCCCACTGGCACACGCAGGTCCTGACGATCCTCGCTTAGATCGCTCAGTTTCAGGTAGCTGCTGGACCTGAGATCCTCCAGGCTGTAGACGGTGCGCAGACGCATATCATTGGCGTCGCTGGACAGCTTGGGGCGTTGCTCGCGTGAGCGCGGAATGGCTTGGGTCTGTGCGCGTTCCCGCTCCTGTTCTAACTTTCTTTCGCGCTCCTGTTTCCTCTCTCGCTCGCGCTCTAGCTCTTTCTCCTGCTCGCTCTGCCTCTCCTGCTCTCTCTCCAGCTGTCTCTCCTGCTGTCTGTCTGCTTCCTCCTCCTGGTTGTTGTTCTCCTTTGCAGCTGTTGCCTCCTTCTTTTTATTCACCTGCTGAGCTTCGGCCCGCTGTCGCTCTGCCAGCATGGAAGTCAGCTCTGCCCGCACCCTTTCCAGTATATCTGCATCCTCATCACTCAGGCGCTGTTCCTCGCTCTGCTGTTGCTCCTGCTCCTGCTCTTGCTTCTGCTCCTGCTCCTTCTGCTCCTGCTCCTTCTGTTTCTGCTGCTTCTGCTTCTGCTGAGCCTCGCGTATAGCACTGAGGTGGGCCTCACGCGCCTGCTGAACCTCAATCGTGTCGCTCACTGGCAATGGTGGCTTCTTGTCATCAACGGGCGCTTTGGGCAGATTGGTACCCTCCGCTTTGAAACCGTCCCGACCGCCTGCCTGGTACTTGACCGTCTGCAGCTCTCCATTGGGGTCCACATAGGAGTAGAAGCCACGCGAGGTGCCATCCAATGCGCTATATTCCGCTCTGGCTGCATTCTCGTCGCTGTAGCCGTAAGAGTAGAAGGCGCGCGCCGTGTCCTGCTCCTCGTAGGCGCGTTGAACTGACGGCGCTGCAGTGCGCGTGCTCTTGATGGTGGGTCTTAAGGTGGAGCCAGCTGCAAGGCTCCACGAAGCTGCAACGACTGTGGCCAATAAACAAATAAAGCGATGCATCCTGTCGATCTAATCGATTTGTTGATTGCGTTCGAACTGATGCTGCATTGACTAACGTTGTGGTTATTTATAGCTGAGCACATCTGCATCACTTGCACCACTTCGCTGGTAACCCAAGCCCACAGTGTCTGCGCAATGACCTTCCCAAATGGCATCTCCAACCGATCCGCTTACAAACCGCCACGGCTGCCAGCATAGCTTCGATGTTGTAATAGTGAACTTAATATTGATATTGCTCGCGCATGGATACGGATACACCCGATCTGAGCAGCTCGCAGATTGCGCAATTGGCCCACGCACTTGCGAACGCCCTCATAGGGCTTCACGATTTGTAGGCACTTAAGTTCCGGCGAGCAGCAATCAACAGAGGAAGCGGAAAACAGATAGCGGCAGGCACAAAGAGAGAGAGAGAGATAGACTGGGAGACATGCAAAAAGTGAGGAAGAGAGATAAACAGAGACAGAGAGAGGAAGATAAGGAAAGATAGAGATAGAAAGAAATACAATAGATAAACAGCGAGAGATGGATATAGAGTATGTCTCTATATCAGGCAGAGACATAGAGATGTAGAAATAGGAAGATAATAATGAAGACTCAGAAAAACAAAAGGAGATAACAACAAACAGAGAGATATAAACACAACGAGCTAGAGAGAGATCGACTTACCAAATAGAACACTTTCAATTAGTTTGTTTAGCCTAGTAAAAAGTTAGATTAGATAAGCTAATATAATATTTTATTGTATCTAACATTAACAACTTTATCAAACCTGATCTAATTAACATATATGACAGCTCTATTCACATTTCACTTGAATCCAACTGCAAACATTATATTCTTTCTTTATCTCCCACGAAGTACTTGGTTTATAGCTTTATAGCTGAGGAATAATCTTATGCTTATGCTTAAGCATTTCGATAAACGATGTTTGACTAAAAAAGAGTAAGTCTGTTGAGTTCGTACTACTCATATATATATAATATATTTAGTTATAGAGTATAGAGCTGCGCTCTCTATAAGGTGAATTTATATTTTCCCTTTAAAGTCTCTAGCCTCAACAGGAGGGAGGGTATTTGAAACCCGTAAAGCCGACTCAAACTGATAAACGTAAACGGCCAAAGTCTCAGTTCTAGCTCTAGCGAACGTCGATCAGTTGCAAAGCAAACGCCGAACCGAAAGCAAGCTGAGCAACATTAGCTAAGAAATATATACATATATCTCCCGAAACTCAAAAGTGTTAATTGAGAATGGATTTGACTGGTAAAAATGTGGTTTACCTCGGTGGCTTTGGGGGTATTGGCCAAAAAGTGTGCGCCCAGTTGCTCGAGCGCCAGATCAAGGTGGGTTCGGCAATCGCTTGAGACAAGTTTTATTCTTCAACTCTCTGTGGATCTTTTAGGCGCTGGCCATATTCGATCTGACGCTGAACGAGCAGCTCTTGGCGGCATGGCAGACGCAATATCCAAATACTGATATATTCTATCAAAAAGTGGACATCACCCAGAAGTCAGAGATTGAGGCCGCCTACAAGGCAGCGGCTGAACGCTTGGGTCACTTCGATGTGGTTGTGAACGGCATTGGCCTGATGAACGACAACTTTGTGGAGTTGACAATTCAAATTAATTTGGTGAGACAATCTAGATCACTTATCTAGTATTCCAGCGAATAAACAGCCTCACCTTTCAGCTGGGCTTAATCCAAAGCTCCTTCATAGCCTTGGAGCACATGGATAAGAGCAAGAGCGGTCGAGGTGGACTCGTGATCAATATCTCTTCGGTGGCTGGAATTCAACCAACTCCACTCATGTCCGTCTACTCGGCCGCCAAGCATGGTGTGACAGCCTTCACTCGAGGACTTGGAGTACGTATCACCAGACTCAAATTTCAACTAAGACTTACTCTCTCTCCCTCTCTTTCACTTTATAACCCCCAGAATGCACAATTTTATGAGAAGACCGGCGTTGCTTTTATAACCGTCTGTCCAGGGTTTACGGACACGCCTCTGCTCTTCGACCTGATGAACAAGATGACATTCAAGCCTCACAAAACCATCGACAAACACACACACAAGGTCCAATCTCCCGAGATATGTGCCTCGAATCTCATCAAGGTCATCGAACAGGGCAAAAGTGGTAGCGTCTGGCTGCTGGAGCTGGGCGAAATGAAAGAGCTCGATATGCCCGTTATGTGGAGGCCAACGCTACAGAACTAAGCACACTCATAATACCATAAAAAAAATATATAAAATACATGAAATCGACTTTACAGACTTGTTAATTGTGCTAAACTCTCATCATCGTCATTCGAAAATTCAACTCATAATCAACCACAGAAATTTCTATATGCAACAGAATCAAACCACAAGAATCGAATGGTCAGATGACACTAGCTGAAAGTGTTGACTGTGCTTGAAAGATCTTGAAAATAGTATTATATTATAATTGTTTAAAGAAAAAGATTTTAATAAATTCAGTTTTGTTTTTCGAATTTGTTTTGTTTGCTTCTATTTAAAACCCACCCAACTTCTATGATTACCTCTTCATATAAAGCACATCTACTGTTAGTATTATTTAATAACTTTTATTGAGAATTCTCGCACACACACATTAATTCGTTAAGTTTTGTTCAATTTCTAATACATTTATATTTCTTGAGTTTATGAAGAAAATTCAGCACACAAAAAATTTACACACAAATATATATAATTAATTGAGTTGGTTTTAAGACCGACGCTGGAACAATTACAAAAACAGGACAAGAGTATCTATCAGATACAATACCTTGTAGTTGTATATATATTTATAGTTGTTTAAGATCGGTTATGGTATGCTGTTACAATTAGTTAGTTAGTTAGTTAAGATTATTATTTTAATAATAATTAGTACATATCTATGGAAATATAAAGACATTTGTTTGTTCTCCCATTAAACTGGGAGTAGTTCATATGTTAACTGTAAATTTCACATCATCACAATTTAAGAATCTCCAACTATAATAACACAAATCTATGCCTCATCGCTGAATACTCCATATATCATTATTATTATTATTAATATATTATTATTAATATTATTTTTACTTTTTGTACATATATTCAAAGTGTGGACATTTCATGGGAATTCTATTTGTTTAGATAGCTGGCAAAATGTTGGTGTATAGCATGAACTTTTCTTGGTATTATTTCTTAGTATTTTCGATATTCTGGTATTGTCCGTGGCCCAACACATTTGATGCATCAGGTTGGAAGCGTATATACTATACATGGATAGATAAACTATTGTAAGTCACTTGGCCAATTGAAAAGAAGCGCATGGTTTTTGCAGCTACTTTTATATTTCGTGAAGCACTTGAGTAGAGCGTAGATCAGCTTTTCATATACTATATAAATACTGTATATACATACATGTATATACATATCTATTACACTCAGATTGCAAAGTTTTGTATTCAGTTAATTTATGTTTGTCGAACTTCACTAACCCTAATCACAAGAGGAACAGAAGCGTCTATATCAAATAGGCAAATATATGTATATAGATCTATATACATATATATATTAGTATTAGTATATATACTATGTATATGACTTTAGTTGAGAATCATGTCTCAGAACTTTGAATCGATTGTCCATAACTAGTTTACTAGTTTACTGTTTACTTAATCATAGTTAGCTTCGGGTGGTATTTCGTTATTTCTTAGTGGGTGGTGGTATCGTTTAAGTTTCTAGGTTTTCAATTAGCTAAATGTATAATCGGCTCTGATATGTTGCATACACACGTTCTATATAACATACATATATCTATAAATATGACTCATATATTAACTTAAAATTAAAATCAAAAGCAAAAACTGAAATTTAATCGAAAAAATTTATTGGCAAAATAAATTAAATAAAAATTGTTGGTTTTTTTTTTTCTTTTTTTCTTGGGAGGGTTAACAGAAATCGAAATGGACTTAATATAATATTTAGTAATAATACAAAAAATACGTGTATTAAATATAATACATATCATAATATATAGCATATAGAAAATAGTTCGTTTTTCTTTCTCTTTTGACGATTTGCACTTGGAACCGAAGCACTCCAAGCAGAGATATAATAATTTTTGTTAAAGGCTTACAAAACTTCAACAATGTCAGTTATGAACCCATTGGGCTTAGACTTGAGCTGCACCACGATTATTATACACTTTCAATTTCTCAATTCGTGTGCGGTGTCTTTTAAGTACACAAAAGGTTTAAGGTTTTGGATGTGTGGGTTGCTTGATGATTCGTTTTACAACACTTAACAAAAGTGTGGAGCTAGAGACCAAATTGGTTTTGCAAACAAATTACAAATACATATTACAAATCTCATTCGTTTTCATATATATACATACAGTTATATATATATCGATCGCATTCAGTGCTCATCAATTCATTTTTTCCTTATTACATTATACAATATCCAAGTGAACATATTGGAAATATACATACATAGGTACATATTCTTTTTCTGCATATACATACAATATCATTTTTCTATTAAAAAAACATAAATAAGTATGTATGTATTGCTTGTTTTAACCAAACAGAACACTCTGTTATCGCATTAACAACTGACAAAATTAAATATACATTGGATCGATCAGCTTGTCTATATTCATTCTTTGCTTTCTTTTATACATATCATTTTAACAACATATTCATTTCTAATATAGATCAAATCAGGATCAGTTATATATATACTTATATATATATATATCATGTAATAACGCTCGATCTCTGTTATATATTATGATAGTTAGGTTTGATAGGTTCTTGACTTTTGCTTAAAATATATTTCATATTTCTATATATATAAAAATCCATTTTAGTTTTTAGCATTTAGAATCAAGTCTTTAAGCAAACAAAAAAAAAAAAAAAAAAACTAATATTTGTTTATCGTTCTGATATTAATATATAATATTAATATATCAATTAAAAATATTAACGCATGTATTACATACGTAGTTAATTATAGCGTTTATATATCAATTATATAGTATTCTGTAGTTATTTTAATAGGGCTGCAAGTATACAGTTCAACGAGTACAACGTAAAAGGGACATGATTTTAATTTATTTTCAATAAATTTAATAATATAGTACAATAGTTAACAACATCGCACAATAGCGTTATTAAAATTTCTTTAAGAAATATAAACATTTATCCACGCATACTTATATAAATTATCAAACGTATGTGGGTCGCCCCCCCCATCCCTTACTCAAAATCTAATCCCAACTCTTTAGATAGATATATAGATATATATACATATATATTATATATCCATTTTGCTTTCAGTGTATATATAAAAATAGTGTTTCGATTTCACATAGTTAATAATTTAAAAGAAAATTTAATAAAATCTATAAAAAATGTAAATAAAAACAAACAAAATATTGTATTTTTACTCGCTTCAGTCACTCGACCCGCCTTCGGAACTACACGCATCATATCAGCTTTATATAGGGTTGCTCTTAGCACTTTGGCATAGAATTCCAGTGCAAAGGTTTCTTTTTTGGGATAAAGTCGTGTACTCTCATGGATCTAGATCTAGAGCTCTTATAGCGGGACTCTACACAGTTTCTTTTAAAACGGACGTTGCGAATAATGTTTCCCCTGCAGCTTGATTCGCTCTTTCCTTCAATTGTGTTTCTACATTTGGATAGCAACTATACAACACCTATGGAAATGACGAATCATTAATTTGTTAGCAATTTGAATAATATACTAGATCTATATGTTATTGTTGTGCTAAAAGATCGTGGCTAGTTGTAGACATCAATTATTCTAAGCACTATGCGAATCAAATTTTAAACCCAAATTAACAATAATACGGACTATAGTTCGATCAATCCGAACATAAAATATATAACATATATATACCGCATATATATATATATATATATATAGCTTGACAACACCTTTAAATAGACAATTATATAATTACAATTTAAAATTCTAATTACCCCTACCCAAATTTTCTTTCATTTTTTTTTTTTCTTTTCTTGTATTTTTCTGTTTCTGTTACGTCTCATCTTACTTCATGGACTGATCGAATAATGATCAACCTTTAGCTATTTGCTAAAGTTAAAGTTAGTTAGATTGAAAAATTCTAGAATTTTTAAGCTGTGCGGTTTACAAACCTGTCGTAATGTCTCCTATATGACATTTTGTAAAATGATTGCATTATGTTTCCACTCCATCAATCGATCGATCGATCGAACGAACGATGTTTTGTTATGTATATATTTATATCCTTGGCCTAGTCCAGCTTTATGCCGCTATCATCCGGATTTGACCAGACCTCCACAATGTCCACTAGATTCTTTTCCAGCTCGCTCATCATGCCGCTATCGATGCCACCCTCCACGCTATCCTCGGACATCAGCACTGGCTTCCTATCCTGCTGCTTCAGTCTTTCCGTTGGCGCGCTGCTTGTGCTGCTGTTCCAATAATTGCTCGACGGGCTGCTGACATTCGCATTCAGTTCGCTATTCCAAAGGAACACGCTATCACGTCCAGCGACGTTCTGTAAATGGAATTGATTAGCTGGGAGACTTCACTGAATTGTAGGCTCAGAACTCTTACCTTATTGACATTGGTGTTTTCATTGTGCTCTGGTTTATAGCCTGGCTTGGGCTCAAATCCTGCATAGCTAGTGCTCTTCTCGCTGAGGAACTCATTATTATTTTTCGTCTCATTCTCCACGAGCCAATTGTTCCAGTTGTTTGTCGCATTGCGTTTGGGACAAATGGGACCATAGCGGCTATTTATCGATGAGCCGCTGGGCACATCAAAGGTGGACGCATCGTCATCCAATATGGAATCGGAACGCACAAAGTTCGCCGAATCCTTGTTGCTGTTATTCCAGAATATCAATGAGTTGTTGTTGTTGCTGCTGCAGTTGTTGTTGCTATTGTTGGTGCTGCCGCTGTTGCTGGGTCTAAACAATGGCATGGATTCGCTATTCGCTGCACTCTCGGCCAACGGCTCAATGTTAACAGTACTCGGCGGTTTCTTTTCGTAAAATGAGGTATCAGCTGTTGCATGTGAAATTGTCGACATAACTCGACTGGGATTTTTGCTGGACGGCGGCGGCGGCACTAGCGTCGGCATATATGGATGCTCCCATGGATTATTGCCGCCTAGTTTTTGTGACATCTCGACGTTGCCTTTGGCCTCGTTGCCAAAGTAGGGCGCATGATAAACATCCGCTGGAAGCATGCTGCAGAAGCTCTTGTTGTGATTATGTAGGTTATTGTTGTTGCTGTGGTTGCTGTTGCTGCTGTTGTTGCTGTTGCTATTGTAGTTCGGTGGGTTAATACGCGCTGCATTGCGTGGCGGTGGTGCAAAGTTAAAGCGTTGCTCGTATCCCAAGGGTGGTGGGGGTGGTGGCACCAGCAGACCGTTGAGCGCCGTGTGTGGCTGCTGTTGCTGTCGCCCCATGGGACTGTGGTGCGCACTTAGAATCTGCGGATGTACGGCACCAGGCGATAGATTGTGTGCCGCTGGTGCCATATTGCAATTGGGATCGAGAAAGCCGCGAGCAGGCGGTGCTGGTGGTGGTGGTTGCATATAGCGTATGGGCGATATGGGCAGCATGGCACCAGTGGGCACTTCGCTGGCCAACGGCAACGGCTTCTTATTGCCTGGTGGCATGTTGGGCAAGGCCATGTTCATGGGTGACTTAATATGCTTTCCACGATTGCGTGCTCGATAACGCTCCACTTCCTCCTGCGAATGGGCAAACGTGCAGCTGGCTCCCCGCGGACAGACGCGTCGATTATTGAGATCGCGGCACAGACTAATTTTGTACTTGGTGTTGTTGTTGCTCGCAGATCCACCGGCTAGATTACTGTCCTGTGGCTTGCGTACGCCGTGGTGCTGCAAGTAGTGAACCAGGCCCATTACAGCATGCCGTACAGCGTCCAAGGCTTTCGAAACTTCCTCCCAGGGCGCTGTCTCAACGCACGGATCAATGCTGGCCAAGTATTGCAGATGAGTGTGCAAAAGCGCCAGCTTGGCCGGATCGCTGGTGCGCTGCAGTGCAATCACCAGCTCCTGCACGGACTGTGCAAAGGCGGACGGCGTCTGCAGCTTGTCAATGATGCTCTGCATGTGGGATTTGTGTTGTATGTCGCCGTACAACAGCGAAGACCATTGTTCGGGAGCTATCCGTAGACCAGCCTCTGTGGCTATTTGTACAATCTGTGCATCGTGTTCACGTCTCAGTGCATCGTAGGTGCGAAATTCCTCCTTCAGCTGCATCAGCGAAGAGTCCGCCTCGCGCTTGGACACCTTGAAACAGCTAGCGCGATAGAGCAGCTGCACCACATGACCAATGCTTGTCTTCGAGGCTTGAGGGAAGTGCGGCTCCAGCCGCTGCACCACAAACATGACCAACACCTTGCGAGAGAGCGCAGAGCCCTCTTCCAAAGCGAGTAGAACGAGCTTCAGTACCTCTTCTTGCATGGCTGGACCTAGGAACTGACAGCCTCGCGTTCGCACCGCTGCCCACAAGTTCGAGCTGAGCTGCTGTGGGTTCTGATGCTGTAGAATTAGCTCGGTTACGGTACGTTCGCCCAAGGAACGAGCAGCTCGCAAGGCACGCACACGACCTTCCTCCTCCATTAGCTGGCAATTAACAAGAGTAACCAGTTTGCGTTGCATGGGCCTGGTTAGTAAATTACTGCTATTCACGTTTAAAAACGACTTTAAATGCAAGGCCAGTTCTTCGATGCATTTCTTGCCCAGCTTATAGCATTTGAGCTCTTCCGGCTGCAGCTTAAGCACACTTGGCGCCAAATCTGCCAGCTGCACCTCCTTGTTGGACACGCGTTTATCACCAACTGCACCACTTCCACTGCTGCCATTGCCATTCCCATTGCCATTTCCGTTTCCATTTCCATTTCCATTTCCATTGCCCACCAGTTGCAGTAACGCATAGTTAAAGGGCAAATTGTTGATGTCCGTTACAATTAGAGTCTAAATTACACAAACAACAAATTATTAAATTTATTTGAGGAGTTGCTTATAATATCTCTTACCTGATCGTAGGGACATTGCCGATTGTAGAGTGTGGTCAGACAGGGCTTGCATATAGTGTGGCCACAGCCGAGGCTGATCGGCACACGCTGGCTGGCTTCGAACTCATTGCAGCAGATGGGACAGTTGAGAAAGTCTGTCCATGAGGGCGCCTGAATCGGCATGCTATAAAACCAGAGCAAAACATTCGATTCACACACACATATATGATCCAGTATGCCAATAATACTATATGTCTATATATGTAGTACATACATACAAAGGAAGTATGTACGTTGCGCTTTTAACTTGTTTTACGATTACCGATACACCGCACCGATACTGTTTCGATACCCCCAACAACGTCAGCTGTCGTTCAACAGCACACACACATTCACAAACACGCACACAGTGTATATATATACAGCTGTACATATTTGCATGTATGCTGGTATTTATACAATATGTCCACGCATGTGTGTGAGTGCTTGCCACATACCTATGTATGTATATGCAAGAATTTGGAAACTCTCAGCACTTCCTTAAACATTTAATAGTCATTATATTTTTTTGTATAAAAAACTCACTCACACATATATAAGTACATATATGTATATGTACAACTGTCGTTCATATATTTATCACCTTGTATATGTAACTGGGGAGAAATTTGTACGTAGTTCAACGTCATCAGCTCATCGTCTGCTTTCTTTTTCCTTTAAACAAATACACTTTTTATCACCAGCAAGCCCCCATCAACAGTCCTGTGCGACAACAAGCATCCCGTATATACATATATAGAAATATATCTATGTATACGTATATAACAGACGGTCCTTGAGCCTACCAATAGGACTGTGCCCGAGCCCCCCTTTTAATAAATGAATGACAAATGGCAAACTGCATGCTGGAGGCAGTGTTACGTTTCACTTTTCACTTCAGTATTCATTTGTTTTGTTCGAATTTTTCACTCCATTGGTTAGTGATCGTTAACTCACCTTCAAATTGCACATATTATTGCATTAAATTAAAGGTACGAAGTTTTTTTTAATTTTCATTTGGCGTTTTATAAAAATGGGGAGTAGAACTGGAAAACTATCGATATTTATAATATTCGATGCATTTTTATAGAATCGATGGTTAGAGGTTATGGTGGCAGCGCAATCTATCGATATTGAAATCTAGTCGATACCTAGTCAGCTGTTAGTATCAAATTCGTTTGTCTCTATTTTAAACAAGAAAAATTATAAATTGTTGAATTTATTGATTTAATTTTATTGCATCATTTCAACGTTTTGTATGTCTAGTGTGCGAGACCTTATCCATGTATTAATTCTTTAAATTTATATCCAAACTGATAGCAAGTTACTCACTTATAGCCAAAAAACGAACAGAAAATTGAGATAAGGACTGCTGATAAGACACATCAAGCAAGAATCCACGATTAAAAGTTATTTGTGTATAGAGATATATAATTGTGAGATTATCAGCTTGGCTCATTGACTAAACACGCTCGTTAACAAACAACGAAATAATTTGATTTTTGTATTTATACAAATTAATGTGCGCTCGTTTTGTTGCTTTGTGCACCGTAACTGGAGGCTTTGCTAATTTGTGTCTTATTAATTGCCACGCCCATTAGCCAATAGACTGCAATGTGAAGATAATAACATGTTAATGACTTCAACGTACAGATATACGGATCAGTATATGCTTACAAATGCCCAGTACAGAGAGCGCTGTAATCAGACCAGTCCAATTGGATGCCAGGAGGGACGAGATAAGATAATAGAAGATGAAGGATAACGAGTAAATTGCCCAGCCAACAAAGTTAAGTAAACTGCTGAGACGTGGCTTATAGATTTTGTATGGCACCTCTTTCACGCCGGACTTCTCGAAAAAGCTGCCCGTCTCATGGAAGCTATCGATGATTCGATCCTTTTCCACAAACAACTTTTGCAGCCAATCCGCTGCCTCCTTCTCGCCCTCCGGCACTTGCTCGAGTGGAATGCGACGCATTAACATATAAGGCTCAACGGACTTGCCATTGAGCAGGGACAGCATGGTGGGAGGTACCTGTAATAATGTAACATAGCAACTAAAAGAAAATCGCGAAAAGTTACGCTGAATGACTCACCTTCTCGTCACTTTTAAAGGCCAAATTGATATCATAGATTACGGGACAAATGCCACGCAATGTGGGCAAGCTAGCCGTAAAGCCTTTCGTGCGTGGTATTAAATGATGCTTAAGTGGCGTCATTCCCCGTTCCTGAGCAAACTTAACGGACGCTTCGTGCTTGGCAGGAGTAAATCGTGTACCCTCTGCATTCAACAGCAACCAGGTGGGATCCGGATAGGAAAAGACAATCTTTAGCTGCTTAGCAATAATCTCCTTATCCTTGTCATAATCACGATTTAGAAATACAAACTCTGCTAGCCACCAGGCCCAGCCCATGCAGGGCACATATCTAATGGCCTTTTTCGCATAGGCCTTGCAGTTGCCCAAAACTCCGACTTTTTCGCAGATCATCCAGCCAGCCAGCCAATCGATTTCATATTTATGATTCATCAAGAGCAGAACATGCTCCTTGCCAGCATATTTCTTTTCATCCTCGGCATCCATATACACTCGCATCTTACAGCCCGCATACCAATCGGCCACGAAAACAAGTTCTGTGGATCATTCGGAAGTATTTTAAATTACATTCTTATACATATATATATATATATATATTCAAAACTTGTTACTTACGGCAGTAGAAGGAGTAGCATAGATAGTACATTAATTTACGGAAGAGATATTTATTGAAGGGCTTTAAGCAGATGTGGAGCAAAAGTTGCAGAAAATTGACGGTCAGGCCGCTGGTGAAGAAGGTTATCGCAATACATAGATGGATCAGTCTCAACTTTTTTAGCTCCTGTAACGTAATCATGATTACGCCGTATATACAATATTCTATAAAAAGAAACAGAGAGTTGGTAGAGAAAAATCGTATGTTAAAGCGTAAAATGTATATAGATATGTCTCTTGTCCGACTAGCAACTAGCTAATTTACGTAATATGTATATATTCCTAGAGCTCTCGCTGTATACTTATTAGCCAACTTTTTGTTAGTTTATGACCAGCTGCTCACTTTGAACTGTAAAGCGAATCTGACCAAAGTTCCAATCAATTAGCCAGCTAGCTATTAACGGTAGCTGACTATTGATAAGGAACTTAACTCTACAAATAGATTGTGTTGCCCATAGATATAGTGCACTAAATATAATCAAGAAATGCCTTTATCTGAACAATCCGAAGGCTGATAGAGCCAACAGATGGAGGAACGGTGGGTGGGGTGGTGGTCAGATAAGACTGACAGCAAATGCAATTCGTATAGATTATGAATGTATTCATGAACAAAGTCCGTGTAATCACTAATTCTCGCAAAGTCACCAATGAGTCTTTGTACGTATTTTGTAACTTCAAACTGATTTACATATATTACGTATGAAAGATACTTTTTCTGTATGGCAAACAAAATGTGAGCGCGCGCGCGTTTATGTATGTATATCGATATATACATATATGGATTATATATATATTTTATGTGTTTGTATTGTGTGCGTATGACTGCCAGCGTATGCATGTGTGTTTTTGTTTTTGCATGCTCCAATTACTATTAGAAACGCTTTTGTTGACTATTCAGTTCAATGATCTCATGTAACGAATATGTTATTCATGCATAGAAGTATTAAGTTTATATTGATGTAGCCTATATACGTATGTATACAATGTATGACGATTCACAATCAATTGATCAATCTATAGTTGCGCGACACCAATTGACTTTGTATGCACCATCAAAGCATATATATTTGTATAGCTCACGTATGTAGTATGCGCGCACTTTACCTTTTGGCAACGTTTGTTGTGCGTTTGTTGATTTTTTATTTATTTATTTATATATAGTTGTTTTCGTGTGACTTAGCGCTGAACGGCAATCGATGTACTTTTCGCGCACGCTAACAGCAGCGCCTATCGATTAAACACAGTTAAGAAACAGTTGTTAGTGCCGCCCTGGTTTATGCCTATTGTGTACAACAGCTGTTCTGGCCATTCGCGCCAAAATTTAAAAAGCATTATGTTTATCAATACAAAATGTTTATTTCTGATTAGCTTTAAGTATTGTTATTTATTCTTGTTGTTGTAAAAGCTCTCAAAAGCGGTAAATATTTATTGGTAGACAGAGCTGATAAAAATTACTACTAGAAAATGTTTTCTAGTATGTTATCACGTTAAATGCTACCAAAATGTTTTATACTTAGCGTCGCCTTCGAACATTTCTAAAAACATATAAATTTTATCTAATCAGCTTGACTCATTGACTGCAGTTATTTAATAAACGGACAAGCCGATAAGCAGCCCATGCTAAAGTTCACACTTGTAAATTTATGGACATATCTACAGACACACGCATTGATATATTCTTTCTATTTAACGAAAATGTTCTTCACTTTTCATTCATTTATTCAACTTATTATCAAATCGTTTATAAAAGTCGGTAACAAAAATATACATATAAATGCATGTACATAATGCCTAAATCCCCGTTTAAAAGAGCCAGGTTAAAACTTAATTGGTTTTCGCTTTGCTATCGGAGACGCCATAGTTGGATCCTTTGCTGATCTGCGTAACGTTGTCCGCTTTTCTCAGGAACATCAAAACTGAAAGAATTCAATAAATACATTTTTATAAATATGAAATTTGAGCACATTTCAGCACACTCACATAGCACTACTATAGCTACTACAACGAGGACGCCACACCAGTTGGCACTCAGCAATGATACGATCAGATAATAGATGAGGGAGCCCATTGAGGAGATGCCTATGGCGCTGAACACGAGCAGACTGATGGGGCGTGGCTCGAAGACGGTGCAGGGCACTTCTTTGATGCCCGATGTCTTGAAGAAGCTGCCCGTCTCGTGGAAGCTCCCGATTATGCGATCCTTTTCCACATAGAGATTCTGCAGCCAGGCAGCGGCCTCCTTTTCGTCCGTTGGGATTTTCTCCGTGGGGAAGCGCCGGACAAGGATGTACGGATTCAATGTCTCGCCACTCAAGACTGAATTTAGATTTACAGGCACGTCTGAGTCCGATCTGAATGCCACATTCATGTCGTAGATGGCCGGGCAGATGCTACGTAACGTAGGCAAGCTGGTCGTGAATCCTCTCGTGCGTGGTATCAAATGATACTTGAGTGGCGTCAGGCCCTTCTCCTTGGCAAATTTCAGGGCGACCTCGTGCTTGGCAGGCGTAAAGCGTGTGCCCTCCGCTGTGAGCAGCAACCAAACAGGATCCGGATAGGAGTAGATGATCTTTAACTGTTTGGCAATAATCGCCTTATCCTTCTCAAAATCACGATTGAGGAACACAAACTCCGCCATCCACCAGGCCCAACCGAGCACTGGCAAATAGCGAATTGGCTTCTTGGCAAACGCTTTCGATGTGCCCAACATTTTCAGTTTATCGAGGAACATCCAGAGCACAAGCCAATCAATTTCGTAGTAGTGATTCATTAAGACTACGCCATGCTCCTTGCCAGCATGCTTCAAGTCCTCGGTGTCCATATAGACGTGCAATCTACCGCCTCCATACCATTCTGCAAGGACGACCATCTCTGAAAAACAGCCAGAATACTTTTAAGTGATGAATCCATATATAATCTATAGACCTTACTTACGTGAGTAGAATGCATACAGGGGATAGTATATTAGCTTTCTATATAGAGCCGGGCTAAAGGGCTTGATGAATACCATTAGCAGACATTGTGCGATATTACAACCGAATCCACAGGAGAAGAATGTGATCGCGATTACCAAACGTGATACGATACTCTTCTTCAGCGCCTTTACCGAAGTCATGTTGGAAACTAAAGATAAAAAATGTCCCAAAATGTTATACATTTTTTTATACAAATTACCTTATATACATATATTATGTACTAAATATATTTCCAACTTGTTTAAAAGTATATTATATATTAAATATATTTTTCAAAATTTTTATTAGTATAGATTGATAATTAATAGACAATTTCGAGCTTCTGTAGAGATAATAATTCTGTGCTGATCGTTTCATGTGACAAAAAAAACTAGTTCGTTTTAATTATATCAATCTATAATTAATAATCTAATAAAATTATTTTTTAAATAAAAAATCCTTTAATTGCTTAAAGAGCAAGTTCACTTGGATAACATCTTCAAGCAGGACTCATTTACATACATACATACATATGTATTCAAATATAATATCACATAACATTATCGCTTAACCCTGACGACCTTTACGTAACTGAACATGCATATAACTATACTAACTAAATAGTTATAGCAATTATCACATACATATATGCACATAAACTTCGATCAAGATAATGTTTTTCGATATGCAAGATCACCGTTTCAATTATCATTAGCAAATGATACACACTCACCCGAACTAAATGGATTTTGTTGCTGAACAGAGACAAGCGAGTTCCTTTCTTACACAGCCAGCTGCTGTGCTCAACTAAATGCCGAAATGTGTTTAACTGTTTCTTCCAGTTGTAATTCCATTGACTGTGCGCTGATATTGGTGATTAATAAAATAATCACCCTTTACCGTTATCAATGGAAAGAGAGAACAAATGTCGCAGTTGTCGCTGGCGTTGCCGCGTCGCTGTTGCTGTCCGATGGGTAGTATGGCCAAGATAGAGGAAATGAAACGCGCACTCCCATATATTTATACATATGCATATGCATGTTTGTGTGTGAGAATATTTTTATGACCCGGCAAGGTGGCCATAGTTCATTCGAACAAATTTTACTCATTACACGCTATTAATATCGGTATCAGACACACACAATCACCTGCAGTCACTTGTTGCTGCTACATGTAAATGTGTATATATGTGAGAGCATTCTTTATATTACTCGATCTGCGACAAATTACTAGTTCAAAACCTTATTCAAATGCTAATGATCATTTTGCGTTAGCGGCATTTATTAAACAAATGAGACACATTAGTGATATTGCTTTGCTTTTGTTTTTACTTTGCGAACAATTTGGGAAACAATTCTATAAATAATCAATACAAGTATGTGAATGTTCTTAAGGCATCATGTGCAAATTGTTGTTATTTAAATACTAGAGCTTTGATAACACTTGCCTATCGTTGTGTCGAAAGCCTTGCGCAATGTCGATAAGCTTTCAGATCCGATATTTAATCGATAGATTGTTACTTTATGAACAAATAACTGCTAATTATGAAACGCTATCTCCATTTTGAATTTCTTCTAATATATTCATGTCTACCAATTATTGCACATGTTTGGCCATGGTCCCATAACAAAATTAGAAGCAAGTTGTTCTGTTTACTTGATTTAAATTTTTTCAGCGAACAACGGCACAGAGGACTGTTATTTAACATACTCAACAGCTGTTAATGGTTTTGTGCCTGTTAACGCAATAACATTTCTTCTTCTTCTTTTAATGCCATCCTCCACTGTTCAGACACGAATAAAAGCCGTCGTCGCCGCAAATTTTTTGCAATGGTAGAAAATAATTAAAGAACTAAAAGTACTATTCCAATTGTCAAAAGGTAGAGTGCGTGCAGTCAGAGAAGCATATTGTGCCTCTAGAGTAAACGTACAGTAAGCATTTGCGAACGATAACAACGGACACAGAAATTCTGCCGGCAGACGCAGACGCTTTCATTCCTGCAAGAACGAAAAAAATAAAATAAAAAATTGTGCAGCGTGTAAGTATGCCAAACATACATAATTATTTGATCCGGCTACATGTATTACAGATTACAGTTAATTGTGAGTGTGTGTTAATCTGTTTTGAGCCATGGCGAGCTTGGAAATTTACGACTCGTCCAATTCGCAACTGAGCAGTGATGAATATAGCCACGACGAAGACGATGATGGATTGATGGATATGGCTGTAAGCAAACAACAAACGCCATCCGCCAAGTCGGCCAACAAATCGGACGAGACTTCGCCGACTAAAACAGATAGTACCGCTTCCACCACGCCACGTAAACTGTCTGAGGACTTGGATGCAATTGCCGTCGCCACTAAACCGCCAGCTAGTCGAGAGCACACACAGCGGCAAATCAAGCAAATGCAGCGGGATAATATGGCTAATTTGTATTTCAAGCGGCGCAGCATAAAATGGTATGTAGAATTCATGGGTTACATCAATATTTAATATATTTCCAGATCCGCCTAGATTTTTTCGATTGAATTTATGAACTGTCTGCTTGCACTCTAAGTTTTAAGAGAAATCACAGAATATACTAGGCTAGTCTAGGCTGCAAATATTAATTGTCAATAGGCTGAACTCTATTCCATCTGTCAATCTTCATATTTGAAGGAATTGTCACTTTCAGTGTTATCTAACACTACTTTATTCACATCTGTCAAACCACTTCAGAAGTCAGAAATGAGCAATCCTGCAATTGGCAGCAAATCACTTGACAGCAATTAAGAATTACATACATTCAGAAAGTGTGAGAGACTGAATCAATTTCTTATTAAGTGACATTTGGATTTCTTAATCATTTTTCTAATTGATTAAACCGTTTCTCCATGAATAGGTTGAATCAACGACTGAATACTAAAACTGACTACATGAGTCAGTTGAAGCGGGCGTTGCCCAAACATCAGGCGCACGCCAAGAGAGTGGCCGATTACCGTGCAGCCAAGCGAGCCATCGAACGGGAGCAGCAAGAGCGCCAGCAGAAGAAGCAACTGCAACAGCTGCAGCGTAGAGAACGTACTCCTAGTCGCAGTCGGAGTCGCAGTCGTACAGGCAGCCTGTCGCCGGAGTTGATATGCCTGGATGATGATGACTCTCCAGAGAAACCCAACGATATTCCAGCTGTTCAATTGCAACAGCAGCAGAAATCGTCTGCAAGGACACCACCGCCGTCGTTTGCCGTACAGCTGGAAATAAAATCAGAGGCAGAGGCTGCTCCTGCTGAGAACGGCTCCGTGCTGAATGAGTTCCTGTCCATGAAACCAAGCAGAGCAGCTGAACCTGTCATCGAAGCAGCGGCAGGCTGTAATAACAGCGAACAGCAGACGCCGTTGCAAGAGTTGCAGGATTTGATTGTGCCTGCTGTAAAGGCTGAAGTCAGCTTGGACATGGTTGTGGAGGAGGCCACACTAAAACGTCGTCGCTCACCCACACCACCGACGGCCGTGGAACCACATACTGAGAAGCGCACCAAATCTTTGACAACTGTAGATTTGGATGATGAAATTATAGAACTAACACCTTATGCAGAGCCTGCAAAGCAGCCAATACAAACACCAACACCCACACCAATACCAACACCCCTAGCACTACAACAAGCAATGCCAGCACCACCGGCAACTCCGCAGCACAAGCCAGTCATTAGAGCCAATGCTGATCCCTTGAACGTATTCAAAGTAGGCTCACCCTATTCTCTGTCTCCGTCTAGTGGCTTGGAATACTATGCTCAGAAGAAGGCGCTCTGCCAGCAGCATCTGGAGCAATCGCAGCCGGAAAATCTGGCTGCTGTGTCGCTTAGCCTGGAGACACCTTCGCCGTCCATTGAACCGATGGACATAGCCTATCCTAATCAAAAGCAGCTGGATGTGCAGAATATACAAACAACGACAAACGTCACAGTGGGTCAAGCTGTAGTTGACTACAACTCTTTTGGTACGCCCTACACAGCTCAGCAGCCGGCTCCGCAGGTACTGCAACAGCCGCCGCAGGTTCTGCAACAGCCGTCGCAGGTACTGCAACAGCAGCAGCCGCCACAGTTGCTACAGCAGCCACAGCACTTTCAGCAGCAGCAGGCTCCGCAGCAACAACCACAGCCGCAACAGCAACAGCAACAACCACCCCCATCATCACCACGTCCCAAGCAACGAGATGGTGAAAATAAGCAAACGCAAACAAATCAGGCTACAGCCTCTTCCAATAATTCGCCAGTCGATATGAACAATAGCAATAGCGATGCGGTCTTTCATCAGCGTATCAAGGATCTCTACACGGAGCTGGACGACATTATGTCGGATAAGGTGCGAGCTGTTAAGCCAGAACTGAAGTCCTATGGTGAGGAGAAGATGCGCATTGAAGCGGATCTCAAGACGTTGGATAATTTGATAGCTCAGAAGGAGGAGGAGCACAACCGTCTACTACATTTGCGCACCGTCAAAGAGGAGTTGTTGGCGCGCATCGAACGCAAGGAGCGCATACTAATACTGAAGGAGATACTGCCCTCCATACTAAATAAGAATTGCAGCACCTCGGAGCTGTATCAAATGCACTCGCTGCTGATAAGTGAACAAAACTCGCCGATGCCATCGAGATATAGCCGCAACTCAATGCATCAGTTGATTGATAGAGTCGAAAATGGACTGGATGAGATAAAGATATTGCGCAGGTAGATATACATATATGTATATGGGTTTATGGAACCATTTCTTGTTACTTATCAGAGTTTTTATCTATAGTGTCTTGGGTATGCAAAGCAAGGCTCCTCGACTGGCTGAGGTCCCCATGCCGCCACCTCCGCCTCAACATTACGAGTCGCCGTCGCTGCACAGACGCGACTCAATGCCAGCCATGCGTTCGTCCTTGCTGGCCAATCACACATCAACTTATGCCCGAGCAGCTAGTGCGCAGGAGAACGAACAGCTTCAGGAGCTAAGCAAGCGCAATAAGCCCCTTTCTCGGTAGAGTCAACAGATATTGTTGCATATGAAGATGTTTATTTAGTCATTCATTTACTTTGCAGTTATCAGCAGCTGATCAATGAGTCCAAACAGCTGACTGGTTCTACAGCCGATCTCGCTGCCACCTCCACATATCGCCAAAACCAATCCATAGACATGCAGCCACGCAGCCAGCTGGATAACAATCATATTGATAACGAGCTGCCGCTCAATCCGTTGTACAATAGCAGTCCACTGGCTGCTAGCCAGGAGCGCAAAAACAGCAATATAAATATACAAGTGGGTGCACTGAAGTCTTAAACAAACCCATATTATATCTATGCAAATTTTAGTTAAACGATCTACATTCCATGCATCGCGCGGGCATGCTGCAGAGTCTCGATTCGATGGATCGTGCTGTGAACCAAACCAATCGCAATACCACTAACAATCATAGCCATCGCTTGAACTCTTCTATGAATGGGCCGGACTTAGATGTCGATGTAGAGCGTCGTTGCCAATTTTGTCAGCGCTTTAAGGCCACCTACATGTGCGCCGCCTGCCAGAATCAATGGTACTGCAGCCGTGAGTGCCAGGTGAGCGGGAATTGTCTATATATCTATATATATACATATATCAGTTTATATTTAACAATTTGAATTCCTTTCAGGTGCGCGCCTGGGACACACATTGGGAGTCGTGCCCCAATTAGGATATACTCGCTGTATCAGCATTACTACTACAACTAAATACATACATATACATATGTGTATGTACATATATATATATGCATTGTAAACAACTAAATGCATTACATACATTTATATCAAACACTCATTCGTAATCGTAAAGTTTCGCTATCGGAATTTTTAATTGCAATGCATTAAAACTAAAAAACCTACACGTAATTAATTTACAAACACTCTCAGAAAGAAACACAACAAAAATATACACACACACACACACACACACGCACACACACACATATTCCATTCATATTCAAGTGTCGGCAATTACAATAGCTCAATATTCGCAAACACCATTAAAAAATTAAATAACAAAAATATATATTAACATGCTATACTCAGTGTTAAATTAGTTACTTATATTGATGTACTTCAAATCTGGCAGCTGTAACAACGGTTGCCTGTTTCTTGATTGACTTTAGTTGATATGACCCGGCCGATCAGCAATATATACATACATACATATATACGTCCAAGTCGCACACGCCAGCAATACAATTAATTTGTATAATTTATTACAAATTGCTGGCACCTAAAAAAAAAAAAACTTTGTTGAGGCTTTTAAAATCAATGCAAATTTTACGGAAATTTTTCTTTCAATTATTTTTCATTTTCTATTGCATATTTTCGTGCACTTTCAATATATATGTATGCTATAAGTCGGCATTAAACAGGTTTTATAACTAACAGCAAATGTGTTTTGGTTTCTTTTAAGTCTTCACTGCTTGTTTTTTTTTCTACCCATGTGCAACATTTTAGAACTATATCATAGATCTTCCATAAAAGTCTATGGATTTGTGGATTAGTTTTAAACTTTATGGTAAATCGTATGAATTTTCGGCACACTAAATATAATAATGTAATATTCTGTTCTATATTTTATTTTCAAGGAATTACATTTAGGATTTATAAAAAAAAAAACTTCTTTATAGATATTAATTATTTAAAAATAAAAAACAATTTATTTGTTTACTTCTTTCTTTTTCTATGTTCAACAGTGAACTCACAACAATTAGAACATCTTCGTCAATTGGAATAACCTTTATAGTTGCACCGAATTCCAATTAGCGAGCGAACACTGTAGACGTTGACCTACAAAAGTATACTACATAAAATGCAGTTAATGTGCTTTATTTAAACAAATTTATATAGTATATAATAATAGTAATTAATGTAATTAAACTGTACATAGTTAGATCAGATTTGTCTATAGATAAATGATATAAGCAATTATCATAATGCAAGAGCTTAGTGCTATATATCTGTGATAATTGAGACGAGGGCTAGATATATGGCTTATAGTATACATGTCGTGATAACTTGGGAACCTTCTATCCAAAGAGCTAACTATCTACGAGTATATTGAGCTAGCTAGAAGCATAAGACTTTCATTACGTAGTTTTCTTTCTATTATCCCCTATGATAACAAACCTTATAAACTATATATTCTATACAGATAGCTCGTAAACTTACATATGTCCAAAATTCATCAGCACAGGTGTTACCTAACTTTACATAATGCGCACATAACTTACATAATAGATCTTTATATACAGGTGTCGTCTAACCTTGAAACAGCCCATAAGGCATATAGCAGACGTGAATGTATCCTAGGTAAACAATCTATCATTATAAGCTTACTTACTGTACCCGCGCACCTGGCACACCAGCTGAATATCGGCAATGTGCAGGTGCAGCGGCTGCCTGTTCGTCCAGCGGATGCGTCGCAGCTTCCGGATGCGCAGCTGCCGCTTGCAGTGGAGCTTAAACTTCAGATTCGGATTCCAGATGCTGTCGCTGCCCCGTCGAGTGACGCACTTGAAGGCATATTGCCACCAGAGGCGGCTGTTCTGCTTCGTGCTATGCTGCAAATTGAGGGCAACGAAACGAAAAGCGAACAACGAACAACGAACGAGAAAACAATTTCATTAGCTGTTATATTGGCATACGAATTAATATTCGTTTTTTTGATTCATTTTTGGCTTTATGAGCACTTACCATATAAACGGGCAATACGTAGAAGCGTTTGCACTCGCGCCTCCTAAAGTTGAATGCGATCGGATGCCGCTGCGTGGCCGACACCTTAGTCAGGTGCGAGCGTATGGCGCTCGAGTGGGTCGCTCGCTGATGTTGCAGTCGGCCCTATTGTAGTTGTAGGTGTTGTTGTTGTTGTTGTGCGTTTGGTTCGCCAAATCGGTTTAGTTATGGAATTACAAAATGGGAAACGAGACAGGCGCGCACAGGTACGCGCAGCTAATTAATTCATATTCAAGCTTTTTATATATATTTTTCAAACAATTGAGCATATTTTCTAGCTAAAAGTATTTGAATACCCTCACAGAGGGTACTATTGTATGGCTGATGAAAATGTAATGAGAGGAGAGCTCAGATCAGACTTTATTGTTCTATGAGAACTCTGGCTTAACGGAATTTATGGGCTTAATTATGCAAGAAGTCGTATTAGTAGTTCAGGTTACTACTAATAGTAGTAGATGCACATAACGCTAGGTTGAAGAGTAGTTAAGAAAAGGTAGCAGAGCCAAGAAAAAGTGCTCAGCCAGAGAAGTAGCACGTCAGAATAAAGATTGTATCAGAAATAGTAGTATACCCTAAAAGGTAGTATTTAAATAAAAAAGGAGTTTACAAAAAAAGTAGTACATTAGAGAAATAAAAGTAGTAGTATATTCTATTAGTAGTTATAGGAAAATGCAGTATAGAGGAGAAGTTCGTCTATATATGACAGCAGGTGTACATGGGTAATATCGGTATTCACGAAAAAGTTTTATATACGAAAGGCTCCTATCAAAAGTAAAGATAGCATTTATATATATTTTGTATGTAGGGAAACTTATCAAATGGAGAAATTAAGTTATAGCTAATACTATTTTATGAGTAGAGATAGTATATCATAATAGACTGACAATGACTGTACTTATTGACAGCACTCAATACAAATGGGCTTTGCTCTATTCAAACTCTGTCCACAGTAAACAACACTAAACACTGAAATACGAATCTATTTTTGTTTCTTCAGCTGCCTAGAAAACTCATTCACTATAAAGTTATGTTAAATTTTACATTCCATAAAGTCTGCTCTATGAAATGGAATACCTAATTATTGTATTATCTCTATAACAGATCAAAACAAATAGAAATTAGTCATCGATCAGTCTATATATAAGTAAGTCTATCCCATCTTCTTCTTCTAGAACCCTTATCACTTCAGCCCATTCATGAGTAAGTGCATCTAATCTTCTGCTTCATCCACAATTCATACTCAATGTTTGTTCTGTTATTTCTTGCTTCGAGGAATATTAATTGCTGCTAAATTTGGATTGCAAATGATTCAAAAGCGAAATGCGCGAATATTTACAGCTGCTTGATAAGTGGGACTCCATTGAGATGGAGTTGGATTATGATTGAATGC
The DNA here is from genome assembly GCA_035045965.1 of Drosophila aldrichi. Lineage (NCBI taxonomy): Eukaryota > Metazoa > Arthropoda > Insecta > Diptera > Drosophilidae > Drosophila > Drosophila aldrichi. Next base: position 12,589,898 of record JAWNOM010000501.1, read on the forward strand.
GGGTTCGGTTCGTCTCGGTTGCGGTCTCTAATTCTCTGACTTCAACTCGAAGCATGAACCCGCGACCCTGGCCCTGAACTTGCTTATCAAGGCAGCGGTGATTAACTATTTGCTATTGTTGTTGCTGTTGTTGTTGTTACTGTTGTTGTTTACATAATTACTGTAAACAAAATTACAGTTGTAAAATAGTTGCTGTTAAACAAATGCGAACTGACAAGTCGCCGCTGCAGTCGAGAGCAATTAAATGCGCTTATCAGAAAGCCGCGGCTCCAATTAGAACATGCCCCCTCTGATTGGACGTTGGCTGTGGCGAGTTTCTCGATCTGGGCTCGGCTGTTGGCTTTAGCTTAGGCTTTACCTTTAGCTGTATTGGTAAACCGTTTTTACAAGCCGCTAACGCTCGAAAATTGTTGCTAATTAGTTGAAAACGCGCACGCCGGCGCACCAGACCTTAAAAGCGCCCACGATAAGCCGCCCCAAATGCTGGGCGTGGCTAGGTGTCAAGTGCGCTTGTATATTTTTGCTTTTGCTTTTGGGTCCAATAAAATTTTAGATATATATTTGGACATTTTGGAACGTCGCCATCAAAAGTCATTTGTGTGTCATGCAGGCTATCGGTAACGGGTTGAGCGATATGCTTTATATGATATAAAGATATGATAGGCGATAGACAAGAGGCGCAACTGGTAGACAGGTAGAAGAAACAAACAAACTGAATGTAGTGGCAGCTACAGAAATTAGCTTAATAATAAATAATTAGCTGAAATTAGTTTAATGATATTTGTGTAAGCAGTTAGAAGTTCAGAGTTTTGGAACGGAAATTTGTGAATTTCTAAGAAGTGTCTAGAGTATATAAATAGAGAGAATTGATCGGGTTTTGGAATGGAAATATTCAAAGCGCTTAAATTTTCTATAAGAATTTGAAGTCTTTAAAGAGTATGCTCTAATGGCATTGAGAGTTTAGTTCTTTTAGAAATGGAGTGAGACACAGGAAGCAAGAAATCTGGAGGAAGGGAGAGACGTAGGAAAGAAATTCTTGGCTGAAGTGAGAGAAAGTTTCAGAGACAGAGGACAGAGAGAGAGAGAGAGAGAGAGAGAGCGGAAGATAAACATAATTATATAGCCAGAGAAAGAGAGAACAGAGATGGGAAAAATTACCACTGAAAAAATCTAACTGGATAGAATAGAAGATAAGCACAAAGAGAGAGAGCGAGCTATAGGGAGAGAGAGAGAGAGAGAGAGAGAGTAAGAGAGAGAGAGAGAGAGAGAGAGAGAGAGAGAGAGGGAGAGTGAATAAAAATGGTAAACACAAAGAAAGAGAGAGAGAGAGAGTGAGGGATTAAGATGAGACAGAAATTTTTTCATACCCAAAGTGTTCTACAGATGTTCGATGTATGTATATTCACTGCTCTAACATCAAACATACAGATATGCAAAAAAAATCAAGAACACCGAACCAATTCTCAAATGGAATCACTTACGAAACAACACTCCATATGTTGTGCGCATAGATGGGGCAAGGTCATTGCTAACGTTGGATAAATACATACGTAAACTTGAAAACATTCATTCAATTTCACTGCATCAAGCTTCGTTCAGAAAGCACTTAAGACTCTTCGATGCTTCTAATAGATTATAATAATAATTAAGAGTAAACTTTTCCGTTGATATTTCCCTTCATCCATATACTGGGAGAACAAAGTCTTTAACTGTTAAATGGCCGTGCCTTTAGTACAATAAATGCTCTTGGAATTATGTTATTTACACGTTCGGGAGTACACACAGTTAACAGCATATTGTTAATAGATCAGTGTAAATAACCAATAAAAACGTCAGCAGCGACGATTTTTTCTTTTCATTTATTTAATTTTGATTTTGATTTGTGTTTTGCTTGGTGATGAGTTAAAAAAAAAAATTAAAGAAAGAACAAACTGTGCAAATTAAATAGCAATTGAATTTGATGTGAAGACTTTCTAACTGATTTTATTATTTCATACTGTAAATTGACTGATGGACTTCAATTGACCCGCGTAGTATCCCGCCCGAACGCTCCACACGCACCTAGAAACATACTCGATTCTTATTGAAAGTGACTTTTAGCAATCCTTGAAAAGATATAGAGACATTCGACTATCTAGAAATTGCCATAAATTAAGAAATCTTTCAAACCCATATATCTTAACCAAGAATCTAATATATATGTATATGTATGTATGTATATATATATATATATATATATATACCTATGACGCTACGCTTCGATTCCGAGCGATTTGTGTGCGCTTTTTCGTTAATATGCTTAATGTTGATCTATGTGCGTGCCTCTGCCCTACGTGTGTATGTGTGTGTGTGTGTTTGCTGGGTTGTTACTATCTCTATCTGTCATTGCTTTGCCTATATGAATATATACACATATATGTATGTGCGATCGTCGTGCTTGCTGTTATTATACTCTATATGGGCATGCGCTCAAACTAGAGTATATTGCCACCGTGAATAGGAATGTAACGCATGGGGAGAGGCATAGGGAAGTGCATGAGCTACATCTAAGACATATATATCATATAAACCATATAGCTGTGTGCCTGAGTTCATTTCAGAGACTACAGAGACTTCCTAAGATATTCATCTAGTTTTTCTTCAAAGCAATCGTTGATCCTGAGCAATTTAGACTGTATTTCTGAAACCGATATGCACCGATTTGATCCTTACATTAAGTACTGAAAACCGAACGAATATGTACTAAGTTACATTCCTCCCCTCTATCTGCTTTACATTCAATACTACTAATATATATTCAAAGCTCAATATATAGTGACATATCTAGAGCTAGAGATCTCCAGTTTAATGTATGGAACCCTGAAAGATGAATTAGAATGATGAAGGAATTTAAAAAAATCCAAGTAACTAAAAAGTTTCCCAAATTTTCCGCTAATAGATTGAGATAGATAGCTGTTCGTTTCTCTCCACATAGAGCATACCCTAGTCGTTGATTATCTGTTCTAACACTCTCGTTTATTGCCATTGTTGTTGTTTGACTTGTGCATATATGATTCAGCCAGTCAGTACACAAAACAACTCCCACAACCAAACCAACACCACCAGCGCCAGCACCACCACCACCACCACCACCAGTACCAGCACCAGAGCTAGCGCCAATACCAAACCCGAAACCACCACCACAATGAGTGGCGTTTGAGCATTACAGTTCAGCACGAATGACAAGCCGAGGCGCAGCGACACGATCCGAAAGACCGAGTGAACTGGGCAACCGATCTATTCCGTTCCCGTTTGCCATATCAATTCGAATTTCGCATTCGTTCGGTTCGGTACGGTTCGGCTGGGAGCTGGAGAGACAAAACTTTTGATTTGATGTCATTGTTATTGCTGCGAGATTTCTTTTTTCCCGTGGATCTTCGTTCACGTTAATCGATGTTAATTTATGCGTTTCGTAAGAATTGAAAATCTGATTTTTGAAACGGGAATCGAGCAACGAAGATATATATATAAATCAAATATATATTGAATTGGTGCATGGTGATATGGATCCCGATTTTGTGAATAAATACAATCAAGTGCTGAGTCGCTTAAAGCTCATCGAGAACTTCGATGGCAGCGATCCGGGCAAATTGCCGCAGTTCCTGCAAAAGATCGAGGCACTGATGCCGACGATCAACGCCTTCGACGATTACTACAAGGCGCAGCTGTTGGGCCACATCAAGAACAAGTGCACGGACCGGGCAAGAGATGCGGTCTTCACGCGGCAGCTGAGCGCGCCGGCGGGCAGCGGGAATGGGCATGCGAATGGGGCGGTCAAGCCGGAGTCCTGGCACAGGCTGAAGGAGCAGCTGCTGCACAGCTTTGCCGAGCGCGAGTCCAGCTACTCGCTGATCCACAAGATACGCAGCGCCGTGCTCGACTCGAACATCGAGCTGTACTACCAGAAGATGGCGAAGCTCAAGCAGCGCCTGCTCAACCGCAAGCTCACCCACAACGATACCCTGTACTCGCTGGAGGACATTGAGCGCATAACGCTGCAGGTGTTCCGCGACCATCTGCCGGAGCCGACGCACTCGATGATCCTGCGCCGCAACCCGAAGAGCATGGAGGAGGCCTATCGCTACATTGTCGAGGTGCAGCAGCAGTTCTACACACAGAGCGGGCCGCTGGGCGGGGAGCTGGGCGCCACCTTCAGCACCAGCCACAAGCAGACGTTTGGCGGAGGTGGCGTGGGCATCGGTGCGAGTGCCGTGGGCTCTGGAGTGGGCATGGGCCTGGGCATCGCCTCGGTCGGACTGGCCAGCACCGGGTTCTCCTACAATCGGCAGCTGTCGGAGAAGGGCGTCGCTGGCTCCAGCCAGGGCTACAATCAGCTGAGCAGCAACAAGAGCTACTACAATCAGTCGGCGCCCCTGGTTGGGGCCGGCAAGACGAGTCCCTTGTTCAAGAGCAACGGCAATCCCTCCTTCAAGTCCAGCTTCAGCTACAACGGCAGCAGCAGCAACAGCATGGACAGCTGGTCCAGCAGCAAGTCGAAGGATGCCAAGGGCGGCTATCAGCAGGGCAAAACTGTGAACGGGAAGGCGAAAACCGGCAGCGGCAGTGGCTGGCGCAAATAGTGGGAGCCGCAATTCGAAGATTGGATTTAGTCATGGGCCAATGAGCTAAGCCAATGGCATGACCTAATCTCTTAACCCCCTTCGCTATATCTCATCATTGTTGTTGTTGTTGTCGTCGTTGTTGTTGTTGTTGTTGTCGCCGATGTAGTTGCTGTGACTAAGCCCTGGGAGCAATTGCAATTGCATGCCTCATGCTAATTACGAACCCCCCCTCACCCGCCCCGTGTCTAACAGTCCAGGTGGATGCTGCGATGTCGCTGATGATTCTGTTGATGGCGCACGTTAATTATTAGATCATAAGTCTCAAATGTGTACATATATAAAGACCCATATCTCCCCATAACCCCTCTCACTCCCGCCGCTCCTCTCAAATGTCGTTGTTTACAATAAAGTGTAAAGTCTAACACCATGTGAATCCGGTCTATATGGACAGACAGTTCAAGGCATAGCATAATTCTCATATCTTATCACTCATATCCTACATCTAGTTCTGGTTTCTACTACCTCCACTATACGCTATCAATATTTCGAATCTGGAGTCAATCATTTGAATTTTAAATTAATATTTTCATTGGTCTATCACGCAATTCGAAATATTTCGAGAATTAAACGATCCATATCGTATATCGTATAAGGATATAGTATGTACATATCCATACCTCTTATCACCCATATCTCTCAAGTGGTTTCTATTGACTGTTTATAGCTTTATATCTGATCCCAGTCTAGTGTTAATTTTCTGGGGTTTTCTTTTCCAAAAATAATATGATTTAATTGGCAGATAAAAAGTTCAAATATTCAAGAGAGATTTGTCGTATATTTATATAGAAAGCCTAGAAAGCCTAAGATTTATACAATATATATATTGTCTAGAAATGAGTAATGCTTGCAAGAGCTGTATGAGACATCTATCTAATATCCCATATCTTATCTCGCATTACCTAAAATATATGCTATAAATCAAATGGGGTTTGCTTGCTCTCGCTTATCTGTGTAAGCTATCAATGTCTGATCGAATTTTGAATATAATTATTCGCGACGACTAAATCTTGCAACGACAATACGATCCCTATCTTATAACGTCTAGAAGATAAATGGCCTAGAACTTATAGATACATATACAATATATGCATGTACATATGTAATGGCCTTGATAACCATACGATCTATATCTCATATCTTATCTGTCATAAGCATTAAACGAAAACATTTCATTTTGGTTGACTTAAGTAGATGTCTCACTTGTCTGCATTAAATATGCACTTATAGATGACCCGTAATACGGAACTGCTGTGACTCAATTAGTAATAGAACTTTATTAGAAATGATCTATAAATAAACCTGGTATGTGTAATCACGTTGTTAAACACAGCTAACGTATTCGCGATAAGAAAACTTAAGTGTGGATTTATGACAACTCTCCAATTTTATAGCCCAAAAATTTGAAAATAATTGGACCATTATCTGATTTCGAAGAGCCAACGGAATTTCGCAATGAAACTTGTCTATTTTGAATTATGAATGAAAGATTCGACTCATCAGATACGAGCCAACTTTTATTTATCTCTATCTTTGCTTCACACTTCAAACTACTGACCTATGTACTATATACTAGGTTTGAACTCAACCCAGATATACAAACTGTATCGATATCTTAGATTAAGAAGACTTTGGAGTTATCAAATCCAAATACTAGACAAATATTTAGGATATCTAGATATATAGATCTTTGTCCACTTACCGTATTCCGTTGCCCGCTGCGTGAGCCCGCTGAGCAGCTGTCGTAGTTGGTATCTAGAGGCGCTGGCTCGCTGATCTCCTGCAGCTTCACGCCGCGCGTTCTCGTCTTATCCTTTTCCTGCTTGCCAAAGAGTCCGCGCCGCTCGGCCATGCGAATGAGATACTTCTCGTTGAGCTGGGTGAGCGCCTTGCGGCGTATGAGCGAGAGGTAGCTGCCCGTCGACTGCTGCTCGATGCAGTTGTCCTGATTGATGCAGATGTCGGGCACAGTGTCCAGCACGAACTCATCGATGTCTGGCGTAACAATCAAATCGATGCTGTCCACTCGCGGCAGCTGCACAGCCGGAATCGTTGGCTCGCCCGGCTTGGATGCCAGCTCTGGCTGGGATTTGCGTTTATCCTCGGCGCTGAGTTTCTCCTTCTTGCGCGGCGATTCCTTGGGCATCGCTGCAGCGGGTATATTAGCGGCCTCGAGCTCGGCGAGCGCTTCCAGCCTCTTCATCTCGCGGTAGGCCTGGCGGTGTTTCTCCAATGCCAGTTTGTTGATCTCTTCCAGCACATGTTGCACCATATCCTCGTTCTCAGTGGTGACTATCGAATGCGTTTGATAGAGCACGAACTGCACCTGCGGACGCGACATGGACATGGTGAGCGTGAGCAGCTGCTCCTCGAGTATGCAGCCAACGCGCGTTTTGCCCTCATCGCTGACCTCCGATTCGGTGAGCACTTCCAGCATGCTCAGATCGCCGCCACGCGAGCAAATCAGATCTATGGGATCCGAGATGGCACTAAAGGAGTTCGGGGGCGTGGCAAAAATGCCCACAACATTACGAAAGCGATTCGATTCCATGGGAAAGGAGGTGAAGGCATCGCCAAAGAGCCGTATGTTGTTGACCTATAGGAAAAGAAGTTAATAGCCGATATAGAAAGAGATATATTATTAGATATCTTACGCCTAGAGTCTCCATATATCGGCGATAGTCCTTAAGATTGGCGCCCGCTCCATAAACATAAAAGTTATTCACGCGATTCACAGAGTAGAGAAGGGCAGCCAGGTAAGCTGTGGCACGTGGCGAATCCACATGGGTTTGCAGAATGTCACCTGGAGGATCAATACACTATATATGTAGTTTATAGACCGACAAATTCAGTTTCTCTAGACTCACTCACCATACAGCTCATAGTAGTCCATCAGCTTGGACATTATAGCCGGACCATAGGAGAAGTTTTTATCCTGGGGGGGAAGAGAAACGATAAATTATGAAAATCTGTGTCCCAGATCCAAACAAACCTGCATGATGAAGTAGTGCTCAGTCATGAGCTTCGACTTGGTGAACTCGCTGCGATTCTTGGGTATAATGGAGATGACCAGTGGACAGATGTTGTCCCACTTGCAGTGCTGCTCGAGCAGCGGCTGCTCGTCGTCCGGCCCATGGACCGTAAAGCCCATCTCAGTCAGGATTTTATTGGCCTCCGTCTTGTTGCTGTGTATGAGAAATAACTTGCAGTTAAATGGTAGCAGCTACTGTCAGACTTACCGCAGCAGGAACGGATTGATCCAGCCGGTGACGACAGGATTTGCCGCCGCTATGGCCACCTTTTCGTTCTGCAGGTGAATGGGCAGCAGCTGGGAGAGACGCAGTGCGCCGACACCGATTCGCATGCGAGAAATGGAGGCGGCCAGGCGTATGCGATGCTGCCAAAGCACATCAGCAATTTCTATGGAGAAAGCGAATCTAGAATGACCGGGAAGGTGTTCTTAGAGAGAGAGAGAGTTCCCATTACCTGTCACCTCCGCCTCCTTGTACAGTTGCATCTGCTCAGCTTGGTATTCCGAATTGCGGTTCCTGAAGTGGCGATCGTACAGCTCGAAGAGCATCAACCAAATGCGCTGCTCATCGTCGATATACTGTGAAAATATGAGGAGGAGGAGGAAGTCAATTTATCAATAGACTATTATGGAATGTGAATCATATCACTACAAACTTATGAAACTTGCTTGCTTGCTTTTTAATACTTTAGCTCTATAAGTATTCTACTTCCTTCACTTACCTTCTTATAGCGCTCCTGCTCGAAGAAGCAAATGTCCGACAGGGCGTTACACAACACTGATTTATCTAAAATCGCAGAAAAGTGAGGTTAGCTGTGTGTTAAGTGTGAGGTTATGTGTGCACGCACAACGAAAGACATCGTAGATCAGAGAGTAGGCCAAGCGCATCTCGTGCTCATTCTGAAAAGCAACGGGCAGAGCGGGCTTCCTCAGCAGCTTGGCTGCATTCGCAATAGTTTGCAGATTCCAGCGAGCGCTGGACTTCAGACGAATCTTCACTGTGGTCGCATGGCAATACTTGACCACGCGACTGCGACGGCCACTGGGACTGATGCTGGGCGAAATGATCTTGGTGATTCGATCCGGATCGAAGACGGGCTTATCTCGCTTATCGATGTCCTTGAGCGAGATGTTCACGTCGGAGGATTCGTTCACCTGCCGCTGGATCTCGAGCAGCATGAAGTACATCTTGTCCTGCCACTCCTCATCGCTGGGCAGATAGATTTGCTTGGTCTTGCGCAGCTGCTTGCTGCGCTCCTTGAAGATGGCCGGATAAACGGAGAATATGTCCGCGAGGCTGAGAAAAAACAATTGATTCGACATGTTCCGCACGCTTGCAACGAATGGCAGCAACTGCTGCGGCTGTCAGGCCGCCAAGCGCCATGCTGCACGCTCCAGTCCCTCCCCCCTCTACAGCTTGGGGACAACTCTGCCTGATTTCCATTTACCATTTTCCATTTCCTTTTCCATTTCCATATTGCCAATTCGCCCGGTTCGTGCTTAACACCAATTCAATGCTGTGAGCGAATCGACAACGACTGCCAGCTCCATGCAATACTTATCTATCTCGCTGTACTCTCCCCCTCCCCCTCCACCCGCACTACCTACACTCACAGAAATTGTGCACTCGTGTGGATAACATTCACGATCCAAGAGAAACAATTACAGATTATTTAAAAAATGTTTATAAAATATAGCTGCAGCCCTTTCTATACACACAATTGATAAACATTTAAGAAATGCTCTAAGAATTGTTCTCAGTGTATTAGTTGGCATGGGACATGCAATGTGCACGCTATGCTGCTCACCACAAAGGACAAAGCGTTCGTCAGAGTTGGTTACGTTAGGTTTTCCTTCAATTTTCTCATATTTAAGTCAGAGCTGAAAGGGATGTGGAGCAATAGCTTGGGGTGAAGGCGCATTGGAGTTGGAGCTGAAGCTCTGATGGATCTGGCCGATATCACACTTACCTTTTATTTTTTATGCGCTCAACACGCAGCCATAAAAATTCCGCTTGCCATATTAGACTCGGTTCGCATGATTTGCTCTGATTGGAAATCGTCTTCAATAAATTGCCAAATGTCACAATTCAAAGCGCGTTGACAACCGCATTGGGGCAGGGGGCTGGACGGGGTGAGTGTGGGTGTGGCAGCCAATGGTAATTCTTGCAACGTGTTTGCATTGATTAGAGACTAAGGCAACTAAGACCCCCAACTAGATTCCTAGACTCTGCCCCGCAAACATTTAGGCAGCCATCAAATTAGTCGTCGATTATCCATGGTTGGAGCACGAATGGGATGGGGCGATGGGTGTTGGTGGTTGTGGGAGTCAGCCAGCGAGTCTTTGGAATTCGCTGCGATAGGCATTTTTATATTGGCCTAGGTCAAATATCGATTATCGCCAGCCCGTGTCTATGATGGGGTCAGATGCGAATTGAATGTCAATTTGATTGGCATTTCTGGGTCACAAGCTGTTGCAGGCAACTGTCTAGTTATAGAAATAAATAAATATATAGATATACGGTATTATAAATGTTAAGCCAGTGCTGCAGTAGAAAACTTTTGCCACTTGCATGAGCAAACGAGTCTATATAATGCGAATCTAATCTATAAAATAGAGTCTGGTTTCCTGCTCTAGACAATTTGACATAGCAAAGTCTGTTTAGCACTATTTACGTTTCTTCACTATAGGCATTATATTATAGACTTGACGAACTTGCCAAATATATAGTATAAATAACTGGAAAATTGGCTTACGATGATATAAAGAGCTACATATGTATAATGGATTTCTGAAATCGTCTGCAAAAGACAGATGGGCGCCTTATAGAACTAATGAGCTATACATTCGTATCACCTACCAATTGCAGTAGAAATTTTGCTGTTTCAAAAAGTAATAAATATAATAATAATAATAATAATCCAAAACCAATCAATTGATAACAATCTACATATCACGAATTATATTATATCTTAAGAGAAGGTTTCTATTCTATTCTATTCAAATAAAAGTAAAGTTCAGAGAACGCTCGTTAACACACACATGAATGCTATATGTCTGTCGATCTATTTTATGGGCCAATAGAGTGACGAATCTAAGTTGTGACTAATCTGAATGCCAATTTGGTCAATTGGCCAAATCTTGATAAAGAGTATATTTTATGATTTTCATATCTACATTCGATTCGCATTCTTGTTGCAGGTCCAAAACAAATTACAACAAATACAATAAACACCATGCATAGACTACTCTATACTAGACTGAGCATGTCGCTGGCTTACATATGTCGACATTTATAGTACACCTCTATAAAAAGTCTGTTTTGGCACCTGAACTTGAGCTGTCGCCCCCGGTGTGGCCTACTATCGAAAGCAGAGATAATTTAATTATTCTAAGCATTAGAAAACCTGCAGCAACTTTTCGCAGGTTATCAGAAGGTATACGTCAAAGATAACTCGAGTATCATAATTAATTTCTTCAGTTCTCTTTTAATACTCGCCCAAATGAACGAAATGGGCTTATTTGACTTTGTGATCTATATTTTATAGTCTAAATATCCTTTTGGGAATACCCAATATTCAATACAAGATGACCTTCATTTGCAGCTATCATACCCTTCTCAAGATCTATTTCTACAAAGCTTAACTATCCATTCGTGTCTTACTAGAAGTTTGATAATCAAACCAGAGATAGCATAGAATACAGCAGCTATTATTTTCTAGAACTATACTAAGGAAAACTTACAGAATTTTCTTCACTGAACTCAAGCCCATTTCACTTTGTTGAGCGCGTATCGTGCAGTCAGTTTCGCCCAACAGCAAGATTCTAGCTTGTTTTTCCATGTACTTCTTTTTTATTATTTGAATTTTTTTTTTTTAGTTTTTTTGTAAGCTACCCCGGCTTTGTTCTGCATGTCTTCTGAAAATCCACCGTCATAAATTAATTTTATTTATTTCTTGTGTTTTTTTTTTTTGTTTTTATTAAGAAGCATATTTATTATATATAAGATGTATGTAATACAATAATTTTTGTTGTTGTTTTTGTTGTCTGTCCGGTTGGTTGGTTGTATTTGTTTTTTTTTTTCGGGTTTCTGTTTTTTTATATATTCATTTTATATAATCATATAAAACACTGAGCAGCTACAATACAAATATTGTGATAAAAACTTACAACATAACCTTTAATACATAAAAATACTTGCATAGTCTACAAATCGTATCGTTTTATCGGAGATGCCCTGTTCTTCCTCTTTTTCCTTTTCTTCATCGTCTTCCTCTGCCTCTTCCAATCTTGAGCCGTTCTTCTGCTGCTCGCTCGCTATCTAACTATCTCTTTCATCCCACAATTTGTTGTTCTCATGTTTTACATTTCATTTTTATTTCTCCTTTTTCGGTTTTACGCCTCATTGCGTTTTCATTTCGGTTGGTTTTTCTTTTAGTTTTCCGTTATTTACCCTATTAAAAATTTGTTTTTTTTTCTTCCTCTTTTCTTTCATTCTCTTCGTTTATTGATTTCATCTATGCCACGTATTCCGCTCAGTTGTTTTCACTCATTTTGTTTTTGTTTGTTTTGTATTTTCATAAATTTCTTTTCTTTTGTATCTTAGCTCGCGGCGTAGGCGGGTGTAGTTGGGTAGAACGTAGAACTGAGTGCATTTCGGATGGGACGGCAAACGAAAAAGTAAAAACAAAAGAAGTTCCTTAGACTGCGACTGGCGCCATCTACAGTTGAAAATGTTTGCATGAGTTTCGTGTTCAGTTTCTCATTTCTTTCTTTCTTTTTTATACCCTGAACCCATTGAAAATGGGAAATCAGGGTATAATGGTTTTGTTAAAATGTATGTAACAGGCAGAAGGAGGCGTGGCAGACCCCACAAAGTATATATATTCTTGATCAGGGTGACGAGATAAGTTGATTTAGCCCTGTCCGTCTGTCTGTCTGTCCGTCTGTCCGTCTGTCCGTCTGTCCGTCTGTCCGTCTGTCCGTCTGTCCGTATGTTTGAACGCGTCGATTTCCGAAGCTATGATAGCTAGAGACTTGAATTTTTTTTTAAAATGACCGTATATACAGCGCGGATGTCGAGTTTAGCGTTAGAATTCGATAAATTATCCCGTTATATTTTTATCGAATAAAAACATTCAAGTTCAAATCAGATGCCAGTACAGATGCTAGCGGCGCGTCATTTGATCATGAGGTCTCGGGTTCAAACCTCAGAGCGGTCGGAGTTAATTAATGTTTATTTTCTTTTTTTTTTAATTTTTTTTCAAAATATTTATACATATATTTATTTAAATGAGCTTACTATTCAGCCACAACAGTTTTTCTATAAGTGTGCAAACATCCATTCAAAGAAACAATTAGTTTAGTTTAGATTCGCTAGATGGCGCTGCAGTAGTGAATGTATTACTGTTTTGCCATTAAACTGTCAGTAAGTGAAGTGGCGTAGTGAATAGCATCGCGCCACTCAATCGAGAAGTCTCGGGTTCGAACCCCAGATCGGGCGGAATTATTGTTTAATTTTTTTTTAATTGTTTCAAAAATTGAAATTTTAACCACACTAAATGTGAATATTTATTAGTTTGGTTCAGGGTAGTATCTAGTCGAGCACTCTCGACTAGAGTTTTCTTACTTGTTTTTTTTTGTGTTTATATGATTTTTTCACAAGATTTTGCTACTATGTTTTATGAGTTTTGTTTTTGCAGCGTTAATTACAATAGAAATTATGTATATATATTTTTTTGCGTAATTAAAATTAAACATTTATTGTAAAAATCATATGTATATAAAAAAAGTTTGGGACGCGACATAAAATTCGAAAAATCGGTGAAAATATATATAATTTTTGACTACAAATTTTATTTAGTTTATTCGTTTTTTTCGAGTATTTCTTTTCTTCTTTTTTTGGTTCGAATTTGTTTTAGAAAACATATAAAGCAAAGACTAAGGGCGGGGCTGATGTACAGCCCCCTCCGGGAAATCATAAGAAACAATATTTAAACAATGAATTTAACATATAATTTTTTATGTTTTCTTTTGTTTTTTGTTTTTTTTTTTAGCTTTTTGTTTTTTTGTTGTTATTTTATACACATCTTTATGATAGGGGCGGGGGCGTATATAATATATGTATATATATATATAATTATAAGTAATAAATTTTTAATATTTTTTTTATTTAATTATTTGCACACATGAATAAAAAATTACTATTTGCAATCATATTTATATAAAAAATAAACTTAATTATCAGCAGCGGTCCCTCATTCTTCTGTCGTCACCTGGTCACAATCCTAAGCAACACCATACTACATATATCATATATCCATATATCATGTCATATCATATCATATCGTATCATATTATATCTGTATATATCCGCCGCCATATATTCCTTTCATTTTATACTTTAAGCTTAAATTTTGGAAGAGTAAACAATACCATCGAGTTGCAATTGTTGCTGCATTATGCATTTATGTCTGACTGTGTGTGTGTGTGTGTGTGTAGGTGTAGGCATGTGAGTGTACAAGTGTCGAGGCGAGTGAGTGTGTGTGTGTGTGTGTTTATATGGGGTGTATTATATAGATCGCTTGAATGAAAACTAATGGTTAATGCGTATTTTATGCTGTTCTACACCTCCATCTCACCCCAACTCCTCTCCTCTCATCTACTCTTTGTCCCCTTCCTTCACTTCACTTTGATTTACTTTTCATTCAAGTTTCTTTAACTAATTTGTTTTCATTTCTTATACGTATAAACTTTTATAATTTTATACTAAATGTTTTTACCGTTTTACTTTTCTTTCTCTTTTTTTGTGATTTTTTCTTCTTTTTACTTTGTATATATATAAAAAAAGATGTCCAAAGTTTTTTTTTTAAGTTACGTTATTGTATATACGTTTTTTTTTTTTTAATTTTTATTTTAGAGTGGATCTTTTTCTTAACTTGGTTTTTTTTTGCCTGTTTTGCTTTACAGTTGTCCTATGCTTTAAATGATTTTCTTTTTCTTTTTTTGAATGTTAATATATGAGCGCAGTGCGCTTATCAGCGCTTTTACCATATACATATATATATGTATAAATATATATATGTATATATATACTATATAGATATAGTAATAGTATCGTACTATGTATATATGTGGGGTGTGTGTTTTGTTTTGTTTGTTTGCCTTCCATCCTTTTGCTTGATCATCGCCTATATATATATGGAGAGATATATATGTGGATGTTTACTTTGTTTCCTCCTTTTCTTTGTTCTCCTCGGTCGATTCCTTCTCGTTCGACTAGTGAGAGGTATAATAAATCCATTAGTTTTGTATACATTTCAAGAATTTATTTCGACTTTACCTTGTCCTTCTCCAACTCCTTCTCGATCTTATCGC
Source organism: Drosophila aldrichi (assembly GCA_035045965.1). Lineage (NCBI taxonomy): Eukaryota > Metazoa > Arthropoda > Insecta > Diptera > Drosophilidae > Drosophila > Drosophila aldrichi. The sequence continues at coordinate 12,604,964 of JAWNOM010000501.1, forward strand.
CTTCGGTGCCTTCCTGCTCATTCGATTTCTCTTGCTCGCCGCCTTCCTTGCCCTCCTTGGTCTCGGGTCTGTTGGAAGAGTAGATAAGGCAATTAGGTTTATCCATTATATATCTATTTATATGGTCTACTCACTCTGGCTTGGGAATGTGCGCATTGAGATCCAGCTTTGTGCAAATCTCATCCCAGTCGGGGAAGCACTTGTCCTTCATGCGCGAAACATGGCCAATCAAATTGGGACACTTCTCGGTCATATAGTCGCGCAATGGATACGTAATATCCTTGGATAGATAGTGCAACTGCGACAGCACTGCAAAGGTAACCACATCCAATGTGGTTGGCTCATCGCCAAAGAAGAACGGCTTGCAGTCGAGCATCTCGCTGAGCACTTTAAGATCATTTTTGCCAAACTCTTCGATCTCCTCGGCGCTATGGACACCAATGCCATGCGCCTTTAGCTTTTTCGTGCCCTGGAACCACTTGTTGTGTTGAATATGCGGTATTCGATTCATAGTTTTTTTTTTTTTTTTTTTTTTTTTTTGTGTTTAAATATAAATGCAAAATGCAATATTGGATGCACAACAACGGGAGTTTTTTTAAGGGTAGTTACATATATATATATATAAATATATATTATATTTACATATATATGTTTGTATATATAACGCACACACACATATAGAGATGTTAGCGGTAGTGGTGGTGGTAGTAGTAGTAGTAGTGGTAGTAGTAGTAGAGGGTAAACCGACCATCGAACAAATCAACACAAAAATATATAATAAAAGAAACGAAAAAAAGAGAAAAAACACCATGCAAGAGTTAGTGATAATGAATGAAATGGAATTTCGATAATAACTAATTTGTAGATCTTTTTTTCATTTCTTTTTGATATTGTACGATTGCAGCATCTATTGAACTTTAGATAGTAAACTATATTTCGTATGCATATTGTATTCATCTAGCATCATTTACTCTGGAAGCTTATTAATCTATTTATATATATGAAGATGAGTACTATCTGCTTGCCTAACCACTTGGGATCCGTTATCTATTTATAAATGTGAATCGCTCGGTTAGCAGTGAATAATACATACAGGAACTATAGCAACATAACTCAAGTTTGGAAACTATATTAAACAAAACTTCTAGAAATTGTATTAAAAGAGTCATTCTAATAACTATATAATAAACCACAGATGGAAGTTATATATAAATTTCGACAATATTATAAATCAATTATAAAATATAGTGATTTATAATAAAACAAAGAATATCAATAGGAAATATATATATACATATATATATATCGACATGAAATATATGAAGTGTATATCAACTTATAGCATATATAGCCTGCATCACATTTAAATACGTTGTATTATACAACTATTACTCACTAATAGCCAATAACTGATAAGCGTACAAGCATTACAACTATATTATATAGTTTTATGGAATTGCATTATCAACATTCTGAGAATTCTGTTCATACTATAAATAGTCAACAAATCTCTTTCTTTTAAATTCCTCATTTAACAACAAATATATCAATTTCCAACTACAACATTAATATAAATGTATACAGACGCTGCAAGGGTATTAAATATTCGGCCAACCGAAAATAAGGAAGTTACAAGTGAAGTATTTTTTGTTGTTGTTATGGTTGTCAATTGTGGCATTTGTATATTTTTTTATAATTGGGTTATATGAGAGGCTACGCTGAACATAAACAAAAAAGGAGCGCAGGCACCGTTATTGTTTATGATATATACATATATGAAGAGATGATATACATATTTCTCTATATCTACTAATATAAACAATATGAGTGAAAACGTTGCTTTGGTTCTAGTTCCGCTGCCTGTTTCTGCTTATCTGAATCTGGCTCTAGCGTCAATGTGTGCGTGTGTGCTCGGGTTTGGGTTTAGCTGGTATTAGTGTTAGTTGGAGGTGCAACATAATACGATTCGTCGAGCGATTCCAAATTTGCTGGCAACTTCTGTTTATTTACAGAGGCGTGGAGACTACGAGAGAGACGAATAAAATGCCAGAGCCAGCCGGAAAACCCGACTCGAATTCCCAAATAAACATTACGCTGAAGTTATTTGAACAGAAAATATTGTTTTGATGCAAGCTACGTATTTGTCGAAATTAACTGAATAAATGTACTATTTTCTATTTCTTTTTTTCATCTAAGTTTGATCGAGTTCCAGATTAAAATTATCGGATTTTATCGAATTGAATTTTTCTAATTTTCTATGCAGAAGTTTTGCAAACTAAAAGCTACAATGGATTTGAATTTTTATAAATTTAAAAATATTCTAACTATTTTTGGTTGCAATCTCTACAAGCTACAATTTATTGTTGGATATTTCGAGCTTCCAACTTTCCAGTTTTCTATTGTTTCGCTAGAGCAAAATTACCTTGCGACCGAATGTGATCTTGAAGAAGAAGTTCAAAATCGAGTTAGGCAAACGTAGGCCGAGCGCGTGCTGCAAATTCACTTTGTAGCCCTTCAGTACGTTATCGGGATACTTGGCGCGCCAGTAGAAGATGATCCAAATCAAATGATTCTCCAACATGGCAATTGTGGCATACGAAACATTGCGCTGTTCGGCAGTTAGTCCGGCATCCAAGTTCTTATCATATTTGGCCGATAGCTCCTTGATAATGATGGCCGAATCAGCAATTTCCTCGCCATTCAGCTCGATGAAAGGCAATTGACCCTTCTTGGAACGGAAGCGCATCTTATGGTCCACATTCTGGAAATTACAAACAAAATCAAAATATATTTTTATTTATGTATTATTAAGTTTTAATCGGTATACGGAAATTAAATGAAATGATGAGTAATCCATCCCTGTTGCTGATTGAGATTTTTCATTCAAAATAAGTTTTTCCATATCTCGCATTCCAATTCATCATTGCGAACATATACACATACATATATACTTGTGTATGTGTGTTTGTGTGTGTAGAGGATGACTAATGTGCTTGTAATGTAGTTCAATCTCTTGCTCCCACGCGACCCGGCACAGCCTTATTTTATCGTTCCGGCCGCTAGATGGCGCTCATGACATACATAGACCTATGTATATACATACATACATATACACACGTACACACTTATGTATGTATGCCAAAGCGAGAGATGCTGCTGCCTGGCCCGGTTGCCTGCCTGCCGAAACAACCACTAGAAAAAGCTGTACCGAAAAATCAACCAACACCCAACTACCCCCACTGTGCGCGCACTCACTCACGCACACTGTTTGTAAAATTACACACAGACGAACGCACACGACGAAGAGGAGGAGTTGGAAAATTTCCAATTGCCGCTTTTTGAATTTGGCATATTCCAGTGTCAAAGCTGTCGTTGCCGCCACCACAGTATGTACACGTACAATATGCATGCGCCGTTAACCGTTACAAAAAAAGTGACAGTTATGTCCGGCACATTTTGAGTAACCACTCGCATGTGTATGTGTGCGTGTGCATGTGTGCGTGTGCATATTATTTCTAATTAGAAATTGTCCACAACAAAAGCGAACATTCATATCAGGGCGTAGCATATTTCATGCTTTGGCGCGGAGGGCAACAAACAGGGCAAACTGGCAGGCAGGGTGTGGTTGCACACACACACGCGTGCATAGACACAAGGCGAATACAGTAAGAGACACACAGAGAGAGAGAGAGAGAGAGTGCGTCAGAGGGCGAGAGAGCAAAGAGATTATACTTTCCAGCAGCAGCAGCATCGTCGATGCCCAGGCTGAAAAGGGTGGAGTCCGAGTCGTCGTCGCCGTCGACACATTTAATTCCAATGATCCACAAAAAGGCTGCCTCAAAAATATGGAAGAAGCTGCCCCAACCCAGCCCCCGCCACAAACGCGCGCATTACTGTTGTTGTTGCAGCATAAGCTGAGGGCAGCGACTGCGTTTGCCGGCGACGCATTGTCGCTACACAATGCAAATGTTTATTTTTTATTAAATCATTATGCCAATTAAGCGGCGACGGGGCTCAATTTTGGCGCAGTGTAGTGTGTGTGTAGAGTTTTTGCATTGGCAACAACAATTGGATGCATGTTAAAAAGACACGACAAAAGTGAACAAGAACAAGAACAGGGCAGCAACAACAACAACAATAACAGCCGACCAACACGCCATGCAATTATGCAGTATGCGTATACATGTGTCTGTGTGTGTGTTTGTGTAAAGTGAGTAAGTTGGAAATCCACACCCTGCTTAAAGCACAAAGAGCGAAGTTTTACCAGAGAGAGTGAGAGGTGAAGAGAGAGGGAGAGAGAAAGAAGCTAGAGCATGCGAGCGAGCGAGTGAGCAGCAACAAAGGCAGTGACTGTCGCCGCAGCCGTTGCAGTTATTGCATATGTATGCGCGCTCTTTGTTTTAACGCAAATATGCGGCTATTAATTAAAATATATATAAAAAAAAACACACATACAAGAACAACAATAACAACAACGAGTAACGTTTGACTGCATTTGTCGTTGGCATTTTATAAAAGAATACAACAAATAAAATGCAAAACTCCACTTCCCCTGACACGCACACACATGCTAGCTACTGCTGCACACACTCGCACGTACAGTTGTACTCGGAGAGTTGCCAGACCGTGCCGACGCGTCAACACTTTGTGTTGGCAATATGGCAAGGCGCGCGCGAACATTTGAATAATTGTGAATCGGAAAAACGGATGTGTTTGTGTTGGCTTTTTGCGCCGCAATTCCAACAAATGAATTGAAAATGGAAATTTATGCACGCACAACCACAGCAGCAACAACAGCAGCAATAGCAACAGTAATGCATATATTGAAAAAGTGAATTAATTGCACAATATACATGCATAAATACGCTTACGAATGGCGGTCACATTGGAATGCCAATGGAATGCTATGCGGGCGGCACTAAGCAGAAGCAGCCGCGCCTACTTGAATGCGCTCGTTGCTGCTGCTGCTGCTGCTATTGTTGTTGTTGTTGTTGTTTTAGCTGGCGTTGTTAATGATTTCGACACGCTTGTGGTGTGAAAAAATATGCGTTTGGTTTATCACCCGTCTCCTGCTGCTGCTGCTGCTGCTGCATTTGTTTATTTTTGGGCAAGGCAAAATGTGCGCTTGCCTCTTAATGTATACAAAATGCAGCAATGCGTTTACAATAACAACAACGACAACAACAGTGGAAAGGGTCAGAGGATGGGGGCGCCACATTTAACTAAAGAGAAGTCGATTTCATGAAACGCGCCCTTTTTCATCAGCGTGATTAATGAAAATGTCAAAGGTCCGCGTTTCATTCCATTTCAGTTTGTTGAACTCTGCACACAAGCTCTTATCACAAAGCGGAACAAAATGGAAAGTGCGCTGCGACTGCGTACATATTGCACGCACACATGCACATATATGTGACGCACTGTCAATCATAATTGCCTGAGCTACGGCAGCTGCCACTACTTTCCAATGCAGCCCAAATGATGAGCGATAAATCAATTCAATGAGCCGCAGTTGCGGCAGTAGCGCAGCATATGGCAAAAGCTGCTGGCGCATTATCAGCTTATGGGAAGGGAATTTCATCTCGCGCGCCCAACTACTTGAGCATCAATTAACATTCTTACAGCTCGCACACACTCATGAATCGACCCCTATACCCACCCCACCGCCACTCTATCAGTCGCCCTCTCGTTCCTTGACAGACCCCCGCGCACTCATTAAGCCATGTAATTAATAAGATTAAAAAAATAAAAAAAATCAACAATTGCGCCGTCGACGTTGCTTTTGCTGCCGCCTAGGGCCGCACCCATTTTTTTTTTTTCGTATGAGTCTATATGAAGGAAAATATATGCAAAACGCATCGCGCGCGCGCCTAAAGCTTTGAAACTTTTGGAGCGTCGCGAGCGCTGTTAATGGACAGGGGGACAGACAGCATGGACGATGTACAGCGGAAAGTGGACAGTGGGCACATTTATTTGTCTAGCTGGGCTACTTAAAGATAAGGCGCAGTAATAGGAGTGGGGTAAGCTGAGCAGCAGCAGCAGCAATAATTTTTTTTATTAAAAGCAATTACAAAACGGGCACAAAACGGGGCTTGGAATTTTTGTGCAAGGCAAAGACAGAGACTGAAAGAAAAAAAAAACAACAACTAAATGAAGCAGAGCGCTGCAGCTGCAGCCAGCAACAGCAGCAACAAAGACAAAGACCGGAGCATTAAAATGGGAGCCGTTTCTGCTGTGAGAGCAAGAGCACAAATGAGAGAGAGAGTGAGAGCGAGCTCGAGTGCCAAGTGCAAAATTTGAAGCACAACTTCGCATTAGGGAAGGGTGAGGGAGTGAGTTGTGTCTCCGTATGTGTGTGTGTGTATATATATATAATATATGTTAGTGTCAGTGGAGTATAAAGCACAACTTGAGAGAGAGAGTAACGGCGAGACGTTGACAACGAAACGGCAGCTAGGCAGAGGCCAGGCACAGCGCAGCGCAGCGGCGTCGGCGCACACACAAATTTTATGTATACGCTGTTTTATGTAGACGCACACACACACACATGAACAGACAGGAATAAAATCCAGCAGCAGCAGCAGCAACAACAACAAAATGCCTGGCCTGGCCTGGCTCGCTACAGGTTCAAATATGAGTACACACACACATACAGCCACGCATTGGAAGGCTGACTGTATGCGTATGTGTGTGTGCTGTTTGCCGGGATAGAAAGAAAAGGCAATGCTAAATGTATCCCTTTTCAGCGTATGCTTGTCTATAGGGCGCGGTGCGCGGGCAGGTCACAGGCTTAGCACACAATCATGGCGGTTTTTATGTATGAGTGTGCGTGTGCCTGTGCCTGCGCCTGCATATGTGTGTGTAGAAAAAATCTCTACCGCAAAAATACATGTGTGTATGGAAAAAAAATTGATGATGAAAAACCCGCCAGGGAAATGGGAAAATCATGTAAAATTTTAAATATGTTAGCGAAATGTATATATATAGAAATTATGATGCTGGAATGGAATATGGGAATATGGGAAAGTAACCTACCTCGTACTTGAGCCCCACCAGACGCAGCCAAGTCTCCACTTTCAGGCAATACGGCGACAGAGACGGCAGCAGGGGAGTGCGTGAAAATTGATACAGATAAATGATGTCCTTCTCAAAATTGGTCTTGTGCACATTGAACTTTTGTGCTGGCGCTTCGGATTTGGCTGGGGCAGCGACGGCAGCATCGCCACCATCTTTCTTCGCATCGGCAGCGGCGGCTCCATCGGCAGCAGCACCAGCGGCTGGCGACGCCTTCGCATCCTCTTTGTTGTTGTCTTGGGCGTTAGCGGCGGCCGCGTTCTCAGCGACGGCAGCGGCAGCGGCGACAGGCTCGGCAGCAGGTTTTTCCGCCTGCTCGGCAGCAGCGTTCTCTGTTGTTGCTGCTGCTGCTACTGCAGGCGTTTCCTCAGCGGGTATTTGAGCTACTTCGGTTGCCATTTTTCTTTCTTTTTTTTATTTATTAATCTTTAAATTTCTTCTTCGAATCGAAGTTGCGCTTTCTTTCAAAAATCTTCACACTTTTTCTTGTTCAAATGCACGCACACACATACACATTCACGGATACGGGGCACGAGCACATACACAGGAGAGACAGAAAGAGAGACGAAGTCGCAGTCGCAGTCGAAGAGTCAAACCACCACTACAGACAGTTTTTCAAAAAATGCACCACACAATTTGCGCACAATTAAAAGTTACCGCACCAACCAGACGCAACCGCTCACAAAACAAAACTGAACGGTAAATTTCCATTTCAATATTTTCCAGCCATGGTAACATTCTCGCAGGGTTGCTCAGACAAATCTATCGGTATATTGCTGTTAACTCAGTTAGCACTTTTGTTAACAGCACACACAACACACTTTCCAACACTTGTTCATAGTTTTCACAAACAAAGCGCGTCAAGTGCGACTGTTCTCGTCTTAAATTTGTTACAAAAGTAATTTGCGCTAACTAATTGGGGCTTTCAACAATGGGCGCTGCATTAGGCCTTTGTTCAGCGGCGCAGGTGTGTATTTGCCAAGAAATGTGATATCTGCTTGGCTTGTGAAAACAAATTGCGCATATGCCAAACAACTGCATCAAAATCGATTGTCAGTGCTGGCAGCTGCTGCGGAATTCTAGCTTGAAAGTTACACAGAAAAAGCTTACTCACATATTGGATAAAAATAGCTACTGGCCACAAAATCGATGCTCAGTTCTGGGATTTTTGGTGGTTGAACACCTAAGTTGTAATTAAATTTATGATTCTTGATTCTTCTTCCAGTGTGCGCTCTGCTGCACGGGCACGGCTGCCAGCATGTGCTGCTCTGCCTGCCCCACCTGCAAGAACTCCTCATCATCGCGTTTCATGTACGCCTTTATGTTGCTGGTTGGCACAATTCTTGGTGCCATTGCCCTCTCGCCTGGCCTGCAGGACACGCTGAAGAAGCTTCCCTTTTGCGTCAACTCCACCTCGACAATTAGCTCGAAGACTATAGGCGCCTTATCGGGCGGATCTTTGCAACTGGACTGTGAATATGCTCTGGGCTATATGGCTGTCTATCGGCTCTGCTTCGGTCTCGCCTGCTTCTTCACTCTGATGGCCGTAATTATGTTGGGCGTGAAGAGCTCCAGGGATCCGCGATCTCACATCCAAAACGAATTTTGGCCCTTGAAGTTTTTGATTTGCTTTGGCGCCTCGATTGCGGCTATTTTCATACCGGATGGATCCTTTGGACCGGCCATGATGTGGGTGGGTTTGATTGGCGGACTGGCCTTCATACTCGTCCAGCTGGTTATCATCGTGGACTTTGCCCATAGCGTGGCTGAGAATTGGATTGGTAAGTGAATTTGGGTGAATCGAGGCTTGATTGAGGAATTTATTAGTGAACATATGGAAGAGGTTTAGGGCGTTGTTTGAGTTAGTTGCATAGATGTGGCCAGACATTGATGAGGTGTAGATGGTATGGAATGTAATTCGAGCTCATTGATTGACAACTGATTGATGACAATCATATGGAAGAGAATTGACGGTACTCAGATCTGATTGCGTGACTTATTGACAACAGATTTAACTGATTGAGGATAAACATATGGAGAGTAATGTTTAGAGTTGATTAAGTATAGATAAATAACACGTAACAAGGTCTTCTCTATAATTTGTATTTTTATTTACAGAGAACGCAGAGAACAATCGCGGCTATTATTATGCATTGGCAAGCGTCACTCTTCTCAGTTATATTGCTTCCCTCACTGGCATCACTCTGCTTTATATCTACTTTACCACAGTGCGTATATGAATTAATTACTTTCTCCATATACTAAAATACTTCTTTCTCTGTCTCTCCTAGTCGACTGGCTGCGGCATCAACAAGTTCTTCATCTCGATAAATCTTATACTCTGCTTGGTCATCAGCATTTTGTCGGTGTTGCCAGCTGTGCAGGAACGTTTGCCACATTCGGGTTTGTTACAGAGCTCATTGGTTACCTTGTACACCGTCTATCTGACCTGGTCCGCTGTGGCCAATAATCCGGGTTGGTCTACTGATTGAAGCACTGCCATCTTTTCAAGTTTTTAATTGTTCTTCATTTTGCTTACAGAGAAGGCCTGCAATCCGGGAATGTTTGGCTTGATGGATGGTGAATTGCCCAATATTACCACAACCGTTGCACCTTCCCCCCACAACTCGAAGGTCACTTTCGATACGACCAATATCATTGGCTTAGTGGTCTGGTTGCTCTGCATCCTCTACAATTGCTTCAGCTCGGCCGTCAAGGTCTCCAACATCAACAATGACAACAGCGAGAAACGTGGTACGTGATTAAATTTCTGCACTGGCCGCAGTTTAAGTGTTTCCTTTGTTCTTCTGTCTCGCACATGGCACAGTTTCATAGTCTCTCTGTCCTACAGTTCCATAAGTCTTAATCCTAATCCACAGCTTCATTCACATTTCAATATCACATTTATTGTTGGCTAACTACTGAACTAACACATTTTTCTCTATTTTCAATTATTTTTATTGAAACACTCTTATTTTGCTGTATATATATATATCAAACACTCCACTAACCAACGTTGATTTTGGGCCTTTGGGTTACGAAACTGTGCACCATATGCCGACAACCCCATATAACTAATATAGTTTTAACAGAAGCTCTATCAGACACAGAGACCGGAGCCGCTGGCGAGAAGGTCAACACGGACAACGAGACGGAGTCCGTCAGCTATAGCTGGTCCGCATTCCACACTGTCCTCGTTTGTGGTAAGCTCAGGGATTCCAAATTGATTTAATATCTGATATATACATATATGCCATATCTCTGCACAGCTTCCCTCTACGTTATGATGACCTTGACCAATTGGTATAAGCCCAATTCGGATATCGAGCTGATCAACGGCAATGAGGCTTCCATGTGGGTGAAAATCATATCCAGCTGGCTAGGGGTCTTCATCTATGGCTGGAGTCTGGTCGCACCCATTGTACTCTCCAATCGCGACTTTAGCTAAACAGTATTACCCCCAAAATATATATACATATATCTAACTATACTATATATATGAATATCAAGTAGGCGTGGTCTATTAAGGAAGTCCGGATAATGCCAAAATTGCAAAAGGGAGCGGTGCTTAAGCAGATGGGTTTAAATGCTACGATTACTCATTTCATCTTAATTATTAATCTACACAAATATAACAATTATAATTATCTAGTCAAAGAGTCTTTGTCGTCTATTGCTGCAGCTGCAGCTGCTTCTGTTTATCCAGGCTCTCCTGCAGACGCTGCATCACCACATCTTTGCCCAGTATCTCCATCATTTCCGCGACGCCAGGTCCTTCCTGCAGTCCGCTCAAGGCACCGCGCAGAGTTTTCATTAGCGCGGGAAATTTTATGGACGTCGCTTTGGCAAAGCTTTTGAGGATCTCATTGAGCTGATCCTTGTGAAAGTTGGATTCGGCTTGCAGTTGCTGCAGCAGCTGTTGCCATTGTGCCGGACTCAATTCCTGGAGCACAACCTGAGTTGGCTTGACCCACAAAAAACTCAACTTGCTGCTGGTTAAATCCTGCAGCAGAGTCAAACGCTGCGCTGACCAATGGAGCACTGCCTCAATATGGGCTTCAGCTAGATCCAAGTGGGAGCTGTTTTGTATTTTGAGAGAATTGCATGAGGACTGACTTGACTGACTTTGCATAGAGAACTCACTGATCTGGATAAGCTTCTTGGACGAGCTGCTGCACATGTGCCACTAGTTGTTGTCGCTTGAGCGGATCAGCTAGACGTGCCTTCAGCTCCAGTTGATTGTAGTCATTGAGCAGCTCGGCGTTTAGGCGACTGGGATGGGCATTGACGCGCTCCAAACGAAATTGCTCTGCGAGACTCTGCATGGAGTAGAGCTGAGGCTTGCTGTGGCTTCGATGCTCAAAGCCTCCGCCGGCGGAGATGATGTAGTTAAGCAGCGCAGTGGGAAAGTAGCCGCGATCCCTGAACTGCTTGATGCCGATGTCGCCTTGGCGCTTGCTCAGCTTGCTGCCATCCGCGTTGACCAGCAGCGGCAGATGCCCAAACTGAGGTGGCTGCCAGTCGAAGGCTCTAAGGAGCAAGAGAAAGGAGCTTAGATAGAAATATATTTCTAAATAGTTGGAAACTCACTTGTACAGCAATATATGCTTCGTTGTTGAGATTTGCCATTCCACGCCGCGCAGCACATGTGTTATGCCCATCAGGTGATCGTCCACCACATTGGCCAAATGGTACGTGGGATACAAATCGCTCTTCATGATAACAGGATCCCCTTCCGTTTCGCTCACATTGTGCTGAACACTGCCATAGATGAGATCCTGGAGCGGCTCCTCGTGGGACGTCAGCTTAAAACGTATGCAGTAGGGAGTTCCTTTGTCCAGGTGTTGCTGCAGCTGCTCTGGCGTTAGATGGCGACACTTGTTGTCGTAACGCGGCACCTGCCGGGTCCGCAGCGCATCCTTACGTAACAGATCCAAACGCCGTTCCGTGCAGAAGCAGCGATACGCACTGCCATTCTCCAGTAGGCGCTCCACAGCTTGCCTATAAAAATTAAAGTTGTTAATCGCAATATATGTAAATATATTCAAATAGCTTATTACCTGTACAGCTCCCGGCGCTGGCTTTGAATATAAGGACCATGAGCTCCTCCAAATCCCGGCCCCTCGTCTATTTCAATGCCTGCCCACAGCAGATCTTCAATGAGCCGCTCTGTGGCGCCAGGCACCAGCCGCGTTTGATCTGTATCCTCGATGCGGAGCAGGAATTTGCCGCCGGAATGCCGGGCAAATAAATAATTATACAGTGCCGTTCGTAGACCACCTAAATGCAGATATCCCGTGGGGCTTGGAGCAAAGCGTACGCGCACCTCGCTGTGACAGAATCTGTATGTAGTGCGGAGGCACTGCCTCAGAGTCTTTGCACTTCGCAAACTAAACATTTTCAGTTAAAATTAACTAAATTAAAAACAAAGTATGCAGCAAAATGTTTGTTTATATTTAAAGCGGCTTATCAGCTGATCGAGCTGCCAGATGTTTGTGCAGAAATAGAGATGACAGCGTGTCGTGCGTTCAAATTTTCCCGCGATGCAAACGTATTTCCGAGCGAGCATAGCTGTAAGGGATTGCCTCCAAGTATTCCCTCCAATAGTTAGCTCAACGGTCTTCAAAATATTTGCACATCCTTCACTTCACACTTTCACTGTACGACTGACCCCCACCAGGCCTGGGCGACTGAAGAAATACTGCAGCTGCTTCCCTTTATATACGGGGACTTTCACTCTCACACTAAATCGCACTCAAATGTTGACTCAGGTAGCCAGGTAGAATTCGAGTTGTAAGTGACCAATGGGAGCAGTCGCTGCTGCTGCAAACATTCTAGCTTCGTTTTGTTCGGCAGCCAGAGAGTCAGACGGAGAGACAGACTGTGAGATAGACAGGGAGACTGACAGAGCGTCAGGTATACATGCAGATCTGTATATCTGACTCTCTCTGAATAGATTCATACATATATACAATCAATACACATTTATAATGGCTCTAGCTCGAAATAGGCTAAGCTCGCAACACTGAATATGAGTTGTCTACTTGAACAGCTGACAGCGTTGCCACATCGTAAGCACTGACCACGCATGCATTTCTCTTCTTCTTTTCCGCAGCTATTTCGCAAAGTGTGCAGCAAAACGCTAATAAATTAGTTTAAAATGGTTGGAACAACACTGAGTGCGGACGAGAAGAAAAAGCTCATTACGCGCAACCTGCAAGAGACGCTCGGCGATGATAAGCTAACAAAAATACTGCAGGAGCGGGATTTGAAGATCTACTGGGGCACGGCGACAACGGGAAAGCCACATGTCGCCTATTTTGTGCCCATGTCCAAGATTGCGGACTTCTTGAAAGCCGGTTGTGAGGTGACAATACTGTTTGCCGATCTGCACGCCTATTTGGACAACATGAAGGCGCCCTGGCCGCTGCTCGAGCTGCGGACCAAATACTACGAGCAGGTGATCAAGGCGATGTTGCGTTCCATTGACGTCCCATTGGATAAACTGAAGTTTGTAAAGGGCAGCGACTACCAGCTATCCAAGGAGTACACGCTGGATGTGTACAAGCTGAGCTCTCTGGTCACCATTCACGATGCTAAGAAAGCCGGCGCTGAGGTAGTCAAACAGGTGGAATTCCCACTGCTCTCCTGCTTGTTGTATCCCGGCCTGCAAGGCTTGGATGAGGAGTACTTAAAAGTGGATGCACAATTCGGTGGTGTGGATCAGCGAAAGATATTCACATTCTCCGAAAAGTATTTGCCACAGCTTGGCTACGAGAAGCGCATACACTTTATGAATCCCATGGGTGAGTCAGGAGATGATTCATCAGTAGAGAATTTCTTAACTCATTCAATTCTGCTTTGCAGTGCCTGGCCTGGCTGGTGGCAAGATGTCTTCCTCCGAGGAGGACTCGAAGATAGATCTCCTTGACTCGCCGGCTAATGTGAAAAAGAAGTTGAAGAAGGCCTTCTGCGAGCCGGGCAACATTGCAGACAATGGACTGCTCTCCTTTGTCAAGCACGTGCTCTTCTCGCTCTTCAAGGAGGGCGAGGGCTTTGAGATCAATCGTGCTGCGGACAATGGCGGCGATATTACCTTCTATCAGTATCCGGAGCTGGAGCAATACTATGCAGACAATAAGCTGCATCCGGGCGATCTGAAGGCGTCTGTGGAGAAGTACATAAATCGCTTACTGGATCCCATACGCAAGACCTTTGAGGAGCCCGAGCTGAAGTGAGTTACCCTAAGGAGAGTATTCGGATATATGTAGTTTTATATTTGTATTTGCTCTTTGCAGAAAACTAACAGCGGCTGCCTATCCGCCGCCCGCCAAGGTGAAAGGCAATGCTGCGCCCGCTGCTGCAGGCGCTGATGAGGATGGGCCACATCGTCTGGACATTCGAGTAGGCAAAGTCGTCGAGGTCGCTCGGCATCCAGATGCAGACACACTCTATGTGCTCAAAATAGATCTGGCAGAGGCGCAGCCCCGCACCATTATTAGCGGCCTGGTCAAGTTTGTGACTGTGGAGGAGCTGGATCAGCGACTCGTTGCAGTCCTCTGCAATTTGAAGCCTTCCAAAATGCGGGGCATTTTGTCCGAGGGCATGGTGCTCTGTACCTCCAAGTAAGCTTAGCTGAACAGCTCTTTAGTAATCCCTTCTAAACTCAAAGTGCCTTTTGATTACAGTGCAGATCACACAGTTGTGGAGCCAATTGTGTTGCCAGCATCAGCTAAGCCCGGCAGTCGACTCTCCTTTGAGGGCTATAGCGGCACACCCGATGAGCAGCTGAATCCCAAGAAAAAGGTCTGGGAAAAACTCTCTGTTGACTTCAAAACGAATGCCGAAGGCGTTGCTGTTTGGAAGGACAATTTCCTGCTTACAACCGAGGGTGAGCAATTGACCAGCAAATTGGCCAACTGCTCCATTAAGTAAACCAATCATCCAGCTTACCTGAGCCGTGTAATACTGTTAGACACTTACACTTAACTAAGCCAATAACTTACACATGAACACTATCGAAGTGCATTTTTGCAATTTGCTTTTATTGAGTTTTACAAAATATATGATGCTTAAATAAAATTTTGGCGAAGAAAATATATTTTAAAATGTTGTATTTGGCGGCAATGCAAGAACAGCTGATAACATTTGCTCAACAGCAAACGAACTTAATTGTGGTATCGATAACAAAAATAATTGTTGATGTATTTGGCAACATAAATCAATTTGACAATTAATAAACAAGTAATATGGCATTGTGAGATACAGCTACTAATAAAACTCTTTTATAATAATGTTTTTATTCATTTACTTTGTTAATTAAATTATTATTTGAATTTGAATATGATTATTTTTGAAGCGCTTAACGATGCTAATTGGCTAAACAGCTGTTAGAGCTTTTACAGCCGTGCCAATGTACTCGTTTTGCCAATCGGTGCTATCGATATTGCAAGCGTAGTTGTTTTAAAAACTTAGTTCGGCAACAGGTAAATTATATTTAGGCGAAAAAATGCCCGTGGTGGACATCAATGAGCTTGTGCTGCTGCAGAAACAACAACAACAGGTGCGAAATATATGTATATTGGCGCACGTGGATCATGGCAAGACAACGCTGGCGGATTCCCTCGTGGCAAGCAATGGCATCATTTCACAACGCATGGCCGGTTTGTTGTTGTTGTGTATGTTGCTCATAGTGTTTCCATTTCATGTGAAATATTGTATTGCAGGCAAATTGCGTTATATGGACAGCCGTCAGGATGAGCAGGAGCGTGGCATTACAATGAAGAGCAGCAGCATTTCGTTATATTATCAAGACAACAGCAACAAGGACTATCTGATAAATCTGATAGATTCACCAGGTCATGTGGACTTCTCCAGTGAGGTCTCCACGGCTGTACGTCTGTGTGATGGCGCAATAGTCGTTGTGGATGTAGTTGAGGGCGTCGGGCCGCAAACGCGCGCCTGTCTCAAACAAATCTACGAGGAGCAGCTGAAGCCCGTTTTGCTGCTCAATAAGTTGGATCGCTTGATCATGGAGAAGCAAATGACGCCGCTGGACGCGTATTTTCATTTGACTCAGGTGCTGGAGCAGGTGAACGCTGTGCTGGGCAGCATCTTTGCCTCCGATGTGCTGGCCAAGGAAGATTTGACGGACAAGGATAACTATGAATCGGCGCTGGAGAATGTGGACGACTCGGAGCTGTATTTCTCGCCAGCTGCCGGAAATGTGGTCTTCTGCTCTGCCTACGATGGCTGGGCCTTTGCTGTATCCGATTTTGCAGTCACCTATGCGGAGCGACTGGAGATTCCACGTGCCGAGCTGGAGCAAAAGCTCTGGGGAGACTTCTACTACAATAGCAAAAAGAAATGTGTTATGGCCGGTGCCCAGGAGAAGGCCAAGAAGCCCATGTTCGTGCAGTTTGTGCTGGAGAACATCTGGAGTCTATACGACATCATAGCTGTGCGCAAGGACAAGGAGAAGCTGCCGCTGATAGCTGAGAAACTGGGCCTGAAGCTGGCTGCTCGGGATCTGCGCCTGACCGATGCCAAGCTGCAGATCAAAACTGTGCTGGGCCAGTGGCTGCCCATAGATCGGAGCGTGCTCCAAATGGTGGTACGTCACGTGCCGCCGCCGCACTGCATCAGCGAGGAGCGGGCACAGCGCCTGCTGTACCCAGCCAATGTTGAGCTCAGCTCGCTGCCCGCTGAAACGCTGGCACTCAAGGAGAGCTTCAGGAGCTGCAATGCGCAGAGCGAGAATGTCATTGCATTTGTGTCCAAAATGATGCCCGTCGCGGTGGAGCAGCTGCCACAGAATCGGCCCAAGCGGCTGACCGATCAGGAACTACAGCAGCGCCGCGATGAAGTGCGCCGGCGCATCGAGGAGCGCAAGCAGCTGAGCGAGCAAGCACAACTGGAGCAGCTCACTGCGGGCGTGGAGCAGTTGAACACGCAGCCAGCTGCGCCAGATCCAACAGCAGAGGCGGAGTCGGAACCGGAGCCAGAGCGCAAGGCCTTTGAGTTTATAGCATTCGCACGAGTCTTTAGCGGGACGCTGCGACGCGGCATGCAGCTGTATAATCTAACTCCCAAGCACGATCCCAGGCAGCCGACGCATCGAGTGCTTGACCAGGCGCCGTATGCCACTCA
This sequence comes from Drosophila aldrichi, assembly GCA_035045965.1. Classification (NCBI taxonomy): domain Eukaryota; kingdom Metazoa; phylum Arthropoda; class Insecta; order Diptera; family Drosophilidae; genus Drosophila; species Drosophila aldrichi. Next base: position 12,622,184 of record JAWNOM010000501.1, read on the forward strand.
GGTGACAGTCGGAGATCTGTACATGTTCATGGGCGGTGAGTTGCAGCTGCTGGAGGAGGTGCCAGCGGGCAACATCGTTGGCATTGGTGGCCTGGAGTCGCACATTGTGAAGACAGCCACACTGAGCAGCACGCTGGACTGCACATCCTTCAGCGAGCTGAGCATTATGGCTACGCCTATACTGCGTGTTGCCATTGAGCCAGTGCAGCCGCAGGACATGCCGAAGCTGGTGAAGGGACTGAAGCTGCTCAACCAAGCGGATGCCTGCGTCCAGGTCTCAGTGGCGCCAACGGGTGAGCACGTGATAACCACCCTGGGTGAAGTGCACGTGGAGAAGTGTGTGCACGACCTGGAGCAGAGCTATGCCAAGATCAAGGTCAATGTGTCCAAGCCAATCGTTTCGTTCAGGGAAACTATTGTGCCCGACGCAACTGTGGACATGGTCAACGAGGCCATAGTGAAGACAGCCGACGACAAGGACATCAGCAAGAAGATAGCCACGCAGCAGACTCTGAACAAGCTGGGCACGCTCAGGGTTATAGCTCTGCCTCTGCCTGCCGCCGTTGTGCAGCTGTTGGAGCAGCATGGCAATGTCTTTAAGGTAAAGTCGAGAGTTCCCAATCCAAATCCAATCAAGCTCTAATCTCTTTTGGTTTTTTTAGGAGCTGGCTACCGCGCCACGCAATGCTTTGCTCTCGGAGAAGTTCTCAGCTCTCTTGGCCTCCATTAGGAGTCAACTAGTTACTGCCTTCTCAGAGCTGCAGCTACATGGTCTCAGTTCCCTGTCGCCCGCGGAGCTGGTGCAGCGCATCTGGGCGCTGGGTCCACGCAATTGTGGCACAAATATTCTGCTCAATCTCAGCGACTACGAGCAGCCCGACTTCTGGTGCACACAAACCAAAAGCGATACAGACTTGACCGATCCACGCCGAGATTTCAATAGCTCCTTGGTAAACGGCTTCCAATTGACAACGGGAGCGGGTCCACTCTGCGAGGAGCCCATGCAAGGTGTTTGCTTTGCGGTGCTTGAGTGGTCCATTCAGTCCGAGGGTGAAGATCTAAATGCACGCGGCTTTGGACCCTTCTCGGGTGAGTTCATAAGCCCATCTACATATATTTGATCTTTGTTTACCATAATTATGTTAAATCTTGACAGGTCAAGTGTTGACCGCTGCAAAGGAAGTTTGTCGGCAGGCTTTTCAGAATCAACCGCAGCGTTTGGTCACACCTATGTACAGCTGTAATATAGTGGTCGATGCTGAAATGTTGGGTAAGTCCTATGTTTTATATATATAATATATATAAAAGTTGCAACATTTAAATTTATTTTAAAATACACGACTGTTTCATGTTGAAATGTTATGTTAAAGAACATCAGGCCGTCTCTCATCACTGTTAAAAGGCACTCAATCGTAGTTTTACATTGAAATGTTATGTTAAATAATTTGAGTGCTTTTAATGAAAGCTCTTTTACTGTTCGATTGCAATAGATGTTAATAACATTGTTCTGTTGCGTATGCAGATATGATATGTGCTAATAACATTGTTCTGTTATATTTATCAGTCGTTAGCCGTTCGCAATATTTGTAGAGCATTTCGCATTGCTTGCTCTGTTATTAGCAATAGCTGACAGTTAATAACATTACCAGATTATGTTGTGCCCATGGCCTCTTTCATTCCACAAATAAATGCAATTTGTTTGATTTATTTAACTAAAATGTATAAATAATTTATTACATATGCATTTCGTATGCACAGCAGAGCAAAAATTCATTAAAATCGTTTACATTGATAATTTCTTGTTGTTTTAAATTAACTACTAGTAAATGCAGCTTACATCTAACATAAATAGGCAACTAAATTTATATATATTTTCTTTTGTTTATAATTTAAATGATTTGCTTCACTGTTTAATTAAGATATGTTTAAATATGTTAAATATTTCATTTAAAAAAATGGAATTGATGCCATATTTTGGGTTTTCGATATGCAAAACAAATTAATTAAACAATTAGTTCGGGCGTGGGCGTGGGCGCATAATTGTTTAATTAATTCGTAATTGTTTTTTGTTTCTCATTTAAATAAATACAAAATACGAGTATTTGTTATAAATTAAGGAAGGTTTGCTAGGCGATCAGCTTTAGATCGAAAAATGCCATTTCAAATGCTTAAAGTTAAATGCTTAGCGTCTAATTGTAAATACGTTACGTGACGTTACGCGTTACGTTACGTTACGTAAAACCGCCTCTCTGTCATGTAGTCGTTGAACCCATCTCTCTCACTCTTTTCCGCTCACTATCTATCTCTGGGCACAATCAAGTTGATCGCGATCCTCGTTTAGCTTCAGTCACAGTAGGTTGCAGAGTATTCCGGAAATAATTCCAATTAAAAATTGTTTTACTACTTAAGCTTCAGCTTAGATTTTGCCCTTAGTCCCAGACAATGCTCTGTTGAAACTCGAGCACACGATCCCAGGGAAACTCGGGCTCGTAGTCATCCAGCGCATCGAGCGATCGCTTAGCACGGCTCGTCGGCTGCGGCTGTGTCGTCAACTCCGCCGTAGTTGCCTCGCTCTGCTCCGCCTGGAGCGTAGTCCGTGCCTCTGCCTCATCGCTCGACTGTGTGCTGCTGCTGCCGCTGGGCATTTGATCGCGTTCCTCGGCAGCTGCCTCGATGGGCGGCGCCTCGCCGCGTCGCTCATTGTTGCGTCCGTAATTGCTGCCCGGGAAGCCGTTGAGTGAAAACTGATCGGGTCGGAAGTTGGCCGCACTGCTGTGCGTATGCTGCGTGCTCTCTGGCCGATTCAGATACTGATAGGAGCTGCTGCCGCCATTCTGGAATGTCTGATCCTGTGGCTGATAGTTGGCGCTGATGGCCGAGCTGCCCACCTGGCCGCCGGATAGGCCGCCGTAAATGGGTCTGCCATAGCTGTCCTTCTGTCCGCCCATTATGTTGCCGCCATTGCTGCTGCTGCTGCTGCTGGCGCCTGGACGATAGAAGGGCTTCTGCAGCTGGTAGCGCTTCGGCGGCTGTGCACTGGGCTTGCGCACCGAGTAGCCCGGCTTGACGCACATCATGCCAAAGACACGTATTCCGGGCACGCTCGCATAGGTGGGCTGATCATGAGCCATGGGTCCCTCTGTGAAGTGTGAAGGAAGGCGATTTGTTAGCAAAGGTTGTGGCGAAAGGATTGGATAAGATGTAGCTAGGGAGGAAACTCTTAGTTAGAACTTTGTGAGAACTAAACCTCTTTGGCCTTAGGCTTCTCGATTAGCTCTAGACTAGACTCTTAATTGCTTGTACCAGACGATTCTGAAGCCGTCGTCTGCTTGTTGCTGTTGTTACTCACCCATTTTGAAGTGATCGGGGCAGCGGCATATGACAAGATAGTGCGATTTGCCAGTGCGTGTGTTTTGCAGCGCCAACAGGGACCAATCCTTGGGTGAACGGCATTCGCGCATCTCAGTTGTGGCCTCGCACGTTTTGGCCAGCGTAATTGCCTGTGCGAGTGGGAGAAGGAGAAGGAGAGGCATAGGAAGTGTGTGAGAGAGAGAAAGGAAGAGAGCGAGAGGAAGAGTTTTGATTAGTGTAATGAATACCGTTTTCATGCCGTCTAGACATGGCTAATGGCTGACTAAAAGGAGTCGACTGCCTGAGCGCGCTGCAATTAGACATTCACTTGGCGGCGTCTGTTTTAGATTGGCTGGCCCACAGGGCTAGCCGAAGAAAGTTGCAGTGCAGACTACGCGAAAACCGCTCCCTATTGATATTCACTGATCGTGGCTCAAATTGAAAGTTAACATGCAACCCAAAGGCTAACTGCCTGACTGCCTGACTAGCAAAGTGCAAAACTGTATCTCTAGCTGTGTAATCCATCCCAAGCAGCCACCGTTGGCTGAGCAAGTGGCGGGGCTGGGGCCCTGCGGCCCATCTGTTGCCTGTGTGCCACATTAGCCATAAAGCTTGTCCAAAATTGCTAAAGCCAATTGCTTTGGCAGTTGATCTCCCATTCAATTGACTGCCATTGCCATGATTGTCCTTTTAACAGATTTTCCGTGTTACAATTGGGCTACTGTTGTTGTTGTTGTTCGAATGATATAAGATTTTGGTGTAATGGGCATATTGGTTTTGCTTAAGCATATGCTATAGATGGTATGTCTAGTCTAAAATATATTATCTAACCTGCAATATTGTTGTTATGCATTCAGAACTACTTGAGATTTCAGTTACAGTTTTGATATGCTAAATATTTATTCTTATACATCTCATATTTTTCTATGCTGATTTTAGGCTTTGGTATTTTGAGCATAGCTCGAGAACTATAACAGCTAGAGCTATCAAATTTGCTATGATATTTTCTGTAATGCCTAGCTAGATAATAGTTTAAAGTTTTTCCTGATAACTGCTTCATAGATCTACCCGAAGACTTTATACAAATCTGTTCTCTAGTTCTTTTAGTTAGAGTATCTTTGAGTCAATCTGTGCTCACTAGATCACTCTTACTAGCTGTTGCTGTTTGCTGTCAATAATTTGATTGACTTGCGGCGCTCTTTGCATGCTGCTGGCTGGCATTTCCTTTCGCCCGCTCCATTGGCTGCCAATTGGCTGCCATTCAGGTTAATGTGGCCTGCTAGTAACTGGCTGCGAGTTGTGCCAGTTTTTCTAGCTAAGCTTCTGCCTACTCGCAGTCCGTTGTCCGTTGTCAGCTTTTTAAACGCATTTTCATAATTTTGCTAGTGGTACAGTTCCGGCAAGACATGCAGCACGGCAAGTGTGGCATTTAACGGTACTCGGCCGCACACAATTAGCCGCAGCCCACATTGACGATCCCGCTCATTAAACTATTAAAAACTTTTTATTATTATTACGTTTATGGCAAATTTATTGTGGCAGCTCACAGCAAGCACAGCATTTATAACTCAATTATGCACCGCTGCACCACTAATTGCACCACACACATATACTTGCAGCGGGTGGTTGTTGTGGGAAACTGGAAACTTGTTAGCCCAATGGCAGATCCTTCCAGGAAATCTTGAAACTAGAATCTATAAAAGCAGTTCCAGTCGTGCCCAGCCACATGATCTATCATTGATACCAATTACTTATACGAATTGCCATGCACTGAGCAAAATAATCGCTGATCGCTGGCGATATGAAAGCCCAGTAATTATGCCAGAGTTAGCCCATTCAGAAAGGGCAAACGGATAAATCAACTCTGACTCTGAGAACTTAAAAAACCATAAAAATTTAGCTATGATTTTTGATGGTGAGATAAACCAGAGCTGAGATTATTAAGAAAATGAATCCGATTTACCAAATTGCAAGGGATGGGAATTCTGAATTCGCAAAATGAGTTTCTGTTTTCCTTTTTGTTCGATTTCAGATTTCCATTGAAATTTCTTTTAGATAACTTAAATTACTTCGATAGTCTTTAAGCAAATTTCAATTTCAATTGATTTCAGGTTAATTGAATGTGTTTTCGCTCAGTGTATTTGGCTTGCTTAACACGCTCCCCCACTGCTTAGATGGCAGAACTTACCTTCTTCTTATTATCACCGACCAATTTGGTGGTGTGCTGATCATCTTCGTTGAGGCTGGCCGAGCAGGGATCACGATATCTAAGGAGAAAAAAAAACGAAACGAAAAAAGACAGATTGGGTTTAGTGTTTAGCAGCTGTCTGTCTAGCAATCCCCCAAGTTCCCAATACCAACTCGAGCGCCCCCGCTCCCTCCCCCACACTTGGATGGACGATTCGCAGTTGGGCGCAACCTGGGACGACCAGCTGAGCTAGCTTGGGGGGCATTACGGTTGGTTAGCCATGGGTTGGGCTGGGCATCATTTCTTTTTTCTTTTTTTTTTTTAGTTTTTTTCGCTCACCTTGATGGACAGGCGCAGAGCGGCTGGGTATAGTTGAGACGGACATAAACCGCATTGCAGACCTGCTGGATGGCGCATTCGGGCAGCAGATAGATGTGTTGATTGTGTGGATAATAATGATATTTGGTGGGCTTCGCTGTCGCTGTCTTCTGCAAATAGAGTTAGAAAGGAAATAAATGAAAAGGCGTTGAGCTGGGCAGCTACATAAATACATTATATTGGCTGTAGGGCATAAAACGTTGGGAAATTGTTTGAACTATTCGTTTTAATCTGTTTTACTTTACTGTTGGTTTAATGCTTAACAAGAGCTGTATTTTTTTAATAAAAAAATAAAAACCGTTTTATAGCTTAATTTAACAAAAAAAAGTGTATATGTACATAAAAACTTTTTAGAACTTCATTGGGGTTTGAACCTGGGCTTTCGCGCACAGTGTGGCGACTGTTAAATGCGCACTCTGCTATTTAACAGCATGGTAAAGCAAAATGAAGCTAGACTCGAACCAGCGACCTGCTGTTTGATCGGCAATGTTAAGGTGTTAAGTCTATGTATTTGCATTAGCACAGGGTGTCTGGGCATGCATATTTATAGAATTTTTCTATTTTAGCAGCATGTTAATGTAGAAGCAGACACATAAACTAAATATGTTTCCCACTGGATTTGAACCCGCGACACGTCGTTTTTGGTTAAGCGGCAATGTTTATTAAGCTTAGCAGCTAAATCCCTTCTGTTTGCATTAGCAATGCAGCACAGGGTGTTGCCGAAATTTAATATTGCTCTGTTTATTTATTAGTTAACAGAATGTTAAAACAGAAGAAAGTTATTGGTTGCATATAAACCTATTTGTGATTCAGTTAAACGTTAACCAAATTTATTTACGAAACTTTCCTGAAAGTTTTTCATTTCATCTTAACTTTTCTGAGTTTGAATTTTGTGCTAATCTACCAATCAAGCAGGCAGTCAGTCAGTCATATATCAGTCACTTTTTTTGTATACAAACAGATAATCTGTTGTGGCCAAAAGACTTACTAATTAAACTGCAGTTGCAATGCGATTAGTTGGAGATGCAGGCGTGGGCTTGTCTACGTTTCACTGTGCTTGTCAGCTGCAAATATTTGCTTGGCTTGCAGCTTGTTTGGCTCGTTGACTTGCCATGAGCCAACACCAAGTGTATGTCTGTTTGTCTGACTGTGTGTGTGTGTGTGAAATTGACGCAAACAGTTTTTTAATAACAGCAGACAAGGTCCAAGCTTAAATTGAAAACGGTTAAATAAAAGCAAAGAAGAAGTAGAAAATAAGCAACTCAAGATGCTATGCCAATCTTCAACTGGACTCGCTCTCGGACTCGGACTCGCACTCGGCCTCGGACTGTGTGGCACTTCTGCATATAAAATAGCTGCACCACAGCGGGTTAATGGCAAACGAGACCCTCACATAATGCCACAAATTGCTTGAGTGCAACATGGGGCGCTGTTCCCCCTGCCGCACCAACTGCAACTGCCAAGCGGAAGCAGCGAGAAAAAAATAAAGAAAAGTTATTAAGAAATTGATGCAGTAAGAAAAGCTAGAGGGGCAAAAAGGTATGCTCTGCCCTTGGTAACTACAAAACGCACCTCGGCTTTGTATTTACTTGGTAATTTGTGCTCAGAACTTAGAGCTGAGAGCTGAGAAGTGAGAACTGTGAGCTAAGAGCTGAGAAGTGAGAACTGTGAGCTGAGAGCTTCAGGTTTGAGTTCAAGCCCCGTCACTTCCTTTCCATAAATGCCAGCCATTTCCCTGTGCCAACTTTTCCATGTTGAAAACTTTCTAAATATATATATATATTTATATACAAATGTATATACTCTCGCAGAGTGATGTAGGGTACAAGGGAGCACTCTCATTTCCATATGACTTTTGTTTGGCTATCAAAATGCTTTTTCCGAACTACTTTCGCATATTGTTTTAGCCCAATTTCTGCAATTTCTGCATCGATTCATTTGCAAGTTTTTGCTGCCCTTTGTTTTCCCTTTCTGTTGGCTGCGGCAAATGAATAATAACTAAATACAATAATTAATTTGCGCTAAATGCCCAGAGGAATGTTGAAGCGAATGCCAGCTAAATTGTGCCATGACTGCGGCAAGGTCTTGCAATGATGGGGGAAAAGTAAAAAGATTCACTTCCTACGGAGAGCTGAAACAATTATTCAATGAAGTTCCCGGAAAAAAAAGTTTACCAAGTGAAGTTGCAGAAAGTAAGTTGAACTCAGAGCAGAAAACGTGACTAAAGTTTTTAGATTCAGCTGTGTGTGCATAAATAGCTTGGCTAATTGATTGTTTGATTGACAGTTTCGATGGCCTAAAAAGTGAATTAGCAGAGATTCCGTTTCAATATATACAAATACAGATATTCGAGTGGATTCTGAATGATCGATAGATCATTTTTTTTTTAAGAGAGGAAAATCTTAAATGTATATTTTAAATATTGATATGACTTTTACTGATATAACTAATCGATTATAAATATAAATATAATCAGATAAAATACAATAGTAAATAACATAACATTTGATTAAATTAGATAACATAGCACTTGATAAAAAGTAAAAAATACTATCATACTATTATACTATCAGGAGAGTGAGCAGCTCAGGAGAGTAGGTCTGGAAGAGTAAGAGTAAGAGCACCCGAATATCCGAGAGGCGCAAGAAGAGTGACGAGTGCCATAGGATTAGGCGAGCAACACAGGAGAGAACAAGAAGAGCGCCTAGAGAAATCCAACTCGGCATGCCGCTTTTATGACTTAACATTAGTGATGATTAAATAAGACTATAATCAATTTAAACATTGTAAATAAATTTACAAACAATAGCTTAAAGGTTTAATTATAAATAATACAATTCGGCTTATTAATGTATTATTAACTAATATTAACAATTTCCATCCGTCGAAGAAGAAGAAGAAGAAGAAGCAGAGCACTGCTGTGAGCAACTGACCTCCAGGCGATCCAGAATGCGACTGAAGAAATGCTGCAGCTGACTGCCTTTATATATACTGCAAGGTGTCCCTCAAGCTCGTGATCAGCTTTGGAGTCTTGCTCTCAGGCAGCCAATCAGAGAAGTTCTTATTGCATCGAGCACTCGAATGTACTCTATAGCAACTCTATACGAATATGAAATGCTGCCGCACAGACACACGCATATCCTACGTGCTCAGCTTTAGCTGTTTGAATTTGGAGACTCAGAGAGATTTTTAGTTTTACAAACTCTTATCCGAATAGCACCAAATTCAAATTCTGTTAGCCAGGCAGATTATTTTCTTAATCTGACCTAGTTATGTATGTATGTATGTATGTTATATATGTTTATCTATATATGCATATTATGACTGATTAACTGTTTGCTGACGAGGCAATCTACAGTCCAAATCCTGACAGCTTGAGTCTTACTCCCAAAAGCATTCCTTGTTCTTAATTTCTTACTAAGTCAATATATTGCTCATAATGTCTAAATGATTGCTTCAATTGCTTTAATAAATTCCAGCTCGCATCTCTTTTGCTATAACAAAGACATCTCTAAATGCAGCTCCAGCTCCAGCTTCAGCTTCAGCTGGTTAAACAAATCAAGCGCGCTTCGCATGACTCATACGCCATGTTGGCTGTCATTGTCAATTGGCCTTTGCTTTGCTTTTGCTAGCTCGAAGCACAACTCTCACTTGGAGCTTGTTGGCAATTTTCCAAACTAATTGCAACTTGTAGTTGTTATTGTTGTTGTTGCTGTTGCTGTTACTAGCTCCTTGCTACTTAGCACATAATTGAGCTTAACTTCTTTTTAGCTTAGTCGCCTCTTTAGCTCTCTTGAAATTGCGCTTCCCATGCCAATCATTTGCATTTGGCCTGAAGCCTCGAAACATTTTTGTCTCTTCCCTTCCTGCTCTGCCTAACTAACTGGCTAAGCATTATTGAGTCTTGCCAGTCAGTGTTGTTGTTGTTGTTGTTAGTGCAGTCAGCTGTTTGTCACATCTGTCGCCTCGCTTGCCTCATTGTTGTTGCAGGGCCATCGAGACTTTGACTTTGGCTCTGGCTCTGGCTCTAACCCTGGCTTGTTGCCTGTCTCGTTGGCTGACTGCCTGGCTGCCTGTCTCTTTCACTTTGGCCTAAGTACATTTTTAAATATTTACCATGTTGTTTTGGACAAGCAACTGGCAACTGGGCAGGCAGCTGGCAACAGGTGGGGTTTGCGGAGTTTCGCTTATATTTTGTTTTCTTTCTTTTGTTTTTGATCTTTTAGCTAAAGAATTTTCCACGAAATGCAAATTAAAGCGTCGCCTGTGCTTGTTGTTTTTCTTTTTTTTCCTTTTTTTTTTTGCTGTAGTTTAATTTTTATTGGCACACGGGTTAGAGTTCAGAGTGTAGCACAACACCCCCTCCCCCTCCTCCCAGCCTCTGCACAGTTGAAAATCGTGTTTCTACCTTTTCGTTTTATATTTTTCTCTCCTGCTGCTGCTTGGCGTCGAGTGCTGCGCGCTCGCGCCTCATGAAGTGGCACGACCTTTTGTAGCATTTTCGCCGTTGATGCATTTCGAGTGGCATGAATTGCGTTTTGATTGAAAAGAAAGTGACATTTCCGCTGATTTCTTTTGCTGCTGTTGATTTTACTTTTCTGCCTGATGCAGTGGACCAGCTGGGTGGGAGTTCAGTGGGGAGGGGGGGTTACAGGTGTCACAGCTGGCAGCTCGACTGCAACCTTTAACCAAGGTTTGTTTAGTTTTCGCTGCATGCGACTGCAGTCGTCAATTAAACGCCCAAACTGCTAAAACTTTGACACCTAATTTATCGACTGCGCGCCACGCGGCGTATGTGTGATATCACATATTTACAGCTAGCAAATAGCAGCAGCGAAAGTTCTTTGATTACTTTGATTGAACTAGGCTCAGGGCGTACTGTGATTGATTTGAATTTTTCGTATTTGAGTTTAGCTGCAACTGGAACTGCATTAGCTGCAGCTAAGCAAAATGTGTAATCGATTAATCGATAGTTGTTTAGCTATTTGATGTAAGCTAATGTTTCGATTGATTTGAGCAACTCAATTTATATACATTTCAATATTATATATGATTCCAAAATTTTTTGCTATATTTTATCTTATTGTTTGCTTGTTATCGATAGCGCATATATCGCTCATAATGCATTTCATATAGAAATGTGCAATTCTTAAGTTTACTATGATAGAATGTTTTCTCGACTATGTAGCGAAGCTTATATTATGCGTTGTTCAACTATTTGTAAAGCTATGCTTCAATTATCGATTAAAAATCGATAGATATGCTTTACTATATGACTTTTCCAAACGTGTCTATTGGTATATACTTTGCCATCTATCCAATATAGTTTATAATAAGATTTTTATTCATTCTTTTTTCAACAGGATTTTATCTATAGACTCAAAGCAATGTAAGACAGTTATCGCTATGAACTCAAGTCTGAAACTATCGATAGGCCTCTGCTAGCTTTAATTCATTAGCTTAAGAGCTAATGCACTTAGTCAATTGCTGGTAAATTTATGCCTCAAGTTCAGGTCCTAAACGTTTAGCAGGCTAGCGCATAATTTCCACTTTCCTTAGATTTTCTTTTTTTTGTTTTCTGCTTTTCTGCCCGCTTGATTTATGCCAGCAGCAGGAAATTTATTTTTAATGAGCGACAGCAGTTGTTGGTGTTTTGTTTGTATGTGTGTGTGTGTGTGTGTGTGTTAGGAGCTAATGCTAAGCGCATTTAGCTGACAGCTTGTAGTTACAATAACTGTGAGCTTGAGGCCGCAATGGAGGGGGTGGGAGAGGCTGGCTTATCTTTGCATCTCTCTCGCTCTCACTCTCCCTCTCAGATGCAAATCACTTGCTATTATTTAAATGCGCGCCCTGAAAGCCAAAAGCTGTTCAGATTCAATGCAAATGCTATATAGTTGTGGAGTTTTGCTGCCACGCCCACTTGGCCCACTTGGCCGTAACTGAAGTGACTTTCTGTGTAGCTGGCGCGCAATTAATAAATAATTTTCATTTCATTTTCATTTTCATTTTCATTTGAGATTTGATTTAATTACGTGAAAGTCACAGCGCTTACAGCTGAGGCACACGCCCCCAACATCCGCTTTGGCCTCTCAGCGCTCCCCTGCTGTGTTGTGGCTTGTTTATGGTGTACAAGAACAGAAAATTAGTTGTCATTATGTGTGTGTATATGTGAGAGAGTGTGTGTGTATGTACTATTGTTGTGCACTGTTTGTGTGTGATTTGTTATACCCTAAGCTCAAATGTTGACTGTTTACAAGAAGTTTGTCATGGTTTTTTTTGGGGAGTGTCAGCAACAGGTAGTATAGAAGGCATACTATCCATATATAATGTAAATTTTATATAGCCAAACTTGTTGTAGCTTAAAAATATCTTTCAATTCTAATCTATAATCAAAACCCCTATTGAGCTTAAATGAACTTAAATGCTAATCATAATAATAAATAATATTAGTTACTATACATATTTTTGTTTATCTCAACAACTTTTCCAACTACCCTCGCAGCTCATTTCAGCATTTACTTAGGGCATTTGCTAGTCGCGCATATCCGCCTAGAGCACTCTTACTTATACCAAATTTTTGTTGTTGCTTTGCTTGGCTTTCGAGGGCTTTATATTTGTTATTTAATTTGATGCGTTAAGTGAAAATGAAATTTTGTTGTAAATAGTATGTGAGTATGTGTGTGTGTGTGTGTGTGTGTGTGTTGTGAATGCTTTATTTAATTGCTGCTTGCTGGTTCTTGTCAGCTTATTGTTGTTGTTATTTAAAGAGCGTGAAATTTCAAGTGGATTGTCGGCTCACGATGTAGCCGCCGGCTATTGTTGTTGCTGCTGCTGCTGTTGCTGTTGGTGGGCCAAAAGCTACCGAAAATCTGAAGATTTGACTACTGTCAGTTGCTGTTGTTGTTAAGCACAAACATTTCACTTGAGCTTGCAGTTGTTGCTTGGTTGTTATGTTGTTAACTGTAGTTTCTCATGCAAATCCACAATTCATTTGTTTGTTTATTTGCCTTCAATGTTGCTGCTGTTGCTGTTGCTGCTGCCGTTGTTGTTGCTGCCGTTGTTGTTTGTTGAACGCTTTTTTCCGGTTTGCTGGCCATTGATAGCCATCTGCCAGCCGAGCCAGCATCAAGCAGCATCCATAGCGCAGTTTATAAACAGAAAATATGTATTTTTCTTGAACTCCGCTCGACGACTCGACGAAGAAGAAATAGCTTTTGCCCGCGGGGCGTAATTACAAAGAAGGTTCAATAAATTCGCCAGCTGATGGCGGCCAGCATTTGCTGCGCATCCGTTACAATACCATAAAGTTCAGAGTTGAAAGCTATAGCCGGGGCAGCCAGCAATTCAACGCTGAGACACCGCGCAGCAGTCGTAGAGCCAAGGTTATTGTTGAAGTTTTGTATAAATTTCTTTGGATATTCTATCAATTCATGCTTTAGCTATAGTTTCTTAATGACTTTTTAGCTATAAACTAGCTTCGGTGTTTGATATTTTGTCTATAAAACTATCTCCGAAGCTTTCTAAAATAACTTGTATGAAGCTGAGCTAAGATTTTTTATTATTATTTCTGACTGACTATCAAGCTATTCTTTTCAGTTTCTTTAAAAAAATAGCCTGAATTAAGCTTTTAAATTGCTATAGATGATCATATAGATTATAAGATATCTCTCAACTACGAATTTATTAGAGTGCTTTGACTCTTTGGAAATCTCTCGGTTGCTCTGTTTTATACATGTTTAGAAATGAATATAATTTCTAAAGATATATTTGCAAACAAGTGGATTTTGTTTTGGAAAGTTGTTTTGATATGAAAAAAGTCTAGCAATAATTCTTTTAATTAGTTGTATATCAAACAGCTCAAGAGCTTTACATGGAATTTACTGTTGTGAATGTTTGAAAATATCTTAGATGTTGGTCTATGATGATATATGTATGTCTTATATTTTATTTCATAATAGTTATTTCATATGTCTTCAGCTTCTACAATATGAGAAAGAACATTTTAAATTTCCTTCAGTATATCATATATTTCTTATGGGAACAAATGATATGAAACAGTCTTACGTACATCAAGAAAATCCTTTCTATTGCCTAGCAACTATGTCTAGTTCAAATGCCTAATATTTCTTAAGCTATCTACACATATTCGACTATATAGCAGATATATAACTTTAGGCCAAGTCAACTCTCCTTAGCTGATTTGTATGTTGGGCGATTCGGTTAAGAATTCTTAGCTCTGCTTGGCCTCGGCTTTAAAGGCTTCAGCCCATATGCTCCATTTGTGCCCATTGGCAACAGTGTCTTCTAAAAAACAAACAACACAACATTGGCGTCATCAGGGACAGCAGCGACTGTGTCTGCTGCCGCTCATGCCATTACAACTCTGCCATCTTTAGTTGCAGCAGGCGTTGTTGCTGCTGCTGTTGCTGTCGCTGTCTTTGCGCATGCGTAACTGATATCCATCTTGGGCGGCGTTACATTTTCTTCATACATATATATATATGGGTATATCTATATAAATTTATATATATAACAATTTTTTGTGCCGCGCATAACTTGTCAAACAACAAACAAAGCCGGATGGGCCGACGCAGCAGCGAGGCCATGGTCAAGTCAACTGGCCATCCTGGCCATGTTGCTGCCGTAAAAGCAACAGCAACAGCAGAAGCAATAAAATCAGCAACAACAGCAACAATTTTCTATGATATAAGTGTAACGCGTCTCATAAAAAAACTCGCCCAATGTTTGCTTCGTAAGCGTTCGTAGATTGCATCAAAGCGTTGCAGTGGCTGGCGCACACAGGTGTAAAAGGGGTAAGAGGAGAAGGAGGAGGAGGAGAGGAAGGGGAACAGCAGAAGCGGGAGGAGGCCGGTGGGCTGCACATGCACAGCAATTACATTATTTTGCAGGCGGCGTTGGCAACAAAAATTGAATAATCCCACATGTGGCAAGAGCAGCAGCAGCAACAACAACAGCAACAGCAGCAACATTCCATGCAACTCGTGTTCATAATTGTTGCAGGCCAAATAGAAAAGAGGAAGAAACGTGGCAAGCGTTTAATGTGTCAAATGCAAGTGCAACATGTTGCCATTGCTGCGGCTGCTGCAGCGATTGTTGCCATAGATGCTGCTGTTGTAACACATTTATTCACTCCAATTTGTTTCTAATGCTCGTCTCTGAAATTCTGTTGCTGTCGCTGTTGATATTCTTGATGTTGCTGCTGCTATTGTTGTTGTGGTCGAAATGTTGCTGATGTGGTAAAAGTGTTGCTGTTAGCTGTTGCTGTCGCTCTATTCATTCTAATTGTTGGTGCTGTCGCTGCTCAAATAGTTGCTGCTGCTAGTAGCTGTTGTTGTTGCTGTGAGATGTTACTGCTGCTGATGTGTTGAATAACATTTAGTCATTTCATTTTGTTGCTTACACTTGTACATCACATTTTGTTGCTATTGATATTATGTTGCTGCTGGTGTTGTTGCTATTGCTGTGTGGCTGTTGCTGCTGCTGTTATCGCACTTGTTGCTTAAGCTCTTTGAGGCTCAGAGCTCATTTTGGATAGTTTTCATAACTGTTGCTGCATCTGTCTGCTGCTTCTGCCATGTGTTGCTGCTGCTCCATGCCGCCTACAAGCTGTTGATGTTGCATGAGCGATTCAGCAATTCTAATGTGCTCTAATTTGATAGCAATGCCCGTCTCCCAAAGCTATGTTGTTGGCCTTTCAAACATGTTGCAGTCGTTTGATGTTGCTGCTGCTATTGTTGCAGCAGTTGTTGCTGTTGTTGTTGTTGTTGTTGATTTAACTACAGTCTGTTGCTGTTAGATTTGGCAACATTGAATTCCTATAATTTGCTAATGGTTGTTTTTCATAAGCTGCTGCTGCTGCTGTTGTTGCTGTTGCTGTTGCTGCTGCTGCTGCTGCAATGCTGGTAGCAATTGTTGCGGCTGCAGCAGCATTCTATACTAATTTGTTCTAATTTGTTTCTAATGCTTGTCTCTTCGAGCTATTTTTGTGATTTGTCATAAGCTCTTAATTGTTGTAGCCGTTGTAGCTGATGCTGCTATTGCTGTTGTTATTCTAGATGTTGTTGTTGTTGTTGTTATTGCTGTTGTCCGAGCTGCTTTCGTGTTTAATGCGCAGTGCCGTAATATTTTTCTTTATGCTTAGTACTTATTACTTATTGCTGTTGCTGTTGCTGTTGCTGTTGTTGGTGCTGTTGCTGTTGCTGTTGCCTCTGGCCGAGTTTATTGTTCTAGTTTAGACCTACCATTTCCCCTGGTCGGCCGCTCCCCCCGCCTTGGGCTCTGCTAACAGTTGTTTCGGCTGCTCAGCCGAGTTTGTTGAACTTTTAATGAGTTTATATGGGCGCGCATTATATGATTTTTAACGAGCAATGCATTTGCTTGCTGGGTCAACTTTTTGGAAAAGACATCCAATGCCCGCTGCCCATGGAACGGATGCGCCCTTTAATGAGCGGCTTAATTATTTTTGGCTGGCGGCATTGAGAATTTCGGAGCAGCAATGGATTGCAATCAATGCTGTTTTGTTTACTCTTCTCAATTAAGACGTGCATTCGATCAGTTTCTCAATTAATTGTAGAAAATCTGTTATCTTTCACTTCGATTACAAACCAATTGCAGTTCCATGCCTGATTTATGCTGCACTTACTGTTAGCAATGGAGAGGTGTTGGGCATAATTGATAGATTTTTATGAAACTCTTGCTATTGATTAACTGGCGCTTATAATCGTTTCATCTCGTTAGTTATTGAACGTCTTGGCAGTTTTAATAATCGATTAATCGTGTTATCCTCTGGATTGTTGGGTTATTTATTTATATTATTAGCATTGATTAGGAATGCTATAAGCTCGTTTATTGTATTATTTATTTATATTTTTAGCTATGCTGAAGAATGATGATTGTCTGTTATCGATATGTTATCGATCAGCAGATTACTTTGTTTTCTTAACATTAAAGACATCTTTTTGCTGAACTCCATTCAATATTACTAAAAAATAAGTCAAACCACACAAACTCTTCCATTTGAAATTACTTTCGGGTTCTTGTGGTTTTTCGATTGAAAGTTTTTGGAGCTGTTGTTTATTTTCTTTGAGCTGTAACTCAACTTTTGTTTTTGAGCCCGTTTCGCAATCAAACAACTCATAATTTGAAAGACAAAATTCACTTAAGTGCTGCGCTATGGCATGCTAGCAAGCTAACGGGTCGCTTACCTGGTCGTTTACCTCTCACAAAGCACAAAGTCTTTGACCACCCCGATGCCACCTAACCGCAAATGGTCAAAATGTTTATATTGTTGTTGTTGTTGCTAATACGCACAACAAACATTGTAGAGCCGGTGCCGGTACCGGCTGCCGCTCTCGTTGAGTTGATTTGTAAAGATTTGTTAGAAATCTTTCACGTACAAAGCTTGCGGTCAATGAATGGATGAGTAGTTGGAAAGAGGGGGGCGTGTCTTACCTGCAAATGTAAAAGAAAGCGAAATTAGTCCAACAGAAGTTTAACAACAACAACAAAATGAAAATGAAAATGAAAATGAATATTATTATAATAATAACAACAACAACAAAAAATCAGCTAATACAACTGCCAATTCGTATTTAAATAAGCCATCAAAACTTTCTACATGTTGCATGATTATCAATTTTTTTTTCTTCTTTCTGATCTGTGTAGAAGAAGTCGCCGCGGAATTCAATTAAGCGTCGACTGCAACAACGACGCGTCGTTGCCTTTAATTTGTTGCGCCTAATTATTGCTGCTGTTGTCGGCTGTCTTTTGTCTTTTTGGCATTTGCTGTGCTGAGCTGAGCTATGCCTGGCATTATAATATGTAGTTCTTCGTCTGTTAAAGGGGGCCTTCGGGCCAACACTTTCTTTATTGGACTTTCTTTAGATTTATCTTCTTTGCTGTGTAGCAGCGCCTGTGGCATTTGCTTGCCGACTTCTTTTGTTTTTTCGCGCGTTGCGCTTCACTGTTTTTCGCATGGCTTTTCCAAAGGCCAAGCCGAAGATGAACATCAAGATGAAGAAGAGACAGAGACAGAGATAGAGGCAGAGACAGAGGCAGAAAGTCGCTGCAAAATTCCAACATTATGCAGTGCGTTAATTATGGGAGAGCCTGCGGTGCTAATGTCTATATCATTGGCTGCGCACCCTATTAAAGAGAGTGCCCACAACTAGAGGGAAATACTAAAAAAAAAAAAAAAAATGAAAAAACTAAAGTAAAAATAAAAAGTTTGCTTTATAAAATGCCGACCTCGAAAGCTATGTTAGCAGCTACACTGAGCGAAAATTGTTGGGCGAAACTTAAACTGGGGGGAAAGAGCTGAATAATAGTTCAACAATTTGCTGAGTTTATGGGGGAATAATTAATAATATTTTCACTCTTTGCTTCAATGTCCTTTAGTTATTTCTGCCAGTGTAGTTCTTGTAGAAAATATCGAAGCTGCAGTCAACGATTTCGTCACAGTCCTTTGTCTCAGTCGTGACCGCCAACTGTGGCGAATGATGATGGTCTCGTTTCTCTCTCTCTCCTTCTGGCAGGGGCAACCACTGCAATTTGCGACAAATTCTGTGTAACAACAACAACAACAATTTCACTTGGCTGGCAAGTGAAGTCTTCGACCATTTGTGGGCATTTTGTCGATAGTTTGTAACCTCAATTTGCATTTGAATTTTTCGTAGCAGCCAACGACAAATATGGCCAAAACAAATTTGGCTTTTGGGTATTGGCCATAGGGTATTTGGTATTTGGTATATGTGATTGCCGTTGGCCGTTTTGATTGCTATATAAGACGGCAGAGAGAAATGAGTTAACAGTAAATCAATTGGCAGCAGAACGTATCTAATAGATATAGACACACACACACACATTGATAACTGACTGACTGAGCCATTGGCCAAGATATACATATATACATCATCAGCATTTACAGCTATCAATCATAATTAAGTGAATGATAATCAAAATGGTCAGCATTATAGACGGACTTGACTTTGACTTGGCGAGCCTTTGTTCAGTCAGCCTCTCTCTCACTCTCTCGCACTCTCTCTCTCTCTCTCTCTCAGCATTATTAGAGGTAATAATAAAGAGCCGCCGCTCGAGCGAATCGAAATGCTGCGCCAACTCTAGCCACAGCACCGTTATGCAGCTTAACATAACTCCCAGGCACAAGAGCAATAGCAACAACAACAGCAACAGCAACAACAACAACAACAGTAACAGCAACAGCAACAGCAACAGCAGCAACAACAGCAACAGCTTCTTCTCTCATTGTCTCGACCTCATCTCGTATGCAAACGCAAAACTCACTTTGAGATACAAATACCGATGCGAGTGCGAATTGTAGCTGTTGCTGTTGCTGTTGTTGGTGTAGCTAGCATTGACATGCTGGCAACTGGCTAGCAAATTTAGCACGCTAAGCAAAGCCAGTCAGCTCCCAGGCGTAGCTTTCATTTTAGACCAGGTGACAGCCAGGTATGAGCTGCTGTTGCCTGCCACAAGCTCAGACGCTGCCACATTAATTTATTAGTCGCACTTGCAATTGCTATTGCTGTTGCTGTTGCTGTTGGTGTTGCTGTTGTGTAAAAGATACGCACACGCTGCGAGCTACATTCTGCCAGCAATGGCTAGAGCCAACAGCCAACAGTTGGCCTCTAGTTGTCGCCTATCAAATTACGTTGCTGGGATGCCAAAACCCAACAACATTTCAAATCTCTGGCATATTTTTTTTTTTTTCTGCGCTGCATTGGAAACTTTAGCTGCAGCTTGTTAAGTGAGAGGGACAGAGAGAGAGAGAGAGAGCGAGCGATAGGTACAGTGAGAGCTAGAGTTAGGTAGCAGCCGGTAAAATGAGTAATGGCAAATGCGGTTTATGCGGTGTGCTCTTATCATGAATTTGCAGCTTATAAAAAGTAAGATTTCGAATGGGCTATTTATCACTTTTACTGAAAGGAAAATGTGAATATGTGAGATCAGGTATAGCTGATCCTGATCAGCGCTATGTGAAAACGTTATTATGATATGTGCATATATATTTAAATATCATCTTGATATATCATTCAAGTAGCATGTAAACTAGGCTAAGCTATTCTATAGACTTTTATGATATATCTTTATATCAATTTGAGTGTGCCTAAGCTCTTTGGTTATATACATAAGTTAGAGTTGTTTCTATATCACGATTAAACTCATATTATGATAAGTCGAAAAAGCATTTACATTGAGTGATTGAAGTAAATTTAAATATACTTGTATCGAATATTTGCTGATTGCTTTCATTTTACTGTACATAATTGAACTATTTTATACTATGCTCAATTTCCTTGAATTTACATTCAAATTGATTTATGATGCCTTTTCCTAATCATATATAGAGCTGCTCTTGCATGATTACCTAAGTCAATCGAGCTATTTTCATAGCTTGTTAAGTACATAATCTTCTCTTCCCATTCTCATGACATTATCATAAATTCCAATTGATTTGCTATGCTGTTTGGCAAACTAGATACAGTTTTAATATCGCTTACATGTTATAATATTACGCTAAGTACATCATCTTCTCTTTCCATTCTCATTCGCATGGCATTAGCATCTCTGGTCATAATTGATTTTGTACGCTTTTTGCTAATCCATAAGCAGTTTCTCTGCTTAATCCGCTGCGTGTAAACCTGCTCGCATTGGGCTTCGTCTCTTTTTACTATGTATTTCTATCTGGATTTTGTTCCGCCTGCCCATCAAACGCAAAATGCGAGTTGCAATATCTCAATGTGCACATGTATTTGTATATCTATATAGATATGGCCACGTGTGTGTGTGTGTGTGTTTGTATTTATCTGTGTCCAGTGTAAAATTCGCTCATTAATTTTCGCGTTCCTTCACTGACATTGATTGAAGATGCGGTCGTGTTATGGATGCATGGGAACCACATCAACTATGTAACTAAACTAAACTAAACTAAAGCCAGTTTGCACACAGCTTCTACAGCATCTACGGATGATTAATCTGGCTGGCAGGCAATTGTCTAGCTGCCTTTAATCTAGCTACGAGTTTTCCTTTTCCTTTTTGCCTTTAATTTTTGTTTTTTTTACCATATGTGATCCTCTTGAACCCAATTAGAGTTGTACTTTTTCTCTCTCTCCCCCTCTCTCTCTCTCTCTCTCTTTGGGCTGTCAAATGACACAGATTTTCACTTCTAGCTGTGGGTGTGACCACGCCCATTGCACACGCTTTTGGCCCAAAAGGAAAACTTTTGCTTTTATGATGCGCGTGTTGATAAACTTCGATGACTTTATAGATATATTTCTTCCTCTTCTACTGCTTCTTCTTCTTCTTCTTCTACTTGGTCTCTGTGCAGTTAGAAAGTGCATTGCTTGCTTACTTTTTGGCCAGTTTTGGCCATAATTGCCCGCTTACTGCTGCTGCTGCTGCTGTTGTTGTTGTTGTTGTTGTTGTTGTTGTACCCTTTTTGCACCATTTTGTTGTGGGTTTCATGGCCAGTTACCTTGTGGCTCTGGCATCGTCAGCGCTGCTCCTCGCTGCATTTGTGGCTTTGTCCATTTTTGTTTTGGGCGCTGCGTTTCGTGCGCAATTTGTTATTTTAATGATTTCAATGGAATCTTCCCAAAGCCCAGCCAGCACCATCTTTGACTCCTCTCAACTACCCCGCACATAATTGTGCGGGTGTTGTTGTTGTTGTTGTTGCTGTTGTTGCTATTGCTGACTTCTGTTTTGGGGCTTGGCGAGAAAGTCGCATTGCATTCAAATGCAGCTCAACGAGTCGACGCCAAGTCAAATGTTAAAGTGTTTACACGCCTCTCTGACAATACATACACAGACGCAAGCACACACGCAAGCACACACATACAAATAAATCTGACAAATGGCCAGACAATAGCAACAGCAGCAGCAGCAACAACAATAAGAATTGGTAAGAGTGCTTAGCTAAAGAGTGGCAGACTAAGAGATGCCCTGTAGTCGGCTACCTATAGCCTGCAGGCAAATGTATATTTATGCAAACACTCAAATACTTTTACACACACACACATGCATTCAACACATGCCCAAAGCAACCACTCAGCTTTTCTTGCTCTTTTTTTTTTACGCTTTAACTCTATTATTATCGTTCTTTTATAACTTTTGTCGTTATGTTTTTCAATATAACTTGTAAATGCCTGAAAGACTTCTGTTTTATAACTCCTATGAGGATTAAAGCTATCACCAAATTTTTGGGTTAAGTAAGTTAAGTGAACAAAAAGCAGATAAACATATTGTGAACTTCTCAAGCGAATTCGAAAGCTCTTACGAAATCACGATTGGTAAACAATGCTAGTTGGGTTTCTTCTTAGCGATAGCTATTGTCTTTGAGTTGATAAATATCGATGAGATCACATTATCTCTGCTACAAAGCATATTTAAGTATGATATAGTAGCTATTTATGATATCTAGGTAAGCGATAGATAAACGATAATTATCGATAAGCAGTAGAGCGGCAAATGTTAGCGTAAATGTCCATTATTTACCTAATATATGCTTAAGACAGTTTCTACTAAACGATAATTATAGATTTAAAGCAAATGGAAATAGTTTGAATATAATAGAAAGCTAGGGTTGTGTTTCATTGTTTTGCTGTTATGCTCCACATCTTTTAGAGTTTGATTAATGATAATGTAAATAAATTGGGAAAATGTCTCCATCTTATCGCATAATTAATGAGAATTCAATTTGCATATATTATTAGCAAGTTTATTTATTTATGTAAATGCATAAACGATAACGATGATTAACAATAATCATCGATTTACGATGAACTGAAGGTGTTTCTCAACAAATTTAACTAGTCTAAAGTGTGATGCACGCCTTAAGCTGCTTGAGTCTACTTCATTAACTCTTAGGCTACTCCAATCGTCAAAGTCAACTTAGCACGACTTTATTTATGATCGACTTCATGTGCGCTAACCATTCACACACGCAGAGTGTGCACTGGGCATAGGGTATAACATCAACACAGAGCAATGGCTTACAAATTGCTGGTGACGTTCAGCACAGTAGTTGACAACATCAGCAACAACTAACGACAACCGACAGGCGGACAGACAACAACAACAATGTGGGCATTGGTGGTGCCGGCAAACATTATAATGGCCACATTCAACGACTCTTAAAGAGAAGTCTCGTCTCTGGACTTGGCATTGTAATCATTAATATATACCCGTCTGCCCGCTCTCCGGCTGCCTCTTCACAATGCTATATCAATATTTGCCCATGCCATTAGAGGTTAGCTGCATTTAACGGCTTGTAATATCCGTGAAATACGGCAAACGATTTCGATTTTAAAGCATTATAACTTTGTTTGGATATATGCTGAGTGTGGCCCTACGTAGGGCTAGAAGCCAGCTGAAGGCCTTCTATTTGTCTGGCCGGCATGGAAATTGACACTTTGTCTATCGACACTTGGCACAAAATTGTGTCAAGTTGTCAACGGCAGCAACAGCAACAGCAGCAACGGCAGCAATCAGCTGTCAGTGTGCCAGTTGTTTGGCCTAAAAACTGACCACACTTGCTTCAATGTGAGTTGATGAAGACAGCTATGCAATCGATACATGTGGCACAGCAATTGAAATTGAAAACGAATCAAGCACACACACGACCAGTCGAAAATCTAGTGAAAATTGCGTTTTAATGAAGAGTTATTCTATTGAGTGGCTGGCAAACTGGTTGTGAGTGAGACAGGAATTGCAATTTCAACATAACTACAAATTGAAGTCTAAACAAGCCAACTTTGGCTTATCATAAAATTCGTATAGTGTGCATTAAATATGGCCAGGAAATAGATGTTGATTTTGCTTTTGATCTTGCCGTTATATTATATTGATATTGAACTTGAAATTGTAGCAATAGGCGATTCACTATCGAGCTATCGAGTTTCCTGCAAATTCGTAATATTATCAAATCTTTCGATTATTAATATCTGACCTTGGAATTCTATCGATAGTTAAATACAATAGTTATAGATTCTATTAAGTTAAGTTATTGAAGAGTTAAGAGAAGTTTTTTATGCTATCGATTAATGTAAAGTTGACTTGTATGTTCTATGCGAAATGTTAACAATCAAAAGTCAGCGATATATTAGTTGAGTTTCTTTTATCTACAGTCACATCTCTATTTATAATATTATAGAAGACAAACATCGATAAGCGATAAATATATACTATTAATATAATCGATTAGCATACACAGCCCACTGTGAAGGCAGGAAAATGATGGAAGTTAATTGAAAAATGATCAACCATGACTTGAGCTATAAAATTCAACTTAATAGCGACTCTCAACGATTATTTTGTCCGCATAAAAAACTTCAACTTCCGCAGCAGAAGCCGTCTCTGAGACTTTGACTTATGCATTTTAATGTCCACTCATAAAGGCAAAAGAACAGAGAACTTCTATATTTATATCTATGCATTTATGTAGGCTATCTGTGTCTCTCTCTCTCTCTCTCTCTCTCTCTCTCTCTCTCTCTCTCTGTCTGTCTCTTATTTTCTGTATCTGACGTACATCTCAGCTAGTACAAGAAATTATGCGGCTCGCCCAAGTTCAAAAAAGTTTTGTGCATTTTAAATGGGCAACTGGACGTTTGGCTCCAGGTGGAGTTTACAATGTTTCCTGATGCAGGGCAACAAGAACGAATCGAGCTGAAACGACGAAGCGACAAATTAGCAATTTAAATTTCCGACAACAAACAATAAACATATATAAAATATGTGAGCTGTGCAATTGGCAATTGCAGTCAAGCAAGAGCAACAACAGCAACAGCCACAGCAACAGCAACAACAGTTGCCCCCAAGTTGCTCTAGAGAATTGTGTCAAATGTGCCACGCCCACCGGCTGGCACTTTCTATTGCATTAGACATAAATTTGATGACGCCTTTATTAGTGCGAATAGCATTTGCGGGAGCTGGAGCTGCTGTTGCTCTCAATGCATAGTAAAAGTTGTAGCGCCACATATAATGAAGAAAACTATAAAAGCAAACAAACGACTGGGCAATACTCGCTCAGCTTGAATTATAATGGAGATATAAAGTTTGGTTTAGAGTAGGTTTTCTTGTCTGCCAAAAAACAATCAAATTTATTGAGCTAGGAGAACTGGAGCTGGAGAGCATTAAGTTATGAGCTGATCTCTCATATATCATATCATATGTAGCTCCATGAGTTCATGAAAATAGTAGTGCCTATACATATATTAACGCTAAAGATTTTGCTTTCCTGTAAAAGTCAACTGTATAAAATGTATCAATAAATATTTTTAACACTTTCTGCACTATTAAAAGAAAACCAATAAACTCCTTTCACTTCGTAGACAAGCATTGAAATAAAAGCAACAAAAATTGTCGAAAACTTTATAAATGTTTTACATTTCAGTTTTTCGCAATTGAGAAAAGCAAAACAAACGCAATTTGTAGCATTATTTTTGTACGTTGATTGCATTCACCTGATGATGTCTTGTGTGTGTGTTTTTGTCTCTAGGTTAAATATTGCATGTCTGTGCGATGTCTCTCTCTGCCCCGCTGTCTCTGTCTCTCACTCTCTCGCCAGATAGATTTGGTGGAAAGTTTGATAGATGCATATCTTTTCAATGGCCACATTAATTGCAACTGAGCCATAGAAATTGCTGTATTAAGTTTGCCCCCGGGGCCAAGAAGCCAATGGTTCAAGCTGGCCCCAACTGTGTGGGACTCGCCGTCGATCTGTATTTTGGTCTGTGTCGAATGAGCCTTTATGAATTTATTTGGCTCATTGTAAACACTGGGGCAATTTTTTGCTGAATTTGTCATAGAAGATGAAACGAATTGAGCTGAGTTTGCAGAGACGATAGAGGGTTGGTTCTGATTGAACTGAACGACTGGCTTATTGAGGAAGCTGTAAAGCTGAGAGCCTGAAAGTCTTTTAGAGTTATATTGAAAGAGGCGAGAGGAATGAGTGTAGTATATTGAAAGAGTTAATAGAGTTCGTTGTAGAAGTTTCTCTTCTCTAAAGTCTTAGCATAAAATGAGTATGTATATGAGTATAAGATCTCGCCTATATCTCTTATACCATATATCACTTATATGTAGTGGTAGAAAACTCTATTTCCAACAAAGCTCGAGTAGGTTAAGAGTTACTGAAAAGTTGGGGCTCTCCTTAATCTACAGACTGAGTTGGAATATTATGTTTAGGTATGGAATCTATACTATGGATTATCTATTCTTCAAGAATTCTTCTCAAAAATAGCTAAAAAATCTTTAATTTTACCAATATTAATTTGTCAACTAAAACCAAATCTAATAAAACTATTTTTACCATATGCATGTCATCATCTATAATTATCGATATTTATATCTGTAATTAAGCAATTTGTTTAACTATCTATATTTATCTTTTCAGCTTGTCCGTTAGAGTATTTACTTTTGACCATTTCCAAAGCTAACGCTTCTTTATTGTTTTTAATAATTTGTTGTTGATTATTTTTGTTGTTTTTCGTTTGCTGCTTCTTCTTTAGTTTTGCTTTAGAAAGTACAATAAATTTCTAGACCATAAAAGTCAGAATAGCGGCACTCGTACAGTTCTGGCCGCCTTATAAATAATTTATCAATTTTCGAAATATTTTTGCTTTTGTTGCTGCCAGATTTTATTTCTATTCTCTTCACAGCAATTGAATTAGCCATAGACAATGCCAACTAAAGTTGAGATTGGCAACAACAAAACGAATTGTGATTTAAATGCAATTGGTTTTTGTTTTTCACTGTATGTGTGTGTGTGTGTGTGTGTGTGTGCTCTATGCACAATTACACGACCTAGAAAGCCAAAGCAGCAGAAAGTTACAAGAAGAAAGCCAAAAGCCAAAGTCAAAGACAAACTCAAAGTAAAAATGCAAAGGATGAGCTGATGGGCCAAAGAGGGGGCGGCTAAAGTGGTCAAAAGAGGCAACAGTTGAGAGGTCACTAAAGGGGTCGGGGGAGGGCTCTATAGAGGAGGGTTTAGAGGAGATAAAGAGGCCTAGAGAGGAGCCTAGAGAAGAGAGTGGTTCAAAGAGTGGGCCTAAAGAGTGGTCTATGGAAGCATCTAGAGAGGGGGATCCATAGTGAGGTCATGCTAATGCAAATAGTGGGAAGACATTTACAATTAGTTGCCAAATGCTGTGAGATCTTAATTTGGTCGTGGACTCGTGAGGCATCTACCTAAACAAACAGGCGGAGTGCAGAGAGAGGGGGGTGAGTTGGTGGGCACTGTCTGGCAGTTTTTGATGTAGTTTGTTTTAGTTTTGGCTGCAACTCTCACTTAATGGAAAGTGCCTCGTCCGGCGCCCAAGGCTCTCATTAGAGCATCAAAGTCGAAAGATCTGCGGCACGATTGGCACAGCACAGCAAACCTATTTTTGGCCCACGCATTCGGCCAAATCACTGCTAGGTAGCAGCCAAGTCATGGCCACAAATGAAGCCAAGATCAAAGAGTCTGGAGTCTAGAGTCTGGCGTCTGGTGTTGGGCATCTGGAAAGCACTTAAAAGGGTCGGCACAATAATTGAAGTTTCACTTTTACAGCATTTCGCATAATTTGCGCTATTTTTATTGCTAATGAGCGCCAGTTTTATTTATAAATTATTGTAATTAGTTATTCTTTAATTGCAAGTAAAAGTTTGAGGTCTTAATAAATCAAGAAGCTGCAAAGATGGTAATGCAAAACCCTTTCCCCAAAACAAAAAGAAATAGTTAGAAAGCCAAGCTAGACCTAGTTCAAGAGCCAGAGCCATGCCAGGCCAAGATGGAGATAGATAAAGAGAGTGTATGAGTGTATGTGTGTGAGAGAGAGAGAGGGAGCGATATCGCTATCATCGCTGCGCTTTTCTCAGCTTTCTTCGGCAGCGGCATTGTTCGATTTTTCCTAATCATATGAATAATGTTAGGCTCTTTCCCTTGAGCTCTTGTCTCGCTGCTCCGCCTTGGGCTTTCTGCTTGAATGCTTTCATTTGCATTTAGCTTAGCAGCTTCCGCCAAGTGCTCGAACCCCGCTAGGTAATTGCTTTTGGTGGGTTCTCTTTGATTAGCATAAGTTTTCGGCTCTAACGGGCTCTCTCTGCCGCTGCCGCTGCTGCTTTTTTGTTAACAAGCCTCTGTCTGATAAGACTCGAGTCGTTTTGTTTGAGCTCTTTCTTCTTGCTTTTTTTTTTTTGGTCTAAGAAGTCATGACAACTATTTCATGGTCAGGCGATTTGTAGGCAATTCCATGCTTCATTTCGCTCTGAACTTTCCATCAACCCCACTCAGTCTATCTATATCTATAGGAAATTGGCAGCTGCAAATATTTCACACTTTCATGGTATAGTTCCGGTTTCTAAGGCCAATTCAAAAATATATTTTCCATTGTTTGTGTTGATTTTTGATGAACTGAACTGCAATTCACTTTTCTTTCTGGCTTTTGTTTCTGGCTTGTCTTGCCTTTTGCTCCCAACTCTATGATTATCTGCTCTATGCGTTGTAAAATTGTCGGTGTCATTGTTATGAGGCACGCGGCTAGATTCAGTCTGAGGCGAGCTGTGGTTGGGGTAGGGCGGTACATCTAGTCAGTGAAACTTCTTTTAAAATTTTCATTGGGGTAGCTCGAAGTTTTTCAACGTAATAATGCAAATGAAAAAACTATAATTAATTGCCAGCTACGTACAACGGGCGAGGGCGTGGTCAATGAGGCGCTCAGCTGAGCTGAGTTGAGCTGAGCTGAGCTGAGCTGAGCTTTGGCGTCAGGCACAAGCCACTGCGCCAGCGGCCAGTTATTATACCCTGTAAAATGAGCAATGTGGCAGTGGAGTAGAAGCTGGTATAAAGCGTGGTTAGCTTATAAAACTAAGGTTGATCTATCTGTGAGAATTTCCTCGATGGAAGACATAAGAAAGTCAGGTATATACTTCTATCTATCCAGATAAACTCAAGGAACTCAACAAGATTTGACATATAACTATTCACAGAGTGAGCTTCCTTTCTGAACTGTTACAAGATCTTCAATATACATTACATATAGCTTTGGTAGCATAATCGACCTATATAATATAAGTTACCCAAGCAGCAATATCTACAGCTGTAATCTCTTAGCTTAAGTTTTCCGAAAATTGTTGCACATAAACTTAAACTGAAAGTTTCATTTGAATCAGTTAATGTGCGCCCAAGTAGTAACAATGGAAACCAAATTTGTATTTCCGCTCTAAGAGATATCTTCAAGTCGCTCACTTCCTTCACCGACAAGTTGAGCATGCATTTTGTTGCCCACTAATTAAATGAGTTGAGAGCGTGAAAAAGTCGCATGTTGCATCATTCAAAGATGAAGACGAAGCTAACTGCAACTCATGGCAGCAACAGTAGCAGCAGCAACAGCAGCAGCAGCAGGAGCTCCATGACCTAGGCATTGTGCTGGCATGTGGCATGTGGCATGTGGTATTGAAATGCTAACTAACGGTGCATTAGCTTCATCATTAAGCTGAAAGTCCGATTATATGAAAGCATTTATTATGCTCTCTTAGTATATTGAAAATTTATTTGGCATTTGGTCTTGATTTGTGGCCCATTAGCACCTTTCGATTTAAGCTTCGGTTCTAGATTCTCTTTCCTTATTTATAGTGTTTATTTTTGTGGCTTTTTATTAGTTTTTGTTTTTTGGGAGACCTAGAAAGCGTGTAAATTAAATGCCAGCGAAAGTTGACTTTTCTGTTTCCATTTCTTTTGTTATTATTATTTCTATGCAAATTAGCTGAAGAGCTCTTAAATTGTGTGTCGCAATCCGCGAGACAATAATGAGTTTTTGTTGATATATCGCTTTTCATCTCACCCTCGAGAAATATATTTTTAACAATGTGTTAATTACACGGGAATAGAGAAACAAACCGTATGAACAAATCTGTGCTTAATCGTTAATTTATGATACTCGTAGCGGTAAACGACATGAAGCAATCAGCCCGAATGCTGATTCTTGGTCTCCTCTTACGGCTTTATGCTTCGCTGATCATCAGCAGCAAGAGATTGAGCAGAGCTCATAAAGTTAGGTTAATGTGCATATTTATTGTCTGGGCGTTGCAATAAATTCGGCATTCATTTGATTTAAACATTTGAGACGAGCCATAAATTTAAATGAATGAATGCTGCTGTTGCTTCGATTAAGAGTATAAAAAGAGGTAATTTGATTGTAATATTACATATAAAAATAATTTTAATATAAGAAATATTTCTGACAGAGTAACTAATTCCATCCTCTTCAGTCTTAGCTTATGTCATATGTACAGCTAACATATCATTAACATACCAGGTTTTCTTTGCCGTTCATTTATTTTAATATCCTTGAAAATCTTGCCTATTTAATGTGCAATTTTCATGTCATATTAAGGAGAAAGGCTCTGGCTGGCAGCGCATCCACTATGATGATTGGCACCCAATCCCGCTTGTGGCTTTGTGGCAATCAAAATGCCGAAGCTGCCAATCGAATTGATAGTCAGTTGCGTCGCGTAAGTCTCGTAATTCTCTCTTGTCCATAAATCCTGGTTTCGAGACATTTTGCGCGTTTCCAAAGCTTTAAACGGCATCGAAATTGTTGTTGCAAAGCGCGCGCATTGCATCGGCTCGATTATCGGCTAAGAACAATTAAGCGACTTCATTAGGCCACAGCTGGTAGCCTATTTAGTTGCGGATACCTTTCTATCTATGTGACTAGCCATTCAATTAAGCAACGCCATGGGCTCGCTGTGAGTTTTATAGAGATGTTCACTACGTTTCTTATATCGTGCATAATGCGAAGCGAATCTCTCGTGTTTCGGTGTGGAAATAGCATTTTATGCGCAATCATTTCCTATCGATTTGTATTTATTATGATATTTAGCGATATATTTGACTAAGATCGACTTTTATTTAAATCAACAATCGATAAAACTATTTTATCAAGTAGTTAGATACATAGAAATTATATATTTATAAACCTAGATAAACTAGTTAAAACTTTTAGATCTGTTTCTGTATATAGATCGATAAATATCGATAGTCTTGTGCATTAAGATTCTAGTCTACTCTAGTCATGGCCTGTTATATACATAGAGGAGTTAAAGTGGAACAATGTCAATGAATTGCATGGATCATGTGCCTAGGCTAAGGCTGAAATGCCACACGCTCTCATCTCTAATGGATAATTAGAGTGGTGAAGGTACTGTGAAGACCTAGGCCCAAATTGAATGCAGCTAACTAACGCATTTTTTCTTGATGCAACCTGTTGCTGCCGCAGCCGCTGTCGCTGCCGTTGCCATTGTATGGAATATGTGGATTATGTGTTTGTGTGTCACGTCGAGCGTGCAACGCGGTACGTGCAACTCGCTCAACCTGTCGATAGTCGGCCAGATATATATGCAACGCCAATTGGCCCCGGCTAGCAGCCCAATGTGTGTCGTCTCCATCATCAACTACGGAGCGCCAATTCCCATCTACGAGCATCTCGCGAATTGCCAATTGGCAATGGCCAATCGAAGCCATAAATTATGTCGTTGTTGTAGCTGGAGTTGCAGTTGGGAGACTCGAAAAGTCGCCTCCGTATGATCATCATGGTCGTCATACATACATAGACATACATAGACGTAAGCTTGAGCTGCCCAGGCAGGCCTAGGCGCACATCAAAATTTATAGGTCAGTGGTGGCAACAAATTGCCAAGCTTTTCCGATTTTTCCAACTTTGTTTTTTTGTGTGTGGGCTGTGTATGGATGATGGAATGTGAGAAGCTGCCCTCAGACATGACCGTGATCTGGACATGTGCATTGAATTGTGTCTACCCCAGCGCCCCTACCGACCTCATCTACAATGACAGCTTGTCTTTTGTCTATGGTTTTTTTTGGCTGTTTTCTTTTTTGCTGGTGTTGCTGCTGCTGCTGCTGCCAAAACTGACCCACTCAGCAGCAAAAGGAAGTTTTCATCGATTGTCCCAGGCGCTGCACTGCAGCAACTGTTGCTGCTCGACTGCCGGCTGTCGGCTGTCGGCTCTTGTTGTTGTCGTTGCCAACATTATGACAATCGATTTGCAATGGAAAGCCATTGCCTGAAGGCGCTCCATTTATAACAAGTGGCCACATTGACTGCCCGGCCAGCCTCTACTCTGGCCATGGATAACTTTATACGCTCCCATCTTGAGTGTATTTCTTAGCAAATACCCTTATATGGGATGGGGGGTATATAGGCTACGTAAGCAAATATGTGGGAAGCGGGAAGAGCAGATTGAAGTTATTTAGTATGTTTGCTTTATGTGTTATAGATATTTTTTTCCTGCTTTATGTCGAAGTTATATATTCATTTAACTGCTAATCTGCTCATGCAAGGGAATTTCTTTAAAATAATGTTGGTTGCTAGTCCACAAAAATAATAATAATATATAGTATATAAGATGTGCACTAAAACACGTCTAATTATCATAGATAAATCTATTGAATATATATTTTGAATGCTACTTGGTTAATATATTCCTTTGGATTATTAGAAAGTACAGAAAATAGATCTGTATAGACATTTGTTTGGAACTAAGGAGCGTATTGATGATTTTAGGTATACAAGATCATAGATCTTTTGTATAACATATATATAGATAGTAGATCGTAATAAAATACATCTTAAAAATTACAGAAAATATATTTTTTTATGGCTAGCTGAGAGATCTAAGACGCATATTTCTACTACTTTCGCCTGTTGTCTTAGATCTTAGCTCTAGGTCAGCTAGAGTATTTGAACTCTGGCATTGCCTTGGAGCGAGCCTTGTCATTGTTGTTCCTATTGCTCTCGCTGTAGTTGCAGTTGTTGCTGTCAGCAGTTGTTGTTGTTGTAGCTGCTGCTGTGGGTCGCTTGTTGCTGTTTACTGCCCCATGTTGCAGCTTTCAAAGTCAAGTTGTACCAATAATTCTGCATTTGACATTCAACTTCTCTACTCTTTTTGTTGTTTTTTTTTTGTTTCTGTGCCATTTTCGGCCAAAAACGGTTTCTTTTCGTTCGCCCGCCTCCCCCGCAAACTGTCTCTAATATGTATGTATATATATATATATATCGTTGCATTGTCTTTTTGGCCAACGCGAAGCTAATTAAGCGGAAAATGTCAAAGGCAATTG
Source organism: Drosophila aldrichi (assembly GCA_035045965.1). NCBI lineage: Eukaryota > Metazoa > Arthropoda > Insecta > Diptera > Drosophilidae > Drosophila > Drosophila aldrichi. The sequence goes on from JAWNOM010000501.1 coordinate 12,655,252, forward strand.
CTTTATGGTTGGCTTTTACCAAATTTGGTTGGCTCATTAGAGTTTTTGGTGGGCAGCTTGACTTGACTTACCTTATTATCCTTATTGTTGTTGTTGCTGTTGAGTTTTTGCTGATAGTATTCCTCGCGCGCATGCGTATTGAGACTGTCTATCAATGCGGAGGCATTCACATGCGCATCATAGACCATGGCATCGCTGGATGAGGATGATGCTGCTGCCGCTGCTGCTGCTGCTGCTGCTGAGGAGGAGCTGGCTGCAGCAAGCGGTATATTGGCTTGTGGCGTGCGCGTGTATAGCTGCTCTATGGGCAGGGCGGGGGCGGGCGAGTTGGCAGTTGTCAAGGTGGCCGGATTGGTAGAGCCAGCTGGCGTTACCTTCTGCTGCTGCTGCTGCGGCTTGGTCGATAGCTTTTGATAGCTGTTGGTGCTGCCGCTCAGCTTCTTGTTGCCCGTATTAGTGGGTGGCTTTGACTGGGCCGCTGCATTCGCGGCTGCGGCGCTGACACTGCCGGGTCGCTGCTGTGGGCCACGTTTCAGTGCCGCCGCCACCTTGTGGCCAAAGGGTCGCTTGGTGGGTCGTATCTTATGCTTGCCCATGGTGCTCAGCGTGCGTTGGTTGCCCGCACTCGAGGTGGTGCTGGTATTTGGCTCCGGATCGGCTGCTGTGATCGCAGCGATATTGTTATTCGAGCGTGCGGCCACAAACTGATCATCCGGATCGGTGGCATCGGTCAGAGCATCGCCACTCGTTGTCGACTGCTCCAATTCCAATTCCTCTTGCTCTTGCTCTTGCTCTTGCTCCAGTTGCTCGGTGGATTGTGTTTCCTCGGCGCTGTTGCCCAAAGTAGTTGCCGTCGTCTCACTCACATCGGTTGTGGTGGGCAGCTCCTTCATGAGCATGGTCTGGGCCGTGACCTCCGCCTGCAGCGCCGCCTGCTCATTCATGGTATTCTGCAGCTCCAGCAGCGTGGTCTCGTCCAGCAGCAGTGTGGGATCCGTTTCGGCTTCGGTATAGCCGGTGGTTGGCAATGTGCTGCCCTCGACCTCCTCTGTGGACAGCTGCTGTGTGCTGCTGCTGGCGCTGCTGCTGCTGGTGCTGTTGCTGCTGCCACTGCTGCTTCTCGCCGAGGTCGCCTCCTGCTGTATCAGCTGCTGCTCCTCAATGTCCAGTGTCTCCTTGAGCCTGGCCACACGCTCCACAATCCTGGCCAGCATATCCTTCTGCGGCTCTGGCAAATTCTTCGTATCCAACTCCAGCAGACGATCGTATTTCTTCATATTACGCTTCACAGTCTCGATGTCGGCGCGCGTCTTGGATGCTGGCGGCGCCAAGGTGGGGTAGCTGGGGCTCTCCATGAAGTGGGTGCGCGCACGCCTGTTGCTGTAGCCCACCAGCTCGATGACACCTGGATAATCCGCTTGCGTGGCGGCGGGCAGAGCGCAGAGCATTGCTAGCAGCGCCAAGGCGCAGCTCCAGGCTGCACTGAGCGCCATCTCTATTCTAACAGACCGGGGGGAAGGTGTTGCAGTTCTTGCAGGTGGTTTAGCTGCTATTAACACTCTAACACACACACAGTTACACACACTCACGCACTTTCGGGTGGGCCAAGTCCAACGAAAAGTGGAACTCGCTTTGGTTTTGTCTTTTGCTTTACTTATTTATATCCAGTTTTATAGCGAATTTATTTTACTTTTTTATATAAATTACTTTTTTTTTAATAAATATATATTTTTTTTTTTACTTTTTCGTTCAACCCGTATTAGTGTCAACTAACTGTAACTGGCTGCACGGCGCACGACTCTGTTGTCAATTCAAGTCCAAGCTGGTCAGGAGTCAGCTTTACTATGGATATAAGCACTTGTCTCTCTCTCTCGCTCACTCTCTATATATTAATACATATATATACATACATGTATGTATGTATGTATTTCTATTTTATTATTTATTAAACTTCTTCTATTTTGTTAGCCTTCGCGCTCCGATCGCAGTTGCGCTGTCGTCTAACGTCTTGGTACAAATGTTTCAGGCCGCGTTGCGGCAGCGTCTTTTAAAAATTTTCAACCGGAAAACGCTGCCGCTGCTGCAGTCAGCGTCGCCGTCGCCGTCGCCGTTTTGCTGTCTCGCAGCAGACTTTTCTCCCAGCTTTTGCGAACCGGTTTGACTCGCTGTAGAAAGATACAAAGATCTAACAGTTGCAGTGTCTGCAAAAGTTCTACTTAAATATTGTTGAATTTTTAGCAATTTTTTTAAGTTTAATAATTATCATTATTTATTTATTTACTTTCATAAATATTTATTTTTGCACTCATTTAAAGGCTAAAATTTCAGCTCAAGACCTTACTGCTAGCTTAACTGTTAAGTTAACAGCTGCTGTTAGCGGCGCTGTTAAGCTTCAAACATGTTGCATTGTTGAAATGTTGTTGAAACGTTGTTGAACTGCTACAATTTTCGGGGTCTTCGCCTTGACTGAATGTGCAATATGTTGAGTTCGTTTGACAGCTGATCAAGTTGTTGTCGATGGCTTGGGGAGGGCTCCCGCTCAATAGGGGGGCTCGCTCCATTCAATTAGTCATTCCACGCACACACACACACACAATCGAGCTGCTGCCGCTGCTGTTCGACTAGATTCTTTGCATTTTGGCCTGGTTCTTGGCTTTCGCTTCAATGTCAACGCCGCATCGTTTAGCCTGTCATCGATGTGCTCTATAAAATGATAGGAAAGCTTCGAGTTTTGTATGACGATCACGTAATACTCTTGCCTCGATTTGTTTATGTATGTTTACTGCTGAAGATTTTACTAATTTTACTTTTATGTTGCTCAGATCGGGAACTGACTGAGTGTGTTTGGTTGAGTTGAATCATTAGTTCGTATAGGAATTCGTTGTTCGTATAAGAACGGTTTTTTGGTATCATTGATGTTTGGACAGATAAGTGAGAGTTTCGATACAGTTAGAAATTGGAGCAGATGCTAAGCAACTGTGATAGGACTATCTGAAGTTTAAGAGATGTTTGCATCTATTTTAGAGAAGAAATACTGAAAAGAGCTTAGGGTAAAGTTTTACAAGCCAAACTTGGTTTCTATAGTATGAACAGATTGTTCATAAGAAACAGTTTTTTTCTAGAATTTTTTCTATACATTAACTGCTTAATAATGATTATTAATTATATGCAATCTTTCAGCTTGACATATATTCTGAAAGTTTAAACTAAATTCATTCATACATAGTGTGTGATATATATTACATTCCCACTCCATATACTCTATTTCTAACTCATCTCCCAACTGGTCAAACCTGCCGTCTAGAGACACCTTAGCCAGGCACTCGCCCGCTCTGGCTGCCTCGGTTTCAATTTAGCTTAAATGACAACATTTATAATACACATAATTTGTCGCGTGTGCTCTCACTCGAAGTTAATTGAAGTCCCCGCCCTCCTCTCGCCATCTTCGCTCAATTCTCACTGTGATCAAACATAAGGCGGCCCTCTGATCGTACGTGTTGTGGCTGCTAATGATCTTCATGGATTTCCATTTCTAGCGGCCTTTCTCATAAATATACACCTATATATATGACTCTGTAGATATCTATAGACTAGATATAGCAGAGTGTTTGCCATTGAAAATTTCTACCATGGGAACGCCATAAAACAATAACAAATGGCACCCAGGTCGTTGTCTGCTGGGCTCCCACTGGGTCCATGTCCAATAAAAGAAACCGAGCGTTAATTAAAAAAATGGCCATAGATCAATGCACCTGATAGATGAGCCAGCTGTGGCTGCTGCTGCTGCTGTTGTTGCTGTTACTGCAACTCTTGCTGCTGTTGCTTGCGGCTTACTTACTGCAAAAGTTGTCCATAATTTGCTGAGCAACGTGAAGAAGAAGAGCCCAAAGTTTTACCTCCCTAATTGTGGCACGCCCTCTTGTGGCATGCGTTTGACAAGTCCTTAGGCGGTTCATTAGCCAAATGGAAGACACGTTCTGATCGCATTGACACACATGCAAATCGTGGGTGCCATTTGCCGTTGTGAGTGGGTGCTGCTGCTGCTGCGTGGCTAACTGCAACTGTTGCTGTCGAAAAAACAAAAAAAATACGAAGAAAAACGAAAAATAGTTGCAACCGGGCAACTTTCTTCGGCTTATCTTTATGCATATGCAACGCAATGGCGGCGTCTGCATTCTTTTGTGGCAAGACGGCATAAAATATGCGAGCGACGCGATGCGGCGCGATCATCTGCCACAGCAACAGCAACAGCAACAGCAGCAGCAGCAGCAGCATTGGCATTGGCAACTGCAACTCTTGAACTTTACCAGCAATGAAAAGCTTGGCTGGCCCTTTTAGCCAGCGACTGTTTAGCATTTGCAGCCGAGAGCAACTTTTGCATAGACACAGAGAGAGAGAGAGAGATAGAACAGGAGGAGAGCGTTTGAGCGAGAGAAAGGCAGAGGGAGTGTAAGTGAGCGAGCGAAAGAGATGCTGCACGATGCTGTTGCTGCTGCTGCTGCTGTTGCTGCTGCTCAAGTGCCAATGGCAAACTGCTTTTTATACCAAATACCCATTGCTGTTGCTGTTGCTGTTGCTGCTGCTGCTGTTGTTGTTTATTTCCCTGCAATTTGATCTTTTGGTCTTTGGCGGTAATTTTTGTTGCCGCAGCGGCGTCTGCGCCTTTGCCTTAGCAATTGTTGCTGCTGCAAACACTCTATTGGCTTTCGGTTGCTGCTGTAGCAGTTGCTGTTGCTGTTGCTGTTCTTTACTGTGCCTGCCTTTTGCATTGCATTTCTTATTTCTATTTTCGCTTTATCTACAAGTTTTGTCTTCATTTTTATTTTAATAGTGCAAATGATTCCGCTCTTTTGCAAATTGCTGCTGATTTTTTAGCTAGCGATAAAATGCACGACGGCAACATCTCTCTGTTGCTGTTGCTGTTGTTGCTGTCGCTGCTGCTGTTCGCATTGCGCCTTCTCTTTAACACATAATGATTTCAAATAGTTGCTACTTTGGTGCTGGGTGCGAAATTAATTTGAATTATTACTATTATTAGATGTTATTTGTGTAATGCGGCGTCCGATAGCGCTTGCCCAGGTACAGTTAAGGCGCAGATGTTGCTGCTGCCGCTGCTGGATGTTGCTGCCGTGCATTATGCAAGACGTTATCCACAGCAAATGCGGCACAGTAAGAGCTGCAACAAATTTCAGTGATAAGCCAAATAGACGGGCAAACAGTTGGCGCTGCAACAGCAACAGCAACAACAGAGCCAACAATTGCTGCTGCATAACTTGTGCCTGCTTCAATTACCAATTGTTGTTGCCGTTTAAATGATTGTATTGTTGGCCACATTTAAATTTATTAAAACTGCGCAGCTTCTAACGGGCAGCAGCTTGGAATGTTGCTGCTTGCTACCGATGTTGCTGCTGCTGCTGCCGTTCATTGACCGTGCAACACTTGGCCTTGCGCCTCCTCCTCCTGCTGTTCGATTCTGTCGACTCTCAGCAATTGTTTCGCTTCTTCTACATTGTGCATTTTGCATGCAATTTAATGTCATTTGTCATTTGCTTAATTGTGACCAAGCGCTTGCTGCATTTCCTGCAACAACTAAATGCCGTTTTGTAATTGTTGCAAGGCACGCAGCTGCCAATGATGTTGCTGTTGCTGTTGCTGCTGCTGCTACAGCATCTGCTCCACAGTTGACTACAATTCTGCCGCTGGGCCATTTAGTTTCAATTAATCAAGTTGTCGCTGCACGCGTCTATTAGCTGTTTATGACGTCTGCCACACGGTGTCCCCCCTCGGGGGCGCGAGTCCAGTTGCTCCACTCATTAGCGGCGCCCCCAAGTTGCAACAGTTGTTGCTGTTGCTGTTATTAAATACTCCCGTGGCAGTTGCCGCTACTGCCTCACGGTGCTTTCTTGACCACATTTAGTCCAGCTTTTTTTTTACTTAATGCTCGCCCACGCCTTGAGTAGGAGCATATAAGCTTTCAGCGCCTTGAGCTGCTGCCTCTGTTCTATTCTTCTGTTTCCGGCTGCTCTTGTCACATGTTATGTTGGCCTCCTATTGTATTCCTGTTCGCTCTTCTCCTTTGTGTTTCTCTCTCTCTCTCTCTCTCTCTCTCTATCTCTCTCTCTCTTTATCTCACTCTCTATCTCTCTCTCTCTATCTCTCTCTCTCCCTCTCTCTCTCTCTCTCTCTCTCTCTCTTTATCTCACTCTCTATCTCTCTCTCTCTCTCTCTCTCTCTCTCTCTCTCTGTCCTTCTAATCTTCGTTCTCCTCTTCATGTTTTATTGTCTCCTCTCTTAGATGAAAAGATAAGGTAGCTCTTCTCTTCCTACTATTCTCTCTTGTCTACTCTTCTCTCTTTTTAACTTGTTTCTCTTTTATTCTTTTCACTTCTCATCTCTTATCTTCTTTTCATATTCTCTATCGACTTTTTTGATGTTCTTTTCCTGTTTCTTCTTTTCTCATATCATTTTCACCCTGAGCGAGTATTAAACAGTCGCATCTACTCATTTGTTGTTCTTTTTTTTCGGGCCTCTTTTGTAACATGTGAAGTTCTTGCGAGTGCTCCATTTGTCCGTTTGGGTTTTATATACTTGGGTACCGTTGCAGGCGTCAGCGGCGCCGTCGCAACTTTTGGTAGTTTCGCCTCGTCCCGCTGCCCAAATGACGGACAGCATTTTGCGCCCAGCTGTCAGACAGAGGTTCGTTGACTCGGCCACCAGTTGGCCGAACAGTTGGTGTTGAAACAATCAGGTCCAACCAGTGGCCATTTGATGAGCCTAGCGCATTGCATAATGTTCCGCTCAGACAAACGAATCAAGTCGCTGACTTCGTAATTGCCCAGACTGCAAATTGAATTTATGTTAAGTCTAACTGGCAATTTTTCTGTTTCTGTTTTGGTTTCTTTTATTTTATTTTTTGGGAGTTCTTAGAGTTGAACAGAGTCTACAAGTTCATTTGCCTTAGCCGCCAGTTTATAGCCCAGATTTACCAGTTCTACTAAAAAGAATTAACTTCGTTAAATGGCAGACCTTTGAATAACAGAATTATGTAAATTAGCTATGAGCGCTCAACTTAATATTTTATAAAGAATCTACTCAAAGGCAAAGGAACTTTTGTTGTGGCAAAGTAACGGCTAAGGCAACAAATGTTAATAATGTTCTTAAGCTCTTTTATGGAGAGTAGTAGTATAAGTTTTAGCATCTTTAGTTAACAGTTGGATCAAACATAACATATAACAGTCTTATATAAGATATCATTTGAATGACGTGTCTTTAGCTAGATTTATAATGATAATGTAAAGCAAGTGCTACGAACAGGTTAAAAAATCAAATGTTAACAGTTTGTTACAATCATAACATATATGAATTAACAGACTTGACAACTTTTTAAATACATCTTATAGTTTGGATACTATGTAATTCGAATAATTTAAAAACTATTTTAGCTAGGATTAACATAGTTTTAACATTAACATTGATAGCTATCGATTAATATAAATGACTTTAACATAACACTTAACATTAACAGACTTAATTTAACATTTGCCCAACTAAATCATGAGAATATTCAAACCAAAGCCTAGCCCACATTACATGCGTCCAACATTAACAGACTGAGCTTAACATATGCGACTACTAGAAGCCTTAATAATAATTTATAGCTTAGCAGCATTTACTAATTGGTTGCCGTTGCACAAATCTCTAGTGAAAATATCTTGAATTCAATCGTTACGATTTTCATATTTGTTTTATTTATTATACGATGCGCTTGGCTGGCCGGTTTATCTTGATAAATTTTTAAATAGATAGCCGACAGATAAAACCAGTTGCAAGCCGGCCAAACAGATGCAATCTAGCAGCAGCAGCAGCAACAGGTAGGCAGCCAGGTAGGCAGCCAGCCAGCCAGGAGTTAAAGGCAAAAAGATTGCGGCACACCCCCCACGACTAATTGTGCTCATTTCCATTTATCAGAGAGCTGGGGCAACCCAAATGAATTACAGCACTAAAAGCAAATTAAAATCGTGCCAAAGTGTTTGCAGAAGAGTGAGCATTTCACAAGACACCAATGAATGGGCCGAAGCAGCTGAAGCAGCTGGAGCAACCAGAGCCAGAGAACTGGAGCTCTAGTGCTTCACATATCTCTCTGGAGGCTGGTTGCATTAAGCATTTAATTTAGTGCCTAGGCAGCAATTTTCATGCGTTGGCAATTGTCTCGCAGAATTGGAATTCGCGTGTTGCGTCTTTTATTTTTAGAGCTATAAACTTGGTTGCTGCTGCTGCTGCTGCTGCTGTTGCTGCGACTGTTGCTCGTTTGCCAAATGCAATTAAATGTGTGTCGCTGGCGTGCATCAGCCAACACTCGACGGCAACTGTGCCGCATAATTGTGCCAAATGAATTTGTAATTATGTGACGCGCCATGAACTTCAAATGGCCAACTAGCCGGTTTTGGTCATGTGAGTGACATCACATGCGAGCTGACTCCTGCTGCCACAATACACGCCAAATTCTGTCCGTCTGCCACAGGGCAACGTCTTAGACATGGCTAGCATGACACTACAGAAACTAAATCGAGCCAAAACAAAAATTTAATTAAAGCGCATGACGCAAAAATTCTTGCTGTTTAAATCAACAGCAACAACAACAGCAACAACAACAACAACAGTGACAACAATAGCCGCAACAACATCGGCAAACAGCAGCAACTGCAAAGTCACCAAAGAACACGAACTTGCGGCATCGAACGAGTTCACGATGGCTAGATACACTGTATTCGTTCAATGAGCGTCTAGATGGGGTGGTAAATAATTTTGAAGAGTGAGTAGAATCAAGGCATGAAAATGGATTGATGCATGTGTGCATGCATACACATGTACATATGTACATGCACAAGCATTCTCATGCATCCTGAGCATTAGAACATATATTTATACTTCTACTTAAATACATGTGTACATCAATACATACATGGATCAACATATACATCATGCATACATTCAGAAATCTATATATACATCAGTACATACATAGACTTATATGTGCATTCATAGCTGCTTACATACATGCCTACATACATTTAAGTAAGCATACATTTAATCATCAATAATTTCTTACATACATTCACAATGCATGCAGAATACTACTACATCAATAAAGTCATGAGAATTGCAGAGAAAGGCGATCTATACATTTGTATTTGTCATGTGCTGCAGAACAATATATGATATAATGAAGAACTTAACGTTAACCTGGCTCGACAACAGTAGGAAGCTGATACACCCCACCTACAGCTAGGCCAGACAGCGCATAGAGACCAAAGATGACTTAAAAACTCACGCAGCATTTTGGACACGGCCCAAAGTGTCAAAGTCATGTGAAGTGCGCGAGCGAGAGCGACGACATATTTGGCAAGAGGCGTTCAGAGACTTGGCCGTGTTGCCGCCTTACAGGCCAATTAAATGGCGACACTTTATGCCAGTTGATGATGATGATGATGATGGTGAGGCCCAAAAGAACCAGAAGCAGCAGCTAGAGCTACAGCATCCAGCATCTAGCATCCAGCATCATCATCAATCCCCAGTGGCTGGCTGTGTACGCTCGTAAATGGGTCAATGATGGCTTAAATTGTGCGGCTTTGTTAAATGGTGCACGCGGTCTTCTGGTTAGCGGTCTGAAAAGGTCTCGACTCTCGGCAGAGTCGCTCGGGCCCTGACATCTGATCGCACCTCTGACTTCAACTCCAATTCTCTCACTGACGATTGACTGATGGGCTATATGGTATATGGTAGTTTCTTTGCCTTGCGGTTGTTGACAGCCCCCGCCCCTCTTCTCCTCGGCCGACTGGTCTTAGCCATATTCGATTTATGAACTACAGTTCAGTTTCAGTATTGCATTTAGCATTTGGCATTGCGTTATTGAGTTGTTGCAGTTTTTTTTTTTCCTTTCTGTTGTTGTTGTTGTTGCCGCTGCTGCAACAATTTGTCTAATGTGCCAATTTGGTCGCATCTACCGCCTTGGCTGGCATATCGTTAGCTCAATGCTTGATCATGTTGATTTCTTTCTTTCGTGCACTTTTCTTGCGGCCTATCAATGACAAGGCAACAAGAGACGTTAGATCTCTCCCCCGCCCAACCCCCAAACACCATTGACTTTTGCCTCTTTTGGCTTCGAGTTGAACGCGGTTCGTGCTTTACATGGCGTGACACGAGTTGACTGAATGGAGCGTTGATATGCGTGTCTGTGCTAAATGCGATAGAAGCTAAATAAAACTGGCCGGGTGAAAATAGTCAAGCTTCCAAATTGCCTAGACTAGCCATAGAGCTCTTGGACACGGCTCTATGGGATTTAGTAGAAGTGTGGTTAGATTTTGTTGAATATGAATCAGCATGATTAGAACATGAATACTGACTGACTATACCATGTTGACTTGAATTTTAGCTTATTTAATAGAGCTAAGTAAAGAGAGAGACAGAAGAGGTTAACTAGAGTGCGATGGAATGAATACTATGAATATAAATGTGAATATATGAAATATGAATATTTATTCTTGATCATACTTGAATGTGACTTAGTTTAGCTGAAAGTTTCATTGCTCTAAACTTAGTTTTTCATATATCCTAAACAGATCTATATCTGTACGATATATTCATATATAAACTGTAGTCTGTACGAATTCCTATAAATCTATTAATTGTAAACAAATAGTCCAAGTCTCTTTCCATTTGCTTGTTAGCTTTGCATTACTCACGCTGCCATTTCTAGCAGCTGGCTATTGCTTAAGGAGAGCCCTATAATTTCCACACCAGTCGCTAGCTTTTTTTTCGGCGATGCGCTCACTTGTCCCATTTATTTATTTTGTATTTCTGCTGTTTAAATTTAATTCACGATCTGCCATCAAGTCGAGTCGAGTCGAGTCGCTTCGCGTCGAGTTGAGCTGCGTTGAGTTGAGTTGAATTGAGTCGGAACAAAAGGCAGCTACGAAAATTCCCTCGACGCTTGCCAATTGCAATTGCAACAGCAACAGCAACAGCTCTTCTTGTGCATCGTCTTCATCATCGTCTTCTTCTTCTTCTAACGAGGGGACTTTTCTTTTGCTTACTTTCCGATTTTTAGCTGCAGTCGGAAAAATCTTTTCGTTCGCGTACTTAACCGCAATAATTTTGCTCATTTGAGTGTCGTGGAAATGAGTTAAAGCAGTTGCCTGCCACTTGGCGGCAACAACAACAGCAACAGCAACAACAACTGCAGCAGCAACTGCAACTGCAACGGCTGCCGCTAATGTAATGTGAGCATTACTTATTACCATTTTTTATTTTTTTTGCTTTTTATTTTTGTTTTTCTTCTTACCGCCAGGCCAGAGTCTCTCTCTCTCTCTTAATTCATTAATTTCCCACAGGCTGCAGCCCGCCTTTAGGTCGCAGCCAATTTCCAACGTGAAACCGTTGAAAGTTATCACCCACAACCCACAAGCGAATGTGTCAAAGCAGCGAATGCAGTCAAGTTTATTTTTTCTGCCTTTTTTTCTATTTTTATTTTGGGCACTACGACCACAACAACTAGATTACACGCATTGTCTCGGGGTCTGTTTGTCTCTTTCTTCTCCCTCTCACTCTCTCTCTCTCTGCCTCTTGACATCTCAACTGCAGCAGCACAATAAAGTTGTTAGCGGGTGTTGCAATGCCAATTGCTGTTATCAGTTACAATGTGCTTACTTACTATCTAGACAAACAAAATACACTGAGAGAAACGAGAAGATGAAATATAGGAGATAGAAGATGAAAGACAGGATATAGGATATAGGAAATAGGAGATAGAGGATAGAGGATAGAAGATAGAATATTGAGGATACGAGATAGAAAATGGAAGACAGAAGACAGAATCGAAAAGATAGATCATAGAACATGGGAAATAAAAAAAAAAATACAATAGATGAAAGACAGAATATTGATGACATAGTAAAGAAGATTGGAGATTAAACACAGGTGATTAGAAGCGCGAAATTAAATATGCATAAATGACAGAAAAACAAAGAAGATGAAAGTGCGAATATAGAAAACAGAATAAATAAAAATATGCAAATATACATATAAGCTAATAAAAACTTTTAAAATGCATGTCGAGATTAAGTTTAAGCTTAATTACATAGCTGCCAGCTAATTTCTACAGTTAAACATTTGCTAATATTAGAAAACTCTACAAACACTTCAACATCTTGTTCTGTTAGTATTGCTTTCGTTCAGTTTTTCTCAGTGCATTCGCTTGCTTTATGTATTCTCACATCTGTGCCATAATTTTTGCTGCATTGCACATACGCACAGTTAGCCTGAAAGAAAGAGAGGCTGCATTTGAGACCTACAAGTAAAATAATGTTCATGTTCTCAAGCAAATGACACCAGCTGACGGGCAAGTGGAACGCACACTAATCGTATTATTTGATTATGTAAAGTTTATATGCATATGCATGTATATGTGAGTGTGTGTGTGTGACTCTGTGCTTATTCAATGCAGTTCTATAGACGCTTTTTCTTTAACATTTGTGGGCCAGTGCTGCGCATTGGACAGTTATGTATACAGCTACGAAAGGGTGTCAAACGCTCTGACTATGACCTACAGCTAACCATGGACAACAGCAGCAACAACAATAACAAAAGTAGCTACTATAACAACAACAACAATAGCAACTGTGTCTTCTGTCTGGTCTAGTCTAATCTCTGTTGTTCAGCAAACGCATTTGCATTTTTTGTAACTGTGCTTAGGCTTTAATCTAACAGACACACTCTCTCTCTCTCTCTCTCTTTCACTCTCTGCCTGGCTGTGTTCCCTTCTATCTGTCTCGTTTATATGCTAATTAAATCATATAATTTCAATCTCAATCTGTCTTGTCATATTGCTCGATTTCAGTTCAGGCTGCATTCTTATGCTAAAAAGCAAATTACTTTATGGATTCTCTTTGGTCTCTGCTCTCCGGCTGGATGAAAGTGTTTTTCTGACCCCGATTCTCAGGCCATGTATGTGTGTGTGTCTGTGTCGCTGTGCCATTGAAATCGGTTGAGCTTGAGGCATGTTTCACATATTTCATGATTTTACTTTTCCTACTTGTTTCGTTTGCCTTTTTTTTGCTCGTTTTTCGTTTTTCCTTTTTTTTTTTTTCTCCTACAAGATTTTTGCATTTTCTGCGCATATTTTTGCGAAGTGCTGTTCAACGCGGTTTTTCGTCATCCCACGCTCTTAATTACCCACTGCGAGTGGCATCCTCTCCGAGTAGCGCTGCTTGAGCTGTTGTTCCAATTATGCCCTGTTTCAGATGGCTGAATGTTGAGTAGATCTAGATCAAGTGTAGCAATGCACTTTGCCACTCCAAAAAGTCTTTATTATGTATTTAAAATTTCATTTAGTAAACGGTTTGCTAAAAGTATTCCGAATTTACTTAGTGCACTTGAATAAGTTTCTTAGTCAATTACTTAACTTAATACTTGAAAACTATTATCATAATGTTGCTAGAAGTTATACAAGGCATGTAAGTTCTTATAGAAATTCTGCACTTATTTACTTCTTCTTTGAGCCACAAATATTTAAGACTCAAGTTAACCTAGGCACAAATATTCCATAATTAATAATCTAATAAATAATAAAACACATTTAATTTCTAAATAGGGCATCTTTTGGGTCGACTAATTCAGCTGCTGCTCTGCTTTTTGTTTAGCCATTTTTAGCGTGTTCGTGTTTGCTCGACTTTGGCATTTTAATAACCAACAAAACAAAAAATAACTCGAACAATTCCTGAGTTCGAATTTCTGCATATTTAATGACAGTCAGTCGAGTTGTTGATTTAATTTGGGAGTATTTAGAAAGCTATTTGCATAAATTGCCCAAATCAATTACAGTTGAGTGGAAACAAATTAATTGCGGGGAATTAATGTTGATTAGGGTGGACCTAAAGGCTTGTGCTGAATGCCTGGCATAGCTATAGAACGTATATATATATGCACATATATAAATAGTTAAGTTCTCATGCGATTTTGTAGCTGCAGCATGCTACCTGCCACCTGCCACCTGCCACCTCGTTATTATGTATTTTTAATCATTTCTTATGACTTCATTAAAAATGCATTTGAAATTTGTATATTATATCTGAAGTGTTTGTCGTTGACGTGCGACCAGCTGAGTAAAGGCGCTCAGCTGCTGCCTGTATCTCAGCTATAGACAGCGTATTAAGTTACCTGGCAACTGCTGTTGCTGCTGCTGCTTCTGCTGCTGCTGCTGCTGTTGCTGCTGCTGCTGCTGTTGCTGCTGCATTGTTAACAGCTAAAGGCAGAGCACAGCTTCATTAGAGGCACTTGCAGCGCGCAGCAGAGGCAGCAATCTAACGCCCACTACTCCATCTTCCTGCTGAGTTCCTTTTGTTATACTCTTATTCAAAATGATTTGTATGAGGGTATCCTGCCTATGTGACTATGTATGTGACAGGCCGAACAGAAGATAGATAAAGCAAAGCTGATAAAATGTAAAAGATGGCTGATTGCTTCGTCGTTTTCTTTGTCAGGGTATTTGCTAGCTCCTTACTGCCGCTTCAATCCATCTTAGCTGCTGCAGCCTCCAATCCCTCCCACTCAACAGCCACGCCCCCGCAGCAACAACCTTTGCCTTGGCCATCAAAGCTGTTGATAATGTCATGGCGACCGGCTCGTCCAGCTTTCAGCTTCCAGCTCGCAGGTTTTAAGTTTCCAACTTCAAAGTTGATGGGCTGCCAAGGCGCATATATCATCATCATTTCTGTCAGTTCGTTAAGTTCAAAAATAAAAAAAAAAGAAGAAACAGAAAAAACCGAAAATACCTTGTAGAGGATGCGCTTGATTTTCTCTGCACCTAAATTAGATTTTTGCCATTTGTTAAATTTTATTTTATTTTTTCGCGCCTGCCAAAATCAAACTGCGCTTGAGTTCACCAGAAATGGAAAGTTGTGTGTGGAAGGTGTTTAGCAAAAACTTTTATTTACTCGCATTGGCTAAACAATTATTATAAACAGGATATGAACACATTTGGCCCACAAATTGTTGCGTTTTTCTGTGTTTTCTGTTTATTTAGCTAATAAGCGACGAAAGTTTGCCCGAAAGTTTTAACGAGACACGCAAAAAAAAAAAAAAAAAAATGTGAAAAAACCCAAATAGATTACATAGAGATGAGCGTATCGCTAGTGATGAGATGATGGAAGTCAAAATAATTAGCTAGACCTGAATGGAGAGAGAATGTAAATTAGTATAAGGTAAGAGAGGAGATGAGAAATCTAATTTAGTTGGAAAAGAGCTTGTAAGTGGAACTGAGTGTGGAGATTAAAGATGAGATTAGCTAATTTTGCTTAGTGCTGAGCGCGTGACTCACGAATATAAATATATGAATGGCTGCAGCCATACATGCTAATTATAGAGAGAGAGATACTCTCACATCTCTAAGGTATTCACTCAGCGCAAAACTATTTCAAGCAGGATGGATTTGAATTTGATGCGTTGTTTGCCATTAATTACTCAGCGGGTCACTTGAGCACGCGGATTTTGATCAGACCCTAATCCCAGTTCGTGGCCAGAGTTGAGAGCTGAGAGCTGAGAGCCGCCGCGGAATGCTGCGCCACTTTCTTTGGCCAACTGCTCGAAATTGGCAATGGACTTGGCACTTGGTCAGCGCCGTTTGTTTTCCCATGATCGTATGTCTAGCCAAACCTCGGTTTGGTATCATTTCTTTGGCTATAAGAAGAAAAACAATCAACGCGCCTTTAAATGCGAATTCGCTTGGAAGCAACAACAACAATGAGGGAGAAGAATTCGTGCGAGATTTAAAGTTTATTTGGCTTTTAGCTTTTGCTTTGTTCGTTTGTTTGCCTGTTGGCCAAGTAAATACTTAAATATAGCACACTTAAACAGTTTGTTGATATTGTTGTAGCGAAAGTGAAACTCGAATCTAACTGGGATGGGGCTGCCTCTAATGAGAGTTAATTACAACATCAAAGCCATGATCTCTCTCTCTCTCTCTCTTTCGCTCTCTATGTACATATAGCATACCATATCTGAGGCGCATCTGCATTGCGAGGTAATTCTTCTGGCCAGATTGGGCACAAGTTTCGATTAGGCGCGGCCGCAAAGGCAAGGCAACTAATGCAAATAAGCACGAAGACGACATAGAACAGTTGTTTTTTCAGTAGGACACACTTGAGATACTCTGGAATGAAGTCTATCTATATATCTATTCAGCTGTTCATATGACTAGCTGACTCTGAGCATGATCAATCAGTATTTCTCACTATCTATGTATGTATGTATGGCTCTATTATTCCAGCTGTAGTTTGACTATCGAGAGATAGAGAGATATCATTCTATAATATATCAGCTTAGTTCTCGATAGAGATAACTCTAAGGCTCTTCGCATAATCCATCACAAACTCATGCCACCTCTTTGGTTAGGGTATAGAAAACTAAAATTGTAATAAGAAGCAGAAAACGGCGAGTGGAAAAACCGCGTTTACCAGCTAAACTCTAAGTAGAGAAAGTACACGCGGCGCACATGTAAAAGTAACAAAAAAAAAAAAAAAAAAAAGCCGAAAAAAAGATGCGAATCTTCGCCTTTGCCTTCAGCTTCAGCTTCAGCTTTGACTTTGGCTCTTTGGATGTGGATTTTGGATACGACTTCAGTTTTCTTTGAGGTCAAATCGCGCGCTTTTACCGCTCGCTTTCGATCGGCCTCTGCTGGCCGCCTACGAATATCAGAAGATGTTGTCTAGTAAATATTACAACATAACTGTATTTGTTGTTGCTATAACGATTGTTATTACCATTGTAACCAGATGTTGTTGGGGTTGCTGTTGTTGTTGTTGCTGTTGTTGTTTGCCCTGTCATTTGCATACTTAACACCTTTCGTCTGCAGCTTGTCTCGTCTTCGAATTCGAGAAAAGAGACTTTTCTTCACTTGAGCCAGCGACAGATTGAGCTGAGGTGGGCCACAGAGTTGAGGAGTGTTTTGGAGTGCTATACGAGCATTACCTTTTATAATTAGAAAATAATCGACTGCAATGCGTTGGTGAAGTGGCAGGCGAGTCAGTCTATCCATCCATCCGTCTGTCCGTCCGTCCGTCCGTCTGGCAGTCAGTCAGTCTTACTTTCAATTTCATCTGCATGTGCGCCGGGGTTAGATGAATGCATGCAAACGCATCTGGAGAGCTTTGTTCGGTTTTTTTTTTGTTTTTTTGTGTTGTGGTTGTTTTGTTATGCATGATTTGTAAGTCTGTCGCTTTCTTTGCGCAGCGCTGATGACTCGGCACTGCACTATAAGATTACTATGATTACGATACCCTGTAATCAGCAGTATGCGTAAATGGAGCTTGATTATCGTTTTGTTCAGTCATTTGTGTGCGTTGATGGCTCTATATTTCTTGCTCTTTCTGCTTGAATATCTTAGTCTTAGTCTTAGTCTCCATGGTCAGCTGACTATTAGCTATGCTAATCCATCCATCTAGTCAAAAGTTCTATCGAAACTGCGCTGCACTTAAAGCTATATTGATAAAATTTAGTACAACTACTGCTTGTACTTGTAGCTAAATAATATGTAGAGATTGTTACTTAGAAACCAAGGATAAACAATTTCAGCTGAAGTCCTGCTGACTACGGTATTCCACTCAAGAGACAACTACAATTTCAAACCAAAGTCCAGCCTCAATAAATCACATCAATCATAATTCATATTCCATCATATTCCAGGGTATCTCGACTTTTTGCTCACATTTTTGGTTTCATTCATGATTATTATTGTTATTGTTATTGCTTTATTGTTGCAATTTATTGCCAGTGAGCAATCAACAGATTCGTTATCGCCGTTGCACGCTAAGAAATCCATTAATTTTTTATGTATATATAGTCAGAGATATGTATATATGCCGATTTTCGCATATGATACTATTAACAGTTTCGTTCGATTACACTTTCACTCTCTCTGTCGCTCGCCCTTGCCCCATTTGGCTGGCATTAAAATGCCATTAGAGGCTGCAACAGAATGTGGCAAGTATTTGCGCAGTTGGCGTTTATCAGTCTGAATCAATAACAAAATGAATCACAATTTATTCGAGGCAATCTAAAAGCATTCATTGATTAATTGCTGATCAGCTCGGTCCCAGCATTTGGGCAGTTGAGCATCCGAGTTCCCACTGCCGCCTCGCTGGCCGGGGGCGGAAGGCGTGGTGGCAAATTACAAACGCCGTTAAAATTTCACTTTCTAAGGCAAAAACAAACCCATAAAAAAGAGTTGGCAGGTGAAATCTCTCTCTCCCAGCTTCCTGTGCCAGCGTCGCTGAGGAAGAGGCGCCGCCAGATGAGGAAAACATCTTGAGACCAAGAGCTTGCAGCAAAAGAAATGTATTAAGAATAATTATGCCAGGGAAAATTGATAAGGCCTCGACGTAATGTTCTGCAATTAAATTCATAAGCGCCTCACCTGTGGGGCACCCTAATTTTTTTATTTTTTTGGTTGTAGCTTGCATGTCAGCGCCCCAAAACGTGGCTAATTAGTGGAGTAAAAGCTGGCCAACGAGAAGAAATGAAGAAATTTACGTAGAACAGAACGAACAGTGTGAAGTAGTCGACTGCGCGATGCTCGCTCAGAAGTGAAAAAAAATGAAGAGTGGAGAGTAGTGTAGAGTGGAGAGTAGTGTAGAGTGGAGAGTAGAGAGTAGAGAGTAGAGAGTAGAGCAGAGTGGAGAGTGGAGAGTGGAGAGTGGAGAGTGGAGAGTGGAGAGTGGAGAGTGGAGAGTAGAGAGTAGAGTAGAGTGGAGAGTAGAGAGTAGAGTAGAGTGGAGAGTAGAGATTAGAGCAGAGTGGAGAGTAGAGAGTAGAGTAGAGTGGAGAGTAGAGAGTAGAGCAGAGTGGAAATTCTTAGTAGAAAAAATGCAGAAAACCAATATACTCTCATTTGTTAGCCATAAAACGGGCAATCAAAGCAGACATGCAATGCTTGCTGCTTTGGCGCTCATCAGTCGATTCTATGAAGCGGATACTATTAGTCGGACTTTTGTCATGTTGTTGTCTAATTTGTGTTTGTTGTAGTTTTTGGTCATTTTTAATGATGTGAAAGAAAGTTATGAGCTGAATTTTCTAATGACAGCCCTCGCACCACCCAACCACTGCCTCTCAGATCTATTGTCAGCGCTCTATCAGAAATTCTGTGGAATTCAAATTAGAAAATTCAACTTTGAAATTCGAAACTCTCACTGCTGCCGTTCGCCCGTTCGCTCTGGCCAATGCAAATCTCAGCCAGAGGCCATGGAACAGGCTAATCAATCAATATGCTAGCCAAGCACAGTAGCTAATACGGCGTCACATTGGGTTAGAGGGGGGAGTCAAAGAGTCAACTAGAGTTGCTGCAGTCATAAATACAGATATATGTATATAGATTTACATGTGAACGTAGACACCTCAACATGCCATAAATAATTAGCTAGCAAAATTTGCTGCTGTTGTCGTTGTTGTTGTTTAACAAAATGTGCAACAGAAGCTGCTAAGACAAGACATGAATTGGCGAAAAATGAAAAACTTTCGCCACAACAAATAAATAATGAATGGAGTGTATTGACAGCTCAACAGCGGGTGGGAAATTGAACCCGAACCCGCAGTCCAAGGGAGCTTGGTTTGATGAAAATCGAAAAGTTGGCGAATAAATACCGCTGCCTGATCAGGAACTAATCAATTGTCAGCACATAAATGATGAAAGACCTGTTGTGGCTGTTGTGGAAATTGAGAATGATTCACAAAAGTGTAGACAAAAAGTTTAAAGAGCGCTTATCAATTAATGATTCTATTGTAGCTAAGAGTTTGTTAAGTGATTGCTTTTACATCTATTGGAAAATATTCAGAATAGTAAAAAATTCATAAATATCCATATATGTATTTCGCTGCTAGAATATGAATTGAAGAACTAGGCTAGATGAACTCTACAATTAATACTCCACAAAACTATAATTTTCCACCACTAAAACTTCTGTTACATACATTTTCACACAGCCATTATGGCCAGCTTAACGAATTGCAATGGGTTCAGGGTATATAACATATAAAATAAAAATAAAAACACAAAAAAAACTGTTGCTCGTTGAGGCTTAAACTCTAATTAACGCCTCATCTGCAGTGTCCCCGCCACTTGGCTGGTTTGTGGAGGGAGAGAGAGAGAGAGAGAGATTGTGGTCGGTAGCCCAGCGTAATGCCATGAACTGTCTTCGCGCTGTGCCCATTCTGTCTGCCTGAGAACCTGAGAAGAGGCGCAGTAGGTGGAGTTCGTTTAGGCGCTGGGCTTAAAGTAAAAATCTTTTACGGTATTTCCACAGCTCACGTCGCCCAATTAGACGCACTTTAATGGGTCATTAAATGTGGATATACATATACACGTAAATGTGTGTGTGTGTGTGTGTGTGTGTGTCTGTGTGTGATTTTATTATTATTAATAATTTCGCGTTTTATGCATTTCTAAGACCATATATGCCCACTGTAATTGCAGTCAAGCCCCGGTTCAAATCTCTCAAATCTTCGAATGTCAGTTAAGTGTGCGAGGCGAGGAGGGGCGGAGCGTGTTGTTTCTTGTATACCCTGTAAAGACTGTTAGTATATTGGGTGTATTGTTGTGGAGCATATGTAGGCGAGAGAAAAAAAAGCTGGCAGCTTGAGGTTGAAGTATTGTACTTAGATTACTAAAAAAAAAAAAAAAAAAAAAAAAAAAAATTTATAGTGCATATTCTTATATTTTCATATAGAAGATCTCTTCTAGTATATCATATAATATGTTTTATTTAACATATTTAGTTGTAGATTTTAGATTCATGCTAAATAAATGATCGACTCAAGATAATGTTGTCTAACAACTGCAGAAGATTCAAGGAATAACTAATTCATACAATAGACAAAAGCAAGCCTTGACCTTTAGGGTATCTTGTAGTCTATCACATTCTATCAAAAGCACTCTGACTTGCTGTTGTTGTTACTGTTCTTGCCTATGCTGCAGTTGCTTTGACTCAAGTTTTTAACGCGCCCAGCTTCCGGTTGGCGTCATAAAAAAAAAACAAGAACAACCAAAAAACCAAGCAGTTGAAAAAAAAAAAACAACTGCTCCTCTTTCTTCATGCTTGGCTTTTACGATTTACTTTTTTCCTTTTCTTGATACTCTTTTTTTTTGTGAGTTTTCGCCACGCTGTTTTTACACCTCGTTTTTTACACTCGAAACTTTTTTTTATATGCTTGTTTCTTGATAATTTTTGCCTCTCGCCACTCTTTCACTCTCAGTTACTAACTTTTTTATGTTTTCATTTCTGGGCATCGTCGCGCGTTAATTGAATTTGCGGCATGGCCAAGCGCCTGCCCAGTTGCCCAGCTGCCCGGCTGCCCGACTGCCACGCCCCATATCTCCAATCCCGTTGCCAGATCCACAGCCGCGCATCCAGTCTATTTGCTGCGCTATTTATTTAATTATATTGCCGCTCACTGACTTCGTCCGCCACTCGGTTTATCTGCTTCAGTTGGCTTTCTAGCCAGCGATTTACCTTCTCTTCCTCAGTTGGTTTTGCACTAATCATTTGCATTTTTCAGCTGTTGACTCTTTATAGTTCCATAAACTTAATTGTCTTTCTTGTTAACTGTTTTTGTTTTGCCATGGTTTTTGACCAGGAAGTTGAAGTTTTTGCTTCAATAAACATTGCATTGCTTTTCTTTGCCTGATTTATTCTATTTCATATATAAAATTTTTAACGCAGTTCTATGCATTTCTTCGTGGTTGCTGCATTCACTACTTAGCTAAGTTTCGCACCCAAGCAGTTGCATATGAATTGTTGGGCGGCGAAAATTGTTGCATACTTTGGGGCGGTGCATGAAAAAGGCTTTGCTTGGGGTAATTCTCAGTTGAAAGTTGTTTTACTGTTTTAATAGCTAACAATTGTTGAATACTCTATATGCAAAACTAAAAAAAATTTAATTTTTTTATTTTTAAAAATCGAAATATATAGGTTTTTATTATCAACGTTTGGGCTATCTAAGTTTAAGTTGAAAATGCATTTAAAAACTGACTGTAGAAAATTAATAAATATTTTTATATATATTTATTCATTTCCTTAAAATAAAAACAATGTAGCCAAATATTTCTTCTTCCATATACATAATTAATTTTATTTATTTTGTTCTCGTTTTGGTCTTTATACAAAAGCAATACAGATATATTTATATGATTATTATAAAAATAATAATAATAGGGAAATGCCTAATACTTAATTAGCCAAAAATACTTGAATAGAAGTATATTCAATGGGAATTTGATTACAATGTTCTCAGAGGTAAATTTTACAATTTTTGGAAGAATTACAATTTTATAGTAAATTTATTTATATATAGATTTTTGTTTAGGTATATATAAATATTTTCGTAAAAATATTAAAGCAAACATATTTTCGTTTCATTTGACGTTTTTCTCTGCAGTTTCAAACTGTTTATGAATATTTGTAGTTCTTCCTCTTCTTCTACATCTTCTTCTTCTTTTTCTTCTGTTGCTGCTGCATGCTAATTTGGCACTCAAGGGATTTATACGAAGTTGGAATTGAAATGTTAAGCGCAATCATTTATATTTAGATTAAAATACAAAGTTCGTACAAATATATACAGTTAATATTAGAGAGAGAAAGAGAGACAGAGAGAGACATTTGGAGAGTGGGTTAGGATAACGCTCTTTATAAATATTCATTACAAATGATTTGTATAACAAAACTGCGTCTTAGAACTAATTAAATATTCGTATGCATATAGATATTATTGTTTACATGTGAACAACAAAAAAACCTTTACACACAACGCACACACACACACGCCCACTCAGATATACATACATACATACACACACACACACACATACACACCTGCTCTCTCTCACACATACATATATTAGTTGTAGTTTGTATAGTTTTTCTTGTTCAGTTTAATTGTTAACTTGGCGAGACTCAATTGGCTCAGTCGACTTATATGCATAGTGCTAGCTAAACCTATAAACCCACATATAGTATATCTATGTCTAGTATTCAATCGTTGGCCATGCAGTAGCCGGAATAGGTTTGTATGTTATCCTCGAGAAAACTTTCGCCCGCTATAACGCCGGATTGTGTATGATGGCTGGGGCAGCGATGGCCCTTGGGACACTGGCACAGTGAATTGATATTGACCTCGTCCAGAAACTCCTGGCGTTTGCGCACTGTAAACAGCTTGCAGGGCTGCTTACGCTGACAACGAAGACGCTAAAGAGAGAGGGAGAGAGAGAGTTAGATTTCAGCTGGAGAGAATTCGACTCAAGTTAGCTACTCACTGTCAGCGGCGAGCAGGCGAATAGATAGCGATAGGCTGTTGGGCTATTGGGCGCCGGCTCTCGTTTGGTCAGATAGGTCACGGAGTTCTTGGGACAGCGACAGTGCACGATTTGCTCGGTGACATTCAGCTCCAAGGCTGTGGTCAGCGTCCAGGTGTAGTCACGGAAGTGTCTGCAGAGCAAGGGAGTAAGTTTAGCTAAAGTTCTGTTTTAATTAGATGCGCTCTCTACTCACTTGCAAACGGGCAACTTGTGCACGGGCTGGCACAGCTTGTAGTGCCGGGTCTTGTCCGCAATGGTGTGGCCGTCCTCTACGCCCAGGCTGCTCGGGCAGCCGCCTATAAAGCTGGTCGCCTCCTTTTGGCCGCGGTGACCCGAGTGCCGCATATGCGCGGCGCCGCGTGGCGGCAGGTGCGGCAGCTCATTGTCCGACACCCGTTCGTAGCTGGGTGGCAGCGCTTCATTATAGTCGGGAGAGCGCTCCACATAGTCGCCCGACTGCAGCTGCAGATCATCCTCGTAGACAGCGCCCAGCTTCTGCATTAGCTTCTTCAGGTGCAAGCTCTCGTAGCGCTTGTCCTGATGGAGTCCCTCGCCCAGCAGCAGACGCTTGTGCTGCAGCAGTTTCTCCTTCTCGTAGTGGCTGCGATGCTTCTGGCCCTCGGGCAGGCCATGGCCGTGCTCGTGATGATGCACGATCACATTGTTGGGCATGCGATTCGACTCGGGGCAGCGGCATTGTCGCTCAATCCAGGGCGTCTCGTACAGGTCGATCTTGGAGCAAACCGCATTCGGTGCGCACACCGGCAAGTCAGCCTCAGAGTCCTGCAACGAAGGGCAGAAAAAGAAACGGGAAAACTTAGTTTGTGACAATTTCATTTCAGTTTTATTAATGGGCAGCCTCGCTTGTGCCACATTTGCATAGCCAAGTGGCAAGCACGTGCTCGATTCTGAACCAGCCATTCAAATGATTTCATTCACACAATTCCCAACAACTGTCCAGCAGCAAAGCAGGAGTAGGCGGGTCCATTGAGTTTGCTTTAAGAGTTTGAAGAGCTACTTTACAGGCTATTCAAGGAAATAGCAGTTAGGGAGAAGGCTCGACGTAATCAATTGCAAGGTAGAGCATAGTTGAAAACAGGAAAGGAAGAGGCTGTAGAAAGAGTGTGTGTTCATAGATGCTAACTAGAAAACAAGTAAGAAAGCTCTACTCGAGACTGCTCAACTAGGAGACAATAACTGCAGTATTCTGCATTAAAGTTGTCTATATGTATGCAGCAGTTCCCATTTGGTATTTGTATTTAGGTAAAACGAAGCTAGAATGCACACAGCAGCAGAGAGCGTTCCCAATGCTCACTTGAAGCTCGACTGCAACGAGCTCTGCTTACCGTCAGGCTTAACATTTGAGAGAGACAGTGCTTGAGTAAAAGTGGCCGGCCGTATATAAAGGGCAGCAGCTGCAGCATTTCTTCAGTCAGTCTTCAGTCGTCCACGCCTGGTGGGGGTCAGTGCAATAAAGTGAAGCAGAGTGTGTGATCGATCAGCTAAGCATTAAATACGTAGAGGAACTACGTAAAGGAATTACGTAAAGGAAATACGTAGGGGTAATACTTAGAAGATATAGACAGAGGTTTAGTACTAACTCGACTCAACTCGTCAACCTGATCAAAAATATATATACTTTTTGGGGTCTGCCACGCCTCCTTCTGCCTGTTGCATACATCTCAACATACCATTCCATATGCATGGGGGATTCTTGGGAATCATGGCTTACGAATGCCTCGTAAATGACAGGAAATATTGAGTTGATTTAGATGCACTTCATCTACAGGACCTCCATTTAATCTGCTGTAAACGGAAGTTAGTCTAGTTCCAAGCAACCCTTCAACTCGTCTACCAATCCACCCAGGCTAACCTCTAATCCACATTTACTTAATATTTCATTATGAAAACTGTGTGTCGCCCAAGTTCAGTTGGGTAAACAGCTGCTTGATTAACATACATATGTATGTATGTGTCTGTCTCAACTGCTATAGCATATCTAATGCGTTTGCTCTATCTATCTATCTATGTATATACATATATGTTTGTTTGGGACTCCATGGAGTCCAATCTGTAAACATCCTAAGCAGATACTTTTCGTTTAATTGAATTCCTAACGCTTCTCAGATTGTCGTGTTATCCATTGTCCCTGCGCCTTGTTTACTTAAACCTAGTTCGTTTCTGGCTCTCTGGGCTCACATAAAAGCTTATGTTGTCCTTGTTCTGGCTCTATTCCTGTATGCCAGCTCTGCACTATAAACATAAAATCCAACTAGCAACTGCGGACTTTTAGTTTTTGTTTTCGTTTCGCTCGCTTCGCTTCGCTTTTTATGAGCTGCACCTACACCCCCGCCTTGAGCTCTGCTGAGCTCGTCTCTACTGTCATTTATCCCTCTCATTTGATTTTATTGTATGGCACTCTGGCGACACACAACACACAACACACACTCACATGAGCGACAACAACTGCGAGAGTGGCGACAACAACAACACGTTTCCAATGAAATTATCAAAAGCAATCAATTTTTTAAGTGGAACTTCTTTCAACTGGGGTACCTTTTTGACATCTCCCTCGATGATGATGTTGTTGTGGCTGTCGCTTTTTAGGCCGAGCACTTTTCGATACCCTGTATAAGGCAAACGTTTCAGAGAACTGAATGAGGGTGCAGGAAAAGTCCCGAATACTCTATGTTAGATATGTAGTAGATGTCTTGATTGTGAAATTGATTCCTCTTCCTTTCATAACTCGGAATTTCTCTATTTAATCCCTTCAACTTACAGGGTATTCAATAGTTCACAACTTCTCACTCTACACCACTTTAATTTGCTTCATTTTGTTGTTTTGATCTTTTGTTTGGTTTCGATTTCAATTTGATTTTCTGTTTGTGTGTATAGCCTTGCCATGGCCCCTCGACATATGGTTTGGTTCCTTCTGATTTGTATTCAAATTATTTTTATAATGAAATCAATAGGCTGTCTCCAGGCGTTGTTGAGAGTGAGTTGCACCTGCCGTAAGGTACAGCTACCTGAGCGTCCTGCTGCCCCTGTCGTTATCTCTCCATCTCTATCGTTCGCTCTCCCTCTCCCTCTCTCGCTCTGACTTTGCCTCTACTACTTAGCGCGACCGTGACGAACCGGAAGTCCGGAAGTGATTTAGTGCAGGCGACCGCCTGGCGGAAGTAAATAAATATATGTAAGTGCAGCAAACACACACACACACACATGCACTCTACGCATGTGTGTGAGTGCTTGTGTTCTTTAAAAAGGGATTAGCACTGGCACCGGAAGCATAGCAAAGCCAAAGCCAAACAGGTTGCCTATCTGACCTTTTACCTTTAGTTCTATGGCTATCTCTCTCTCTCTCTCGTTCTCTCTCTGTTGCGGAAGTTGTCCTTCTGCATTGCTTTATTAGTTTTATTTACTTCCGCTTGGCATTTACTTCCGCATTTGCTTGGATAAATTCCAAAAGAAGCAAATCGCGCGCGTTTCCCACGCGTTTTTGACCTACATTTTATTGTGTGGAGTAGGCGTCACCTGGCCCCGCCTGCCAGCTGCTAGTTCCTGCCGCTGCCCCTTAACCTTTTTTTTTTTTTGGTTGACAAATTTTTCAAACATTTTCTTCATATGCTCAGAGCTTTGTTTCACGGCTTTGCCGAGCAGGAGCAGGGAGCACTCGAGGGAAACCTTTGTCGTGCTAGCTGACAGGATATGTATACATATAAATCTGTGCATATGTATGCACATACATACATACATATGCATTATGTAAGGAGCTGTCTGTCTGTCTGTCTTGTAAGCAGCGTGGGAAATTCTTTGAAATCCGAGCGTGTATATCGATGGCCCCCCCTTCTCGACAGGCTCCTGCTCGAGCTGAGGGTAGTTTGGAGTGGCTCTTCGCAGAAACCGTTATATATGTATATGTACATATTGATAAGCAAATAGGCGAGTATGAGTGCGAGTGTGAGTGTGTGCTTCCTTTAGTATAAAGCAAACATGCTGCCCCTCCTCTCATCGGCTAACCGAAATCAGTGCCAGAGATAAACAAGCTGCCGAGTCGACAAGAAAGTTTACGTTGCTGCGTAACAAAATGAAGAAGACAAGATAGAAAACAAAACTTCAAGCGGATATCCGGTTTAAGGCGAGCAAAAAGCAAAAAAAAAAAAGGGTGGGGTCAGCACACGTGTGGAAGGAAGGTAACGTGCCGGCTCCAACTCCACCTCCGGCTCCTCCTGTGCCCATTCGACGACACTTTATAATTTGCTTGCAGCAGCACGCGCGCGCGTGCTCCACAAACAATTAGCTTCATGTGTGTCAAAGTGCAAGAGCAGGAGGAGGAGGAGGAGGAGGCGTAGACAGCAGCCAAGAGTCAAAAGCCAAAAGCCAACAGCCAAACGCCAAAGGGCGCAGCGGAAGTTGAGAGAGATGACAAATGAAAGGCAACCATGCAACGTGATGCGGCAAGCACTGTGCAACTTTTGAAGCCCCATTGCTGCCGCTGTCCAGCAGCTAAGCTCTCCCCCACCCCTCCTCTGCTGCTGCTGTTGCTGCTTCTTGCTCTCTTTTTTCGGCTAGCTGCTTTAAGAGCTGTCAAAGGGTTTTACGCACGCTCGTTTAATTGAATCAAATTAACCCGCACAACCCCACCGAAAAAAAAGAGAACGACGAAGAGGCAAATAGCCGTAAGTGTAGAGCGGGCAGGGCAGGAGGCGGCAGCAACTGCTGTTGCTTGTCATGCCCCATGTGGCTGGGGGCATGCTTGGAATTCTGCGCCACAAGAGCTGAGCACCGGAAGCTGAGCTGCCACAAAGATGACAATGACTCTTACAATATTTTGTATACCCTGTAAGAATGGCCAGAGATTGAA
This sequence comes from Drosophila aldrichi, assembly GCA_035045965.1. Lineage (NCBI taxonomy): Eukaryota > Metazoa > Arthropoda > Insecta > Diptera > Drosophilidae > Drosophila > Drosophila aldrichi. Next base: position 12,683,511 of record JAWNOM010000501.1, read on the forward strand.
AGGCAATTGTGAGAGGATACCATATCTATACTATACTAAATATATCCTCTATGGATTAATAGATCGAATATCAGCAATCGATAAGAATTCCGATGAGAAGAGGTTAATAGAGTTGGTTTATAAACTCTTCGAATACTATACTTTAAGACTAACATAGGCAGTTGCTTCTATTGCCTACCCCCTTACAGGGTATCTTGCAGTACAGCAACTTACTCACACACCTATCACATTCCAATGGCAGCCGCTGCAAGTGAGGAGTGTGCGGTGAAAACGTAATTTAGTCAGCTGCATAACTGGCATGCCAATGCATCGCTCAGACTCAGGCCCAGACCCTAGCCCTGCCTCATCCCCCCTCTGCCCGTAAGGCCCCTCGGACTGCTCACTCATTACTGGCGGGGGGGAAGCCTTTGATTGTCGCTTAGCGGCGACAGCGTAATTTGAGCTTGCAGAGCTAACTGAACGACTGACTAACTGAGTGACTGACTGCCTGTGGCGCTCTTAGGCAGTGCGCACTGTAGACGTAGCGCTCTGGCTGCACCTGCTGCTATCAATAACCCAAACGGCTTGACATGACGCGCGCAAAATGCCAACAAAAGGACTTGCCACAAAAGGATCGACCTGCCACATGTGTGTGCGTATGTGTGTGTGTGTGTGTGTGTGTGTATTGCCAATCAGTGACATAAATTTCTCGAATGCCGGAAGAGCTCTGCCCAAAGAAATGCAACGTCTGGGCAGGGATCGGTGTTTGGTTCCCATGAGGGCGTTGACGGCGAGAGCGGATGACGTGGGACGGACGGACAGACGGACGGATGGGCAGACGAACGCCGGCTGCTGCACATGCGCCTTGCATAGCCGTTAGACACTTGTGCCAGGCGGCTGCCGCAGTTGCCGCTGCTGCTGTTGTTGTTGCTGTTGCAGGTAGTTTGGCCCATGCAACAGGCGTTCGCTGTTATCTTTTGTCTGTGCGTTAATGATTTTTCTATACATTTCCTTTTGCTTCGACTCACTCTCGGCTCTTTGTTGTTGTGTTTCCACATTTTCCCCTTATGCGCAAGAATTATGCAATCTGGCAGCACATGTGGCTGCAGAGCAATAGATGGATAGATGGAGAGCGGGTAGAGGGGCGACTGAGACGCAGAGGAAGTGGTGTTTGGTCAGCTCACGCTGTTTACACGAAAATTCAATTAAAATTGGAAATTGTTTCTGGGCAGCGAACGGAAGTGAGTGAAGAAGCTTCTTCTAGCGGAAGTCACACGGAAGTTGTTGGGCCCAGCTTCCAGAGGCAAGCTTCCACTTAATCGTCAGCTCATCTCATCTCTATGCGAAAGAATCTTTTGTTGTTTTGCTCAGGAATTCCAATGAAAAACACTAAAGAAAAAGCAACACACACACACACGCACATAAAACTGGGCTGGACTGTGGGCCGAGCCGGAAGTAAACTGATTCTCAACTCGGCTTTGGTTCTTAACATATTTTGCATGGCCCGCGTCTCGAATCTGGTCTTGCTCGGACTTCCAGCTTAAATGCGGCAGAGCAGGCGGCGGGCCAAAGATGAGGAGGTTTGGCTTACTGGGAACTGGCCGTGCCACTTTGGCGCGCCTTAACGGAAACATGCCAAACTCAACGGCAAAACAAGTAAGAGTGCTGCCGATGGCATTGATCGACTAGCAAATGCCCTGTGAATTTAGGTTTTAATTGAAGTGTTACGATGAAGAGATGAATAAAACTATCGTTATATGCATTTTAACAGTTCTAGCTCTTAGAAATAGTGAGCAATACTTAAATGTTCATGATATGCTTATCGATCATGAGCAATTGACTGTAGCTGTAATTAATTTAATGCATCGCGAGTGCATTAACAATTGACCAACTAAGCAATCTTCAGATATACTCATCAGCAACAGTTCTACCAATAGATAGTTATCGATTTTTGAAGATAACGCAAAATTAATCCATTCACATTGCATAAGAATGCTCTCATTAAAGTCTCAAGCCTTCATAGCCTTTGCTAAGCAATTGCTCTAGGGTATGAGCAAAAAAATTTCATTCATAAAAGCGCAAAAATGCCAAAAGGAAGCAACCGCAACAGCAACACCAACAACAACAAGAACAACAACAACAAAACGGTTACTGGACTTTGTTGTTTTTCAGCTCAGCGCAAAGGGTGAGGAGGGGGACTTTGGTTTATGGATTGGTTAGGAACGCTAAGGAACTGGTTTGCCCGTTTTGCCAGGCCAATTGCAGCTGAAGTGGGCCTGGGACATGTTGCTGCCGTCCATTGTTATTGCAGGCTGCTTGCGTGGATTTTGCGTAGCTTGTTGATCGTCACAATTAATGAACGAACGTCTACGCACACGGACATCCACACAAAACCACATCCACATTCACATTCACATTCAGTTGCACATCCTCAGTTGCAGCAACGGAAAAAAGCAATTCATTCATTCATTCAAAAAATGGGGAGACAACAACAACAATAGCAGCAGCAGCAGCAGCAACGTGGCATAGTTGTTGCCATTGTAATTGTTGCTGTGGCCAAACCACAAAATGTTGCTGCTGCTGTTGGTCTGTAAACATGTTGCTGACGGTAGCTGTTGCTGCTGTTGCCCGTTGCCCGTTGCCTGTTGTCTCCTTTTACGCTTAGCTAAATAAATCAATCTTGGCTACATTGTTGCTGTTGTTGTTGTTGCTGTTGCTGCTGCTTTCAGCATTTTTATGAATGAAAAGTTGTTGCTGCTGGTTGCTGTGGCTACGTATTGCTGCTGGCTGTTGGTTGTTGCTGTGTATGTGTATGTGAGCTTGTTGTTGCTGCTGCTGTTTTTCACAATTTTTAATGAATGACAGCAACAGCAACGGCTATAGCAGCAACAATTGCTCGTAGCCTATTGTTGTTGTTGTTGTTGTTTTTTGGATCGTCTGTTAATTACGATCGAGTTGCAGTTGCTGCTGCTGCTGCTGTCCCAAACACGATTGTTGTTTTCGTTTAATGAACACATGCGCAGTTGCCGTTGCTGCTGTTGTTGTTGTTGTTGCTGCGCGCACGCGGTTTTTATGAATGAATGAATCAACAACAGCAGCAGCAATACGCGCCCCGTTTGCGTATTTATAGTTATTTGTTTTTGCTGCCGTCGCCAGACGCTGTAAACAATGCGCCTTTGGCACGTAATTAGCACACTTACAGATAGCAGCAACAACAACATTAGCAGCAACAACAACATCAACCAAATTGGAACGTGTACGTCAATAACTGTAACAAGATCTTGACTGAAACGGAAACTGTGCTACTGCAGCACACATTTCCGCTAGATCTTTTCCAATATATGTGTATTGCTGCTGCTGCCAGCAACAGCAGCAACATGTCCCAATAGCAATCGCATACGCATATGTATTTACGTTTTTTCTTCTTTTGCTTTATCAAAAAATTGTTACAAGTATATATATGAAAAAAAAAGTTGACTTGGCGCGCGCGCCAGTTCCAAAACTTGAGCTGATTGCCTCGAGAAACACGACAGCAACAACAGCAACAACAACAGCAGCCGCTGCGGCAGCAATAGGTGCAACAACAACAACAACAATCTATATAAATATATATAAAAGTGGGCAAACTAGTTTTATGGTATCCAAGCATCCGTTGGCTCAGGTTGTAGCAGCTCTGGCTTTTAAGCATTTTTTTTTCTTTCTTGAATGGAGCTCCACTGTAAAAATTGTGGACTGGAATTTTCTGTAAGTTGTTGTTGTTGTTTTACGTGAATAATTGTGCTATGTTATAGCTGTTGATGTTGTTGTCATTGATTATTGTTGTTGTTGTTGTTGTGCGTTTTATGCTAATGCGTTGGGCATTATTAAAAATATGTTTGCTCATAAGTACACTGCGAGAAAAGGATGTTGATGAATGTATTTTATATAATATATAAATTTGGCTATTGCTATTTCTTTGACTGTTATTCCATTGCCATTTTTCTGTATTTTACTTTGAATGTATTGCAAACATTTTCGTACAGTGTATCATCAAGGCCACAAAAGTTTATATGCCTTCTACTTACTAAAAAAAATACCAAAATATATAAATATTAAAGACTTAAGTTTAAGTTTTCTTTATATGTATCTACATTTTTTCGCTCAGTGTATGATTGGGTATTAAAGTCTTCTGTTAAACTTGTCTTATAGTGGCAAAATTTCCAACAATCTTTTTATTTATATATTATAAATTATGTTTATATCATATCAGATATTAAATCTCTTTTCTTATGTTAATTTTCGCTCAGTGTATGATTTATGCCAACCACAATCGCTGCTGCTGTTGTTGTTGTTGTTTCTGTTAGCATTATTGTCTACTCTCTTCATTCATTCATTCATTCATTTTTTTTTTTCTTTTTATTATTTTCTTGTTTTCGCTTTGAATCACATTGAATAATTTCTAAATTTAGCATAAAAAACATTCCCCGACGAGAAAGGCAAAGAGATGGAGAGAGAGAAAGAAAAAACTAATAAGAAAAATTATGAAAGAATGCAAAAAAAGAAAAAAATTCAAGTCGTAATACGAGAAACTGGCATAAGCTAGACATGCGCTGTAAGTCGTGATAGTGTCGTGATCGTGTCGTGATCGCATCGTGATTATGGCCTAACGTGACTTCCACATTGAAGATGATTTGGCTACAAATCAAATACATATGATACGACGGCCTTCAGGCTGGCCTAAACAAAAACAAAAACAAAACACACCCATAAATGGATGGGATATGTACAGTGTGACCTGGCTATGGCTGTCGTAAATTCAGTTTTATTGTGAATGAAATTAACATAAAATATGTCGAGAGCAAGGAAGATGGCGAAAAACTATGGCAGTCGTGGCTATTGTTGTTCCAAAGTAGGGCGTGCCTCGCTGTCGATAAACAACTGTAGATCACGCATTGCGCATACGCACAGTTGGCCGGCGCGCTGTGACGATAAAAAAAAATGCCGTTTTCACACCTGGCTGGCAATTACAACAGTAACAATAAAAGCACCCACGTGGCCGACTGGCTGTCGCTCCATCTGTCTGTCTGTTTGTCTGCCTGTCTGTCTCTGTTCCTCTGTCTGTCTGTCTGTCTGTCAGTTGAGCCATGTTTATGCTTGATTTGTTTATGCATTTATCAGTCAATTGAAATTCTTTGAAGACTTTTGCTATCTCTTGGCCAAGAATTTAACAGCATGTCATTCATGTTGGCAGCAACAGCCGGCAACAGCATCGGCCAGCCGATGGGTTTCGACGCTTTTAGCCATGCCACGCGCACTGCGACGAAACTCTGTCAGTTGTTTAAGCCAAATATGCGTAGCTGATCTGCTTGTATATGGCTAACAAATCAGTTGTGTTGTTGTTGTTGCTGTTGTTGTTGTTGCTGTTGCCCATTCAAACATTTGGACGCTCTGTCGCTTTGCCATTCATTCATAGATTGACTTGCTCAGCGAAGCGAAACGCAGTCACTGTCAGCGTCGACGTCGCAGTCAGCTTTGGCGTCGCCATCGTCGTTGTCGTTGCCTTTGCCGTCATTTTACGTTTTCATTCATACGTCTCCACCCTGTCGCTCAATCGTTCGCTCCTGCTCACTCCTATTGCTGGAGCGCCAGAGTTCTCGCTCATTCCATTTGCCCGCTTCGTCGTATTTCATTCATGAATTTTCTTTCATTCAGCTTTGCTCGTCGCCCCTCTCACTCTCTCTCCCTCTCACTCTATCTTGCTACAGCACCACAACCTCTCTCCACAACTCTACACCGCTCACTTGCGCACACACACACACACATCTCCCTGTTGCTGCTGCGCTTCTCATTCCTGTCTGTTCTTCTGGTTCTTGTTGTTGTTGTTGTTATTGTTGAAATCATTTTTAAATACCGGAACTGAATGTTTAGCGCTTTTAAGCATGGGAACTTTTTGTTTTCTTCTGCACCGAGAAAAAAACAACAACTTTAGCTTGCTGTCTCTCTCTTACTCTTACTCTTCTCTTACTATTTCCAGCGCTTGTTTTTGTTCTTCGAACAGGAATTTTTTGGCTTTTTTTCTATTTTAGGTGTTGTTCTTATGCCTTTGCTTTGGGTTATTTTGTTTTTTTTTTATGCCCGTTCAAAATTTATTGCAGACATACGGATTTCGGAATTTATGGGACAGCCATAGCGGGAGCTGTGCGTGTTGCTGCTGTTGCTGTTGCTTTTTTAGGTGTTGCGGTCTGGCCGAAAGTCTGGGAGATGTGTGTCACGGCAACTAGAGTTATGATCGATTTAGGAGTTCTATTGGGTTTACGGCCAAGCCTAAGCGAATTCAATTATGGATTTCGCTTACCTTCAGATGAGATTTGTAAGTCAAAATATGTTGATGGTTTCTTAAGAACCAAGCTAGATCTTACGTACTTATGAAACTTCTGACGTGATAATCTTGAGAATTGAAGTCCTTCTAAAACCTCCGGTACCTTAGTAACTAGATTGAAACTAGATTTTCATTTCATATATGTATTTCATATATGTATAATGAAATATAGATCACAAACTGTCTGCATTTAGCATTTATATCATATTCCATTTCATACTTTATACATTCAAATGCAAAAGAGCTATGATCTTAATATTCATAACCATCGTTTCTCTCAGTGCATTGCAAGGCTCTCCCTCACTCGCTCCCACTCTTTGCGCTCTTTGGCTTGTTTATAGTGTCAATATTATCGTGCCGATTGCTGTTGCTGTCGCTGTTGATATTTCACGCCTCATGACAACTAGGGAGTGTTTTTTTTCCAATATTTTTCAATGGATTGGCCATACGATCTAAGTTTGCTAACTCATACTCAATGTAAAGTGAAACAATTGTCGTCGTTGTCGTTGTCGTTGCAGTCGCTTGTTTCACTGGAAAGATTCGTATCTGAGCCGAACTTGGGGCGCAACTTGGCTTAGTCATTGTTCGTGCTTCATATTGAACTCTTGACCCGCAGCGCTAATTGGTTTATAAGGTATCGCAATTGCTCAACTGAGCTGAGTTTAATTGATCAAATGTGACGACAACAGCAACAGCAACAACAGCAACGTTGTCAATAAGCGAAACAACAAACTACTTTCATTTTTCATATAAAGCAAGCGATGTTGCTGCTGCAGCAGCTGCAATTAAGTGTGTGCCCCGTTTTGGTGGGTGTCAAGTGTAATAGCTTTTATAGAACGTCAATCTCTATAGGGCGGCAGCTAAATATAGACAAAAGCCCAGAGCCAGTTATAGCCGCAGCCTCGCGACTCGCGACTCGCAATGGAACCTGCTGTAGGCGGCTTAGCTAATGCTTCTTCTTAGTGCTGCTGCTGGCGTGGGCTTAGAGCAGCCAGTTACAAATGGCAATAACAACATGGACAACTAGCTATAGCAGGTGTTGTTGCTGCTGCTGCGGCTGCATTATGCAATCGCTATGCAAAAGGCACAGCAGCAACAGTTGCTGCTGCTCAATTAGCTAGGTCTCTCTGTCTCTCTTTCTTTGTACTTACCCCAACTTGATAGAGTATGCGCAGATCCTTGATGCTGTGCGCATGCTTATTGCTATTGCTGCTGCTGCTGCTGCTGGTGGCCCGATGTTGCTGCTGCAGCATTTGGCGCGCTCGTCTACCCATAGCAGGCTCCAGCTCTGGCTGATGCGGCTGCTCCGCTGAGATGCTGACCACATCTACAGTTAGCGGCTTTTCGCTGCTTGGCCTCGCCGTGCTGCTGGTTGTGGTTGTTGTTGTTGCTGCTGCTGCTGCACCTGTTGTTGTTGTTGGTGCTGCTGTCTCTTTGGCATCGTAGATAGTGTATTCCAGGCTCTTGAGCTTTGCCTCGCTCTCGGCGCTGCTGGCCGTTGGCGTCAGCTCGTAAACCTCGAGCGGCAGTCGCGTGCCCTGCGCGCCGCCTGTCAACAGCAGCAGCAACACTGGCAGCAACAGCGACGGCAGCAACATAAGCCGCAGCAGCAACGCACGTATGCTGGCCATTGCAATGTGTCTCTGTGTGTGTGTGTTTGGGTGTGTTGCTGCGGTTGTTGTAATTGACACTTTTTTTTTGTGGGCAACAGCAATAGTTGTTGCTGTTGTTGTTGGCAAATCGAAACGTTGATTGTTTTTTTCTATAGATAGTATTGACTGTATCTGTTTGTGCTTTGGCTATATCGTAGTTGCAATTGGCTTTGCTAGTTTCGAATTAGCCTTGGTCAGCAGCAACAGCAGCGGCGACTGCCTGCCCCACTAACTGGCAACATGTCAACACACAAATCAAACAATTTACAGGGTATACACTTGGTATGCTGTTGTACACTCGCTCTCTCTCTCTCTCTTTATATATCTATAGGTATCTGAATTATTTGTTATATATATTTTTGTTTAGAACACGCGCTTCGAAATCTCGAACTTTTCAACGTGTTGTTGCTGTGGCACGCGGTCTCGTCTGCTCGTCGCAAACTCACAATTCGAACTGATCAAACAGCCAAACGAGCGACAGCAACTTCAACAGCCGCTGAGCGTACGGCAGGCCAGTGAGCGAGCGAGCGAGCGAGCGAGTGAGAGTGTGTGTGTGTGTATCTGTGTGGCCAAGACTTGAATGAACGCACACACAGACACAGACATACTCAGCAGCAGCAGCAGCAGCAGCAGCGACTGCGACGCAATGAATGAATGAATGCGGCTAGCAGCGCAGCATCCCTTGCATATGTGTGTGTGTATTGGTGTGCTGCTGCCTGTCTCTCTCTGTATGCATGTGTGTGTGTGTGTGTGTATCTATGTGCCTGCAGCCGGCTCGCGTGCTGAGCGCTTGCCGTTCGGTCGTTCGGCTGGACGTTTGGGTTGCATCCTTTAGCCCGTTTTTGCTGCTGTTGATTTTATTTATATTTATTTGTATTTTTCTGATATTCTTGTTGTTGTTGTTGCTGTTGTTTTTGTCATTTTTACTACGACCGGAAACTAATTCCTGTCCAGCGACATTGTCTGGCTGCTTGTTGTTGTTGCTGCTGGTCGTTGTTGTTGCTGGCCTCAAGCACTGCTGTTGCTGCTTGTTTAATTTCGCGCGCATGCCAAAAAATAAGCCAGCATCAGCAACAACAACAACAAGACAAACTTTAACTCTTCTTCAGCTAAAGTGGCCAACACACACACACACACACATACACATACACATACAATTCAAGCGAAAAGCGCGCGCTTCTGCAGAAAGCCCGCCAATTTTTTTATGACTCTAGCGATAAGGTTTCATTTCAGTTAGCATTTCCACTTAGCCAGCGCACAGCTTTAGCCGGGATCAGGCCATGACTGTGGCTTTTATAAGCTTAACTTGCATTTTGTGAAATGCATTTCGGCATAAAGTCGTAAAGTCCTATATGAAATATTAGCTTGACTTTAAAGCAAGCCAAGTCCTAGACTATAACTTTTAGTGACATGTTTTAGATTAGAGATTAGAGCATTTATAGTTTCCTTTTATTAGTTGTCCATCAGCAGGCTTAACTGCTTGAACTGTAATTCCCATAAAGGAACAGCAGCATATTCGCCTTCATTTATAGTTATCATAAAATAGTGTAAAGTTTCCCATTTATTGATATTTAATTGTTTTTATTTATGTTGGGCCTCTTGCAGGTAAAATGTACGCTGTGATTGGCAGGCGTCATGGCAAAATCCTATCGGGCGACCTGACCCAGGGCAGCGGCAACTTCTCGGTGACCTGCCTGCTGCCGGTGATCGAATCGTTCAACTTTGCGCAGGAGATACGCAAACAGACATCTGGCCTGGCCTGTCCACAGCTAATGTTCAGCCACTGGGAGGTAAGTGTAGGCAATCAGAGCAGCTGTTGCTCTTACTGTTGCTGTTGCTGCTGCAGTTGCTTGATCTCTTTTTTGGGCGCAAGTCACAAAAGTTTCCCCTTCTGAAACATATGGCATATGTGCGTGCTTTTTGCTTTTGCGGTCTGTCGTTGGTCAGCTAAAATCTCAGTTTACCTAAGCTGCTGCTGCTGCTGCTGCTGCCTTCTGCTGAAGTCTTATAAGCTAAACCACAGCAGCAGCAGCAGCAGCAGCAGCAGCAACAGTTGCTCTGAAAGTTATATGGTCCATTTGAGCTGCTGTTGCAGCTGTGTGCAATATTTTATTGCTGGCAGTAGTTGCCAAAGCAATGCCAAGTGCTCGGCCTTTCCCCTGACCTTGTGCAGTGCCCAAAGTTGATCTCAATGCCCACTTGGCCGAGCGGATGGCGTATGGCGTATGGCGGATGGGCCCAAACGGCGGATGGGCTCGCTCAAAAAATGATTAATATATATAGAAGCGCAGCAGCGCACGTGCACCACACAAAGGCGTCAATTACGTTTTCAGCAGGTGTTTAGCCTCAACTGATATATGTCCATGTAGAATATATGCATTTTATATCTCATTTTTATGATGAGTAGTACTTACAATTCCTCCCTCCTCCATTCAACTCTTTCTTAAAGTGAATAGAATAGAAATGAATAACTTTTACTTTGATATACTTGAATTGTATTGGGTATTGAGGTATAACAATTAAGAGTCTCTTTGCTACCAACTAAGATTTTTTTCGAGCCAATATATCAATCACTAAAATATAATATAATTAATAATTTAATATTGCTCATGCATTGTTTTGGTTTAACTAATTTGTTTTTAATACAAATTTATTTATTTTTATTTATTTTAATTTGAATTAAAAATTAATATTATTATTATTTTTTTTTAATATTATTTATCATATATTTTTTAATATATATATTTTTTTAATATTTATATTTTTTAATATATATATTTTTTACTCTAATTTTTTTTTCTTAATTTTTTTTTTTTTTTTTTTGTGTGCGTGTGTGTCTGTGTTTGTATTGTGTATCGCCCAACCAATCGATAACAACAAGTTTTTGTATAATGACTTCCGGTGATTTTCTATTTCTCAGCTGAAGTTTTGCCGGCAACGTTGTCTACGTTGCTTTTGTTGTTGTTGTTGTTGTTGCTGGTTGTTGTTGTGTTTTTGCTGCTTTCGTATAATTTCATACGCATTTCCAGCATCCGTCCGAAAAGGGAGGGACGCAGCACATTTGTAACTTTCCGTGGCGTCGCGTCGCGTCGCGTCGCGTCATGTAGAAATCTAAACGGAAACTAGTTTGGCCAGCAGCACAAATAAGTGCATTATTATTAAGACAATGGGAAAGCTAAAACACAACGTGCTTGCTGTTGTCGTTGTTGTTGGTATTGCTGCTGTTGTCGTTGGCTGCCATCAATTAGAATGCGACAACAACAACAACGACAACATCGACATCGACAATCGCTGTGATGTGTGTCACCTGGCGATTGAGTTTGTTCATTTTATATCACAAGAAAAAAAAAACAACAACTTGCTGACGTTTTAACACAATTAAAAGCAGTTACGCCCACGCACACGCCCACCTCCACACACACACACACATATACACACACACTGAGGTATGTCCAAGACTAACCGCGAGTGCTTGGGCGTGGGCGTGTTTAGTGGGCGCAGTTGTCACGTGCCCACAATAAAGCAAGCAACTGGCCAGAGGTGGGTGGAGCGGACGCATTTGAATGCTGTTGCCACAATGATGCGGCCTACAAAGAATTCGTTAACAACGGCAACAGCCACAGCAACAGCAACAACAACAGCCAAACCACAGTTGAGCTGTTGCACTAGCAGCTATGCAGCTCCATCTCTAGATCTTTCTCTGATTCTCTCTCTTTCTCGCACCGAGTGTCTCTCCTATTCTTATGTCTTACATTTTTATTCTCATCTATGTTTCTGTATTTCCTTAGGTCTTTCTTTCTGTCTCTATTACTGCCTCTCTCCTTCTAACTCTTTTCCTGTTTGCATCTCTCTCTATACCTCTCTTTCTTTCTCTTTTTTCCTGTCTCCCTCTCTCTCTCTCTATCTATATATCTCTTTCTTTCTCTCTATTCCTGTCCATTTCTTTCTCTCTCTCTCTCTCTCTCTCTCTTTCTCTTTCTCTCTTTTACTCCCTCCTTCTTTCCTTCTCTCTCTATCCATCCATTTGTGCCTTTTCCTCATGATCTGTAAACTCATCCCGCTTGTCCTTCACTATGATCTTCCTTATTTTATTCAATTCCATATATTCTATATATATAATTCCCTAAAAATATTTTAAAAGCATTCTTTTCCCTCATAATTTCTCCCATTATTACGCAATCAGTACACGATTCTCTTTGCTCCGCTCAAGGCCTTCTTTGTCTCATTCCAAATTATAAGAAGAAAAAAAAAAAGAGTAAATAAATAAAATCCCCTCCTAAAATTCCCTTTCAGCTCGGCTTTGGCTACTGGTCTTACTTGGATTCTTATTGGAGTTTCAAATGAGCAGCGGCAGGCACAGGCCAGGTGGAAGGAGGATGGGGAGGGTAGGGGTCCGCTTGTGCCTTTCATTTGTTCAGCTTGCTGTTGTTGTTGTTCTTGTTTAGAGTGTTTATCATTAACGCGTCGCATATGATTGTTATTATTATTATTGTTGTTGTTGTTGTTGTTGCTGTGCTTTGCATAACTCGAAAACTGCTTGAAGTGAAAAATAAAACAGAGCAGAACAGAGCAGAGGCAGAGCAGCGAACCCAAAAGAACAGAACCAAAGCCAGAGCCAGAGCAGAGCAGAGCAGAGGGGCCCAGACAAATAACAAATAATCTGATAACTCGTTTTGTACCTGCAAGAGACAAGAGCAGAGAGACCCCCAGCTTCCAGCTAGCGAGACTATCGCCCCAGCTCCAAAGGGAAAGTCTTCAATGGAGCGCAGAGCAGGCGAGGAATATGGAATATGTTGCCCAGTGTTAAGACGATGACTGCGAGTCTTGAGGTTGAGGTTGAGGCTGAGGCTGAGGTTGAGGTTGAGGCCGTGGCAGTGCCCTAAAGTCTGCGCTGCATATGGCACACACACACACACATACACACCTGTATTTGCATGTGTATGTGTGTGTGTGTGAGTGTGTGGTTTTGTTTGTATGTATATTTTGAAGTTGAGGTCCAAGCCGGCAAGTGCTTATCCAAGTGGCTGTGGCAATCCTTTAGGCAGTTGTTGTTGCTGTTGTTGTTGTTGTTGTTGCGCTTAAGTGGAACGTGGTTTGCATTGTGCGCGCTGTCAAAATGACGCTCATCGAGGCTCGAGGCTCGAGGCTCGAGCTCGACTTTGCAGCGCATGCGCAACGGACGTTCCATTTGTGTTGCTGTTGCTGCTGTCGCTGCTGCTGCTGCTGTCGCTGCTGCTGTTGCTCGTGGTCACAGCTAGCACTCTGCCGCTGCCTCTGCCTCTGCCTTTGGCTCTGGCTCTGTTTCTGGCGCGCGATAATAATCTCAACTGCGGGCCGCGCTTTGCTCATATATATATACATTTTTTTTTTTTTTTACTCTGTTGCCCCTTCCTCTGCCGCTCTGCCTCGTTCCCAATTCTGTTCAGAGCTGCGCGTATTTCGGTAGCTGCCGCGTAAATTACCTGCATGCGGACAGGTAAACACACTCACACAACAAACACACACATACACACACACACACACGTACGTACGCTTATACAAACAATCAGTCGAGAGTATCCGACTCACGCGTCTCTCGCGTGTTTCGTCTTTCAAGAGAAGTATCAAGTCACAAATGATATATGTACATTTATATATACATGATTTTCTGTTATCATAATACGAACTGTTCTTAGTATAAGGAACTGAACAAAATATGGAATGACATGTCTTCTATGAAGCGCACATATGTGGAGAAAGATATAATGCTCCTGGGCATAGCTACCTGTTGGACTTTTGTGGTATTACTTTCTTCTTCTTTTCTTTTTACTGTAGGACTTTTTTTCTTCTTCTTCTCTTCACTATTATTTTTCTTAACAATACAATTGTTGAAATATAATAAAGTAAGCCACTTGATATATATAAATGTATTAGCCTGTAAGACTAAGAAAAAGTCCTGAGTATATCAAGTTCCTCTTCTGAATCGAGTTGGGGTTTTATACTACAACGGACTTAAGGCTTAAAGCCTTTCAGCTAGCTTTCTATATTAGCAGTCGTATTACTTAAAGAACTCCTCTTCTTTGCTATCTTTGAGCTACTCATTATATATTAATATGATACGATTTTCTTAGAATTTTAATTCTCATTCTATAATCGAGTACTTCTAGCTATTCAGATTCTCTCCAAATATCCGAGTCAACTTCTCATTTGCTTAGTTTCTCTCGGTGTATACCGCCGATTGCTGCTCATTTGTCTGGACCGGCTCAGACGCAAGCGTTGCGCACTTTTGGAGCACTTCAGCTGCCAACGGGCTTGAATTGTTTTGTGTTGCTCGACTTGACGAACCGTTGTGCGTTGGGGAAAGCAGCGTTCCCTTCTAGTTGCTTGTTCTTCTCGAAGACTCTTGTGAGCATGTGCAAAAGGATAGCAAGCAAACACACACACACACACACAAACATACACATACAAACAAACTGAGCTTAAGCTGTAGCTGGGGATTGCCCGTGTCTTGCCGTGGACCGCGTGTCGTCTTTGCAGATTATGTTGGCTACTGCTGCAGTCGCATCTTCTCTCTCTCTCTCTCTCTCTCTCTCTCTCTCTCTCTCTCTCTCTCTCTCTCTCTCTCTCTTTCTGTGCTGCTCTCGTAGCCCCTGCCTTGGCCTTGTTCGTTGTTGTTAAACAAGCGAAACGTTGTGCCCGATAATCATCTACATTTGGGGCTCTGGGAGCACAGTTTAGCATAGTGCGAACAGATGCTGCTAAAGAAGAACAAGTAAAAGTGCTGCAATTCGAGTATGCTCAACTAGCACATATTCTATAAAAAGTTGAAAAGAATATAGTCATAGATTCTTCTCGATTTTGAGTGTCAATTCTAATATTACTCATATGACTTACCTTCATATTGACTGTAGACTGTAAGAGCTGATCGGGATTAGGTGTATGACCTGCTAGCTAGTTCATGCCTATGGGTAGAGACAAGATACCCCTTTCATTCCATTGGCTGTATAGGGTATAGTTAACAAAAGTTTCTTTGCGCACGAACTGAAACCAAATCCTGTTGCAACTCTTCACTCAAGCTATTCACAAAAGCAAAGTTCCTGGCATTGAGCTGGCTTTTCGTTAGGGGCCAGCCTTTCTGCAGAAGCAACACAACAAAAACAACAAGGTTCGACACCCGCCTGCTGTGCACAACAAAACACAACCAGGCTGGTTGTTGTTGGTGGTGCTGGTGTTGGTGCTGGTGCTGGTGCTGGTTGGCAATCATCAATCACTGGCAAATACTTCACGCCATTCACTAAAATTCTGCGTATCCTGGCGTGCCTTATCACGCAATGGACGCCTTTGTGTCCTTTCTATCCCACTTGGTATTGAAAAAGTCATTAAGGATGCGCAACAGCCATTTGAATGTCTTTCCAGACGGGACACTCGAGGCACTCGAGCATAACAATGAAGATGTGAAAATGCACGCTTTCCCTGATTGCCAGCACGCACACACACACACAGACATACAGAGAGACAGACACTCACTCACTCACACACTCATAAAATATCACGTAAAGCAGACGCAGGCGCAGGCGCATAGACCCAGCGACGCCGTCGTATATACCCTATTGTCCTCGCTCAAGTGGCCCGCCTTCGATTCCGTTTTGTGGCTAAATGAATTCCTGGAAAACTTACTCAAAACAGATCTCTGTGTGTCTCCTTCTACTTCTTGGCAGGTGATTGATATTGATCCCTTCTGGCTGCCCACAACCGAGGAGGAACTGATGCACTTTGGCGAGAAGGCCGACTCAGCGAATCGAGCGAAGCTCTACATGGACAGTGTCCGCAGGCGCAAAGGACTCTTTGTGGACGAGAAGGTGGTGGAGCATGCCGAGAAACAGCGCACGCTCTCTAAGAATAAATAAACGCAAAGAAAAAGCCGCAGGTAAGCAAGAATCTATCAATTTGTTAATCTCTAAGTAGTTGGGCTAATCCTATTCCAGGTTAGATTGAGAGTTGAAAGTCTACGCCTCGTTTAAAAATAGAAAAGTTCTTGTCTTTTATTAGCTTAAAACAGATCGTAGTCTCATTTTTTACTCATTGAGTTCGAGTTTCCTGCGGCACATTGTTTGGGATCAGTCCACTCTCATTCTCCGGCACCTCGGACACAGCCAGCGAGCTGCCGCCCAGCACATGGTGAATGCAGCTGCGAAAGCAAAGCGTAAATAGAAGTCAAGCAGTCGATGGGTTTCACTTACAGCACTAGCAGAAAAACCAACAGTTGCGTGGCTATGGTTAGAAGGAAGATGCCGTCTCCGTGACTTGATTGGAGCGTCGCCCGATAGATCTGGGAGTAGCAAACGCCGCTGATGAAGGGCACAGCATTGTCGCAAACGGAGAGCAGAGCAAAGACCTTGCCACGCTCCGACTGTGGCACTATTTTGGACGCCATCGAGCGTATCATTGGTCCGACTATTGGGCCCAGACTGCAGACAACGGCGCCGACATACAACAACGTCGGACCAGGCGCAAAGTAGTAGAACAAACGGGCAATGGCATGCGCCCAGGTGCCGATGAAGATGATGGTCTGAAAGGCGACTCAATTAAGCTGTCAGTTGGCAGCAGGAGGCGGGCAGCACTCACCGTATCCCGCCAGCCGAGCAGCTTGTTCATCAGCGGCACGCCCAACAGCATGGCAATGACAAAAGCCGCTGACTTGCAGGTCTTGAAGGTGCTGTAGGATGCGACCTGCCAATTGAACTTGCTAAATGTATACATATAAAAGTAGTTGCCCTCGTCGCGCTGGAAGGTGTAGAGCGCCATGCTAATGAGCAGGATGTAGAGGAAGCTGCGTCTGTGGCCACGTCGCGGCTTGGTGAGCACCGTTATGGAGTCCTTGATGTGCTGTCGATCAAAGTAGTCGCACCAAAAGCCACAGCAGCCCAATTCGCGCAGCGAGCGCTGATTGGGCGTCGTTTGCCACTGCATGAAGAAGGAGGTAAGAGAAGCAGCGGATGCAATGGGAACATCGCTACGAGCAGCTGGAACTCACCTTCAGGGCGAACAGCGAATAGATGATGGCGAGCAGCAGCAGCGATGCATTCACTGCGAACATGTCCGCATACGACTGATTGAATGCGTTGTAGAAGAGGTATGAGCCAAGGGCCACGCCAGTTGGCATTGCAGTCAAATAGACTGCGTCCAATATGGTCACCCTAATGGTACGCTGCTCCAACGTCGTTATGTCGGAGATATACGCAAAGCAGGAGGCAAATATGGCTACATCGGCGCCGGTTATGGCTGACGGCAACGTTGCCGTATAGATTACATACTCCACCGGCCATGTGGACATCTTGGCATTGACCACAATCATTGTGGAATAGATGAACTTACCGACCAGACCCATCAGCAGGGGCAGTTTGCGACCGCGACGATCCGAGAAGGAGCCTAGGAATAATGCTAAAATAATGGGAAAAACATGCGCCGAGATGTTCTCCCACTGATGGAACGAAGCTGTGGTGTCCAGTACCTGATTCTTATAGTCCTCGTTCTCTTTCTTATGGATATTCGTACAGATGTCCTCGCTCAGCTTGTTATTGACACGACAAGCCTTTTGCAGAAAGAAATTCTGCTCCACCACGGAGGTGATCATAAAGGCGAACATATATAGGAACATTGTTGGCTCCACCGAAATATTCCTGATGATGCTCATCAGCCGATGGCCGAGACTGCATCGCTGCGGCGTAACTGCGTTGTCATCACCGCCGAGGCTGCTTACCCCCGAGCTGCTGGAAATGCTAGAGCTGCTGGAATTGCCAGCACCTCTGCTGGAAATGCTAGAGCGTCCAGCTTTTTCTGAGTAGCCCTAAAAATAGGCAACAATTGTGCACATTTATAATTGAAAGATAGTGAGTGAGAGAGAGAGAGGGAGAGAGTATAAAAGCGCTTGCTGCTGTTGTGTTCTGTCTGCTGTTATGTTCTGTATGCTGTTAAGTTATGTGTTGCGTACTCACTGCAGCTTAACAGAGAGCAGCCGCTGTTTGTATACATGCGCATGTGTATGTGTGAGTGTGAGCGCGAGCGAGCTATCCGATTCAGCGCTTGCTCGCAACTTGAGCTTGATTGCTTTTTAGGCTAAATTGAAACCAATAGAGCTGCGTTAACCGCATATGTATGTACATATGTATGTGTGCGAGAACTTTCGTGAAACTTGTGAAATTAGTCAAAGGGCTGTTAAACAAATAACGTAATTAGACCACATTACTTTTAATAATTAATAGCTTGGTATATGCGTAAGAAAATATTCATATAAATGTATGTATGTATGTATTTAACAAATACACATATTTATCTCTTGCCTTTTTCAATTTGTAATTGATAATAAATAGCTAGTATTCTTAGTTTCACAATATTTAAAATGCCCCTCGCATCAGCATGTCATCATTATCAGTATATGTACATATGTATGTACATTTAACACTCATAATACACTCAAATGCACACACGCACACACGTGTTTGTATGCACGCTGCTCGCCTAGTACAGCAAACAGTCGCAGATGTTGCGACACTTCTCGGCGTACGCAATCACGTAACTATACACGCGGAAATGCTTGCTGCCATTTCGATATCATTCCGATTTGTATTTTTGTATGCGTAAAGAGTTTTGCACCTCACATGCAGCAGCACGCTTTAATTTAGCAACACACAATAACAACAAACACGCGCAAAACCAAACAACATAATCGCTCAACACGGGATAGACGGACTCACCTCAGCGGCGCTCATTTCAGCTGAGCGACGTTTAGTGCTCTGCGAGCTCTCAGCAACGTGCCGCACGTTGTTGTTAGTTTATGTTGTTTCTTACGTTACTCTCCGCAAGCATAAAAGCTTTTGCTCACTCAACATGCGCAAAGCTTTTCGAGCTGTTAGCAATTTGAATTGTTGCGCGCTAAATCAATGGACAGAGATTACACTTGTGCACTTATCGGGGTTTTCTCATTATTTAATTAACTTAATTAAATAACAGTGAACTGTTTGCTATTTATATTCACATTGCTCAAAGCTGGTTTAGTAAAATGATTGTGGTTAACGCGCGTTTACCCTGTTTTATTAACTTTATTGCTCAGCTTATCTAAGCCATAACTTTCGTTTCATTATATTGTTGTTAGCGCGTTATCCGCCTGGGTCAATTTCGTCTGGACGATAAGCTAAGAAGCTAAAACATTGATAAAGTCACAGAAATTTAGGATACCATAAATGCTAACAGTATCTTTACGATAACGATAGCTGCTTCCTGTGCTATACCTGAGATTTCTGCTATAACGCTAAGCTATAGCTGAGATTTCTGCTGCAACACTCGGTCATATAATATCGTAATAGCTCTCTAATAGGACACTTTTAAATGGTATACATACATTTCTATGTACATATAGATTATAATCGGCACACTTCACGCTAAACCCTTGACATATCGGTTACAGGTGTTTTCTTAGCTATAAGTAGATTTGCAACTGTCCGATTATATAATGCGGCAAAGATTTCCAGCTGGATAGTTGTTGTTATTGTAACTGCTATGGTGTAACTGGTGTAACTGGTAAGTCCAGGGTATTAAAAACAACGACTTGCCACATTTGCGTGAATTCGCTTATTAATTTGTTAAACAGACTTCGTGACATTGCATTTTAATCGTTGTTTATAGATTTCGAGTATTACACACACATATGTAGACGAAAACGTACCGTACCGCTCGACTAAAACGCTCTCAACCAACTGCGAATAGGTGAAGCTAGAGAATGGGTCTTATAATCTTTATACTCAACTTATCAGTCAGCGTTGCACTCATACGATTAAGAACATAAATATTTATATATAATATATAAATATGTATATATTCATGTATAATAATACATATATATAGTAGTATATATTTATGTATCGTATGTATTGTAAACAGAGTACATTCCGTTAATCGACTTTTCAAATTTGCAAGTTTCAGCAGCTGAAATTAGAGTATTTATAGTCTAGGTTCTGTTGATGGAAACTTAATACTATGGTTTTGATAAAAACAAATAATATATGTATGTGATGTCATTATTTTCCTATATACCTCTGGATATGTTACATACATATATGGATTACTCATGATTACAATGTTGTTTGCCTTTCCTTATCATTAAATTTGATCTCTATAGACAATAAGAGCAAACATTCATTTGAGATAATATAACATACAAGTACAAAAATGTTTCCATAAGCAGAAATCCATTAAAAACAACATGAGCTTTACATACATGTATGACCGCCTTAACAGAGAAACATTGACTTTAGCATAGCTAAAGGTCTTATCGAACTGTAATGCGACTGCGGCTGCGGCTGCGCTGTTAACTCATGAAAACAAAAATGTAGTAGAAAAATGTGTTAAAAGTCTTAAATCGCTGGAAGAAACATTACACTATGTGAAGTTTAACACAAAATTAATAAATTTATATGTTCTTATATTTCCAGAACAACAACAAGGATCAACAAGGAGTGAGGATATTAGCCAGTTGCCCTACGACAACAGTTATCATACCTGTCACATTTTGGAAAATAAAATTGATATATTTTTGTAAATAAGTTAATAGAAAAATGCAAAAAATAAATATATGATTGCCGGTTAGCTCTTAGGCCTGGCGAAAAATTAAATTGTTCAATTGAGTGCGTTCGGGTTGATTGGTTGAATTAATAGCATAGTATACTTTCGTGCGATCAATGGAAATTAAAAATGTTTAATACTGTAGCATACTTTTAGGCGCCGGTATTCAATAACAATTGGGATAATTGTGGTGTAGCATACTTTTCTGCGCTAGCTGAAAACATTCTGTCTACATTAATTTTCGTAGCATACCTTTAGGCATATATGGAAATTAAGTGAGATGCCAAAATCCAGTTTTTAGGCTGGACCCAAAAAGTGTACAATTATAACAGCTTAAAACTCAGATTTTGTGCCTGCGTTCAGCAGATGGGTGTTCAATTAACTTAAATTTTATGATTTTGAGGGTGGACCCAAAAAAATATATATTGCAATGCAGATTTTGTGGATGCGTTCAACAAGTTTACCGAGGCGATATTTTATTATATTTAAGGTTGACCCAAAAGGCGCTGTGCTTATTTATATATCAAATGTTTGTGGATGTGATTGATCAATGATTATTAAATTAAACTCAAATGATTTCTCTCAGTGCTGAGCACAATAATTTATTGCAATTTTCTTCAATTTTCCAACAATTTTCGCTGCATTTGCTATGCGCGGTTTCTTCCCCTTTGCTGGTTGAGCGCCTGTCTGGATGACGGCTTGTTGGGCTTCCCAAGGCCTGGAGGTAACCTGAGCTGCAGCTTATTTTGTTGCTGCCGCTGCCACGCCCAGTCGCGCTAACCCTGACAAAGATCGACTGCGGCTAGCCACACTCACGAGTGCAGACTGTAGGCGCAATGGCCAGACTGTGGCAGAGCGACTTGCTTGAGTTTAGTTGAGAAGCAGCTGTCGAACGATTCAGAACGTGAGCTGCGGACGCTGTTAACAATAGAGGCGAGATAAAAGAGATGTCTGATACGGATAGCAGGCAGCAGGAGCAGCATGAGCTGCAGGTGGTGCGCATTGGACACGCCAACGGCAGCTCCAGTGATAATCCCAGTCTGGACACCACGCCGAAGCTCTCCAAGCGCAACAGCTCAGAGCGCAGCCTGCCGCTGCGCAGCTACAGCAAATGGTCGCCGGTGGAGCAGGGGGCGACGCTCGTCTGGAGGGACTTGTGCGTTTACACGAATGTTGGCTCGGGTCGTGGCATGAAACGCATCATCAACAACTCGACGGGGGCGGTGCAGCCCGGTTCGCTGATGGCTCTGATGGGCGCCAGGTGAGACGAGTTCAAGCCGCGCTTCAGCGCACCTAACTGTAATCGATATATGCTCGTTGCGGTGGAGCGGAGCGCAGACAGAAAAAAATTCCTCTAACTGGGTTATGGCTAGCGCCTTAATCTTTGACTGATAAGCGCGGGGCTTAGTGGCCACAAAATAGTTTTATTTTCGCGCCACACTTAATGGCATCTCATCTCATCTCATCCCATCTCATCTCTCGACTCTCTCTTTCACAGTGGCTCGGGCAAGACGACGCTAATGTCAACACTGGGCTATAGGCAGCCAGGTGAGTTATCTGCGCCGATAAGATAAGCACCCACTAGCTCTCGCTGCTTGAACTACTTCCCTTTAGCTGGCACTGTGGTTCAAGGTGATATACTTATCAATGGCCGACGCGTTGGTCCCTTCATGCATCGCATCAGCGGCTACGTCTATCAGGATGATCTCTTCATAGGCGCACTCACTGTGCTCGAGCATCTCAACTTTATGGTGCGAGCGAGAGTCATGCGATAATTCCCTTGAACTACTCATATAGCTTCTCTTGACTGCAGGCCCATCTACGTTTGGATCGTCGCGTTTCGAGCGAAGAGCGTCGCCTGATCATCAAAGAGTTGCTGGAGCGCACCGGGCTGCTGTCCGCCTGCCACACGCGCATTGGCAACGGCGACGATGAGAAGGTGCTGTCCGGCGGAGAGCGCAAACGCCTGGCCTTTGCCGTCGAGCTGCTCAACAATCCGGTCATTCTCTTCTGCGATGAGCCCACCACGGGACTCGATTCCTACAGTGCCCAGCAGCTGGTGGCCACGCTGCACGAGCTGGCCCAGAAGGGCACCACCATCCTGTGCACCATTCACCAGGTAATCACTGGCCAGCATCCGCTCTATTCCCTCCTCTCTTATCCCCTGCCTGTTTCTATTGCAGCCCAGCTCTCAGCTCTTTGATAACTTCAACAACGTGATGCTGCTGGCGGATGGCCGTGTCGCCTTCACGGGATCGCCGCAGCATGCGCTGAGCTTCTTTGCGGATCATGGCTACTATTGCCCGGAGGCCTACAATCCGGCGGACTTCCTTATCGGCGTGCTGGCCACAGATCCGGGCTATGAGCAGGCCTCCCAGCGCTCCGCCCAGCACCTGTGCGATCAGTTCGCCGTCAGCTCGGCGGCCAAGCAGCGCGATATGTTGGTCAACCTGGAGATTCATATGGCGCAGTCGGGCAACTTCCCCTACGATACGGAACTGGACTCATTCAGGGGCGTCGCCTGGTACAAGCGCTTCCACGTGGTCTGGCTGCGCGCCACGCTGACGCTGCTGCGCGACCCCACCATACAATGGATGCGCTTTCTGCAAAAGATGGCCATGGCCTTCATCATCGGCGCCTGCTTCGCGGGCACCACGGAGCTCACGCAGCTGGGCGTGCAGGCGGTGCAGGTGGGTTCAAATCTAGTTCCAGCTGCTTTGCATTGCATCTCATTCGTCTGCTTGCAGGGCACACTCTTCATCATGATATCGGAGAACACTTACCATCCCATGTACTCCGTGCTGAACGTCTTCCCCCAGGGCTTTCCGCTCTTCATGCGTGAAACACGCTCTGGCCTATACAGCACCGCGCAGTACTACGTCGCGAACATTTTGGCCATGGTAAATTGCCCTTGCATTCCATCATCATCATCATCATCATCATCTGCTGATGCTTCTTTATTTGCAGTTGCCCGGCATGATTATCGAGCCGCTGCTGTTCGTCGTCATCTGCTATTGGCTAACGGGTTTGCGAGCCACGTTCTACGCCTTCAGCATCACGGCCATTTGCGTTGTCCTGGTGATGAATGTGGCCACCGCCTGTGGTTGCTTCTTCTCCACGGCCTTCAACTCGGTGCCGCTGGCGATGGCGTATCTGGTGCCACTTGATTACATTATCATGATTACGTCGGGCATCTTCATCAAAATTAGGTAATGTGAACAGTTTCAAACGGAGAGACCTTTTTTTTTTTTTTTGTTTTGTTTGGCATCACTCCCCTTCGGAGGGGAGCGGTATCATGTTGTTATGCTTGTGTGTGTAATGGGTAAGCAGATTGGATATAATTAAGTGCTTGATGAGGTGAAGGAAAGCAGCTCGGTAGGGTCACTTTTATCTGTTTGCTGTACGTTCGGAAATGCACCTATGAGGCGTATACTTGATAAGCATAATAATTGAGTATTGAGATGATTTGAGCATTAGAGCTCGATAGCCAAGGATCCCTAATAGTTGGATAAGTGAATTGTAGAGTATACTCGAGTCTAACTCTTATCTTTACATTTCCCCTCTTACAGCTCCCTGCCTGCGGCATTCTATTGGACACAGTTTATATCGTGGATGCTGTATGCGAACGAGGCCATGACGATTGCCCAATGGTCGGGCGTGGAGAACATAAGTGAGTGCGAGAAGAGGAAATTCAGCTGCTCACAATCATACTAACCTGCTCTCACTCTCATTCTCTCTCGCTCTCTCTCATAGCTTGCTTTGGCGAGAGCGCCGACTTGCCCTGCTTCCACACCGGGCAGGACGTGCTGGATAAGTACAGCTTCGAGGAATCGAATCTCTATCGCAATCTCTTGGCCATAGTCGGAATCTACTTTGGCTTCCACTTGCTGGGCTATTATTTCCTTTGGCGACGCGCGCGCAAGATCTAGGCAGAGCTTTGTCCTCGTTCGCTTGGCTGTAAATACGTTTTTCAATTTGCATAATAAATGCTAAGTAATGCTCTTTTATTAACAACAATTTTATTGCGACACACATTTACAGTAATTAACATTGAATTTGAATTTGAATCTGGAGTTGGAGTTTGAATTGGAAATGAATCAAACTGCGAACTACGTTGAACATTTAACATTTCCACTTAAATTGACACAAATTGTACTTTGATATATGTTTTATGTATATACTATATATATATATGTATATATGTATATATATAGTAGAACAGCTTTGTAGAAAAACTTAGTTAAATTATAGTTTCAAGTCGAAGAAAAATGTTTTCTCAATTACAATTTGCTTTTGAGTTTTCCTTTGTTTCTTTTAAAGCTAAAACTATGTAACACAAGTCTATAAAATAATCTATACATTTATAATAGAAATCACAGCGAGAATTGATTTTTGTTTTTATATATCTGCTCTTTGGTTTAGTTTAGTTTTAGGTATTCGTTTATATAATACATAGAGTTTAGCTTTAAAATTAAGTGTTGTTCATTCACACACACACTCATTCACTCACACACACACACACACACACACACACACACATATATATATAAGTCTAACATACACATAAAGCGCTTTAACAATTTGAGCTTTGGTTAGTATATAGTTAATCTTTAAAGAAGTTCCATTACCAAAAACAACACTTCTGAATACTTTTTGTATACTCTCTAATCATATTATGAAACACACTTTCAAATTTCTCCATCTCCTCTTTAGATCTTACAAATTGACTCGAGTCACATTTCTCTATAGTTTCGATACATTTGATGGTAACAAAGCTTAGAAATTGTTGCATTTGTATACCCTGTAAATTGAGTACAGTTGCTCTAATAACAACTACAAATAGTATACATATACATATATATTTATATATAGGAACCTGGACATAGTGCTCCCCTTATTTAACTATACATAACTCTAGCCTATGGCAACAGCTTGTTTTTCGGTTCGAAATTCGTTTATTTTGCTGTGATATGCAGGGTACTCAGCCTAGTCGGATATGTTCAGGCTAGGCTGCTCAAAGGAACAAACAACAAACAACAAATGCGAGATCAATAGAAATAGTTGGGGTTACGGGGTTCAACACTGCTCGAGCACACAACTCTAAGCTGATGACTGACTATCTGGCAACGCCGTTCAGTCTAGTCGGATATGCCCTTGTATGCTAGGGTATTTGAGGGGGAAATACTTCTAGAGCATGCATAACTAAAGCAGCTCTTAACTTGTTACCTATATATTCTTTTTAACCCTTCTGACTATCTGGAAATGCTGCCACTCTCTATGCCTGCCTGCTGGAACATGCCATCAGACCTCGAGCTATTTCTCTTAGCTTTTAGCTATTCTAGCAACGACTTAAATATTCTTTCAAGCATCTCCCATCACTCTCTAACATTCACTCTTTTAGCAACTGGCCAATCTGGCAACGCTGCCACTCTACAATGCCTCACTCTTAGCGCATGACAGCAAGCTCTTCTAGCTGCCTGAAATCATCTTTATCCTGTTTGCTTTTTACTCTTCTGGCAATTTGACAATCTGGCAACTCTGTCCCCTCCCTCTACTCGACTGCCTTTTATACATATTTACATTTAGTTTGGCCATCAACCCATTTACGTGCTGATCTGCTGCAGTAGCCCTGGTCGCGGACTGGCGCCTCCTCCTGCTGCTGTCAATCCAACGCCGCCTCCAACTCCTGCTCCTGGGCTGCTGCCAGTGCTGCTGCTGCTGCTGATGAGGATCATGCTGCGGCTGTTGGGCAGCACAAACACCTCGGTGGCCAGACCAATCGGACTCATCGACTGGGATGTCTTGATGGGACTGCGATTCGGCTCGAGGAACGCTGTGCGCGGCTGCCAGTCCAGCGGCTGGCCCTGAGCTGCATCCGCTCCAGCGCCAGCGTCACCGCCAGCTGCCTCGCCATTCTCCAGCGTGCCAGGCGCCGTGTGCGCCGAGCTCTGGCTCTCGTTGGACAGCAGCCGGGTGGTGATGGTGCTGCTGCAGCTGGTGGTGCAGCTGGTGGCCATCGTGCTCACCGAGCGCCGTTTGCGCTGCTGCTGCACATTCGAGGCTGTCGTGGTCAGCGTCTCCGTGACATGGAAGCTGACGATGGTGTCCCGCTTGCGCAGCGTCGTTGTCGTCGAGCTGCTGCAGCTGCCCTCGCTGCGCAGGTTCTGCTGCTGCTTGTTGCTCAGATCCGAGAGGCTGATGTTGTTCTTCAGCAGGATCTCCAGGTTCTCAATGGAGTCCTTCAGCGCGCTCTTCTCGTCCCGCGCGATCTCCTCCTTGAGGTCCGCCACCAGTGTCCTAGGCGCAGTGGGCGTGGCACAGCTGTCGGCATTCGCCTGATTCGCATTGCGCAGCAGCGCCGGCAAAGCGCCAATCGTCACCACGCTGGAGCTGTTCGAGATGCTGGGCGTGATGCCCGTGGAGCTGACGGTGGTGCCGAACGAGGAGGAGATGTTGTGCTGCCGGCACAGAGATTTACGCCGCTGCGCCGTCAAGTTTTGCATATTAGAGTTCAGGTCGATGTCGTCCTCCTCGTCATCTTCATCTGTGGCCGCAGCCGCGGCTTCAACTGCTGGCGTCTTGTCTGCTTCCGCTGCCGGCTTCTGCTCGCCTGTCGTCGCCACCGTCTCCGCGGTCCCCATGGGCGGGGCAGAGGCGGGCTGCTGCGGCGCCTTCCCCTTCAGAAAATAGGTTATCATCGAGCCCTTGCCCTTGACGTTGACGCTGCCGCGGCAGGTGAGCTCGTAGCCCCGGCACTCCAGCAGCTGCTGCATCTCCTGGGTCACCTGGGCGCAGGTGTTGATTTCATTTGGGAGTCCAAACGTGCAGCCGCAAATAAAAGAGGTGAGGGAGAGAGAGTGGGAGAGTTGAAGAGAGATAATAAAATAAATTCCAAGTGACAAGTTCATTGGCAAAGCGTGCAGCAAAAGCCTTTGCTTCACACGCACACACACACACACAGATACAATCAGTGGCACAACCTGTGCTCAATATTTCATGATAACACTCTGATATAGCCCCGCTGCCATCCCCCGTCTGTCCGTCTGCCACCATCTTATCTTATCCCTTGTCCCGCTTAATAATTTATTTCTCTTTGCAAATTTTCGTGCGCTCTTCGCTTTTATCGACGACGCACGGCAAATAAAATCAAATACAGCAGCTGTGTGTGACTGTGTGTGTGTGTGTGTTTATATATTTATTTAGGCTAGTGTGTGGCATGTGTGTGTGTGTGTGTTTAAGTTTCAGTGCGTGGGCACTTTCTAATTCCCATGAAAATTGTATGAGGCGCACATGGCGTATACGCAATGTATGTGTGTGTGTGTGTGTGTGTGTGTGTGTGTGTGTGTGTGTGTGTGTGTGTGTGTGTGTGTGTGTGTGTGTGTGTGTGTGTGTGTGTGTGTGTGTGTGTGTGTGTGTGTGTGTGTGTGTGTGTGTGTGTGTGTGTGTGAGTCTGGAGCAGCCTGTTGCCCATTTCGGCAAACTCTTAGCCAGCTATTGATTAGAGCGGTCTGGCAATGCATACCCAGCTCTCCCAGTATACCCTATACTATTAAATGATTGAAGCTAGTAGGTAAGTAGATTATAGATTATTGACTGGAGAGAGCGAACACATTATTGTAATAAATTATTTATATATTATATTATTTATATAGTACCAAAACAGTATTCAAAGTCTGTTAACTCATTAGCAACAGCTCAAAATAATTCAGAATTGGATTAATTGTCATTTTTAAGTTGTATAAAAGTTCTTTAGCTATTAAAATTCTCTATAATATGCTGCCTTCTCTCTACTCTCCCAACTAATTACAGGGTATTTATTTAGCTCGTCAGTCTAGGCCCAACACTAGCCTCATTTATTTAAAGTGACATTTGGTTGGCTAAGAAACTCGACACAAGTAAAAGCAACGCTCGATGAAAGATAGCCACGCGTTCCTTTTGTGACCTTAAAATCCTCCCATCTCCAAGCGACCCAGCTCAACCCAGCTCAAGAAATATAAGAGATATCTATTAGACTGTAAATTTGGTATACACACAATATTTCGAGTATAACTCACGCCACACAAATTTTATTGTATTCTAAAATCAAATTTTATTTCCATTTCTATATATACAAACGCCTTGTACAGGGTATCTAACCAGTCCTGCATGCAGCTGATGTATTTATTTCAAGTGACATTTGAATGGAGCAGAAATCTGATAAAGAGCAAAACAACCCCAGGTGAGGGATGACCTTTCATTAGTTCAGCCCACGCACACATATGTATGCGACCCAATCAATCGCTCAACATTAAACACAATCAATTTAAGCTATAGGGACTGAACTTTTGGTTTAGAAATCACATTTAAATGTTGGCCCACAATGATGATAGCCATTGCCGTTAAAAGTTATATTCACAAGTTGAAATTCCCAACTCTAGTCTGGTATCGTCTCTGTCCTGTCTATCCCCACAGAGCATACCCATTCTCCTTTGATAAGAAAGCAAGTCTGCTGGCGTTCGTTCAACTCACCTGGATGTGATCGACCAGACCCGTCGAGTCCATGCGGGAGGCCACATTCACGGCATTGCCCCAAATATCATATTGCGGCTTGCAGGCGCCAATCACACCAGCCACCACGGGTCCAATATTAATGCCTGCGCGGGCAGAAAATCAAATGAAATGGAAGAAATTGAATTCGTTAAAGTTTCGGGCATTCCCATTAATATTCCACGTCTCTCCCAATCTCACCTATGCGCATGCGAAAGTTGTTGAACGAGTGCATGTTGACCTCCTCAATCTTGTCGAAGAGCTGCAGCGCGTAGTCGGCCATGGCGGTGACATGGCTGAAGTTCACCCGGTCACAGGTGTTGGCCGTTAGCCCAGAGGCAGCCATGTAGGTGGCGCCGGTGCTCTTGATTTTCTCTATGCAACTGCAAAGCGACAATCCATGTTAGTTCTTTGTGCGTTAACTGCTGCTGCAGGATGCCCCTCGCTTGCCCACTCACCGGAAACGCTCCTCGCTCAGCAGCTCGTCAAAGTCCGCAATTATTTCGTTCAGCAGACGCAGGCACTCGACGCCCTCGTTGTTGCCCTCCAGCTCCACATAGAACTCGGAGAAATTCGGTATGCTGGCAAAGAGTATGCACACGGAGTCGCATTGCTCGTGATACAAATCCTAAGCATTGTAAGTTGGGAGAGTTCAAAGAAATGTATATTAAATAAATGCAAGTCTTTTATACAAAATATCTGTGTATGAATATATGTTTTATTGTTGAACTTTATGTTCAGAAGATGTATTTTAACTTAATTATCTTTCAAAGGAAAGCTATTTTCTCTACAAATTACTTGAGATATGCTGGAATCTCTTGGAAGATAAGAACATAAAGAGTACGCGACTAAAATATAAAGAGTACATGATATATATTTATCTAGATAGCCTCTCATAGAGACAGTCTTATTGTAAGAGTCGTATTTCATAGTAATAATCTTATTTCTTATCGGCATTTTCTCTTCTAGCAGATAGATAACTATTTTCTCTGGAAATATCATTTCTAAAGCTAGAAAGCTATAAAGAAATATTTAATTTTGGAACCGTTTCATATAACCAATTTCTATAAATCTCTCTTAGCTACCATCACATAGAACTTCTAATTGCCTTAATTTCTGTATTTACTCGCATTTAAGTGTTCTTAAAGCGTTACGTTAATGCGAAGGCGTTAAAACTGTGTGTTAGCCTTGAAGCAGCATATGTGAAAGAAAGCACGAAACGCGGTCAACTTTGGTCCAGAGCTCACACACACATACAGAGAGGCAAAAGCTGAAGACCACACGTCGGCGGTTCCAAAATGTGTGGCTGCTCATGTGATTTGGTTAAAAGTTGTTGATTGCACACTTAATGTGGCAAGTAGGTCCAATGCCTGCCCCGCCCCCTACCGCCGATCCGTGTGCCCGTTACGCATTGAAGCGTTGCAAGCCGCAGCATTTATATACCATATATATATATATATGTATATATATATATATATATATAACGACGCGGCCAGCGGGCTTATGTGGCAGCTGGCAGCAGGAGACGGTGCAGAGATAAGCAAGGAGACTGGAGCTCAGTTGGCTGCTGGCATGCTTAACAAACGTCCACCTTCCAGCGCGGCGCGACTCTGGCTCTGCAGTTGCCCTTGTTACTAGGCACAAAAGTTTTCAAGCTTTTTAAATACGTCGCAAATTGCCAGCAACCAAATACACACACACACACACACACACACACACACACACACACACACACACGTATAGCTTACATATAATACAGTAATATTTACAGTAACACATGTATTCATACACACATATACATACATATATCAAATGTTTTAATACTCACATCAAGGTGCTTCTCGCGGCTCAGAAAATGCTCGGCGACATGCACGGGCAAAATATTTTCGAGCAGTTTCCGATTATAAGCCTGCAAATGCTCCATGTCCTCCTTCTCCTCTGCGCGCCACAGATGAACAAAGAAACAAACAAACAAGAAATATATAAAGAAAAAAATAAGAACGAAGCGAAAACGGAACCCAGAGAAGAGCAGCAAAAAAACAGGAGCGTGAAATTGAAATATCAGTTTATCAGTTAACCGAAGCGGAAAGCGAACAGCTAAGAAATGAGAACAAAAAAATAAATACTCAGAGCAGTCGGCTGAGCACGACCAACATATACCCTATACTATTCAATGCTAATTAGCAAATCTACGTTTTAGTTTATGGAGAGAGAGAGAGAGAATTCTGGAAGCTTAAGGTAAGGTTAGACGGTAGTAAAATGATGCCTCATATGACAGCTTGATGGACAGATGGAAGTATAGATCTATATCATATACTCTCTATAAATACATCACCTCATTCAGTTAACTTCACTTCAATCATAGATTTCTTTGAGCTGCCTTTATAAAGGTAGAAAAGATCATTCTAAAATAACTCAACCCCAACTCTCACCCGTTCCCAACCTATGCAGTGCTCAATAGAGCTGTAAATCGTCACTCACATAGGCATATATACATATATAGCATATATCAACGACAAATCCCAATATACTCCAATTTATTTCATATATTTAACAAACAGGGCAACAAAACGAGAAGCGTAAAAAAGCGCTGCATAAGCTCCGGCGTCAGGCAAACACGAGTGTGATTGTTCAAGTGTATTAGACCGCGTGTGTGGGTGCTTGTATGTATGTGTGTGTGTGTGTGCACTAATACTAATGAAAAGCTTGTTGAACAACAGAGTAAATGGAAACGCAAAAGATGAGCAGCAAAGCATTGGCATCAGCGAATCTCATCGAGAATCGCAGTATGGGCCAGGGACAGAGCTCTTGCTGTTGTTGTTGTTGTTGTTGCTGTCAGACAGACAGAAGGACGGACAGTTCGTCAGTCAGTCATATTTGATATATATAGGTCGGCACACGCATTTGCTAATTAGTTGCAAACAAAAATTTAGAAATAAGCAGCCTAAGCTCTAAGGAATTATAAGGCAATTTCGTAAGCTCCAAAACATTTACATTTAAGAGTGAAGTAAAATTTCAATAATACTTTAATGTAAAGCCTTTACAGTTATTATAAAGGGTGACGGCGCTACTTTTGAAAGATCAGGAATTATTTAATCGTCACTTTATCACCCGAAAAACTCTCCATTTATTATAACAGCGTATCACTCACCCGTCGCCTGCAGTTTCCAGATAAAGTCCAAGCGATAGGTGGCCTCCGTTTGATGGCTGTGGAAGATCAGGGCGAGCATAAATGCAAATAGGAAGATTGAGTCAATTATATAGCGCAGCAGGGCTTCCTCATTGCTGTTCAGTCAAACAAATGCAACAGCAGAGGGAAGACGAAAGACGAAAGTCGGAAGGTGGCAGCAGCCGTAGACCAAGTTATTCCAGTCCATTAAAGTGAAATGCCAAGGCGCAGCCGACGAGAAAGGGAAATGGGGAAAAGAATGTTGTTAATGCAGTTGAAAATGCCAAGTGCCAGCTGGCATTCGGATGCCCTGATAAATGAAGCCAAGTGCTAAATACAATTTTAATGCAGTTTGCGGCTGCTGCAAATGCACTTGCAACATTCTAGCAGGGCCAAGAGGAAACTGCACCAAATTACATTACAGCATAATTCGTTTTCAGCAAGAGAAAAGACCAGCAGAGAGAGAGAGGGAGAGTGGGGGGCATACTTACGCCAACTGAGCGCTGATTTGCCTGCTGCTCACATATAAATACGAGGAGCACGCCATGTAGCTGCCAGCGGCCAACAGCAGCAGGAGAAGCTTCAACACTATGCGCAGCACTTGGTACGTGGCGCAGCACATCATCGAGAGCAGCGTTAGCAGCAGGAATGTCTGTCAAAGAGAAGTTGCCACAGAAGTACATTTAACTCTATATATGTATGTGGGGTGTGAAGGGATGGATGGGCAAAGCAAATGCTAAGACGTTGCTTAAGCTAATGGAATACAGCTGCAATTTCTGTATAGACAGTAGAATCCGTCCGCAGTAGTGTCCGTATGGTTATTGCGACGAAAATTCTGGTCCCCAGACAAACTTTTATGAGCAAACTTATAATAAAGCTGGATTCTACTGTATTTGTTCCCTAGTTAGACCCATGATCTGCCTTGTGATATTTATATCATGAAAATATTTCTCTTGATCTATAATATATATAAATCCCACTCTCTATCTACTTAATTTACTTCCCTTAATCAGACAAATGTATTTGGCTGATCTATATAACGATAGAGTAAAGACAGATATTCTACACTGAAGTCTTTATCTGTTTTTAACATATTGTTCCGTATCATACATGTATATCACATAATTCTAGACTTGTCCCTCGTTTCGCTAACTTGTTTGCTTAATCCACTACATTTATTATATACTCTATAGTTCGTGCCGGTCCCTTGCCTACCTCCCATTCTATCAGTCTGCCTAGCATGTTCACTGTTTACCCTCGACACCAGCAATTTACTTTTCCTTTCACATATCTGCCCAATTAGCTAATGCCCACTCCACGTCCACTCACACAACCCAATTAACGCCCCATTTACAGGGTATTTGCTACTTACATTATACGCAAAATAGAAATCACAGTCTGCCGTTGAGCGCAGCTGCAGCTCCTGCTCCTGCCCCTCCTCCAGCTCCAATTCCATTGGCTCCGCCAGGCTGCTGTCGATGCTGCTGCTGCTGCTGCTTGCGTTCGAGTGCGAAATGATCCATTGGAAACGCAGCAGCTCCAATTGACGCATTGATTCCTGCAACTACAACAAAGAGGAAGGCTAATTAGCAACGGGAGCAGCTGGAAATGTCATAACGAGTGCTGCTTCAGTTTAACGAGGCGCCTAACACGCACTCTCAGCCAATGACTATAAAAATAAAAACGTGGCTAAATGAATAGCGAATGCGGCTCCAAAGTGCCATTAAACGTGGCCAGCAAAGAGACAGAGAACGAGAGAGTGAGAGAGCGGGAGAGAGAGAGTGAGTGAGAGAGCGAATGCGACACAAGTTGACAACTAAATGTCAAAACGCTGGCGGCTGGCTTTGAACCCAGACACAAGTTGGAGTTGCCCCGCCTGGGGGGCCATGTGGCAGGTAAAAAGTAGCACATAAATGGGCGCACGCACACACACACACACACACGCACACGCACACTCAGACTCAGATTCAGACCTCATGCATGAAACGTGGCTCGCATTTTTTGTTAACCTAACCCCGGCCATGCCCCGCTGCCCATTGTTGCTTGTCGTGTTGTCTGCACAACTTTAATGGAAAAACTTTTGTTTTGTCGCGTCCCAACAACAGCAACAACAGCAACAACAACAACAGCGAAAGCTGTTTGGGGAGCTCACAGTGCAAACGCCCTCAGATATTGTATTTTGAGCTGCTACAAAAAAATAAACGTAAATATCATTTTTATTATTTTGAAGTTCACTTAAATGTTCAAAGAGAGAGAGAGAGGGAGAGAGAGAGAGAGAGAGAACAACAACAATTCATATAGATCTGCAAGCAATTTGTAGCGCGCACAAATTATGCATAAAACAAGGAAACAAAACCAAACGCAGCGAAAGAATTTACAATTTGAGGGATTTGGGCATTGTTTATGTTATTATAAGTAAAGAGCGAAACTTAAGTGCCTCAATGCGCTACTTACCATGGCCAGCAACGTGGTCCAAACAATCAGCGAAACGGTGGCAAAGGCAAAAGACTGCGACAAGGTGCGATTACTGTGAATGCTCTGCGAGAAGTGTTTCATATACGAGGGCAGCTGCAAGACGAACAGTGAAAGTGAAATGTAAATATCAAATAAATGTAAACGATAATGGGATTAGCCATAAGTCCATTCGACTAACCTTCACGTTGATGTTATGGCAGGCCACGAAGAAGACCAGCACGAGCAGCAGAAGCAAAGCCAGCATGGAGAGCAGAAAGCAGAGCGGCGAGCTGGAGGAAGAGTATAGAATATTTACATAAATATATATGCTATATATGTACATCATTAACCACTCACGTGTCAAAGACCACAAAGCGCATCAGCGTGGTGCCCAGCAGCACCAGCAGACTGCAATAGAAGTAGACGCAGAGCATGCGATCCGGTTCGCTGGAATACTAGAGTTTGGTGGCGCAAAGGATTAGGGCGACGCTTGTAACTGGATATGGCGCACTTACCTTGCGCTCCAGCGTGTCGCTCTTGAAGCACAGCAACAACGACTGGCAATGCTCGGCGCGCAGATGATCAATGCTGCGCGCATCGATGGCGCGCATCAAATACTCATTGACCTCATCCTCGGGATCCTTGTGACTCTCGGAGCTATCGCCAAAGCCAAATCTGTAAGGAAAGATGGTGAAGTGATGGGAATAATATAAGGCGTGTTGGCAAAGGCAGTTCAAGAAATATTTTCTCTTTTTATAAGAATCTGTTTTACTTTATAAAAATTCAGTCTCTCGTTATGGATATCCTCTGACTTTCTGACTTCCTTCACATTTGTGTAATTCCAATTCAAAGTCTTTAACGAATTCAACACATGCTTAAGACTTCATGCTCTGTCGGCACAATCTTTTATCAAAGTCTATTATCACCTGCTTAACCAAAGCTGCCCTAAGCTCTATGCCCAGCATTTGCCACAGTTTCCGCTCTCTTTCTATCCGCTCTTCTATTAAATTCTATTAAAGTCCACTCAAAACTTTTTTCTCCATAGCCCGCCACTTACTTGGATGTGTGCTTCTGTGCCGTGCCGTGGCCCATCATGCGCAGCTCCTTGGATATGTTGCCATTCACCTGCAGGCGATTGCGCGATTTCTTGTGCTACAGCAGTAAAGGGAGGAGAGTGTACAATATTATTGCAGAGTTAAGAGTTATGGAGTATATCGTAACACTTACCGGTCTGTAGATATCGCCTGGCACTATGAGATATGTTTCTATCTGATGATCCTTGAGATACGAGTTCCTATCAGCGCCTTTGCCCTCTTCCACCTCGTAATCGCCATCCAAGCACTTGAGAGTTTCCTTGGTGATGTGAACGCGACTAAAAGGAAAGAGATTGATATATATATATAAAGAGAAAGAGTGAGGGAGAGAGAGAGAGAGGTTACACACTACATGATTTGTGGACTTTAAAAGGGCGCCAGGCAGGGAGGCGCGGAGGCAAGGATTGTCAACATGTGGCTCTGTTTT
Organism: Drosophila aldrichi; assembly: GCA_035045965.1. Taxonomy (NCBI): domain Eukaryota; kingdom Metazoa; phylum Arthropoda; class Insecta; order Diptera; family Drosophilidae; genus Drosophila; species Drosophila aldrichi. The sequence continues at coordinate 12,719,767 of JAWNOM010000501.1, forward strand.
TCGGTTGCCATAACCACAGCGATTGGGTCTGTCGCAGCCATTACGTGGCATGTGGCATTACATGCTGCAGCGGCCACGCCTCCTCTACGCCTCGACTCCAACGAACGCGGATGCTGTTCAGTAAATACTTTTTAATGTATTTTTATAGCTGCCGCAGTGGGGGGCGCGCTCTCAACTCAGCTGAGCAGCTTTATTATATTATCGTTATGCAGTGCCTGCGGCATGTGGCATGTGGGCACGTTGCATGTACGCCGCGGGCCCAACTAGCTGCACATAAAATAAAGAAGCATCGCGGCAACAATAGAAGCCAACTGCAGCCACGTTGTTGACTCTATTGATAATTACATGGCGCTTTGTTATGGATGACCGCAACTGCTGCTCCTTCTGCTCCGCCTCCACTTTCTTCTCCCCTTCTCCTTCTCCTTCTGCATTTAGTTGCTGCGCCAGTCAAATTGCCGCTTATCAGGGCTAAGGGAATTCGCACAGAGTCCGCCCCGCGGCCAACTGCAGCTATTTGCTTTTAATTTCGCTCAAGACAGGACTAACAAATGAACTGCCGCTGCTGCTGCCACAGCTGACCCACATTCAAGGCAAAGTCGTGCCGCAACAAATTGCTCAAGTGTTGTTGAAAGTGAAGCAACTGAATCAACAGCAGCAGGAGTAGCAGCAGCAGCAACAAAAGCATTAAGTGTTGGCCAGTTAACGTGCCTGGGCGAAGGGGGCGTGGCATGCAAGAACTGCATAATCGATTCGACGATTGGCTCGCACGTGTGAAGGCGAAGTTCGAGTCACTTGACTTGCCAATAACTTGGCACCCACACAAGCCACACAACAGACCCACAAGGCACACAGTCAATGCACACAGACACACACACACACACATGCACACACACAACATACACATTGCGGCTGAGTATGCAAATTTGTAGAACGTACCCGATACGAGTACAACAAAAATTACAGCTATTACAGCCATACATTGCAATCGCTTCAGCGACAGCGACACTTGGCCAAGTGTTGAGAGTCGAAAGGTTGCTTACAAAACAGGAGCGGATTCAGCAGTCAGAGGGGACGTCTGATTGAAAGCTTACGGAAGTGGAGAGGAGCATATAAAGCGGTATAAGTTTAAATTACAGCAAAGCTTATGATTAAGATGATAACAAGTAATCAACAGGAGCGGATTTAACAAGCAAAAGGTGCTATATTAATGCAAATTTAAGAAAATGAAATCCCCTGAACAAATTATTGAAGCAGCAGAGAGCGTTCCCATTGGTCACTTGAAGCTCGACTGTAACGAGAGAGACAGTACTTGAGTAAAGGTAAAAGCAAGGAGAGAATAACTGCAGAAGATCATTAAAGTTGTCTATGTGTATGCAGCAGTTCTCATTTGGTATTTGTATTTAGGTAAAACGAAGCTAGAATGCTCGCAGCAGCAGAGAGCGTTCCCATTGCTCACTTGAAGCTCGACTGCAACGAGCTCTACTGTCGTCGGGCTCAACAGTTGAGAGAGACAGTGCTTGAGTAAAAGTGGCCGGCCGTATATAAAGGGCTGCAGCTGCAGCATTTCTTCAGTCAGTCTTCAGTCGTCAATGCCTGCTGAGGGTCAGCGCAATAATGTGAAGTAGAGTGTGTGATCGATCAGCTAAGCATTAAAAACGTAGAGGAATTACGTAGAGGAAATACTTAGTGGAAATACTTGGAAGAAATACTGCGAAATACGTCGAGGGAATATGTAGAATATGTAGACAGACAAATAGTGCTAAATCATCAAGAATATATGTATATACTTTGTGGGGTCTGCTCGTTTTAAAGTCAACTCCGCTCCTGTTTAAAGCTGACGAGTTGCAAAAAGTCTGTGGCCAAAAAGTTGGCTTTAATTGCACGACACTCGCATACAGCTTGAACGTTGAACGGCTGAGAGAGAGGGGGAAGAGAGAGAGAGAGCGCAATGCCCTGTCAAAGCGGAAATGAGACAAACTTGTCAGCGGCTTTTGCGGTTAGCTGGTTGCTGGCTGCTTGCAAGTAAGACTTGGTTTTCGCCAAGGCAATGGACGGACGGACGGATTGTGGGCGTACATATAACCACACGATAAGGACGCGAACTGCTTTTCATTGCATACTTGTCGGCGCGCAAACATATCAAAGCGGGTCAAAAACATAATTCTCAGCTGTCGTAAAGTGGAGCACACAACGGCCACAAAAACCATCGAACAACAAGCAGCAAGCAGTGACCAAGCCAAGGGATTTCACTCCTTGACTTAGCACAAAGAAAATAATCAAACGAAATGTGTGTTTGGGCCAAAAGACAAAAGCCAAGATATGGATTTAATGTGCTGCCAACGGCGCGGCTCAAAGGGCAGACAGCTGAGCAAATGGGCTCAGCTTTGAAGTGGCCAGACGGCCAGTGTCCTCTAAGTAATTAACAGCCTCTATATGTGTATATAGTATATATGCGAACGGAGTGTGAATTAGTTGATTATGTGGTAATTTTCTCTGCCCATTGTGCACTGACGAGCAAAGGAAGATAATGCTGACCATCAGCTACAGACCGTCAGATAAATATATATGTATGTACATCTGATATCTTGCATGAAGATCATGCAAATATATATTCCACAAACTCTTGGAAGTGGAGGAACAGAATATTTGAATTTGTATATGTGTATGTGTGTGTGTAAAGATTTACCTACAAGTTTAAAACAACAATTATTCACCAGATTTTCCAGTCGATTAGCAGACCTTAGCTTATTTGTTTCGCTTACCCAGGTATGCCGCCGCTCTCCATATGATTGGCCAAAGTTACATCGTTCGACCAAACATCAAATTGCCATTTGACCAGGCCCAAAACGCCGCAGTGCACGCGTCCCGTGTGGATGCCCACACGCATGTTCACATTCACGGCCATTACCTCGCGCACCAGACTGTCAAGCGTAGAGATGGAGAAAAGGGAAGAAAGAGAGAGAGAAAATACACAAAAAGGTATTTGCAGTTGCAACACGACAACAACACAATACGTTTTGCTGTTATACTCACGCTATGGCGTCTATCATATCGAGTCCCATCTCAACAGCGCAGTGGGCATGATCCGGCCTCGGCTCTGGCAAACCGGAGACGCAGTAATAGCAATCGCCCAGCAGCTTTATGCGCAGACAATGATGCTCTGCAGCCAAACGGTCAAAGCTGCAATAAATTGACGATAAAAAGAAGTTTGTAAAAACTAAAAAACAACACTAAATGAAGTTTTTTATCAATTAAAAGCCCAGGTTAAACTTACTGCGCAGCAAATGATCCGCGCCAGTGTGACCAATTTACGTCAAGGAAATAAATAACTCAAGTTTACTAATTAAAATACTAAACAGCCAGCCACACAGCAGCACTGCACCTTTAAATTATGCAATTAAAAAGTTTACTTACAGCACCAAAAGTTTCTTTGCTACTGGAAACTTATAATTAGTATAGTAATAAAATTTACTATACCTTTGTGCATAAAAGTGTTAATAAATTGCTGTTTGAGCCTGCTGCTGACCAACCAAGCATCAAGTGCAGTTTAGCTCAAGTGGCAATGCAAGTGATTTATCGGTATTTTCTTTGGTATTAAATAACACATTTTCTCGTAGCTACTCAATAAGGCAGAAGCTAGTGTCTGCACAAATTGAATGGCCCTATCATACGATACGAATCAATAAAGTGCCTAACAAACAGCGATGCCAAAATTTGGTATCCTGCTGCTACTGCTGGTGCTGCTGGCTGGGCACTCGAATGTGCAATTAATTTGTGCCTCTGTATCACCATTTGTTACACTGTTTGACATGGCCCCAGGCCAAAAGCAACATCAGCAGAGATAGAGAGAGAGAGAGAGAGAAAACAAAATAAAAGTTCGTACATACACCGACAGGTGGGCCATGTCATTAAGTATGCCTACGAACCGGCCATGGACTTGGGCTATGGACTCACTAAGGACTCACCGTGCAAATAGCTCGTTCAGCAGGCGCACCAACTCCTCGGCAGTGCACTGATCCGACAGGCTGGTGAAACCGCAAATGTCGGCAAACAAGATGCTAGAACAAAAAAAAGAAATGCCAAAAGAGAATAAAAAAAGAGTGGCCAGAGTTCATATAAAGTGCAAATATTACAGCTCTTGTTGTTGCTGGAGTCATGCTAAGTTTCTTGCTGTGTGGGTGTGCGTGTGTGTGTTGTGCCTGAGGAATTCTTTAATATATTCCAACTAGTTTCCATTTAAAGCACGTTAAAGTTGGACTTTCTTGGCAAATTTGTTTGGCAAATCCTTTCGCCAACTTCTTGTCAAGCTGCTTAGCCGGCTCAACGCGTAATTTAATACAACAAATGCGACTGCGGGGTGGCAAAATAAGAGCAAACAGGTGCGCCCTGAAGTATGCCGAGTGTAACTGCGTGTGTGTGTGTGTGCGCGCGCATGCATGTGTAATTGTGTGTGTGGCAGTTGGTAATGTGCAGTTGTTACTTGATATGTGTACACTGTATACTGTACAGTGAAGGCCTGATGGAGCGAATAGTTGCTTAGGAATTTATTAATAACAAATTATAAAACAAATAATATTATATCAAACAATTTTGCTCAACTAAATACAACTTTATTTAATATACTAAAACTTCCATATGTGTTTTCAAACTTCTTTGTTTACTTTTATAAAGTTACTTGGCTAAGTCAACAGTGTCGCTGCCCTTTTTACTGTGTAAAGAAATTCAATGTGTAGGGTTATCCACAAATTCGCACACCTACACACACTCACACATATGCATACGCCTTTAAGAATATTTATTGACTTTGCATGCAAATAAATTTATACACGAAGCATAAGAGACACTCGCAATACACACACGCACACACACACACACTCACCTGACGTTCTCATGGCGCTGTATGTAAATCTTATGAAATTGTGTGTCACGTGGCTGGCCCGCAATATCGTCCTTCATCTCCATGGCAACATGTCGCGGCAGCACCGACAGCAGCAAACGCTCCTGCAGAGGGAGGGAGAGAGGGAGAAAGAGAGAGAGAGGCTAGGGTTAAACAGTCAAAAGGTTATGCCAAATGCTGTTGCTGTTGCTGCTTAGATCAGCAAAAGGCACCTGGGCGAAGCAATCAGGCAACAAGTCCTCGGCACGCCCCAATGCTCACACGCTGACATATTTCGTCACGTTTATATATGTATGTATCTTGGCCAGCTTTTAGCTGCTGGCTTTTGACGGCGCTTTGACTGTGCCATTTTGGGGCAGGTGCCTGGAGTGGTACTCACCTGCTGTTGATTCTCGCGCTGCGTACGCAAACGCGCTTCGATGCACTGGCGCGTCTCAATGAACGCTTTGCGCTGCGCCTTCTCCTTGGGCCAGTGCGTGTAAATACCTGTAAGATTCGCCAGCAACAGGGCAATGCAGGTGCACAGCAGCTGCAATGGGAAGAGAGAGAGATATAGAGGGGCAATGAAAGAGAGAGAAAGTATAATGGGTAATGGCAGTAAACGCATTAGTATCCATTTCATTGCCAGTGAACAAGCACAATAAAAGTCCAGTTATGGAACAACGCACACACACATAGGCAAGACAGAGCGAGACAGTGAGAGAGCTACGCAATTTTATTCAATTTTGCGGCAATTTAATTTCATTTATTTGTGTTTTTTCACCTGTACTTTCACTCTCTTTGTCTCTCTCACACTCTGCGTATGTATGTATGTGTCTGTGTGTTGTGTCTGTGTGTGTTATAAATGGTGCGTGCATTTTATGCGAATTTATTGTCACGTGCGCTGCCATAGCTACGCACGCCTGACTTTTCAGGCCATTAAAGCGCTCGCTTTAACAACGCTTTTCACTCCATTGTCACGCCCACACACACACACACAGACAGAGGCAGACAGACGTTCCCGCCCACATGCTTTTGCGGCTTTTGTCGACGATGTGCTGTTGATGGATATGCCTGGCCATTTGATTTGTGGCAGCCACAAACAGTTGCAACAGCGCGCGGCAGCATTGCTGCTGCGATTTACCTCCTGCCAGGACAGATGCGTCTTCATTGGCGCCCGCTGCTCCACCTCCAGCTCCAGCTCCAGCTGCTGCTGCTCCTGCTCCTGCTTATCCAGTGTGTATTGTGTACGCAGACAGGTGTACAGATGCGTGCCACTCAGCAGCATGCCGCCGATGAGCGACTCACGCAACCGCAGCGGCAACATCGTGTACGTCATGTAGATGAGCACAATGCAACAGGCGCTGCCATTGAACGATTTGCTGCAAGAGATTTCGGTAGCGGAGGTTTTAATTAGGATAAAAGGCAAAGCAAACAACTCGGCTGCCAGCGCCCTGGACAGGGTATTTGTGTGGCTTCGCTTAGACTGCTACATGCCTAGCTGGCTTAAAGCTGCTTGAATGTGGCTCAAAGGCAGAGTTGCTTGAGAAAAGAGGGAAGCTTTTAGCCATGGCAAGGGTATGACTTTTCTTCAACAATCTAACTGTTTTTCCCTACAACTGCTCTGCTTATTCTTGCAGCTTAACCAAATTAAACAGCAGCTAAAATTAGCTAAAAGTTCCAGATCAAAGCAGACGGGCTTTAATGCGAATTCTAGGAGGTACAACAATAAATATCTAGAATATTTTAGAGTATTTGATAACACATTTAGTCTATTTATAGCTTAGTTTATTGAAATGCTAAAGATTAAGGCTTTTTGGATTTGGGAACAGAAGAAGAAGAATATCTTATAGAAAGCCATCTACTGCCACCTTTAAACGAATGACGATATATTATTGAGGGATCTACTATTAAACAAATCGAGTATAGGAAAGCACTTCTGCTCTTGATATGAATTAGTTTACCTATTGATATTACTAATAGTGAATCCAATCAATCATAGTTCCAGTCCCTACCTCCAATCTCAAAGATTCGCTTTCTCCATCCACTTTACCTAGTCGAAATTTCAAGTACTTAACACTCATTAAGTGTTCTTTCAAGTTTAACTAATATATTCTAATTGCTTGTAAAACTTCCATCACTTGCTCAAATAAGTATCTCATAAATATAGCAACAATCTATCATATGCCCACAGCTCTCTTTCAACTTATTGTGTTTGCCAAATGTATTTGCTGCTGCTGCTGCTGTTGCTGCTGATGTTTGGCTTTGTTCTCATTTAACTTTTGGGTGGAGCTCTGAAACGCAATTAGCGTGTCGCAGCTGATGATGGCCGATGATTAATTCTTGGGCTGGCTGGCAGCAGCTGCGGGCTGACTCGAGCCTCTCGTTACTAACCTTGGCTGCAGCACATAGCTAACGGCAACTTCAATGGCCAGAAACGTGCCCAATATGACATAGGAGACGAGCACCAGAAATATTTCATTCATCGCCGGCTTGGACAGTATGCAGAGCAGAACTAAATGAAAAGAAAGAGAGAGAGAGAGACAGAGAGATAGAGAGAGAGCAACAATTAATATACAATTGAGAACAATTTGCTGGCAAACACTCGAGTGTTAACTCACATGCATAGACGATGCCACAGATTAGCATCACAATGAGAAAAACGAGCACAGACTCATCGATTTGCATGAAAATCGTGTAGAAAACATGAGTGTAATCCAATGAACTCTCCGAATTATCAGTTACGCCAAATATTTCAGTTTCTATCGGTTCATGTGTCACCTCCTGCTCCTTCTGCTGCTCCTCCTCCTGCTGCTGTTGCTGCTGTTGCGTGGCATTCGCATCGACAGCCCCATCAAACGGCGTCAATTTGAGCACTTCAGCACGTGCCTGGCGGCTGCTCAGGGGCAAATGCCGACGGTTGTTATCATTGTTGTCGCGCTGCCCCATAAAGCGTTTAATGCCATCATCATTATAGTCGGCAACATCATCATCATCATCATCATTATCAACAGCATCGACTTTGGCGTCAGCTCCAGCAGTTGCCCCAATCACGTGGTCAATCCGTTTTTGTTGCTCCTGCATGCCACGTTTGTATCTGAATTGTAGGCGTGGCGTGGCCGTGGCACAGGTGTATTAGTTGATATGTGAAAGAAAGTAGAGCACAATAAATGAAGTGCACGACTACGTAATACTCGCTTAAAGTCATTTGTATATATAAAATGTTTATAATTTATTGAATTGGGATTGCAAAGGAAGTTCAGGTATTATTGTTTAATAGATATATGTATATAGTATATAGATGATCTATGTTTGATCTATAAAACAAATCTTTAGTAAAATGTCTGATAAACTGTTTGACTCTAGCTTTAGATATATTACTTCATCGGATTGTTGGAGTAGGATTTTATTTAGTCTGTAAATTTCTAGCTCTGATCTAGTCTCGACATTATGATAGCTATATATATCTATATCTATTGCGCTCCGATTTGAAAAAAGTTCAGAATCATATATATATATATTAACATATATAATAACAATTTGCCCCGCGCCCCACCTCAGTCTCCATTATTACAAAATTCAATCATCTTCATATGAGCAAATTCCAAACAATGATAAGTCTTTAACCTTCACTCAGACAAAAACACAAACAAACAAACAAACAAAGAAGCCTCACTTTCGCACGCCGAACGGGCATAAAAAACAATTTCTCTACGCATATCAATAAGTCTGGCATTAGCTTAGCCCAACTCAATGCGCACACAATACAACACTATCCATCTTGATGGCATGAATAAATATATCTACACACACAATCACACAGGCACACACACATATACAAACAAATATAAATCGAATAACGAAATTGAAATGGAAATTCCTCAACTCGTGTGTGGTCCAAGTTACGCGCATTTATTTATTTATTTTCATTTTTTTTTATTTTTTATTTTTTTATTGATGTATTTGTTGACTTTGTTTATTGCTTTACAAATATTTTGCGTGGCTTTTTATTTGTTTGTTTGTCTGTTTGCTGTTTGCTTTATTGTTGGCAATTTCTTGTCTTGCCTGCGATTTATTATTGAAAATTGGTCTGAATCTAAATTTAACTTCACACAAAAATCCATTTGCCGCCGCCTAAAGCGTAGCACACTTTTATGGGCGCAGATTGAATTTGCCGCCCTGTCAGGCCAAAGCGGCGTATGCGTAATGCGTGTCTGGACAGGCTAGCCTGTCTACCTTTGAGTAGCTGCTGTTCGCAATTGGCAGCTGGCAGTTTGTTTGCATAACGCGCCTGTCGAAGTGCCAGCGCCAATCGCTAACTGAGCAAAGCGCCCAGGCACTTCCTGTTGCCACTTGCCAGTTAGCCAGCTGTGAGGCCTGAAATTGATGGCAGGCAAGCTTTTAACGAGGCCTAAACACTGATAGGAAACATCAAAATTGATGTAAACTGCGCATACCTCTATTAATAGACACATATTGAGGTTTATACTTTGATAATCCAATTTATCGATGTAGATATCGATTGGCAACTTGCTTAGTATGTACTAAATATATAAATATGCACTAGATACATTAGTTGAGTTAATTAGAGTAGACTCTAGATCGGAATCATAGTTAATATTTGACTGGCCTAGATGCCTAGATGCCCTACTCCTGGTACTACCAATTCCCTGGCAAATGAAGTTGGTAAGACTCTAGATCTCAATCATAGATCATATTTGACTGGACTAATGTCATCCTAGATGCCTAGATGCCCTATCACTGACAAATAAACTTGGTAAGACTCTAGATCACAATCATAGATAATAGTTGATCGTCTAGATGCCCTAATCTCTACTCCTAGTACTACCTATACACTGACAAATAAACTTGGACCTCAATCATAGATCATATTTGACTGTCCTAATGTCATACTAGATGCCTAGATGCTATACTCCTAGCACTACCTATCCACTGGCAAATAAACCTGGTATGTCTGCCCAGTAATACCTTTAGCTTTTGAACACATAAATTTGTCAAGTCCTCATTAAAGAGGTGGCTGCCCGTCCACTCACCTGGCACGATGCTGATGCTGCTTGTAGCGATGCTTGTGTAGGCGGCGGTAGTGCTTGCGCTTCTGGCGGGGCTCGAGCCACTGCGGGTTGCGCTCGCCGGCAACGGCTGTCCGCTGTGACGCATTAGTGTTGCGGCGAATGCCAGTTGGAGTTTGCACAGCGCTGAGCGTTGCCAGACTGCCAATAGAAGCCAAATGCTGATGATGACTCATTTGTTTTGCGCGTTGTGGCGATGGTGGTGTTGCTAGTGGTGCTGCTGCTGCTGCTGTGGCTGTCATCAGGTGCGTAACATTTTCGCCAGCCGTGGCATTCGCATCGAGCGTCGAGTGGGCCGCCAATCGAATCGTTGCGGATGTCAGCCCAGTGGCCGGGTGGTTGGGTGGTAGGCTGCGGCGCAGCTGCAACGTGGTGTAGACCAGCTGGGTGCAGGATAATGCCAAAATCAACGTTAGCAACAGGCCCAAAACGTGCGTCGTATTACTCTGATTCATTCGCAGAAAATAACGCTGATAGAGCATTTCCACCTGGCAAACACGTAGACGAACGAGCGAACAAATTGAAATTGTGAGCACTTTAAGCTCTTTCCAGCGAATATGTAAATTGAGCTTCCCAATTGAGTTGCCAATTTCCATTTGATGGCTTGGTCAAATATATATTTGGCGAGTAAGCTGCTTACCTGCAGATTCTTGAACTGATGCGTCGAGCAGAGACGCAGAATGATGCGATTCAAACGGTACCAGAACGATATGCTTGGACTGCCCGCCTGAATGCCTGTGGTGCTTGGATTGTTCGCTTCCACAGTGCTGCGACCGTCAGCTGCATCGGCTAAGGGAAAGCAGAGAGGGAGAGAGAGAGAGAGAGAGAGAGATGGGAGATGAGAGAGAACGAGAAAGAGGGCATTAATAAGAGTCTGTGGTGTGGCAGAATTAAATTTTATGTGGGGTGTCACAAGTGGTTCAAATGAACCAAAGTCTGGCAACGCATGTGGTTCATGTGAACTAGACTGGGAAGTATTGAATACACTTAATAGATATAAAAGAGATTCTTAATGTGAAATTGTGAATATTGTTTCAGTTTCAGAGTTTTTAGGCAATCTCAGCACTTCTTTAGTTAGTTCTTATAGTGGAACTGGGCAAAGAGTTTTATGATATAGTTTTCACTTTTTTATCACCAGTCCTACGATTCCTAGCAATCTTCGCTTCCTTTGATTCTTTCAATATAGCTTAATATTCATGAATAATATATCATATTATTACTTTAAACAGTTAACAGGAAACAGACTTTAAGTATCTCTGAATATTTCTATTTCAATGGCAAAACATTTTAATGATTTTCCAGGCAATTTCAAGTCAAAGTCAAAGACAAATTTCTGTTGCTATTTTTAGCCAAGTTTGCATTCCAACTTCATTCATTGCCTGTTGTGCTAATTACGTTATTTTGTGAGAATAATTAGCTGTTGGGCTTCAGTCATGTGTTAAATATTCATTAAATGAAAATTGAATTCGAAATATTTGCAATTCCAGTTTTGGTTTTATTGGTTAACAAACAAACGGATAACGAGCTAAGCTGGCAGCAGGACAGCAATGCATGTATTTAGATATACACGCTTATATATATATACATACATATTTGCTTTCACAAAAGGTTTTATTGCACGTCTTGTGACCGCCTGCGATTCGAACTACAAATTGAAAATTTCCGTATTGCATTCTGATGAGATTCTCGATTGCCGCATTCACAGCTAATAATGTTTCACAGCTGAACGAGAGCTGCATTTGGCATTGTTCAATTTATATACACACATATCGGTTTTGGTTTTTGGATATCATAACTGCAATTGGCAAGGGGCAACTTATTGCTTGTGGCTGCAACACAATACTTTGATCCTGATATGCGTTGGCAAAATGGATTCGCTTATCGTCCTGCTGCCTTTGCACATTGTTGTTGCTCGTTCTGAATGCAATGCACAATGCCATAAAATGTAAAATCGTTTCGACTGACCCCCATAAAGCTGAACACATACACACACATAAACACTCATACGCACACGCACAACAATGCGTATACTTTCTTATATATTGTTTTCATTTCTCTTTTTTTTTTTTTTGTTACGTACGTTCTCATGCATCAATAAATAAATGCCAAACGTGATTATGTAAATTTCTATAGAAATCTCTATGTATATACAAATATATACACGAGTTTACCATATCAAAAACATGAGCCACGTCCTTTGCCAGTTTTTCGCCCTATTCAATATGCCACTGTGGCCGCTTCATAGAAAATAAATGAGAATCTGACTGCGAACGGGTGTAGACGACCGTAGAATACATCTTTGCATTAAAAAAGAAGACTAAATTAGCAGACATAATTAATTTTAGAATAAAACAAATCTTGTAAGGCAAAAACTTCAGAACTTACAACAAAATTTATAAAAAATATGGTCTCCTTAAAATAGTTTACCTATGCTGAAAACATGCAGAAATTATGCCTGACAAACAAATTCTTGTTCATATTGAAAAGAAAGCTAGAAATCCGAGTTCAATCAGTTCTCTGATAGATTCAGCCATAGCAGAGCGCTTAAGTTAAAATTTGGTCACCCTAAAGTTATCTGAGCTGAAATGGATATATGTATAGCTGATCTAAGGGTATCCCATTACATGCTTAGCGTTAGCGACGTTCTGTCATTCGAGTGCTACTCACATTGTTGCTGCAGCAGCTGGGCCTCGTCCCTTTGATAGATCATCGGACTGTGGCAGGTGGAGCTCGAATTGGTTGAATCAATCGACTCGTCAATGTTGCAGCGCGTGATGCCCGCCTGGAAAAAAATATTAAGGATAGTTGTGATAATAAAATGGGTATTTATATGCTGTTATGAGAGCAGTGAGATATGAAGCTAACTGCTTGCATAATAAATATTAAGTATACGCCCCATGCATTCCATTTAAACTTTAGCTGCTTCGTTGCTGTTGTTTAACGTTTATTCCACGCGGCATCTTTAAACATATTGCCGCCCATTTGGCATGGCACGCCCACACTCGCACACACACACCATCTCTCAATTGCTGTCGCTTTACGCTGCTTTGCGCCATAAACATTTTCAATTGACTCTCGAGAGCTCTGTGAGAGAACAGTGCACGCATTCTCAAGTACAGTGAAAACTCAACGCACGAACAGCTGCTGGCTAATTTGGAGGCTAGAAATTCATGAATATCTTTTCATTTATCTGCTAACTATCTATCTATCTAATATTTCTCGATTAATCTATCTATCTATCTATCGATCTACATATGTATATTTCTATCTATCTATCTATCTATTTATCTATCTACCTTTCTATCTATCTATCTATCTATCTATCTATCTATTTATCAATCCATCTATCTATCTATCTATCTATCTATCTATCTTTCTATCCATCTATCTATATATCTATCTATATATTCACCTATCCATCGACTATCTATCTTTCTTCTATCTATCTGTCACCCATAAAGCTAGCTTTTTCATATATTCTTCTTTTCTGCAAGTAAACTTGGAGTCTTTAGCTAGTTGCCACTGTAGACACCGACACACATGCTCAATATTGTAAAGTGGACCCTTGTGCATGCAGACAATATTCCACTTTCTATGTGAGTTTTGATGTGTGTGAGTTTTGTCTGTATATATGAGTACATGTGTGTGTGTGTGTGTGTGTATGCTTGTTAGCCTCTGCCGAAGGTGTTAACTTTTCCTCAAGTGCTGTTCAGAAAGACGGCAACAAAAGCAGCTTCAAAGCAACATCTAACAATGCATAAACTTTTAGCATAAATGTTGCGACTCAATACTCGAATTCCCTAGCCTCCATTTATAGAGTTGCTCTGCCTCTATGTAGCCCCTCGTTCTCAACTAAATAGCTCGCTCCCGCATTTGTAGCTCTGCCCGCATCATTTAGCTTTCCCTTTTCGCCAATGAAATTGTATTTTAATTTGTATTATGACCAAATCGAATTAAATATTTAAATCGTACAGTCAGTTGGGTCATGCCTGTCCATTAGGAGGGTAAATTAATTGATGCCACAGTCAGTAAGAAACATGTCCAACTCCCACTCCTCTTTCCACCCATTCCAGTCTCAATCCAATCTGCTTACCGCAATCAGGCTGCTGCTAACCATTGCTTTGCCTCCCTTGGCGCTGGTATTGAAATGTTCGATCACCTCCCAGTTGGATTTCTTTGGCGTCGATGGCTGTGTCAGCGGATGCGCCAGTCCAGATGGGGAGCCAGCTGCGGATGAGTGCCCAGGTACATGCAATTCCATCGAGGCTTGCGTGCTGCCGCCACCGCTGCTGCCCGCCTGCTTTAGCGATGCGGAGCGACTAAAGAACTTGCGATGTTTGCCCGGACCAGCTACGGCTCCGCCCACTCCGGCCGTTTCCTGCAATTGGAATAGCATTGGATTGTGGTTTTAGTGGTTGTCCACTTGCTTACCTCCTTGCTGGCAGCCAGACTGCCTGCTCCAGCTCCAGCTCCGGCGCCATGCCGCATGCCACGCAACGACAGACGCTTCGACCATTCCCGCTTCTGGCTCTCCGATGACAGCGAACGAAAAATGTGCGTGGATGCTGGATTGGTGACGGTGCCGGTGGCGGTGCCAGTTGTGGTGGTGCTGCTGCTGGTGGCATTGGTATTGATGGCGCTGTTGCTGTTGCCACTGGCGCTCATGCTGCAAGGGAATATAGAGAAAATGATTATAAGTCTTTATCTATAGAAAAGTTACACTCAAGAAAAATTCATAGCTTTAATTATATTTTATATAGAGATGATTTACTGTGGAAATTTGGGAATAATGATAAATAAAGAAGAAAATAAAGAGGGAGAGAGAGAGGTAGACAGAGAGAGAGAGAGAGGTAGACAGAGAGAGAAAGAGAGAGTGAGCCAGAGCATATCATACAGATTTATCTATCACATTTTTTCTAAAACTTTATAGCTCTATTTATCAACAGTGAAACTAATAATTTGCTCACATTATAGCTTCATTCTTTCGCACTTTATTAAGTTTCTGGCAAGTGTATATAGACTTTTGCTTTTGGTGGGAAATTGATTTTTATTTTACATGCTAAAGAAGCGCGCTAATTTCCAAACAAATTGCCAATTTTTTCTTTTGGGTTTCGCTGGCCTGAGAGGCAGCGACTGAAATGGCATTAAAACAATAAATTCGATTTTGGCCCAAAAGTGACAAGAAGGAAAGGAGGCAACAACAACTAAGTAAACAACAACAAACAAGAGCAAATACGCCTACGCCCAAAAAAATATATCGCAACGCACTCTAACGTCACGTAACGTCGAATAACGTAGCGTAACGTAACGTATCTACATTTGAGGCCGGCCCACTTAAGACTTCACGAAATGCGCGCCAAGCACGCGAAGGCACAAGATATTGAACAGCAGCGGGCAGAGCGGAGGGGGGGTGGAACTGTTTGATTGGGTTTTCACTGAAAAAGGAAGAGAGGAGCGAGTGGCCGGGACGAGGGCGGGCTTTCTGCCTGACAGGGGGCAGCTCAGCTCAATGGAAAAACACGACAGGTTAGGGCGCTCAGTTTTCAGTTTACAGTTTACAGTTTTTCAGCTAGGGCTTTCAGGGCAACAACGTCAGCTAAGTGAAATTTTGTATAACCTATAAAAAGAAAAGCTGAGGCAGCTATAAAAATAAATATGAAAATTAAGCATCCACTTAAAACAGGAGCTTTAATATGTAAATTAAGTAAAATGAGTTAATAATTGCAATGCTTGTTTGGCTATAGTTCACTTTAAGAAAGTTGAAGTAAGTAAAGAGAAACCTTAGAAGCGCTTGAAAGGCGGAGATATATACTGAATCATTTCTAGAAATATTATTCTCAAATTTTTCTACATATGCATATAAAGCAAAACAGCAAAACTCTGGAAAATTCCAGTACAATTTGATTAAGAAAATATCTTTATAGATTTATTTGTTCATTTTTCTTGGAAATTAGTTAATTGATAATTAAAAATATTAGAATATCACCATGAAATGAAAACCTAAAGATAATTTTAGTTCAGTTAATTGACTTCAGTTATAGTAAAAATCTATTAAGCATATTTTCTATTCCCTCCCAGTAATTACTATATCTATTTATTGCTAATAAAGGTCTAGACACCGCTGTCATTGACCGTAATCTGAGCGCGAACTCTATTTATTTAGTTACCCCATTTCCTAATTAGAAACTATTTGAATGCGAAATATTATCCAACATAATGAAGTGAAATTCACCTTTAACCTCAATGAACTAAAGCTGCAGCTTCATTTCGTCTCATTTTAGTTAATTTAGTTCACCTAGACGCTATAGACAGCAATTAAAGTAGCTAAATTAAGATTTGTTTGCCGTGCTCAACATATGCCCATGCACATTTATAAGCCTTAAGCCGCGACTCTTCGGTTTTTATGGACGCCTAAGTCTGAGCACTTTTCCATAACGGCTTTCTTGAAGCGCATAACAGTAAACTGTGCCACAGACAACAACTACAACAACAGCAACAAACAAACAATGCGAAGGCACATGAGCAGAAGTTTTGCTCCTTTTCTTTCCATTTTCCTTTTTGTTTTTGGCCACATTATTGGGGGCAGAGTTTCAAGTCTCAAAACAGTTCGCTTACCTTTTGTTTTTAGCTATATATATATGTATATACATATATAGGGCGTGAGTAGAGAGTGGAGGCTTCGTGTATGCTCAAGTGCAGGCCGCCGGCATAAATATGTCAAAAGCAACGCGCTATAAACAAATTGTTTTGTTGCCAAAAAGCGAGAAAAACAAGTGCAAATTGAATGAGAAAATCGAAAGCAAAAAAACGAGCAAGAAAAATACTTGAAGAAGAGCAAAAAATGGTAAGCATATTGGGGTATGGTTGACTGCGTAATACTCGTTCATGTACCAAAAATATAAAGGCAGATCGAGCCAAATTTGAAAGGCTAACAATGGAGTAAGTCTAGATATCGCTGATATTCTGATACATGTGGATACATGACTGTAAACATAAAATATATTATATACTGGAATATCTATTACAAGTCTTTACTTTCTAAAGAGCCGAGATTTAGTCCATCTTAACACTCTAACAGCTGTGGCTACTCTTATAACTTTATAGGAATATTAAATACCTCACAAGATCTACATTCCCACAATGCATAATGAACGTGTATTAGGGAACGAAAATAGGCAGCCAAGTAGCTATTATATTACGGACTCCGGCCACAATTTTCCTCATTTTTCGTCGACATTTCGTGGAAACTCAAGATTAGTCACTGAACGAAACGCTTTGCAACACTTTCGCTGCTCGACCAATTGGAATGCTATTCAAAGTATTTTCGCATTGGGAAAAAACCCCAATCCACTCACTGCGCCACCGGCCCTACCTCAAATACCGGCCAGAAATATATATATTTATGTAATTAAAATTGAAAGTGCTCCAAAAATGCGCCTAATATAAGCGGATGGACTACTTGGGTTCAATGGAATTCTACTCGGCCCAAAAGAATATTCATATTCCAAGGTCAAAGTTCATAGATACGCAATTAAATTTAACAATGGTGTATATATGTATGTATATGTATATATACATTTCACGAAACAATTTAACAAATACAAAAGAAAACTTTCAATTAAAACATGCCAAGAGCTGAGCAAAGGCAAGCAAAAGTATTATGAATGGGCTGAGGTGACTAAGGAATGCTCTGTTTATTGGTTTAGTCTGTTGAAATGGGGAACATTTTATTTATTTATTTTTATTGAACTGTTGATTAAATAACTTTAGGCGAGTTCTACCAAGCTGTAAATTTATTTAAAAATTTAATTCGACTGGCATTTAAAGGGCATCTGGATCTGAATCTGAATCTGAGAGATCTTCGATATGATGTAAAGAGAAATTTCCCAATGAAATTACTTGAGGGATTAAAATTTGATATTTTGATGTCTGGAGATTTCCAAGAGTATTTCTCATTTCGTGCTGTAAACTTACAAATTTTACTATTTTAAAGTTATTTATTATAAATATAAGCGTATGCTTAAACAAACTTTAAGTCTGCCTCTTTAATAAACCCATTCAAACTGTCGACAAGCAATATGAATATGAAAATATGAAAAAAAAGAAAGGGAAAAAAGGAGCTAACATTTGATATAAATATTTAATTTTGTCATATAAAATATGCAAAAGTTAAAGCTTGAATGCTCGACTTTTCAGCAGCACCTTTAGCGCCAAGTTATTTTTACGAGCTAGTTTGGCAGCAGACGAGAGAGAGAGAGAGAGAGAGAGGGGGAGAGATGGGAGGGGAGGGAGGTAGAAGTTTTCAAGTGTGCAAGTCGTTCAGTCAAACATTTTCAGTTCTTTAGCATATGCTAAATTGGCATCAACTGCTTTACAACAGCTAAGAACATATCTTTTATGGCTTGTTGTAGTTGGCAGTTGTCATTTGCCTGTTGCCTGTTGCCAGTTACCAGTTGCTAGGCATCAACATTGTCCTCCTTGGCATTGAGCTCTGAAGTTTGCGAAAGAAAACTCGGTGAGCTTTTTAGCATAATCGCAGCATAAGCCTACAAGAGGCGCCAACAATCACGAAATCAGGCAACTGATTTAATTAGCAATGGCCTAAATTAGCATGCTACTGAATTGCTTAAAGTGTTAGACTAGCATATATCCTCTATACGGCATAGTGACTTCAGTACAGGCTTAAGTTGACACAAGTCCTTAATCTATGCCAGATCTTGACTCTGTGCGTTGTCTCAGCACCTCAGTTAATTTTCCCTTTGAAACTTTTTAGGCAATTTAAACTTACAGGGTATGGCTTTAAGAGGCATTAAAGGCTTAGCCAGAGAGCGGAGGTGAAGAGACTGCGGTTATACAACTCTAACGACAGCTTGTTAATCAATGTCAGGTCCACCACAGTCCGCAGTCCAGAAAGACAAGATATTGAAAACATTCTTGGGCATTAGAGTTCAATAGCAATTCATTAGAATAATGGCGCTAATGGCCTGGTAAATATTGTGGCTGTACCAACATTTGCGAAACCAAAAACAAAAAAAAAACTTTCGCCCACAGCAACAGCAGCAGCAAAAAAATAAATAAATGAAGAAGAAGAAGTGGAGGAGGAAGAGGAAAGAAAATTAATAAAATAGCCACACAAATTTGATAAGCGGCAGAAATTAATGAGGCCAGCAGCGGCAAACTGTAACTGGAGTAGCAATAGCTGTTGCCAGTATCAGCCCTCATTTACTAAACCCAAACAAACCAAATACACCCCGCACCCCGCACCCCGTACCCCGCAAGGCAACAAACACAGATCTCATGCATATTCAATCATTAACTGGGCAGAAGCAGCTGTTGGCATTTGGCAGACACTAACACAGACGGAGTCACGCCCACACACACACACACACCATATCTCTGTCTGTCGATATATAGTTTCTATATTTGTAACAGTTGTTGCTCCTATGCTATTTATGCTGCCATGTGTGTTTGGCTTTGTTTACGCATCGTCATCTTTGTGTTTGGGTTTTTGGCGCTTTCGCTATTTGGTTTTCGCTATTTGTTTGCATTTCATTGACGCAAAGGTGTTTGCCTGGCCACCGCAACAAAACATAAATTTGCATTGGAAATTAATTCATATGGGTGGGGGGGATGCGTAAAGCCCTTGACAGTGGCTCGGCAGCCATCTATCATTAAGAATATATTGTCCCACGGGCCGTATGCGTAATATACTAAAAACTATGTTTCGAGTAGGGCTTTGGGTTGCGTTGCGTTGAGTTGGGTTGAGGGACTCGGCGAGTTAGTCTAGCTAAAAGCTTTAAGCAGCGAAGCGCATCGCTTGCTAGCTGCGCCAAGTCGACTATAACACATAACTCATATTACTCATACGCCAGAGCGTACGCTCAACAACAGCAGCTAGCAAATAAAATGCTATGTTTACAGGTAGCACGTTAAATATAAATATTTATGTTTATTTGGGTGCATGCTAGAAAGAGTGAGAGAGAGAGAGAGAGAGAGAGAGAAAGCAGTTGCTGCAGCTGCTGCATTGTCTAAGGCGTTTCGCTTCCACATAAACAAATGCACTTAATGACTTTCAAACTGATTGATTGTATTGTTAGTTTACTTTGTTTCAACAAGCAAAGCTTTTAAATTGTTTAGCGCTTCAGATAGTTAGATAGTTTGATTAAAAGGAAAACTTTACTGCAATCGAAATTTAGAGAAGAGGAGAAGTAGACATTGTTCGATTGGTATATGAGATCTGCTTCAGCTGCAAGGTATACCCTAGTCGGATACTTCCTTGAGGCATATATTAATGATGCCTTTTGACTAATCGCTGACCTTATCTCTTTGAGCAGCTGCTCCTTTCTATTCTCCAATGGCTAATTTGCAATCAATAATATATTTCCCATGTCAGATAAAGGTAGACACAGGACTTGCTTCTTCAACCTTTATCCCAGCGAATTCCCAGGTAAAGCACTTCAAAATTTCTTTAATATATGATCCAATTTACAAACAAATGAATCACATTAGGCACAGCATAAGGGTAAACTTAAGCAAAACAAACGGAAATCATAATGCTGCTCACACACTCACGCACTTTGATTAATTAATTAAATGGAAATCGTAAACAAAAACTGTTTTGGGTTAGCCAAAAAAAAGAAAACCAGAAGTACAAAAATTCATAATTAATTGCAGCAACAGCGAAAAATCGTTGTTTAAATTTGTGGCCAAAACGAAATGAAGAATATATAAATTTATATGCATGTATAAGGAGATATGAGAGCATTAAAAAAAGGTAAACATATTCGACAGCCAGCACGCACACATTTATGAGTCTAATAAAAGCCAAACAAACAGCAGCACAAACGAGCAGCAGGCGGCAAGCTCTACCTGTAGCAGGAAGCGAAAGCTAAGCAGCTTACTCAAGCAGGCAGCAGGGTGGGCAGGTGAGGCTAGGGACCAGCAACTGCTGCTTGACTTAGTAATTTCTGACATGATCAAGTTAAGCAAAGCAAATGACAAACGAGCGAGTTAGACGGACCCGGAGATGTTTAGCCAAACAGCTGCTTGAATAGAGATGCATCAATAGGATGAGCAGCAGCAGCAACAGCAGCAGCAGGTGCTGCAATTGCATTATCAGCAGCAACAGCTTTACTTTACCATAGTCTCCTGGCCCCTGGGCAAAACTTAACCTCACCTGGCTCTGACAGCGCTGACATTGTTGTACTTATGAATGCAATGTGGAAAAGGCAGCAAAAAAACAGCTAAAGCAAACATAAAACAGCATTGCTTTCTTTTAAATACCCTAGACACAAACAAGGGAAGCAATGGAATAGGCACGACTACTATAAGGTTACAGAGGTAATAAATTGGACTAGTTTGAGATGCCAATTGATAATAGTTTCATTCAGTGAACTCAGAAACTAGAAGAGAAATATAGTACATGAGAAGCAAAACTATTTGTTGAACTCTTTAATCTAAAAGTTCCAGAAATAATATCAATTTTCTCAATGATCTAGACTCTTGGTAATTCAACAATATTTATAGGGTATTCAGCTGCGATCGCATTCTCTTTCAGAATATTTTTTACAACAACTTAAAATTTAATTTGATATTGCAATAAAAGCTTTCACTTTGTTCAAACTTATCCCTTTGCATTTTTTCTCTCTTCTATTTTCATAATAACTTCCTGAAAATAATGAAAACTATGTGCGTGGTATTTCGTAGTGCTGCACTTATACCCTAGTTAGCTCTGCCTGTTGTGTTGCTGCGCTCCGGGCGATGGTTGTGGCTCCTCTATTCATTGTTTTCTTTCTTTGGTTGCATCGGTTTCTGCTTTCGCATTGTTTTGAGCCACCCTGGAGTCCATTATCCTTCATTCGTTCCATATGCAAGGACCAGGCAGGGCTGATGTTTTTTTTTTGAGTCTTATTGCCTCACGGCAATTTGCATATGAATCGGGACTGAACTTAAATTCTCTAGTCGCACGGCTCAGTTACAGCCAAGTAGCAGAGAGCGTTTATGTTGCTACAACAACTGCTGCATTTAATTAAAATTAGGTAGAGGTCCTTAGGCTGACTGCCCCCCTCCCCGCACACACACCCTGCAATGCAATGCACTTAAGTGCACACACGGCGTCTGTCAATGACTGTGCCTGGTGCCTGGTGCCTGGTGCCTTGGGCCCGAGAGCAAGGTCCGTGGTCCGAGGTCTGAGCCAGCGCCTTTGGCCCCGTCAAGTGCCCGATTTGGCAGCCAGCCAGAACGGGCGCCAGTTCCAAGTTGAAGGCAGCTGCCTCATCATTGATTTGTGTGAATGTCGACAGCTTTTTCTTATGCCTTTAAGATTATGCGAGAGAAGCAGGCTCTTACAATTTGCTCATGAATTGAATTTGAATTGCCAAAAGGATCATTTCATAAGGATATGAGATTAAAGTGAGTGCTCCTTCCCTTGCATGAACTTTACTTAAGTTTATAATATGTGTTTGGACTTAAGATCAACTTAAAAGTGAAATATAAATATGTTATTTTTATAGTTATTTTCATCGTAAGTCTAAGCAAACTGAAATGAAATTTACTTAAGTCTGAGATACTCCAAGCAAGTGAAGCCATGTTCGTCTATATAGTAGAGTATTTCATCTTCTAATCTAATCCCCTTTTCTACTCTCTCTTGCACTTGATTTATTTCTTTTTACCTTGTGCCTAGTCTCATACACATACACACACAGAGAGAATTTTGCCTATATTCCGTGCTTGGCACATTTTTGCTTTGCATTGCATTGCATCGCATTCTCAATCAACATTTCGCTGCTCAACTGACCCACAGCAGCTGCAAACCACTGACCCGCTGACTGACAGCCAATCCGGAACAATTTCAATAGTCGTCTGCCTGCTGCTTATTTGTATGCATGCCAAAAATGTTCCAAACTAAACAAACAGAATATTATTTTCGGTTAATTTTTGCGGCTGTTTGTTTAATTTCGAGCGGGTTTTATGAACTGCAGCAGTGGCCACAGACTGTGGCCAATGCATTTTGCATTCACTTAGCTGCACACACACGTCTGTATGTATGTATGTGTGTGTGTGTGTGTGTGTGTGAGTAGATCTAAATTAAAGCACATCACGTACGTTGAAAAGTTCAAGGACATCTGACCGTGGGGCTGCTGCACGTGGCGACAATGTCAAAGACATGAAAGAGGAATTAAGACTGTAGCTGGGATTAGCTTAAAGAATGCCAGAGCCATATAAGAGCTGCTGCAATCAGGTGATATAGGCCGCCTAATACTCGCTAGAATATGTGAAAACAGCTAAATTGGTATATCTGAATCTGTGTATGTGTATTTGTATCTGTGTATCTGTATCTATGTATCTGTATCTGTGTATCTGTATCAGGCGCGTATACAGGGGGGGGTTTTGGGGGTTCAAACCCCCCCCGAAATAGTCGGAAGCTCAACATCCACTCTAAAATTGAAGTCACTCCAGAGGATATTTTGAACGAAATGGCGAAAACAAGTCGGAAAATAGACATTCTTTTGTAGAAAAAAAATTTGAAATAAAGGTCATCCATTATATTATTAAATACGAATATGTGTATTTAATATTTGCTGAAAACCCCCCCCGAAAAAATTTTCTGGCTACGCGCCTGATCTGTATCTATGTATCTGTATCTATGTATCTGTATCTATGTATCTGTATCTATGTATCTGTATCTATGTATCTGTATCTATGTATATGTATCTATGTATCTATGTATCTGTATCTGTGTATCTGTATCTATGTATCTGTATCTATGTATCTGTATCTATGTATCTGTATCTATGTATCTGTATCTATGTATCTGTATCTGTGTATCTGTATATATGTATCTGTATCTGTATCTGTATCTGTATCTGTATCTGTATCTATGTATCTGTATCTATGTATCTGTATCTATGTATCTGTATCTATGTTTCTGTATCCGTATCTGGATCTATGCTGATATACTCTTCTCACTTCTCTGAACAAGTGTAAGCATATTGGCCCATCATAGCATAAATGTATTTAGCAGCAAGTGTCTTTCACGTTGTGCGTGTCCAGCGTAACAAGTTACGCACAATACTACACTCTACTCTAATTCCCTCCTCCCACGTATCTCCCTCACTATCTTTCTTTGTTTCGCCCTCTCTCTAATTCGGCATGAATTGAGATATGCAACAAAATCTAATGAATAAATTAACGCCCTCCATGCTCGATTAGGTTCTTCTGGGGGGCGACCTTTAAACGCACATCGAATACAACATTATTCAATTATTAATTATAGAAATGAATGGCAAAAACGAATTGTCTAACCTTTATCAATGAGTAATTACTGTAGCTGCCACAGAGAACAACATGCCACAAGAGCAGCAGCAGACAACTAATTAGCGGCGTGTTCTCTCCAATTAGCCACAGATTAAATTCAATGTGGCTTTGCTTTGTTTATGGTTTTCCTATTGATTTGAATAATTGATCAGCTTATGCACGAAGAGATACCCTAGGCAACTAATATTTGACGAGTTCTTAAACTCGGTTTTAAGCATACGTAGGATGCATTATAGTAAAATTTTCAATATATGAAATGAAGTATGAAATGATCAAATATTATTATTATTATAATATTGATTAATGTGAATGGCTAATGTTCATTTTTTTTAATGCTTTATTAGCAACTCCAACAGCATGTTAATATCAAGAGCTTTGCCAACTTTTATCCACCATTGATGTAAGGGAAGTTTGTCCCAACTTTGAGCGTTAGTTAACCCACAAGGGCAACAGTCAGAACTAACACATAGTCGACACATAAATCACATAAGCCTGTGTGCCCAAGCCAGCTACATCAAGTTTGTGCTTAACTAATTGCTGCTACAGACCGCCGAGTCGCTGCCTGGAAATCCTCAACTGAGCACCTGCTCTTGGCACCTGTCCGTGCCGTTAAGCCGCAGCTAAAAGCGAAACTTGTGTAAAATGCATTTTTATTTTGCTCATGTGCTCCCAGCTGAGGTTTATATCCGTGCCAAAGGGGTTAATGTGAAGCGAAGAGGGAAGTATCTCTTCCGTACATAAATACTTGATTAGTTGGAAAAATATGCTTTCATTAGAAACTACTCTATAGTCAAATGATATATCAAAAAGGTAAATATTATATATACGAATAGAGCTAAATCTATTGCAGGGTATTTCATCTTCGATATTTTGGGCATAGTTTCTGTTCTCCATTTTTATTAAATTTGACAAACTAATTTACTAGCTCATTACGTATACTTAATAATTTATAGAATTCATATGAAGCATACGCAAAGCTAGCCGCAACACTGAAACATAGTTCATAGCGAAAACACACCCACACACATATACGCACCACAACTGACATGAGCAATGGCAGACAGTGAACCGCAACAGCAACCACCGAAGGAAAAAACTGACTAAAATCCACGTGAAAGCCAGTGAAATGTGTGGCACGTGGCCTTTTGCAGCGGCAACTGGTGGTGGCAAATAACGCGTATGCAGCATGCAACAAAATTAAATAATTAAACGCTGCAGCATATGACTTAACTAAGTCCGAGCACAATTCAGAAAGACAAAGCCAAAGTTAAGGCCAAAGCCATAGCCGAAAGCCTAGCCACTGACCCGCTGCTCAAATTAAGTAAGCTTATACAAATGATAAACTCATAGATAGTCTGCGCGCAACAAAGACAAGTTGTGGCCGTAGCTTAACAAAAGAAATAGCTTGGCAGACAGACAGAAGCAGAGGCAGATATGCAGATACAAATGTATTTAAGCAGATATGAACATGGAAGAGCAGACAGACAGAAAAGATGCACAGACTGATAGAAGAGCCGACATTTAATTGTATGAGCAGACAGATGCAATCGTCTATATAGGTGCGGCTCTTCTATATGTTGAGCTATTCTTATGCAAAAGAAGTATTTAGAGTAACTAAAATGATCAAGTTTTAGATACTTACACCAGCAGCACTTAAAGATGTTGATGAGTAGTTTGAAAAGAACAAAGACCAAACAGACAAAGGGATAAGAAAAACAAAACCATTTGAGCCAAAGTTTCCATTTTCAATGGGTTCAGGGTCTGAATCGAACTCATTTCTTTACATCTAGAATAATATATATATATATACATATATATATATATGTATTTATCTCTTTGAGATCATTAAACCCAACTTATCATCTATGGCATGTTAACTTTTAGTTCATAAATAGCTGTGCGACCTCTGATGGACAGATAGATAAATGGATCAAATCGAATAAAAGGTAGGAGTATTTGACATACATATATTATATATAGATGTGGCTTTTATCATTCCAATTCAATAAAAAAGTAGGTCCATTCACAACTAGAATATAACCCACTCTTACATACTCTGGAAATGCTGAGACATTCGAATATATAGGATACAGATCGTGATCTGATCAGTGATGCTTAATAGCTTCTTTCGTTCCAATCCCAAGCTAAGCTTCAGTATATTCCACTCTTACTCTCTTCCCATACCCTATTCAATATACATATATAAACAAACAATCGAAAGAGTGTCACACATATACAAAATATACAGCTTTAGCTCTTCACATTCACTCGAGTCTCCCTCATCACAGCTAGAGTATACCCCACTGCCCACACTTACAGGGCATTATCGGGGAATGAGAATTAATGTGTGGCTTTTGCATACCTGTCTAATGGGTCTGTTGTTGCGGCAGGTGCCGGCACGTCTGTTGCCACTAAGTATGCAGCGTTATCGGCAGCGTCGCTGCTCGTGACTGCTCCACGATACTGCTACTGTTCACGTTTCACTTCACTTCTTCGCGTTTTTATATTTTGTTGGGAGTTTTTGTTTTTTCGATTATTTATTTTTACATTTTAGAACATTTCTTATTACTCAGCTTTTGTGGCGGCAAATGAAAAGCGCGTTTAAATGAAAAATATCCCAAATAATTATAATAAATACTTTTTACAGGCTCCTCCGTCGGCCCTCGTCGCGAGCTGTCGAGTGTTTTTTTTTTCTCTCGCTGCTTATTTTGTTTCTTTACTGTTTGTTTTGGGTCGACGCAAAAGAAGGTCTTGTCTTAACAGAAAAAAAAAAATACTTCCCTTTTTCACACACACACACTCACTCACTCACACGCACGCCCACACTTTTTGTGTGTTCTTTGAAAAAAAAGGGAAAATTTAAATTAAACTGATTTGTTGCTGTTGTCGCTTCAATTTTTGCTGCTGCTGCTGCTGTTGCGGCTTGACAGCTTTTTTTTATGCCTTTTTGTGGTTGGATTTTGTTGTTGCTGTATTTTAAATTACAAATGACAGCTGCAAAAGAAAACAGAAATGAAACGAAACAACAGTTAACACTTATTTAAATGCGAATGCAAGCCGTTTCCAGTCAAGGTTTCTTTTTGCATATTAATCATACGCCCTGATGTCCCTGCCTCAGTCGCCTTCATTCCGTTGCCAGCTGTCTCTTGAAAGGCATCACAATTATGCAAATCAAATTAATTTGTTGCTTATTAGTTTGACCCACTGTTCAGCTGCAATTAAGGGCGCCAGTGCGGTGTGGGCGTGGCCCAGACACTGAGCACAAAAAGAAAAACATTTACTGCAATTTGCATGCGAAATGCTTCATGCAATAACATAAAGACAGACGGACGGACGGACGGACGGCGCAAGTAAATGATTGTGTGTTGGCAAATTTGTTGTGTTGGCTCATAAACACGCCATAAACCCATCAATATGGCGCCACGCCCACGCCCACACCAGTAGCAGTGTTGTGGGCCAATAGGCCAATATAGGCAATCAGGCGCCAAAGCAAAATCAACGCAAATTGAAGCCAAACAAAAAAAATTAAAAATGCAAAAATCGAAATCAAAGCCCAAAAGAGGGTGAGAGAGAGAGAGAGGGGGGAGAAACGAGAATTAGGTACGTCAAATTAGAAAATAATGCAAACGAAAAAAAAAATATATAGAAAATTGAAAGCAACAACAACAAATTGATAAATATTATGAAACAATTTTGTTGTTGTTGTTGTTGTTGTTATTGTTGCTGCTGCCACTTGAGGCGGAAGTGCGCCGCAGCTAACAACAAAAGCCGCAGGAGCTGAGCTAAGGATGCAGCAGCAACAGTAGCCGGATAAACCAAAGCAAAAGGCATTGATAGAGAGAGCGAGAGGGAGGGAGAGAGAGGGGGAGAGAGTGGGAGAGAGTGGGAGAGAGTGGGAGAGGTAGAGGCGAGCACTTGCTTGAGCTGGCATTGTTATGACTGCTGTAATACGCTTTGCGAGGAGATTACAATGTCTGATTACTTTGTTATTAATAAATACAAAAGCGTGCCACACACACACACACACAAGTACAGAAGCACACCTATACACACACACCCACACACACATGCATGCATGTACACGTTGTGGCAGCCGCGGGCAACGGCGCGTATACGCGATTTTCATTATCTGTTCTATGTGGCTGTGGCTTTGTATGCCAAACGTTTATTAATAAACCTAACTCTGTGTGTGTATGTGTGTGTGTGTGTGTCACTGTAACAATACACAGCAGCAACAATAACAACGGGGCACAGGTAAATGCAGTTTGTTTAATAAACCAAATACTATATACATATATAAATGCGAAAACTATATTCAATTTCTGAGCCATCAATTTGTTTATTTATTGCTGTTTGTCATTGAGCCAAAATAACCAACTGTAACTGTAAATATATATAAACATAGATGTGTGTGTGTGTGTAATATAAGATTTAATTTGATTTGTGCACAATTTAATTGCATTTTAATTGCAAATGTTGTGAAAGTTCGCTTCCAAGTTTCAATTTAATTGAGCGTTAAATTATTTTTAGCTTCAGCATTTTTTGCGTCTTTTAAAATCGATTTATGTATATTATATACACATTTATAAATATTTAATTCAATTATATTACAGTTATGTTTGCTTTAATCTAATTATAATAGCGCTTTATGTTGTTTACTTGTTGTTTTCGTTTTTTTTCCACATTTAATTAAAATTCTCTTTTTGCATTTTTGTTTCATGTTTTTTATTTGCACTTTATTTTATTTTGTTTATTGTTTATATATACATTTATGCATTCATTTCTTCGCTTCAAGAGCAGAGTGGCATAGTTAAAATTCTTTTCTTTATATTTAGTTTTGTTTTTCAAATTATTTAAAGCATTTGTTTACTTTTTATACCCTGAACCCATTCAAAATGGAAAATCAGGGTATAATGGTTTTGTTTAAATATGTATATGTAATAGGCAGAAGGAGGCGTGGCAGACCCCACAAAGTATATATACTCTCGATCAGGGTGACGAGCTGATTCGATTTAGCACTATTTGTCTGTCTTTTTCTTCTAAGTACTTATTTCCTTTACGTACTTCCTCTATGTAGTTCCTCTACGTAATTCCTCTACATAGCTCCTCTTCGTCTTTAATGCTTAGCTGATCGATCACACACTCTGCTTCACTCTATTGCGCTGACCCCCAGCAGGCCTGGACGACTGAAGACTGACTGAAGAAATGCTGCAGCTGCTGCCCTTTATATAGGGCCACTTTTACTCAAGCACTGTCTCTCAAATTTAGAGCTCGACGGCAGGCAGAGCTCGTTGCAGTCGAGCTTCAAGTGAGCAATGGGAACGCTCTCTGCTGCTGTGAGCATTCTAGCTTTATTTTACCTAAATACAAATACCAAATGAGAACTGCTGCATACACATAGACAACTTTAGTGATCTTCTGCACTTGTTCTCTCCCTGCTTTTACTTTTACTCAAGTACTGTGTCTCTCAAATGCTGAGCCCATGCCTGTTTATGTGTGCGTGCCTATGCGTGTCTATGTATGTGTGTTTGCGTGCGTGTTTGTGTTTCTTTTGTAAGCAGAATGACGCGAAGAAGGGTGCAGGGGATTTCCTAGTCGAGCAGTCTCGACTAGAGCTTTTATACTTGTTTTTTTAGTTATTTATTTCCCTTTGCATTCTCTACTCTATTCACGCTCTGCTAAGTGGAATGTTTGTCCTGCTGTTTCACTGTCTATGAATAGCACAAGCAGAAAGCGCTTTTCCATCTAGAGACTTGCAATTTGAAGCTTGGAATTGCATTGCAGCTGAAATCCTGGCTAAGGGGCGTTTGCTATCCCTTCTATAAACACAATTGTTTATGCAAATATTTAAGCTAATATTAACTAGTGGATATATGCGTATATATGTATGTATGTATATCCATATAGACTTATGCAGCTACAATATAAACAAAGATCAGTTGGCTTTGCTATTGCATCACTGTTTACCTTAAATTACAAGTAGACGTAACTGAAGCACAGTTAATCGGAAAACAAGAATTTGTATAGTCTGAGCTCATTTCGTGAAGAAGGCGTGGCAGACGCTAGACCTACATAGGAACAGCTAATTTGATCGCGGAATAGTTTTATTAATTATATTAAGTCTGACTTCTACATTTCCATGAATAATGAATTTATTATTTGAATCATATTATTTCATTTATTTTCCATCTATATTTTAATTATACATATATATAATTTTTCTAACAATTTTTTTTTGTTAAATTTATATTCCATATATATTTTAATTATTTATATATATTTTCTAATTATATATATATTTTTTTAAATTGATTTTCTTCACTGCCTGCTAATTCCACATATATTTTATAATTATTTATATATTTTTTCTAATTATATTTTCTTTTTATATATTTTTTTCACTTTCGTCCAGTTTCTATTTAAGCTATCACTTAGTTTACACTTTAGATTGTTTAACAAACTTGGTAAATTTATTGCCTCAAAAGTCGTTTCATATAAGTAAATATTTTTATTGACTGTTAATATTTAATATATGAATTTTTATTTATTTATTTTTTTATTTTATTTATTTATTTATTTTTTTTATATATATATATATATATTTTTTTTTTTTATATGTTCACATTTATTTTCAGTGTTAATATTTAATAAACGAATATTTATTTTCCTTTTCAGTATATGTTTCAAGTTTATATTGTTTCATTCTCTGTTTGAGTTAAACTGTTTTATGTTGCGCACTGAATTCATGTCGTTTATATTTTATGCAACTTTTCAAAACTTTTGCTGTTGAATTAAACTAGTTAATATATTTCTATATAATATTTTAAGCTTTAATAAACAGCTATATATATTTTAAATCATGTTAAATTTACGGCAGTCAAATATTTGTTCACTGCTTCATTTTATACTCATTAAATTTAATACAACTTTTTATAATATTTCCACATTTTGTTTAACTTTAGATTCCCATTAATTGTTTATTAAAATTAAATTATTGAAATCAGTTTAAAATTGTAATTTTCTTTGCTGTCGGCTACCTTGTTTCGAAACCCCAACGTTTTTCACTTTTCACAACGAATTTTCTTGTGCCGCTCGCATTCGCTGTCGGAGACGTTGAAACCGCAACTGAGTTGAATTTTCCGATGTGCCTGCCTTTTATGCGCTTTTCCTGTCGGCTTCGTTCAATGTTGAATGCTGAAACGAACCTAACGAAGCTTTTTCGCTTAAAGCTTTTCCACATTCAATTTCCATTTCCATCGCCTCGCTTGCGACTGTTTACAGGTGTTTGTTTTGGCCAGCCCCGAACCGAACAGAGCAGAGCTGAAAAGCAACGAAACAAACTCCTTTGGGCCAAGCTGTGGTGCTCTTTAAATTTTCGACAGAGTTTTTCATTCTTGTGCTCGCCTTTTCATTTTCAAGCTTACGCTTCGTTAGCCGCAACATTTTGTCTTGTTGCTGGCCTGTTGCAGGCAACAACTGTGCGCCACTTGTTGCACGCTGCCAAAAATTTGTCAGGCAATTTATAAAGTTTGATGCCCGATGCTTGGCCACAATTTATCAATAATTCAACAACAAGAAGCACGAAATATCCATTTATATTTATATTTATGTTTATGCTCATGTTTATGGCTGCTTTCAAGCACAATAAAGCAGACAGCGAATTTACCATTGGAAATATGCGTAAATTGAATGCTCTACAAATTGAGGTAGATCTTGCCTTCATGCTGAAGTTGACTCTGTCAAGACAAGAGCTCAGTTCATATAGAACTTGGCTAAGCTAAGCATGGCAAACTGAGTAAGAAAATCAAACTACCCGCTGTAGGGTATTAACATGCAACGACAACACTTAAAACAGGCGATGACTTAATCAAACGTTTGGAAAATTGTTGAATTATTGAGAGCAAGCTAGAAGGTGAGAACGAGAGAGAGAGAGAGAGAGAAATTGAAGCAAAACTTGAAACATGCCTAATCAATATATGTTTAAGACAGTTGGGTAGTCGATCGAAAACAAAAAGGCACACACATTCACACACACACACGCACACACACACACACACAGACATCCTGTGACAGCGCAAGGATTGTGAAGCGACAACAAATCAATTGTGAAGCCACACGAGAAAAAGGACAACGGAAATGATGAGACACGATGTGGGAGAAGACAAAAAGCAAAAGCTGATGACGATGATGACGTGGCTGGCTGATAATGATGTGGAGCCAAAGGAGCCGTGAGGAGTAAATGCCACAACAGTGGCAAACCGAATGAAAACGTTTTTCTAATTTCCTGTCATCAATATCAAATGAAATGTTATGGCGCACACATCAAATATCCCCTTAGACGCCCGCGTGCTGCCTGCCAACACGTCTAATTGAGTTGTGTGCGAATGTCGCGTATTTATAGACAATTCCTTTTATTGCAAGTAAACCGAATTCGCACATATAACATATAACAATTGCTGATTAATATACATATACTATATATATATATATATATATATACTTAGAACCTTAGTCGCCTGATCGCACGATAATGATAGCCATCATCCAGCAGCGCCGCAGTTTCCTCCTCGTTCTCCGGCACCGGTTCGACGGCCACCGCATTGTCCTCCAGCGGCGGCAGATAGGCCTCGGCGGTGGGCGTTAGATCGGGTATGACATTGGGCGTGGCATAGTGATAGCCATCGGCCTGCAGCAAGCCAGCTGGCTCCACAATATCCTCATGGGTTGGCGCCTCCGTTTCCTCCACTGATGGCTGCTCCGTGGTCGTGATGGCAGCTGCCTCCGTTGTGGCCAACTCGTTGGCTGCTGTTGTTGTGGGTGCAGCTGTCGTTGTTGTTGTTGTTGTTTCTGGTTCACTTGTTGTTTCAACTGGCGGCAAGTACTCGTTGCTGGGTGGCAAGTACTCATGCGGTGGCGTCAAGACATGCGACAATGTGGCCGCATGCTGTTCCACGGGCGGCAAATAATTGCGACTGGGCAGCGGTGGCAACACCACAGGTGGCAAGTACTCCAGCGGCAGATGTGAGACATCGCGACGCGGCCGCAAGGCACTGGCATTCACGCTGACACCAGCCGCCACAGCCAGCAGCAGCACCGGCAGCAGCAACATCGGCAGGTTGGCACTTTGCTTCATCTTCAACTGTAAAATTTAACCTTGATCTAGCTCTGGCCGCTCTGTTTATGTCCGAGTTTAACACTTACCATATCAGCACTATATGGAGGTCTGGGCTGGGCTGGGCGTGTGCGTTTGGCTTGTTGGGATGTTGCGTTATGCAGTGTCTTTTCGAAATCACTTTGGCTATTTATATGAAAAATTAGCAAGGGTTTGCCAAAGACTCGACGCGTTCGATTCGAACAGCAAATCGAGCAGAGCGCAGAGCGAAGAGCGAACACGAGCTATCGAACCGGAATCTCAATTAAACATGCGTTTCAATTTTGTTGCTGTTGCCTTTGTTGTTGCTGATGTTATTATTGCGTTTGATTGCATCGAAAACATTTAGCGCACAGGCGATATCTTCCGCTAGCTGAGCTGTTGTTTTAGCTGCTTTAAAGCTCAGAGTTGTGTAGAAGAAAAGAAAAGAAGCTACTAAGAAGCTAAGTTGCATTAGACGTAAGATGAAATCAGACTTTTATTTGCAATCAAAATAGCAATAAATTAGCTAATGTATGTACATATATATTAATAATTTAAGTAAACGAATTTTCTGCTGACGGTGCTTGACTCGATGTCTAATTAATTAAAGCTGCTAGGTCTGAAGACGAAGAGCTGAAGTCGAGAACTGCGAGAACTTTTAGAGAAAATCAGCGGGAAAATTATTTAAATAATTGTATTATTAACTATAAGAAGCAATATACATCTTAGCTTAAATTTGAGGCCATAACATAATTAAATATTTGCAGTATTTATTTTAATTTTTTTTTTTTAATTTTTCCTTTGATTTGATTTCATTTCATCCAGAAACTTTTGATCAATTTAGCCTTTTTATATATATTTCCAAATAAATATAATTCTTACATATATTTGGCAAATTTTATATTTATCCTAACTACATCAGACAAGTTTCTCTCACTTTAGCCTTTTAAGGCTTATTCAAATAAAATAAAAAATACTTTTTAAATATTTAGTCACCTATATAAATATTTAGGTTGGCTTATCTATTTGGCATGTATATTTACATTTACATTTACTAATTTCTGTAAACGTTTTGATCTGTTTCTAAAATTTGTGTTTTTTCTCATTTTAGCTTATATATATTTTTTTCTTATTTATTTTTATTTTTTTATTATTATTTTTTTTATTATTTATTTTTATTTTTTTTTTTATTTTTTTTTTGTTATTATTTATTTTTTTATTTATTTACTTTTTTAATTTATTTTTTTTATTTTATTTATTTTTTATTTTTTATTTATTTATTTTATTTTATTTTATTTTTATTTTTTTTTTTTAATAATATTAAAAATAAATACGAGTAGTTTTTATTATATTTTTAGCTATTTTTTTAAGCCGGCCTTTATAATTGCTTGACCATTTCAGGTCGTCCCAACTTTAACTAGTTTGTAGAATTCATGTTAAGTTTCTTTAAGAAACTAATAAAAAGCTATGAATTCATTTCATTCACATTTCATTCAAGCATAGTTATATAGCTATATTTATAGCCAATATTCAATTTCATTTAGCCATAATTTAAATAGCATTTCAATTCGGCCATTTCATGCTCTCAATCTCTCGCTCTAGACCGTTCCTCCATGGTCTAGACGCCAGCTTCAAACCTGTTGCAACTGAGTTCGATCGAGCCGATCTCTTTTTGTTGGATGCTCGTCATGACATGGTCATCGATGGCATGGTCATTGGCATTAGTTTCTTGAACCAGCGAGCGCTTCTTAAGTGTTGCCAACAACTGTTTATCTATTTGACTTGAGCTGCGTTTGTTTGCCGAAGAATATTTCGCACTCAATTTAAAAATCTGTCAATATTGTTTTCAATTGTTTTTTTTACCTTTGGCGCACATTCTACAAATATCAGTTTTGATGAGCGTAACCGAAACCGAAAACGAAACCAAAACTGAAACCGAAACTGAAATGCTTATAAATAAATTCAATGTCCCGCAAACAAAACGAATTCAATGTCAAATGTA
The DNA here is from genome assembly GCA_035045965.1 of Drosophila aldrichi. Taxonomy (NCBI): domain Eukaryota; kingdom Metazoa; phylum Arthropoda; class Insecta; order Diptera; family Drosophilidae; genus Drosophila; species Drosophila aldrichi. The sequence goes on from JAWNOM010000501.1 coordinate 12,755,184, forward strand.
AGTTTTTGTTGGAGCAGGCCTCTGCAAGGCCCTCTAATTACAAGTTCAAGATGATGCGGCATTTTGTGCCGTCTGTGGGTCAGAGAACTGTCACGATCTTCTGCTACATCAGTTGCATCATGACGTGGAATTAAGAAACTTATCACACTTGTGCGGCACGTTGACGTCTGGCTATAAGCGGCTTACAGACACGTAGAAAAAAAAGCTAAAAAATCAAAGCATAAGAAAATGCTAGGAGAGCAAGGGGGAGCGGAGTGGGGGAGCACAGACAATGCACACAATTTCAATCAAATGCATTAAACCAAGCTAAGCTGTCACAAAATCCATCAAAAAATATTATTTCTATATAAACTAAGCACACACACACACAAACACACACATACATGCATACACACATACGCATATCTATGAAAAACGCCTTTAACTTTGTCCGATTTCCGCAATTTTCAGCGCGTGGCAGCCAAATAAAGCGAGCGAGCGAAAAAAAATAAAGCAAAAAGTTACAAAAAATAGCCAAAAAAATGAAATCGAAAGCATATACCATTTTTTCTTTTTTTTTTCCAATGTGCTGCCCCAGCTTGCCCTGGCTCAACGCGTACTCAAATTCAATGTAATTTCTTTCCTTTTTTCTACTATTTTGTGTGTGTGTGTGTGTGTGTGAGTTGTTCTTGTTGTTGCAGGATTAGTAGAAATTGAAAACGCTGCCAACAACGCTTCGTGCCACCTTCTCAAACAACGCACAAGAGTGCTTGTGCTTAATAGAAACGGTATATATGTATATACATACATATAAAAAATCAGAAAATATTTAGTTAAAATATTTAAACTCAATAACAGCTAACAGCCTGCTCCTGTGGCAGAGTCTGATTCGTCACTGAAAATTTTCGATGCCAAATCGAAAATAAATTCCACGCAAAAAAAATCGGAAGCAAAAACTGTGTGCTCAATTGAATCTGTGACCACGCGAACAGCAGCAAAGATAAATAAGCAAAACCAAATATATATATACATATGTATATTTCGAATTCATGTATATATATAATAGAGCGCGAGAGATTGAAAGGCTGCCAACGTTGACATGGAAAACGCATGCATCGCAATGGCACTACAAAGGACAAACATGCGAATCACTAGGCAGGCAAAAAAAAAAAAACAGATATATATACATACATACATATGTATACATATATGCATATATGATAGGTAGACAACGTTTGGCAATGCACTAGCTGCATATAGACAAGAGTGCTTTACCATAAAGAGAAACAAGCTGTAAGCCAATCAAGGTATCAAAATGTTTACCCATAAGCCTCTTCAATTTCGTTTTTAAAAGGTAAACTGAAACGAGTCATAAGTGGAAATATTTAATAGCTCAAACAGTTACAAATTGAGACTAGTAAAGAATATAAAACAAATCAGATTTATCATGATAAGCCAAACAAGTTAAAGCATCTTAACCCATATATCACAAAATATAGAGAAACTTTTCAATATATACATATAAATAATATAAGTTATAGTCATCGTATTTTACGCTCAATTTATTATTTTATTATTAGTATTATTATTATTCTTGGTTCAGTCAATGCAAACTCTCAACATATTATATTTCGAATAGCACTCACAAGCTGAGTCCTTTTAGCTACGACAACGAAATATTCATAACTTGGCCTGGAACTCGAGCAAAAACCACTTAGACAACTTGTGGGGGGGATAGGGAAAACCAATGACTGCTATTAGCTCACATTCTAAACACAAAAAGCTGCATACAACAACTTGTATGGGAAAAGTTAAGCTCAGATATCTTTATTAGCTTAAACAAGAGTTTATTTTTAGCCAATTGCTTATGTTATATATGAAGTTGTTCTAGCCCAGTAGAGTAAATAACTATAGGAGAGAGGCGTATGTATTAAATTAGCCTCGCAACTAACATATGGATAGAGGTCTGTTTAGATCAACTCAGTTTTAATTAAGGATCGTAAACTTTATAGATTGTAGATGTCTTTCTGTATACAAGCCGAGGACAAATTCTTATTTTTAATGGCTTGACTTAGTTCTGTAGTATTACTATCATAATAGCTATATGCTAGAACTATCTGATGGATGATATATTATGGAACTATAGAGATCCAGTTTGTTCTTGAGATTCCTAGTTAAAAATCTAAACATAGTATCATGATGCTATACTAGATATAATGGCATAGAGATTCCTGTAAATACTCTATGTAGACAATCATATATTTATTGTATTGTATATATTTTTCTACATATCTACTAAATTGTAGAAAAATATAATCTCAACACAATCCAAATTCCATAATATTTTCTAGCACTTTTCTAGGAAAATATTTCATTAAAATCAAATAAAATTTATCGCCGTCTAGACATACGAAATTCTTGTTTTCAATTTACACTTATATTTAATTTGAAAAATAATCTTTTATATTTTTGAAGAGCATCATAAGAGATTCAATATTTGATGCGAATATTTTGGGCACAATTTACGTACGCATTCGAAATGCCACAGTCAACAAATCAAATAATCGAAAGAGTTGTCACTTGATTTGCATGCGTGGCATGGCTCGTGCGCTGTGTGGCAGCTGTGTGTGGCACAGCGCACAGATAACATAGAGTAGAGAGAGAGGGAGATAGCGAGAGAGCGAGAAATGTAATCACTTCATAAAATATGCAACAGTTGTGGGGCACAAACATGGGGCAGCAAACAAACAGGCAGCAAATTAGACGCAGCTCACGTGACTCTAACTTTAACACATTACGCTCCAATTACGCGCGTGGCAAGCTGGGCGGGCTGCTATAGGCGTGGCACATGTGTGTGTGTTTGCGTGTGTGTGTGTATGTGGGTTTTGCTTTCTGCATAATAAAATCAGTCGCAGCTTGTCGCCTGGCACCGCCTTAAGCTGCCACAAAGCAACTGCAAATGCAATGCATACTAAACAGCGACAAGCACTTGTGCTCACTTATGCAACAGGCAACTTGCAACATGCGGCAGCAGCTGCTATGCATACACACTCGTGTGGGCGTGTGTGTGTGTGTGTGTGTGTGAGTGGCTGTGTGTTGAGCTTAGGCAAAGCAATTTGCTTGCAACGACAAAAAGTCAAAGTCAAAGCGCGCTTCGAAATTTAATTACAACTTGAAGGCTTTCCAAATTCCCTAAATATGAGCTACAGTCGGGCATAGACGACTATGGAAATACCCGCTCAGATTACATATTGAAAGACCGATTCGATTTGTTCATATAAAAACTGAGCCAATGATTCCCACCTCAATTCTAATCTTACTTCGATTCGAATCCTACCTCAAGTCGAACTCAAAGTCCGACCAGCAACTCTTATACTACTACTCTTATACTCCCATATACTTCTAAATACATCATAAATGTCTCTATCATATCATTCAACACAATTTCTCTTAAAGCTCTTAAGAGTGCAATCCAATATCGCCTTCTTCGCACCGCCGGCAGTGCATAACGGGGAAAAAAAAGGGGACTCGCAGCTCGGATTATTTATTATATTTCAGTTGCTGCTGATTTGCTGCGTTTTTGCTTTTTGGAAGCCTTCGTCCATTGTCAAAGTCAATTTAATTGTCTCAATTAAGCGCTAAACGCTGTCGACAACTCCGAGCCGTGAACCCAAATCAAGCCAAGGTCATGGGGGAAGACAAATGGAACTGCGACCAGACTGGGATTGAGGATTGGGTCCTAGGGTTGGCTCTGGTGGTCTGGGTCTCTACTCTCGCCTTCATTGTCTCCATTGTGGCATTCCGGGCAGCAACCGCTTTTTCCGACTTAATAATCAAGTGACTTACTAAAAAGTTAACGCAATTTTGTGGCAACTTCAAAAGTTTGCCGCAACTCTTTGGGTTCCAGCTATTGTTGCGCGCCCTCCATCCCCCTTCCCCCTCGCCATCGCCCTCGCCCACTCCCCTTTCTCCCCCTCTCCTGAATCTCAAGCTCGTTCTTTGTTTTTGCCACAGAGCACATTTTCACGCACAGTTGAATGCACTTTTTGTGCTGTCCTCCGGACTGCTGAGAAATGTTTGGCGTGAAATTGCGCAGGTGTTACGCGGAAGCAGGTGGAGCTGGGTGGGCACACAATGGAGACGCGTTTATGATGAGACATGAATAGAGTCTTATGAATTTATAGCATTAGCTACTGAGGCAGCCCGTGGCACAGGGTGGCGAGCCTGTCAAAACAACTGCTAAATTCATTTGATGGGATTAACTACCGTAACGCCCTGTGCACAGGGTGGAGATCCCAATGGAAGATAATCTCAGTTGACTGGAGAGTTAAGTTTAAAGAGCTTTAGTGCATTAACAGTTAAACGGGTACATATTTAAGTGACACCCTGTGCACAGGGTGGCTGGTATTAACGAAATCTAATCTCAGTTGTATCTAATATTAAGTGGGAAATGCTTTTATTTTATTGATTGTTCAGTTAAGTTATGTGACACCCTGTGCACAGGGTAATCTTTGCGCTAAACATCAAACTCGTCTGCTGTGTCATGTGACGTATACGTAATTTGCTTGCAAAATAATTAAAAAGCAACACACGCAAACATTTACCCGCACTCTACCCCACTGTCATTTTGATAATTTTACACTTATTTGCGCATAATTTTCCAACGCTACATAATCAGAAAAATAAAAGTAGAAAATTGCGCTCTGAACCCCAAAAATTGAGCAGCGCATGTAAAATTCAACAACGATGCAGTAAAGCCAAGAGCAGGGGAAGCAGGGGCGAGGGAGGAGGACGGAATGCCTGGTCGGTCAGTCAACAACATATTTTGATGTGCAAATAGAGGAAATTGTACAAATATTAAACGGATATAGCCTGCGGCGTTGACTACCCGATTTGGCGGGTTCAAACTGAGCTGAGCTGGAAGAGAGAGAGGGAGTGAGAGAGGGTGGGAGGGAGAGAGGGATCGTGACCGAAAACCGCGTGCTCTGATGCGACAGAATAGGCTAAAACTTTAATGCCAGTGAAGGGAGATTGATGTGTGGTGGATGAGGAATATGCATGTGTATGTGTGTGTGTGTGTGGGATGTAGCTGAAGTGTATGTGAAGTACATGTGTGTGTGTGTAGCAGTTGGCCACAGAATTTGCTCATTTTGCGCCTTTAAGCTGCTAAAGCTGCGGCCAGGCTCAGGTGTAGAGTGTGTGTGTGTGTGTGTGTGTATGTGTCTCTGTTAATGCCAGCGGTTGACGTTTATAATTTTACACCGAAACTAATTATATTAACTTGAGAGGCAATGCCAGCTCAACCGAATCAGTTTACGTAATGCATATGTAAGTGCGCGCAGTGTGTGTGGGCTACCTGTGCATGTGTGTACCTGTCTCTCTCTGTGTGTCTGTGTGTGTGTGTGTAATGTTACAACATAATAACAAGAATGGCACTTGGATTGTAATTTCCAATTAAGCTCAATTTAATGCCCAGCAAGGCGAACAAATGTAAGCACAATGAACGGCAACTGGAAACCTGGACACACAGTCTGATCTCTGTCCAGGGGAGAGTGGAGGGACGGAGACTAGAAAAGAGAAAACAGGAAATAGCAGAGGAGTACAAGTACAACCAGAAGCAATTGCCATTTCCATTGCCAATGTCATTTATCTATACTATATAAGTATTTATTATATTGTTTTCACTCTGCTCCTCTCTCAATGTTTGTGAGCAGTAAAAGTTAATTACACTGCCCGAAATAGGATAGCAATACTAGCTGAAAGGCTAAATGGCGAGCAGCTGGGCGGTGTCAATGCTAAGTTGAAGCACCCACACCTATTGAAATACTAAAGATATTGTTGTTTTTGGCTATACACAGTGAAATATAAACTGATTTCGATGAAGAGACTCATCCTATGATATATGATCTTCGCTGGCAAGGTATGAAATGCATTAAATAATCCTCTTACGGTCTATAGTCGAAATTTACCAAGAAAGAGCTGTACTGAAATACCCTACTCTCAATGAACACCGCCTCATTTGTCAAAATTCTACTTTAATCGCTGAATGACAGTATATTGGGTCACCCTGTAGTGGGCTCTAGCACATTTATTACCGAGCTCTATGCACAGTCGGTAGATCTGCTCTTAAGAAAGTAACTCTAATAGACATACGAAAAGTCTGTAAATAGTTGAACCACACTGTACCACCCTATGTCTGCCAACTTGTGTAGCTGTAGTACACCCTGTGAGCAAGCACTGTACACAGCCGATGGCGTACTTTAATTCATCACTTTAAAATCAATTCCAAACGAATTGTCACAATTTTTGTCCAACTCAAACTGAAACAGACCCGGCCCCAAGGTACACACGCCCTGTGGGCAGCTATTTATAAGCATACGTCAGTTTGCAAACTAATTAAATCGACAACTGCTGCTAGGATACAATTTTAATTGAAAGCCATTTGGCATCTAACAACTACAACAACAAGAGGCAGACAAACAAATAAACAGAGTCGCGCTCCTTCGATTCTCCCAAGAGCACTCACCAAATGTCCTCCTCTATCTCTGTAGATGTGTGCCTGTCAGTGTGCGTAAGTGTCGTCGATGTTCTTCTGTCGGCTGGGCAGCCAAATTGAATTCGAGTCAACACCGTACGAAACTCACTTAAGTGACACGGCAATTGTTGTTGTCGCTGTAGTGGAACAATTATTTCAAATTATGCATTAAAAAGTTGCCACGAAATACGTGTCTAAGATGCAGATGATCAGCTAACAAATACCCTGTAAATAGTGCAACACTTTGAAGTAATTTTTTTTTAAATCGATATTATCGATTTCCTTAAATGTGATCAATGGACTTTTAAGAAGCTGCAAACATTGTCAAGTGATTGTAGACGCATCATTACAAGATATATCTATCGATTTTTGAGGCAATAATCAGGCAACAAATTAGGGTACGCTTCGCTTTTACCTACGCCTCAAGCATACCCATTCAACACTTTATGGACACAGGGCATCAAAATGAAAACAAATGGCGAATAATTAAAAGTAATTGAAGATGAAATAAAACTGAAAGTCGAGATGAATTCGACGCCGATTTCACGAAATGAAACCTAATTAAAAAGCATAAATCGTACGAATTCCCCAAAGCGAATTACCTCAGCGATTCAGCTGGCTCAGCGAGACGTACAGCTGCTCAGCATTTGCTCTAATTGAAAATGGAGTCATTATCCTGTCTGTCTCCTGTTCAATGAACCCCCAACAAGAAAACAAGAAAGAAAAAAGAAGCAGAAACAACATTTTGCTGCACTTGCAACTGAAGCAATGGAAATTTGAATGTAAATTAAATAGCCACAGTTGAGTTTACACTCGTGCTTAGCTGAGGCGAGGGCAGGACTGGACCAACCAGGATACGGGACACACAGAACAAATAAACAAACAAATAAACAGACAAGCAAACAACAAGCGGCCAAGCAAACAGAAATCAAATTGTTATTGTTGTTGCTGTGCTCCTTGCTGTTGACCCTCGTTGTCCTGTGACCAGCTTTGATGGCCGTTCGGGTTTTTATAAATTTATTTATTTTCATTTTGGTTTTCATTTTCGTTTCAGCTTGCTGAGTAAGTAAGTTGCAGCCTTAACGATAAAACAACGCAGTGCAAGGTGTCTGGGGAAATTAAGTGAGCCTCAGGTGAGAGACCCGAGTCGCCTCTCCCCATTCTACTGCCTTTACATCCTGCACACTTGTTGATTTTTAATGAAATATGACTTTGTTTCAGCCGCGGCTGCCCATCAAAGTCAACCGCAAGACGAATATTGCGCATTCGCCACGTTGAACAGCTTGAAGCCAGACATTGGAGTTAATTATTACAGCCGAGTGCGCAGCTAATTGGACTAATGCTCAAAAGGTAAAAAGGATCTAACCTCTAGCCGTAGACGCCAGCAAACGAAATCCTTTGTGATTTTTACTCTCTAGCCATTTTCCCAAGAATTCTCTATAAATAGCCAAATGTCTACACAAGTCGAAGATAATGTGAGAGATTACAGTTAATTATGGGCCAGGCTATTTTAATTCCTGCGTGTCCTTTGGCCATTATTATTGCCACCATTCGATATTTCTTTCGTTTTCGTTTCCGTTTCTTATTGCCTTATTTCTGTAGTTTGTTTATTTAACACGCATTTTCCGGCTGCGTGCATTTAAATTGAATTTTAAATATGCATAGAACACAGTTCGCCACACTCAGACGACAGGTGGCGCTGAGGCCTAGCAGGTGTTTTTGACGGTGGGCGTGGCGGCGCCCCCACGCACACAAAAGCCACCTAAGCAGTGGCATCGATTTTTTTATGGCTCTTCGGCTCGTTGAGGCTCTTTAAAGTTTATAAATATTTATGGTCATATTTTTGGCAATTCGCTTTTTTGGTTCGAGCAAAGCTTTATTTGGAGTAGACAGCTGAGAGACGAGTGAGGGAGCGACTGCATTATAAATGTTGCAGCTGACCTGAAAATGTTATAAATGACGATTTTGATTGGTAAAATATGCACGTAACTAAAGTAAGGTTCCCTAAAGTTCAGCTTAACCAAATTTAAAGCAAAAGTTTACGTTAGCCAAGTGGAAATTCACACGTATCACAGGGCCATTTATCAGGAAAACGGATGATGAATATACATAAATGGTAAAAAAAAAAGGAAAAATATGTATAGAGCAGCTCTGTGTAGCAGTACAGTAAATTAGGTTAGGACGAGGGAGAGATAGTGAAAACGTTACCCAAATAAATTGAGGTGAAAATACGAGACAAAGAAAACAAGTTAGAGCGTGCTAGCTGGCAGTGCATGATTTCATCTCAAGTCTCTAGTTTGTATTCGTGTTTAGTTACCCAATTTAAATGGGTAGAGGTTGAAACTTTTGTGTGTTTACATCTCTCAAAGTTTATTGCCCTTTGTCTATCTCCCTCGGAGGCTCACTCTCGCCATGTCTCTCCTTCTTTATCTATTCTTAATTAGCTCTCTATCCCTATATCTCTATATCTGTCTCTCTCTCTCACTCTCTGTCTCTCTCCGTCTCTCTCCGTCTCATTATCTTTACATATATATTTATGTTCTCTCTTGTTTTCTAGCTGTCTCTCTCTGCCTCTCTCTCTCTCTCTCTCTCTCTCTCTCTCTCTCTCTCTCTCTCTCTCTCTCTCACTCTCTCTCTCTCTCTCACTCTTTCTCAAACCCTTGGACTTCATTATAAATGAATTTTCTGCTCAACTAATTGAAATTTAAGCTGTGTTCTGTTCTGCTCTGCCTTTTTATAGAGATTCTTGTTTAGATTGAAAATATGTAAATGAATGAATGAAAATGTGAATTTGAATGAACAAATAGATTAAAGACTGAATCAACTAAATAAAATAACAAGATTAAACTGCTTCAGCAGCTCGACAATATCTATATTTTTAACACAACTGCAAAACCTTCGACAAAGCCAGACACTGAACTGATTGCAAGTTATTGTAACAGATAGATATCAGAAGCTATGACAATTTACATAAATCTCTTCAGCAAATCCTTCATACACAAAGGAAAATAGATAGAGAGAGAGAGATGGAGAGACAGCCGGAAACGTTTTCGGTTCAATGACATTTTTACTTTCCCAATCACATCTTCACTGACAGGCACTCAGGGAGACTGTTCAAATGTTCAGGAATTTATGTGTTATGATGTCAATCCACATTATCATTGCTCATACCGGGAGCTCATCAAATTTTCAATAGCTCTCTGTCAGGCTTAAGTGAGTGCTTCTTACATCAGCTGTCGTCTGCTTGAAGGGGCCGTGTTAACAGGCCATGGCTTAATTAGAAGCTACATGGAGTTCATACCTATCTGGCTTCAAGCTTGGATCAGCGCATTTAGATGTGACTGTCAAGTCCGAAATTTATAGTCCAATTAATCGTGTGTGTGTGTGGGGGGGGAGCGCGGGCTACGCTGCGTAGTCGCAATAAATTGATGGATGGCAAATTCGTGTCCTTGTCGCAGCAATTTGTTAAGCCCCGAAAAAAGGATTCTCATGTCGTACCAGCAGCTGTAAAGAAGCAATTTAAATTTCGTAAATAGATTTGCCAAATCGATACGCCGAAGGACCCTTTTTGCGGCCTGCTGCTGCTCCTTTTTTCTTTTTGTGCCTCGTTTCTCGTTTGCCTATTTAAAATATATAAATATTTTAAGTTAATAAATGCGGCATCAAGTCGACTGGCGCCTGCGGTCGCTATCTACAAGTTGGACAAGTGCTGAAGATACACACAAACAGAAACACACACACACACTGACACACACAGCTACACGGAAGCATCGACATTTGCATAAACCGTGCCTTGGCCCCGGATTTTTGTTTGCCTTGTTTGGCAAAGCTGCCCTTTTCCAACATTATCCGCCCGCGGCCAGGCTCTAGCTACAGCTTCAGCTCGAGTTTGTTAAAGAGTTCGCCAGGAGCAGCAGCAGCAGCAGCAGCAGCAGCAGCTCAGGTTAACTTTACAGCCGGCTAATGGTCGATGAGCCGCTGGGAGCTCCTTTAAGCTGTTGCCTTTTATCGCTACAGCAACAAGAACAACAACAACGCCAGCTAAACAAAGGCAGCCAGTTGTATGCCACAAACTGCGGCACATGTAAATTGAACCTCAACAGACACACACACACATACGTTGAGAAAAAGCAAGAAAATGGCAAGAAAAATAGACATAAAAATCGTATTTTAAATAAAATCACAAGTCAAGAGCAGCACAAAAAAATCAATGAGGTTCACACAATTTATAACACAACATGTTTACCTCTTGTTGTTGCTGCTTTTATACCCTGTAAATAGATAGAATTAGAATTAGAAGTAGAAGTAGAAGTAGAAGTAGAAGTAGAAGTAGAAGTAGAAGTAGAAGTAGAAGTAGAAGTAGAAGTAGAAGTAGAAGTAGAAGTAGAAGTAGAAGTAGAAGTAGAAGTAGAAGTAGAAGTAGAAGTAGAAGTAGAAGTAGAAGTAGAAGTAGAAGTAGAAGTAGAAGTAGAAGTAGAAGTAGAAGTAGAAGTAGAAGTAGAAGTAGAAGTAGAAGTAGAAGTAGAAGTAGAAGTAGAAGTAGAAGTAGAAGTAGAAGTAGAAGTAGAAGTAGAAGTAGAAGTAGAAGTAGAAGTAGAAGTAGAAGTAGAAGTAGAAGTAGAAGTAGAAGTAGAAGTAGAAGTAGAAGTAGAAGTAGAAGTAGAAGTAGAAGTAGAAGTAGAAGTAGAAGTAGAAGTAGAAGTAGAAGTAGAAGTAGAAGTAGAAGTAGAAGTAGAAGTAGAAGTAGAAGTAGAAGTAGAAGTAGAAGTAGAAGTAGAAGTAGAAGTAGAAGTAGAAGTAGAAGTAGAAGTAGAAGTAGAAGTAGAAGTAGAAGTAGAAGTAGAAGTAGAAGTATGCTCAGGGCGAATTTCAGTTCAATTCATAGAGTATTTCCTAGTCGGTCATTCACATTTCAAACACTTCAGCTTGTTTTTGCTTAACTAGTGCTATAAATTATGCTCTACATAGACACCCAAGACACTCCATACACCCCCCACCCACGCAGCTACTTGCCAAGCCTAGACACATAAAATATTGCACATGGCTGGCTTTTAGCCAAACAGAAGCAAATCAAATAGGCAACAAGTCAGGGGCTAATCCCACCCATCTATTCCCAATAGCCGATTTTGAGGCGCAACTGCGCGTATCGAATGAAAAGTTGTTGCCGCCTTTTAGGCAGACAAACAGCCACGGAAATGATTTACTTGCCGGCTGAGCAGATCCTTGGCTTATCTAGGCTGGGAAGTACGCAGGATGGTAAGGCGCTTATAGATCTCTGTATTTGTTCTAGCTGGATTTGCAAGCGTATTATGCAGAGTCTATCTTGCTCTAGGCTTCGGTCTCACTCTCTCTCTATCTGTCTCTGTCTGACACTCAGCTCATTTGCATGCGTGAGAGCTATAAATGTTAATGACGCGTGCCAGCTGGCCACGCCCACATGCGACATGCGACATGCATGTACAATAACAGTTCATTAACAATGCCATAAAAGCAGCAGCGAAAAAAAATTTACATAGTTCGATTTAATTTTACAAACGTTTCCAGTTCAATTGGTAATTTGTAAATTGACATGTATGCGTGTGTTTGTTGTTATTTTTTAATTATGTTTATGATTATTTAATGAGTCTTACACGGTATTTAAATTCAGATTTTGGACAGCAGCCACAGCCGGCAGCAAATGACTTTGTTTTTGCGTCCCAATAAATTTTAATCAATAAATAATTTCCGCAACAATCTCTGATTGCATTTTAATCGGCAGGACTCGTCAGCCAACGCTTTAGCAATGCATATTAAATTATTTACTTCTTTTTTTTTTAATTCATTTCAATTTACAAATGAGACAGCTGCTGACAGCGAGACACGCACACAATGCGAGAGGAGATGAAGCCCAGCCAAGCGCCCACTTCAATTGCTTTTTGTGGCCCTCTTCAGTCGCCCCCAGCTGCGAGGCCTATGAATAAACGGAGTACTTCCGCAGTGCTTGAGCGGCCAGCAAATTAACACCTCAACAAAAAAACAAGAGAACTACTTAGCCTGAAAAAAGCTAAAAGATTTGAGATAATTGATAGACTAAAAGTTACTCTGTTTGGAAGAAGAAAAACTGAGAATATTTTACTTTAATTTATAGTGGCACTAAAATGTGTAAAGCAATATGTAAAGCACTGGTAGATACTCTACTTATATATAGTTATAAAATATGATAATAAAAACCAATTGAAATACTTAAGTATAGCGTGTAAAAAAGCTAAAAGATTAGAGATATTTGCTTGACTCTAGTCTGAGAATATTTTAGTAGAATTTATAGTTGCGCTAAAATATCGAAAGTAACTTGCCATGACTGGGTCTTCCAGAGTATCTACTCTACTTATATATAGCTATAAAATATGATTAATGACGATTTTATGACTTTCTGAAATACTCTATCTATACAAGTTAAAAGTGGGAAGACAGCCTTAACTTAACTTATATGAAAACTCAATATATAACGATTGTAAACGCATCATTGCAATTTGCAGTCAGCACAACCCATGGCTGCCTAGCATACCCCATATTAAATAGATTATAATGCAATATACCACATATAACTCCCAGCGTATAGCCATCTAGAAAGGTCAAGCACACTGACGTCCACCACTTGACATTGTAGGTAACAGCAAAAAATAGAAACACAAAAAAAAAAAAAAGTAAAGCAAGGCAAAGGCCGTACACAAATGAAGATTGATGCGCAGAGACCATCTTGAAGACCCAAGATGATGTCGAAGCTGAGACTGAAACTGAAGCTGAAACTGAAACTGAAGAGAGTTTCAAGTGGCGCACTTCAAGCCGGAGGCAACAATAACAAACATAGCGAATAAGAGAGAGAGAGAAAAAACGAATTTTTGAAGATTTTTAATTAAGTTGAACTGGAGCTGGCGGCTGGCGGCTGGAGCTGGAACTTCAACTGGAACTGGAGCTGAGGCCGTCACTAAGGCGAAGGCTAAGGCTGAATTGCCTCAAAAGTTTTTTGCTATAAATGCGACGGTCGACCAGAGTCAAGCCATCAAACAGCCCAAGCAACTTTTAATTGCCAGACGCCGTTAGCCCGAACAAAAAGCGTAAACAACAAGAAAATGGTAAAAACAGGATATAGAATATATATATATGTGTATACATATATGTGTATGAGAATAAGTTAATGCCCTGCCTTTTGCTGTTGCAGAAAATCTTCTCGCTTGGATCCGTGCTCACCCTCTCCGCCGTAGCCAGCGCCGCCTTGGCTGCACCTCAGGGCGCTGCTCGTCTGCGCCGCGATGTCTCCGAGCTGGTGGATGCCGCCGCCGCCGTTGAGTACGTGCCACCGGCAACGGAGTATCTGCCCGCCGATGCCACCGAGCAGCCGAGCGCTGTGCGTGGCGAGGAGGGCTACGAGTATCGCACGGTGCGTCGCCTCAAGCTGCGCCATCGCAACCGCCGCGACGTTTCCCATTTGCCTGGCCAGCAGTACTTGCCGCCGCCCAGCAACAGGTATCTACCACCTGCAGCTGCAGCTGCACCGGTTCCCGCTGCAGTCGATGACACCGAGGAGGTTGTCTCCGCTGCACAGCCCAAGGTGGCCAACGAGTATCTGCCGCCAGCCGTCGAGGAGCAGCCAGCCAGCACTGAGGCCCCTGTGGCGGAAACCGAAGCGCCGGCAGCCGAGGCCCAGCCCTTGGTCGAGGACCAAATCGTCGTCGATGTGCCCACGGCCGAGCTACGTGACGATGGCTATCACTACAAGCAGCCCGAGGAGATGCCCGCCGAGCTGAAGGAGGCTGCCAAGGAGTACTTGCCGCCGCTCGACGATGGCGTCGTGGTCGAGGGCCCAGCCGATGGCGAGAGCTCTGTCCTGACCAAGGATGGCTATCAATATCGCGCCATTCGCCGTTACAGATTTTAATTTCGCCTTGTCAGCCATTTCGGATTTCTATTTTTGAATTTTACTTTTAACTTTGTTTTTGGAGTTTTTGTTTATGTTTTTTTCTTCTTTTGAATAAAGTAAATTTTTGATTGCATTAAAAATGTTTTTGGACTTAAATAGAGGAATAGAGCAACCCTAAACAGAGCTGATAATCTAATCATAGCAACATGGGACATGAACAGCCACGCCTACTTCTTTTCAATGACTACAAATTTAATGCGATTTTTATAGAATTTATCTAAAAACTTTGCTGAAGATTTAAGAAATTGATTAATGCTTGCAGCAAAGTTTTGGCTACACAAAAAAAAAGTCAAACTAAAGTGGAAAACGTGAAGAAAATCGTTCAAGTTCTGGCCCAGTTATGTGAGCCAAGGCAAGAGTCTCAGAACGTTTCCCACTTCAACTTTTCAGACTTTGCTCAACTGCTTTAATTTGCCTATCTCTGCCACAATACATATATCTATCTCTCTCTCTTTCTCTCTCTTTCTCTCTCTCGTCCATCAAAGACTCTTGGCAATTTCTAGCCAAAGCAAATTTCATTACATTTCCTTTCTCTATTAACGATTCACACGGCGTACAAAGCGTGCTCTGCGCTTTTATCTTTACCCTTTTACGCTGCGTATACGCAATATTTTTGCGCCGTATGTATGCTCTGACCTTAGTTAACGCCCACTTGTTGTTGTTGGTTAGTTTAGCTGCGGTTAACCAGTTATTGCCGCTGAAATTAGTGTCGATAAAAAGGCTCTTTATTAGAGCACCAATTAGCGCAAAGTTATGTTGGGGATAACGGAAGTGGGGAAGGAGAGGAGAGTCCCCTCCCAGATATTCGATATGAAAATCATGATAAGGATTTGGGTTATTCAGGGGTATATATGTATGTAGCATTTATATATCTAAGCATAAACATGCGTTGCCTTAGCATCCTTTAAGGTTTAATTAATGCACTTGGGCGTTAATCTGACAACAACAACAACAACAACAACATGAAACATGAAACATTAAGTGCGCACTCAAGATAAATTATCTTAGCTTGTTGCCAATGCTGCTGCTGCTCCTCTGCTGCTTCTTTACATGTCAACTGTTGTAGCTACTGCATATCCAACTCCTCCTCCTCCTGCTCCTCCTCCTCCTCCCCCTCCTCCTCCTCCTCCTCCTCCTCCTCCTCCTCCCCCTCCGCCTCCTCCTCCTCCTCCTCCTCCTCCTCCTCCTCCTCCTCCTCCTCCTCCTCCTCCTGCTCCTCCTGCTCCTCCTCCTCCTCCTGCTCCTCCTCTTTCTCGTCCCACTTCCTCTTTGGCTGCAATAAAATCGCACGGCAATTGCAGCTAATGGCTGACTTAACATTTCTCCCATTGATATTCGCACACTTCACTGCCACGCCCACCTCTTGCTTTTTTTGTAATTATGAGCTCAATTGAATGCAAATTAAATTAAAATTGAATCATATCAAAGCGAACTCAATTAGGGCAAACAAATTATAGTTGAATTCTGATGGGTAAAAAGTGTTAAGGCAAAAGGGAATCCGATGAATGAATCCGATGGATAAATGAGGAAAAAAAGTTATATGAATACACTCGAGGGCTGTCACAAGTGTTTCCATTGAACTACAGATGATTATACTGGTTCAATTTTATGTTGAACTTCAGCAACTCAGTCGGCAACTTGAACTAAGTTCTTAAGTTTTCAATTCAGTTATTTAAGTAGTTCATGAAGGATAGATAGAGACTTAGCTTAGTTATATGACCTATTTGAATGATTAGTATTAGTATTATTTTTTACGAACTACATTGTTCAGTTCATTTGAATCAATGTCTCACATACATTGGTTCATTTCGATATATGACTTGTGCCGAACAATAGCAAACAAGTCTATGATTGGTATTGGTAGCAAAAATAAAGAGCTAGAGAGGGATGGAGAGAGTGACAGAGATAGAAATATGTATAGAGTGGAAACAAACAAGATGGAATGTGGTCGAAAGAGTGTCTCTGACAGCCCGCTTATTGCATATTAAATTGCGTGTAACGCATAATGTCAGACAACGGCAGAAATCAAAGCAACAAGCAACAACAAAAACTAGCCGGAAGGATACTGGCCAAAGGGACAACAGCCTGTTTTCATACACATGTGTGTGTGTGTGTGTGCGTATGGAATGTATTATTTTAAGTGCCTGACATATACAAAAAAAGAAAAGGAAATAAAATTTAACAAAATGTCAGCCAAAGACACTTTTCATGCGTTCCACAAATGAATTTCAGTTTCCCAATTTCCCAATTTTGACTGCAAATTGCAAGCAGAGCTGAGCTCACTGTAATCCCATCTTTAGTTCGAGCTTCAGCTCATTTAACTCGCAGTCGAGTCCATTGTGGATTCATGCAAAGCCGTTTTATGGAACGTCAAAGCGTTTTGTCTTTGTCTTTGACAGCTTCCATCCCGAAATGTTATTAAACTTGTGCATATTTATGAATTTAATTTCTGCATTACAGCCACCGCATGTCACACATACGAGCAGCACACACACGCATACGAACACACAGAGAGAGATAGAGAGAGAGAGAGAGAGCGATGCTTATGCAGCCTTTGAAATGAGCAAAAATTACTGCAGGCGTTGTGTGTGCTGTGTGTGTCTGTGTGACTGAGTGTCTGTGTGTGTGTGTGTGTGTGTATGCAAGTGCTCGTTATTCCCCACATGCTTCAATTCATATTTGTATACCCTAACATGGAGCATAGTCAATTTGTTAGCTGGTTTATGATATAGTAGAGTAACTCGACTGTGATATAGATATATAGAGACGTATCCTATATAAATCATAGAAATATTTTAATATTATTTTATCATATTTAAGTTTACCCATTTTGCTCGATCTTTAAGTGAAACAAGTATACTTAAGTTAAAGATCTATTATAATAGAGAAATTAATATGCCTTAAACTTTCTTAAGTTTATGTCCTAACCCCCTCTATATACTAAACAACGACATAAATATAATAATGTTTGTAAGCAAAGTTCTCTAGCATCATCCCCCACCAAGTCGTCTACACAACTAGTGTCCTTTCGAATCGATTTTAAATGATATATAAATATTCATAGCAACTTGTAAAACTTATATTTTTTAGTACTCATTCCAAAGTGTATATCAATTTTCATTCAACATTTTTTCTTCTACTACTTAATGTTTTTTTTTTTTTCCTGCTTCAGTTTATGTGCTGGCATATGAGGTCGCTTTAGAGCTCTATAAGCCATATAGAACAAGGTTTGTGCTTTAAAATGCGTTTACGAGAGACACTTGAGCGTCGCCTTTTGATGGCTTCTCCTTTAATCAGTGGGAATGCAATGCGAGTGCTATGCCATGCTCAAATATGCTCCCGCTCGTGCCCCTGCTCCCACTCCATCTCGTCATGCCTCCCTTCGATGACAACCTGCTAATTGAGCGCTAAAAATAGCAGCAAAACCTGGCCTATAGCCCCACACCCATAAACGTCTGTATTTCGGTTTATTTTTGTGGTTTTTGGAGAACATCTTTGTTTGCTTTTCATTTGGTTGCATGAAATGTCAACATTAAGCTGCTTAAAATCTAGCACACTGAGTGCAAAGATCAGTTGGTTTTAAAGCTAGCAATAAACTCTGGAAATGGCACAGATTAAGTGGGCATTGAAAGAGAAATAACTGCGAATCAGGCTGCGAATTGCTTTTGAATTTGAATTCAAGAAATTTGCTTAAAAATGAGTATAATAAACTCGAACAATTTCTAAGAAAACAAGGCCACAATAGCTGTAAATCAAACAAATACATGTTTTTCAATGGAACACATCGGAAATTAAAACAAAACAAGCTACAATTCCAGAGAGAGAACGATGGGGAGGGAGAGAGAGAGAGAGAGAGCTGAATGTCATGTCAATTTTGACTTAAAGGAAATTAATTAAGGGAACGAAAGGCATGACTTTCGTTTCAATTCCGACTTAAATGGAATTGGGTAATATAATTTAAAGCATTTGTTGCCTAGGAGATAACCGAAAAGAGTCTAAACACTAAATTTCTATAAATGCTCGAGCTATGCTCAACTAAGCAAATCTCTAAATTTATTTTCAATATATAAGTATTATTTTATTATATATTTTATACTTGTATAAGGTATTGATGGAAGATGGGAACATTTTTTGTCCCATAGTAAAGTCCCATATACAGATGAAGCATAGTCTCATTCGATTAGTTCTACGAATGAAGGGTTTCAGGGTGTCTCCTAGTCGGGCACTCCCGCCCCTCACTCTCCCATATACATATATGTACTATAAGAATGCAAATACTTTATTTTGTATCTCTTATAATGCTTGAATTCTACTAAGGAAATCGAATTTTCAACTGAATCCCCACAAGCGCTAGAGTAGTTGAATAATGCAACATGGCTAAATGCTGACGTCAAACAGCTCAGCTCAGCAGCAAGCATATTTCATCAAAGCCCACATTTCTCACACAAAAATATTCCATTTTCAATTAAAGTTTGCTATAGAATCTCTCTCTCTCTCTCTCTCTCTCTCTGTCTCCCTCTCTCTCTCTCTCTGCCTGCAGGGCATCAACATGAAAATGTCCAGTTTAAAGTGTAAGTAAGCTGAGGCTCAGCAAGGCCAACTATTATATGGCAAATATGTTATTGTTAGCTGCTGAATGTCAACAAAAAATGTTAACTTAATTAAAATGAGAAACAAAAGCCAAATAAAAACAAAAAACAAAAAAAGTAAACTTTCATTTTTTTTGCCTTAACTGACTTACAAATTGGCCAACTAGAACAAGCCTGGGCATGTTTTGTGTGTGTTTACTGTACAGGTACATGTTGTTGTTGTTGTTGTGCAAGTACATAGCCTAAATCCAACTTGAATTACACAATTTTGTGGCCAGTCCCGAAAACTCTCCAGCGTCCTACGCCCTCTCACACCCCCAGCAGAACTTTACCTAAAAATGTGTTCAAATGATAAATGGTTTTAGCTGTGTGTGTATGTGTGCGTGTGCGTGTGTATGTGTGTGAATGAAAAATATTATTTCTGCTGTGGCCACATAATGAAAATTTGCTGTGAAAAAAAAAAATGATGGAAAATGAAATGCAAAGCTCAATAGCTGAGGCAGCAAATGAAAAGCCAGCACAAATTTCCATGAAAAATCTTTTGCGCACAGGTAAAAATCATAAAATTTACCTCACTTCATGTTAGTTATCGACAGCCGATTGAAACTCACATTTGCCAAGCTCATCAAATTGATAACAATAGAGAGCCATTGACTTGGCCAACGTTGGCAGCCCAATAATTAACCAATTAGCAGGAGAGAAATGGCAGCAATGGCAACTGACTCTGGCATCGTCAAAGCGTCCTATTGGGGACCGTAAAAACGGCTCAGCTTACCTGAACTGCCTTTTTTTGGGTCTACCTTTAGTGGCACAAATTGTAGACTGACTAAAGGTTTTAGCCCGGAGCTATGCAGCTTCATTTGCAGGCGGGCTAAAGTTGGCAATTAACACGATAAAATTATGGATAGACAATCATATATATATATATCTGAAATTATATATACATATATGTATATACATTTATCTATATCCCTCAAGTCTGCAGCTGACTTTCTCTATTTGCCCATTTCAACAGTTTATACACTTGGGCATTGTAAAGTTTACAAAATATTGCGCGGCCTTCCCCCCTTTGCCACGCCCACATCAAAACACAGCTGATTTATATACAGTTGCTTTAACTCTTGCTCCTGTTTTAGCCTAATGAAAACTGTGCCAAAATGCCCCGAAAAATGGGACCAAAGATAAACTTGCCTTGTTTTTTTGGCCATATAAACAGGCCCAGCCACGCCCCTTCGGCAGCCACTAAAACACAGACAACGTCCCTCATACACTCTACATCATGTCTAAGTAACTATAAAGCACTTTGCACACACACACACACACATAGCCAAAACAGAATTCGTTGGGGCCGTTAGAATGCCTCACGTGGAGCTGAGCTTAGGGCATGTGAACCTTTGTTAAAGAATCCCAGTGGGTGGACGTTGGGTGGACAGTGGACGACTATGGACTGTGTGTTGCCCCGGACAACGGCGTGTGCTACAGCTACAGCAACACTAGTCAACTAAGATGGGAAATAAAAAACACATATTGCTAAAAATTCGCTGTCGCTGCCATCGCCCATTGCCCATCGTCCGATGTCCGACGTCCGACGTCGAAAATCCAATGTCAAAGGCAAACTGGCAGGTAGTCAGGTGCGTGTGCTCCCACTTATGAGTGGCTTTTAGTCTGGTCTAATACGCATCATTAGAACATTTAACAGGAAGCACGTGACGGCTCAAAGTGTAGGCGGCACAGTTTTCGTGTCTTCCCAACAAAAAACAAAAAAGGATTCCTCAGGTGAGCTTTTAAGTTGTGATTTTTTGTTGTTCGTTGATGAAATTTAAAGGCACTGGAAAAGTGCCTTTAAACGCGAAGAAAGGAAAATAATACATTGATAAAGAATGTGTTTATATAAATTTAAAAAAATGAATATAATATATATAAAAAAAAAATAAAACTCATTTAATAGAAATCAATATCAATTAGAAATAAATAAACATTCTATATCTTCAATTATATAAAATAATTAATTAAAATGAAATAAGGTTTTTATATTCGCATTTGCTTCAATTTTAAAAATGCGCGCCAAACATTACACAGTGTTGCCACTGTAACCAGCCGTGCTGCCACACTTTATGCTGCCTCATTTGCCATTCACAACAAGCTTTTACATGCGATAGCAAACTATCGATACCAAAGCGGCAGTGGCAAAGAATTCGAAAATGTTAAATGAAATAAAAACAATAAATATTAAATAAAAGCATACATTTTATATATAAAATTCCCTTTTTCTTTGCTGTGCACTGCAAACTGCGTGTTTATAAAAATTCTTTCATATATAAATGAATTTAAATGAAATAAATAATCGTGAATGTAAAAAGCTCGCTTACCAGCTTACAGTTTACAAATCTGTAATACTTTCTTCTTCTGGCGTGCTCTCAATTTTTCTTCCGCGACTCAACCGATCAACAGCAGCGACGCACACATACTGAATGGCTCCCTTAGAACAAAACTCGGGCTCAGCCAGCACATACACTAATACTACAATAACAAAGAGAGCCCACAAGTATTGAATACTAGCACTCTCTTAATATCTTCAATGATTGTCTCAAAGGCAACGGTAACAAAAGCCTGTCTTGTTATTGTTCTGCAGAGCCAGAGTCAACAGTGAAGGCAAAATTTATAGTCTATGCTCTCAGCATCCACAATATCCACAACCTCCTCATGGTTCTCTTAAAATCGTTTTATTACATATTTATTTTTATAAAGCTATTTAATTGTTAACATTTGTATTTAATTGTCACAAGCAGAGTTTAATAATTAGTTTAAAAAAGCTATTTGTGTGTTTGTATGTGTGTGTGTGTGTGTGTTTTTTTTGTTTCTTGTCTAATTGCTGTGTAAGATGTGTTCGTTAAAAGTAGAAAATTTACATAAATTGAAAAATACTTTTAATGCCTCCAACGCACCATGCGATGTTTTTTCTTCGCTCTTTTGTTTGTGTTTTTGTTTTTTTGGTACGAATTTTGTACATTACATATTAGAGACTAAACTAAGTTAGATCGGTGACGGCTCTGTGTTGGAGTTATTGTAAAGCCTTGCCATATCAATGGAAAAACTATTATGGATCCTTGCCAGATCTTCCTTCTAACACAGACCCACTCCCGATCCATGCCAGTTTCTAATGCATTAAGTAGACAATGGCAGCGATTAGTCCGGTGACCAGCATCGAGGCACGTCCCACCGATGCAGCCGATCGACAGTAATACTCATCACAGTCGGCCTCCAGAATGGTCTTGTACTGGGCGAGTACGTCCGACCAGTTGCACAGACCCACGTTGCACCAGTCCAGCTGAACGGCATTCTGATTGAGGAAGAAGACCACCTTCTCCTTCTCCAGCGAGGCGGGGCAATGGTATTTGACGCCCACAAAGTTGGCGGCAAAGGGACCCAGCTGGCTGGTCTTCCAGCGGCGACTGGCCATGGAATCGTAGTTATCCGCTCGCAGCTTGATGTCATCCTTGTTGATGCCCAGCGCCGTGAGCAGCGTCTGCAGACCGGACGAGTGTGCAAAGTAGGCCACAACATGTGGCGAAACGGGACTGCTCAGGCGAGCGACCATGTCCTGGACGGCACGGCAATTGAAGCGGGTGTTCTCCTCGAAGCCGTAGCCCGAGCCATAGTAGTATTTCAGATCCTCGGCATATTCCAGCACGGTCACCTGCTCCGGCAGGAAGACGCCGCACCAGACGCTCGTGCGATCCACCCGCCAGGCCTGCTCATAGCGGCACATATCGAACATCAATTTGATGTCATCCTCGGCTAGGAATGTGAAGCTGTTCAGGTTAAGGAGGAACGGAAAGTTAGTAATGAATTCGGAGTTAAATTAGCTTACTTTTCACTCACCCAAGTCGTTTCGTAATATCAGCCATGGTGCGATTCCAAATGGCGCTGGTACGATATTTCTGATACTCGGAGCCCTCGCCCTTGTAGTTCTTGTCCTTGAAGTCCGAGCAGTAATCATAGGGACGGAGCAGCAAATCCTTTTCGGGTATATCCGCCGCGGTGGCCACACTCGCATCTCCGAACAGACCCTCGGCAAAGCCCTTGAAGCTCTCCGTGGTGCGCTGAGTATCCGTGTGACGGAACTGGAGAAGGGAACGATGAGAAAGGCGTTACAATTTATTTGGAATTAAAGTCCCCGATCGGGAATCACAATATATATTCGAGTTCAATTGAAATTCTTACCAAATAGTAGCTATCATTGTATTTGTTGGGCAGCACTGTGGGATAGTAGCGCTGGTAGAGCTTGGCTGTACCGCGCATATCCTCGTAACCCTGACTGGTCAAGTGCTCCTCAATGTCAACCGTAATGCTCGCATTCCATTTCCACATCTGGATGGCAGTGAGATCAATGAGGCAGAGAGCATTCTCATCTGGCTTGGTGCGGAGTACGCGATAGTTTTTGATAATGGCATCGCGTAGCTATAAGGAAGACAAATAAAAATCGTTTGAGATGGGCTCAGTTGGGAATAGGACTAGACAGATACCTCCTCTAGTCTAGGCGCCTCCTTGATGGTGCCTGGCGTGGGCAGACGTGTGCCATGTCTGTGGTAGATCCACATCTTCTTCGGCTCACAGCCGGGCACCTGGTACTGCTTATCCATGTTGGTGCCCTTGACGATCTGGTAGGCCGTCTTCGAGCTGAACTGGCGAGTCTGTGGCCGTTCCGTGTCCTTGCCAAAGCAGTAGTCCTGCTGCTGCGCATAGGCCAGGCAGGCCATCATCAGGCACAAAAGCAGACGCATGACTGCAATGAGAGTGGAAAGTGAGAAAATTGCTGAAAGTGTGGCAATCGTTGGTGTAAGGATTTAAATGAAATTTAAGTGGGCCCAGCCCAGGATATTGTCGAATATCCTTGAACTGTCGTCCAGATGTCATATGTGTGGACAGGGACAGCTGAACAACTGAACAGGTGTGTGTGTATGTGTGTGTGTAGAGGTGGAAGGCGGTCACTAGGTGTGGCATTTAAATTGCTTTACTCTGCGCGTCTGCCAAGGAGTTGAGTTGAGTCAAGACAATAAAGGGCAGGGCCCCAATACGATTTTTTTTTTCCACCTATAAGAAAATGCTAGCACACACGCATATATACATACACACACACACACACATACATACACACTCATACTGACACACATAGACCTGGAAATTAGGCTAATGATTTTGCGACTGACAAATTGCTGCAGTTTTGCCCGGCTTCAGCTAACCTTAGTCATCATAAAATCCCACTAACGCCTCCCCTTTGATTCCTCCGACGGTGCCTCGTATGAGTTGTTTGTGCCATTAAAATAAGTTCATGTAATGTTTCAATTTGTAGCACAATATGTTTACATAGAGCGTTACCCGCATCTAAATTGATTTACAATCGATGTGAATAACGCACCACCCCAAGCGATACGCTCGAACGGCACCTAGATGGCCGCCTTCCCCGAGTCTGTCCTTAATGAATCGACAATATAAACTTGATTAAACCAATTTGTATGCGATAGTTTTTATTCAATTGCATAGGCATAGTATCTCTATAGAGAGAGAGAGAGAGTCCCTTTTCTAGCCACCTCCATTAAATCTTCACTAATACCTTGTCCCTCCCTACGTTCGTCACTCTAGCACCCTCTAAAACCCGCTCTTTTAACGATGACACAATGTACGCATAATTAATACAAATTTTATTTACTGTGTTAATTAACTGCAAACGCTCTTTACATATAATTTGTTTAACTGTTCAACCTCGATATTGAAGTGATCTATAGTTATTTTCCCTGACTTCTATATGAAGTCTCTAGTCGCCGCATACCTCTGCCATCATCCATTCTTAGTCCTCTTTCCACCTCTGTGCCAAGTTCTACAAGTGAATCCATAATCTAGTTCCCAGACTCATCCCAGGTTACTCTCAAGATTCCTTCCATTATTTCTCTTTTTTTCTACATTTTTCTGTAGCACTTCCTGTACCATTATAAAGCCATTACCCTGGCTGATACCCCTTTATACACCTCCAATAATCTTTGCAAGATTCCTTTCTAACTCCCTTCTGCTATAGTTCTTTATAGACTCCTACATCGATTTCTACACTTCTCTTTATATTCTATGCGCTTCCTTCACCATTCCATGTTTATCTAGACATTTCTATACACTTCCAGCTAACCCCTCTACATACATTTCTCCAATAATCTGTCTAGCCACATACAACTGCAGTAGGCTTTGCTCCCTAGCTATCTGTCAGCTCTAAAAAACTCATACAAATTTGTTTTACGCACTTTCTACTTGCTCCAAAAAGTCTCAAAAATGTCTATCAAGCAGTTGTTAGCTAAACTCAAGCCCACCAAGGCCCAAAAGACAATGGTCACAGTCTTGTAAGTAGCTATAGCTAAAGCTATATACGCATCACTATATCCCTAACTACTTGCCACGCCCACAGCATACCATCCGCTGCCACCTTTGGCATGGCTGCTGGATTGGCCATCATCTATTTTACCGACTGGCGTCTCATAACCAACTATATACCGCTCTACAATACCAAATATCCCAAGGAGCCAGCTAAATAAATATGTATTCTGTAAATACCCTGTAAATGAAATTGCATTTAAGGTCTCTCGACAATTTATTTCTTATGATTGCTCATTATAAAACCTCAATGTATTCCGACTGCCGATTGAAGGTCTTTTGCATAGTTCAATAAACAGTTGCATTCGAAAATTATATATGTACGTCCACACCAATATTTGTGTATCTTTGGTTGACTGTGGGGTATATGCATTGCCACAATGCAAAAGTAAATAAATTGCTGCCAATCAAAATAAACACACATAAAATCAAAACTGTTAAACAAAAACTATTAAATCGAGAAAGACAACAACAACTTTTTAGTTTTTAGTTTTTGAAGCCAAAAATAGATCGAAGAGAAGCGTCAGAAGAGTGGATTATAAATCATACGATACCCTCTTTATAATAATGTGAATTATACTTTGAAATTATTCAAAAAAAATTTTTTGTTGATTATATTATTTATTTTACTTTAATTTATTTTTGTTTATTTTTTTTTTTTTTTTTTTACTGAACTTTGGGCTTTGCATTCTAAGCGATAGCTTATCAAATTCCCAAGAGAATTTTATAACAACATTTTTGCATTCACAAAATTTAATTCCCATGGCAGCTATGAAAAATGCCCTGATCAAGAATCTATGTACTTTACGGAGTCTGCACACGCCTCCTTCAGCCTTCATATGTGTGACATGTGATATTTACAGGGTATATCTAGTCGATAGTTTATTTATGTTAAGTGAAACCTCTTTCGTGTCAAGCGACCTCAAGGATTTCTCTTTCTCTTCTTTATAATAATCCTTTTCCCTACATTATTTATAGACAACTAAGGTTTATATGTAACATACTTGAAATCCGTTTAAAGCTATTCCATGCACACCTCCAATTACAGGGTATATATGGAGATGAGCGCACATCTGTGCTCATTGTTTACAACAGCATCTTCGGCAGACGCTGGCCTAATGCAATTGTGCAACATCTCGCGTCACATTCATGACGTCAGGCAGCAAATGGAGCAAATGGAGCAGGAGACAAGAGTGGGGCACACGAAATGGAGCTGGGAGATGGGAGGTAGACCAGAAGTAAAGTTGAACTAAGTGCTGTCAGTCGCAATTTTCCAATTTCAATTAGACAAACAATGCGAGGCTAAAGCCAAAAACTATTTTCGAAGGCCAGCTGTGCAGATGGAAAATCGAGAAGATCGAATCGCTTTCGTATGGAAACTGAGATGCAAAGCAAAACAGCAGTTGATACTCGTTCAGAATGTGAGGAGGGTATATTGGTTTGGTACTAGGTCAAGACATACATTAGAGACTTAATATTTGAGACTTTATATTTAGATCTTATAAAGTTTTAAGACTTATCCGATACAGCCATTAGGGGTGAGGCAAAAATAGATGAATATGAATATATATAGATATAAAGAAATATCTACGACCACAGCTCATCGAATTATATTATATCATTCCACGCTCTAACGAGTATTATGCAGTCAATCATGCCCGACTCAACTATTTTATATTTCAAGACCGTCTTAGCGATTAATTGCACATTGAATGGTTGTGAAGGGGGTTGAGGGTGGGTTGGAATGGGTTGGGGGGGAATAGTTGCGGCTACTCTCTAATTGCCAATGTAATATTCCCACCCACTCCCAAGTGTGCCGCCTCTCGAGGCCCGTTTGATTCGTGCAATTGAATGCGTCGCCTTTGTTTTCTCAATGCGAAATTAAAATTCCAATTTGAACGGCGCGCATCTGCTTAGATCACTGCGAGAGCACTATCTATACGGTACACATATAGGCACATAAATATATATATATTCGTATATATATTATTCTGTCTATATCTGTATAGCTACAGTTAACAATCTAAACTGCCCCCGCCAGCCTATCCCATCCCCCGCCTACAACGCAACTACAAATCGCGTTTATGTGTTTTAAAATAGCCATTGAAATCGCTTTATTATATTCCTTATATATACCCTTGCCTTGTGGGTATTATGATATGTATAAGGCGTTGCGACAGACAACTTTGAAATCGAAAAGTGGACATACATACATATACACACATGCATATGCCTGATAAGACTCGAGTGCGTTCGTTCTATCGCAACGAGATTGTGTTTTAGCGTTTCTTATTGACACTTGTCATGGATTAAAAATATAAAAAAAGATGACAGTTGAATCGTTTAAAGAGATTATATAAAGTTTACGTAGTAATAAAAATTAAATGAAATCAATTTCAAATCATAATTTTATTGTTTGTTGGTGATTATTATTTATTTATGGTTTGAAATGATTAAGAACTTTGCCGACTGCATTTTACGATTGCCCACGCCCCCTATCTACCATGCCTTATTGAATCTAGGCTGTATTTATATAGTTTTCCTAGTTTGCAGTCTTTATCATCATCATGTACTGATCAATATATCTAAGGATTTTTTGATATAACTATATTTGTCTCTGGCTTCATTAGTAGTGAACCAATATACCCATTTCACATTCGCGAATGAGTATAAATAGTTTTTACGAAAATTCCGATCGTATTAATGACAGCTTCTGTAAGGTGTTAAACAGTTATGTAAATAACTCTATTATTTGCTAGTTTTAAAGCAGATATAAATCCATATACGTATTGATATTTAATGGTATTTAAAAGGTAGAGTGGTAAAGAAAAAAATATCACAGCTGTATAAATATATATTATATGTATAACTACCTAATCAGCAATGAAAATTCCATTATTAAAACCATAAAACTCATGTTAAATAAATGTTAAGCGATTTTTAAAGAAACCTATTTTGCTTCAACAAAATATATATGATTTATAATATATATGTATGTCTATTAAACTCAGCCAAAACGTAAGCATTCAAATTATGTTCATATTCTAAAATCATTTTCAAATAAAATCCTGTACTATAAGAGAGAGAGTATATATTGATATAGATATAAATTTCTATATATATATTTATACACTTGTTCATATTTCATCGTTATAAATACAATTTAATTCGTGCTATTTCTCATTTGTTTTTACTATGCCTTAGTTGATTTATTAATTTATTTATGTTTTCATTCGACGTACGTGACATTTACTAATTTTTGCTTAATTTTACGCAGAAAATTTCGCATGCGAAAAGTTTCTTCCTCGTGCCGAAATTTATATATGTACAATCTAATATTTATGCTGCCAGCTGCCACAGATTTCATATAGTACAAAACAAAACTGACCAAAAAACAAACAAAAATCCCCAATAAAAAAAGAGCTCCAATCATAATTTAATTGATTTGTTATGGAGGCACACAGATTGCCGCAGCTCCAAAAACAAAAGGAGTGAGAGAGAGTGATCTGATCTCTCTCTCTCTCTTGCTCTCTCGATCATTGAACTTAGCTCTGCAATTTTTTAGAGATTACGCAACACTATTAGATATGAGCTTGGAGTATTTCTAGTTGATTGATAAACACGCAAGTGCCAAGCGTTTTCTTAGCGTTTCTAGCGCGTTTTTAAACGCTCTGCGCTAAATAATCGCTGCTTAATTTACAAGTGCCTGTCAAATTCGACAGTTGGTTAACAACATTTGTTGTTGGCTCTGAAATAAGCTACTATGTGAAACTAATAGCAATGCAAGCATGGCAGAAAAACATGAGAGTTAAACAAAAAAATTGAAAATAAAATTGTATAAATCTTAAGAAAAATAGCGAAAAAAAAAAAAAAAAAAAATTATAATAATAAGTAAGCGCAAAAATTAATTCCTTAGCACAGTATAAGCTTGTTTTAAGATATAAAAATATTTTAAAAATATTTTGGAACTAAATTTAGGAAATATTAAAAAAAAAAAATGGTTTTGTATAAGATTTGAGCAAAAAAATGAATTTTGTATATAGATACATGTAGGCATATTTATAGATATTTGAATTTTGTTTTTGACTTTTCTAGTCAGCTTTTCTCTCAGTGTACTAATTAGCGAAAATATGCAAACTGTTGTGTGTATCAACAGAGATTTTAAAGCGGTCAATTAGCATACGATGAAAATCGAATGTAAGCACTTGATAGGAATATATGTACATACATATATATACCGGAATTATATAATTAAATATGCTGTACAACAACTGTTCAGCCGGAATGAAAACAAGGAAATTTATATAAAAATAAAATTAAATATAAATAAAATAAAAAATGTCTAGACTTGGGAGTTGAGATTTCATTGATCTGCAACTAGTTAGTATGCAAGAGGCATGGGCAAACCCTTTAGGATATATGTATGTATATACATATCTACACACACATGTATATATACATCAAATTGTAATCAAGTTTGGGAGACATGTCTGTGCCGCATTTGAAATTAGACAGAGAGCTGTGAGCATAAATGTCAGACGATTCCCCAATGAAGCGCTTGATCTTCGCTCTGTGGGCAAAAAGACATTTTAATTTATCACTTCTCTATATATATATATATATGTATATACATATTGATCGTCTCACTGTCTGTCTCACTCGCTCATTCTTTATTTAAAGTGTTGACCTTAAGGGTATAGTTAGCTATTGATATGTGGTTGTGGGCAGGGGAAGCGCTGAGGTTGGGCAGGGTCACAAACAAAAATTTCCACACACACATTTTATTTTGACTATTGGAATTTTGTAAGAGTTTTCGTGTATTTTTCTGAATTCCGTAATGAACCAGCCAGAAAAAAAAAAAAAAAAAAAACTATTTGGCAAAAAACAAAAGACGAGCGTGTCGTAAAAACTTAAAAATAAATAAAAATACTTAGCAGAAAGCGAATGTTTGTGTTTTATGTAGCAAATTGAAATTGAAAACATTTTCAAATCAAATATTAAGTAATACCCATTAGAAAGCAGAGCTAAATTTGACATCAAACGCTATTTTCAGAGCACAAAAGCAGGAAAAGTGGGAAAACTGTTTTGTTTTTCTATTTCCCTTTCTCTTGCTCTTTCTCTATATCCATCTCGTTCACTATCTGTTTCTGTTTTTGCTTTTGGTTAAGGTTAAGTGCAGATACTGCCACTAAACGTCTAATGCCAAAAATCTATTTGGCAACGGGGCCAAAAATAATTATATCTAGACTCTAAGAGTCCAAAGGCAAAGCATTTTTTTTTTTTTTCTTGACAAATTTTGCAAAATTTATAAAATTTTATTTTAGTTTAAATGAAAAATGAAAACTGACAAATGTGAAAACTATGGAAACTGTTCACAACTTAGGCGAGGGTGTGAAATGAAGTGAAAGAAAGGAAATAGGGAAAAACCGGTTTACCAAAGTCGTTTTCGAAAACCAATTTTCATGTTGGCCTAAAAGTCGAGCTGCGATCAGGTAGCCAAACACTTGAAGCGTTAACAGCAAACAACAAAACACAAAACAAATAGCTAAGGCATACACACACACACATCTATTCCCATACACCTCCACACACACTATCAAAGCAAACAAATGTGTTGTGCGACATTCTTGCGTACAGTTTGTTTTGATACCCTATGTAAATGCCTTGCAGCAGGGCTTGCCAGTTTAATAAGTGCTTGGACAAGGGTCTGGAATTAGCCTATAGCTTATATTATTTGTGTTTGATAAAGATAAAAGGTATTTGGCAACAATTGAAATGAGCTTAGCCCTTCTTAGTGTCCTCTATATATGTTCCTTTATCTACCCTACTTGGGTTTACTCTATATACAAGAACTTGACTTCATTTAAGATTCAGGCTCAGCTTACTTTATTTTATTCCACATACATAAAGCACTATTGCACAGTTTTAGAGTCACTTTTAGTCCAATTTCGTCAGCTTTCCCACTTTCCTTATGCAAACTACAGCACATCTCGTCTCGTCGCTTAAGCCCTACGACAACATGTCTTGTTTTTCATCTATTTATCTTTGGTTTTTACCAGTTTGTCCAAGGTTTAATGAGCCACAACAAAGAAAAAGAGGAGAAGGGAAGACAAGCGTGTTTAATTAGCTTCAAGCGGGCTATTATAATATCTGGATCTTATTTTCATTTGTGGGGCTGTAGGGCTGTGGGAAGTCGCGTGCTGCACTGCCTTGTGGCAAGTCATAAATCTGTATACCTGCCGTGGGCGTGTCGTGAGGGCATATGGGCATGTGGGCGTGGCATGACCACTGTTTATCCTAGGCTCGAGCGATTTGTTTAGCTTATCTCAGGCCGTGTAAAACGCGACAACGAGAACGACAAAAACTTTTTAATTGCTCCACATTATATCATGCACAAGCATTGTATTCATTTCTGTTTCAAGTTACGCTATTCTAATTCATTTCATTCTTTCTTCTTTTTTTTTGGGAATTTGTTAATTCATTTGAGTGCCAGTTAATTATTTTGATTGCGCGCGTTTTAGAACGCGTGCAAAAAAACAAAAAAAAACGCGTGCGATTTGCATGCGATTAGAGAGAGAGAGTAAACTGAGTCAGCGAGAGGTTTGAGGCGTGCTGTGGGCTGGGTATTACCACTGACAGCAGCCAACTGTTTAACCAAGCCCCACAATTTCGGCTGCCTAGAAGAGAGTTCAGTAAACCTAGGTTAATGGCCGAAAAACAAAACTTTCCAGCGGAAATCGTTTAAGAGACAAAAGAGTTGAGAGATCTGCAAGAATAAGACGAAAATATAATACACTGGACAGAGATAAGGTAGAAATGTTGTGGGTAATTATATTTGCGAAACAGTCTAGAGCAAAGGCTTTAATTATTTTTTGAAGTAAGTAAATATGAGGACAATTTTAATAATATCAACGAAACACTAAGCTTATAACACTTTCAATTTTTTAGTTAAGCCTCTCTAGGAATCTAAATTTATTGAAATATTTGAAGTGAGCAAAGTATTTTTCGTACAACAATTAAATTTGATATATGTATGTATTTTCAAAATTGTCACATCACACTTGAATAAATATTAAGAACTAGCACAACTTTCCCTAGCTTAACATCAACTATAATTATGGCTATTAAGCTTTAAGAAATAACAAGCTAACAAACAGTTAGACATGGCTCCAGCAACTTTATTGCTCGAGCAACTCTTTCATATATAATTACAGACTCTAAAGAGTACCAAATATTTCACATATTTTACGACATAGTCAAAATACCTTCGGCTAGGGTAAAAAATCACACGCTGCGTGGCTGAAGAAGCTAATGAAACCAAAGCTGAAGAAGCAGCAGAAGAAAAACACCAAAAAAAAAACCAAAACAAAATGTTACCAAAGACTTGATTTATGTCGCCCCCCATCCCGCCTTCTAAATCAAATTTCAGCGATTTTTTCATTCATATGCAAAAAGGTGGCTCACGAGAAAATTAGCCGGGAATTCGGTTTAGCATTTTGTTGAGCTCATCAAAAAGTCGAGACAAAAAAATTACAATGTTGTTTTCATTTTTATTGTGGTTGTTGTTAGTCAAATGAAATGTCGTGTCGATGCGAGAGTCTAAGGCGTATCGAGTCTTTTTATATAACTAATATTAGGCGATTATTAATAATAGAGGACAAACAGGTTTTCTCGCACATAAACAAATGATATTTGAATTCTTGTTCTCTGTTTTCGTTGTGTTTTTATAATCAATGAGGCACTTGTGCACTTGCTATTTATATTTGGCTTTATTAATGAATAAATTTTTAAAATGCAACGTTAAAACAGACCTATATATATGTAAATATTTGAAATGCGCTCGGAGGCAGCGCGTAATTAATTTCTCAACCGTTTCACACAAAGCGGGTAAACAGCCAAACGGGCAGCGTAACGTAACGCAAGTCAACCGCACACGAACGCGTCTCAAATGAAACTGAAACGACAGAGCGTAAAGCACGAGCGTTTATAGCTAAACGACGCGTGAGAGCGCAACTGCTAGCAGAGCAGAGCAAGCAGCAACACCGGGCAGAGCAAAACACGAATATCATTATGAGAACGGCCACCAAAACTGCAGTAGCAGCCGCAGAGCAATGCACATCATAGCGCAGCAGCAGAGCGTGGGCAGCGACGCAGGCCAGAACTGAGCACTAGCGCAGCAGCAACAGAGTGTACTGCGTGAGCAGCGAAGAGAGCGCAAGCAGAGAGCGAGCAATTGCAGGTAATCCTTGCTCAGCAATATCATAAAATTGATAACAATATAAAAATAGGAAAAATTCGTGTATTTGTATTATTGATCAGTAGGCAGAAGTATTAATAGTGCTTTTTGGTATTGATACTAATCACAGAGATTATTTTTGGTAACAGTTATTTGATTTGTTGGCTCTTGAGTGTAAAAATGTGTGTTGAGTGTTTTTGCCGGCGCAGTTGTTGATATCGTCAAACTTCTCTGTAATTTGACTTAATCGAGGCACTTGAGCTGCGCCTGTGACATAAATGCAGATAAGAAATCCGTTATTAAATTAAAATTCCCTGTTCCTTAGATAAATGCTTCGTCTGGTAACGCTTTTCGCTCGTCCAATTGAATGAACTGATGGAGTGCCGATCGAACACTCCAATTGGCCTCCTCTTGCAGGATACGGGTGCACCACTTGGGGCGCAGTCCTGTAATTTCCTGAAAGATAATCAGCTTATGCTCCTTGACATCTAGAGTCTCTTCAGGCTCTAAATCCATCTCAGGCGGCCTGACAACTTTGAAGGCATCTCGCAGCTGCTTTGATGTCGGATTCATAATGTTGAGACGTTCGTTGGTAATAATCATGTGCCGTGCTCTTTCGCCAACGCCCTGTAAAGGGAAAGAAGTTGAGAAATGCTCAGAGTAACTATGCAAATCACTTACCCGCCCAGTATGCCTCACTCTGAGCACGAACTGCCTGCTGAAGGCGAGCAACAAGTCCGGCTCATCGCGCAGCACGCCAGTCACATAGATCATGGCTCCTTGTTCATCGTGGTGCATCACATCCGTTTGCATCGAGATGTAGTCATGCTTCACCTCTGGCAGCTGCATCAGGGCCTGCATTACATCATGTTCGCCCACATGCACGCGACACGTGTCCATCGAATTCTTGAGCAGATTCCTGCTAAAGTAATTGTATTTATTTATACGCTTGCACAGCTCACTCGTCGGCTTTGAGGGATGGGCACGGCGGATGTCATAGCTGCAGGTCAGCGTGAAAATCGACTCGTCTGTGTAGAAGCGGCTTAGATTGAAACGCGTATCCGTTTTCTCAAACTCCTTCAGGTAGGGATATAAGAACAGTTCGCCCGTTAGCTCGTAGCCACCCGTATCGCAGAGGAAATCCTTCTGGGATGTCAAGCCCGGCTTTGTGCTCAAATCCACATCATCCAGTCGCAAGACACCAGGACATACCTTCTTCACATCCTGAATATACTCACTGGGCAAAACGTATTTTTGGCACAAAGGATTGCCGTGCAATTGCAGAGACCTCAATGGGATCTCGTTCAACGCAGTTACCATCGACAGATCATAGATCCAATTATTAGAAAGATCCAAAGCCAGCAGGCCATTTAGCAACGATAATGTGCGCAAATTGAGGCCCAAAATCTTATTGTTGCCCAAACGCAACTCAATGCAGTTGCCTAGGAATTTGCGCGATGCCATTCGCAGGACGGTGCCAAGGATGCGCGGCGAGCTTAGGCTAACGATGACATTCTCAAATTGTTCTGAGCTTTGAAAGTCCTCCAGATTCAGGACACGATTGGTAGCATTGAAGCGGTGCTGCAAGGCCTGCTCAATGCATTGCTTCGGCTGCAAATGCCCTTGCCTTATGGCGGTCACATTCATGCGCAGAAAATAGGGTATGGAGCTCCGAAAAGTGATCTCTTGCTCATTTGGTGTGATTTGAGGAATCTTCAATTGAAGATCACAGTTGTTGACCAAGTGCTCAATTTGATCGAAGCAGTCTCGCACTAGAAATCGATGCTGTCCACTTTCAAACTGAAAAAAAAATGGAATACAACATGAGCTTATGATTTGAATTAAAGATAATCGGAGAGATCTAGCTCACCTTGTAGTAACATGGATAAAATTCACTCAATTCTGGCGAAACCATTACAAATAAAAAGTTAAACAGGTCCTCTTTGTTAAACATACGATCCGCATCGGGAATCTGCAATAATAAAGATCGTTATAATAGAGTCATCTAGCATTCTTCATATACGCTACCAAAAAGGCATGCCAATCTTTGCTATCCTTGAACTTTGATAGCGTTGACTTGTTGGTCCAATCGATGCGCACCCCGTCGCACTCTATGTCAATCTCATAGCTGAACGGCGTATATAGCTTGTGGAGCTTATCAAAGGGCACACCATCCTAAGAGAATATGATAATAGAATATTTTATAATACTCGATAATTATGTGAAAGGGGAATCTATTAGTTGGCTAAACTTATTTCGTCTTTCGTCTTACCACAAATTTAAAATTGTTGATCAAAGGTTTTAAACAATCGGGAAACTTGGAGGCCTTTGTTAAAGGATTGTTAGCCAAATAGAGGTGTTTTGCTCTCACACGCTCCAGATCGCTGCAGAGGCGCTTAGAGGATTGGATCTGCAATTGAGAAACATTAGTCCAAGTTAGATTATACACATATCTATGTTTATCTAACTACGCACCGAATTTTCCGTTATATCCAACAATTCATAGTCAACATCGCCAAAGATACGCATGGGCGAAATATCGCTGAGTTCATTTTTGGATAAATTGAATCCCTTTATGGCACGACGACGATCGTCGTTGTTCTGTATGGTCGAGCAGACCAGATGTAAGGTGAATGAATTTTTCAATCTGACTTCAAAATGTTTGAACGCTGGATGAGTGTTAAACTTGCTGAGGTTCAAAACGTTTTCCACACCACGATGGTTCTCCAGATTATTTAAGAGACGATCAGTCACCTGCAGAAATAGAGAATTTAGCATGCAATTGTGAGTTACTATATATATATACATTACCTGGGATATGATTAGTGTAGGTGAAATGTGATTCCTGTGATGCTCAGCCACATTGAACCAAGCAGCCATGGGGATCTGGACGCCAGAATTGAGGCGGAGGGTTAAGCTGCGCTTGAATAACAGATCCAAAGCCGGCTTACAGGCGCGTACCAAAAAGGAGTCCACTAATTGGGTGCTCTGCAGTCAGCGAAAAGAAAATTAGAAGCAACAAAACAAAAAAATACAAAGATCAAACATACTTTATAGTTAACGGGATAGATTGGTTCATTCTCCACCATCTCGTAGATAGATTTTAAAACCAGATCCTTGGAATTAACTGCAAAATTGATTATCCCCTCGTGATACACACAAATTTCGACCCAGTTCAAGCCGGGGCCACTGTCGTAGTGTCGGGTTTTGTAAAACCTGCGCGCATCTCTATACTGCACCGCAATGGGCTGGTACTCGTTGCCGCAGTACTCCAGACGATCGCGTGCTGTAAGAATCCATTAATTTTATATTAACTATGTTATTTAGAAAACAAATTTGAAAATCTTAAGCATCCACTCACTTTCGTCCATTTTGGTTGATTGACAGCCAACGATAGCTTAAAATATCGGGTGCATTAAGTAATCGACAAATCAATCAAGCTGTAAATTCACGCCTGCCTAGCAGGCCCTGCTATGAGTAGAAGCTGACTGCAGTGACTGCAGTGACTGCACGTGTAACATGGTACAATGATGAAATAATTGCTATGGCAATTGATATTTTGATTTTTATCATATACGTAGTCTATCAATATCCAATATTAATATTAAAGAATAGACATTTTAATATATATATGGAATATTTGTTCCGATTTTATTCATTTGGTACATTTCCATGCTTGGTACAAGATAATTTTGTAAGGTGGCAACCACCGTCGCGTGCAATCTGAAATCAAGCGCGATGTAGGATCGATAAATCTAAGCTGCTGTTCAGATTGAAAATAACAATATTTTATTTAATTAATACAGTATATTTATTTTAGCTTATTGCCTACAACAGAGTCTTTCAGATTTTATATGAAATTACTTCTTGGGCATCTTCTTCTTTGCATTGCTCTCCTTTCTGCCTTGATAGAGGCCTGTGTAGTAACCAGACATGTACCAAGCTGTCAACATGGCGACAAAGTCCTGTTCCGGCTCAGCACCTATGGCGCCAGTGGGTGTGAACATGGGCGGAACAAGTGGCATTGGTGGCATCACCAAGCCAGGTCCAGCCATTCCGCCACTCGTTGAAGCCTTGCTTTTCGAGCCAGACTTCTTGGAAGTCTTAGCACGCTGCTCGGGCTGCGCTTCCTCGGCCTCAGCGCGTTTAGCTTGGAGTATTTGTTCGCGACGCGCCTTCTTGCCCCAACTGGGTAATAGATCAGCCAAGAGCACCTCCTGTTCGTTTTCATAGCCAAGGTAGCGTAGCACGCAAGTGCTTGCATCCCCATTGATAGATATCACTGTGCCCTCGTAGTCCACTCCATCGGTATATGTGGCACGTGCAAAATCACCAACTTTGAAAACTAACTCCTGCTCCTCAACCTCTTCCTGAGGTTCCAAATCGGCATCTGAAGTTGAAGCTGCTTCATTTTTTTCGGGTGCATTTGCATCACGCGAGTTTGTTGAGTCGGCAATGCGACGAGCGAGCGTTTCACGTGCCAAGTTGATGGAGTCATCGTAGGCCTTTATTAAGAGGCTATCCTCCCAAATAAGCTGTTCATCAGACATTTCCAATCCAATTTTAGTGCGGAGATTCAATTGAATTTATTTAGACAATTCGAAACGCGAAATGCGACTAACTTAATCGATATATTGTGTTAGCTATCGATGATAACAGAGTTGCCATAGCAATGTCATTGCTCGCTCTGTGAATAGCAACATTGAAAGAGGCAGAGCAAAAGCGAAAATCATTCTAAGCTCACAACTTTGTGTTTTGTTTCGAGTAATAATTCAAAACAATTAAGAAAAATGGCTACAGTGGAAACGTTGTACAAGGAACTCTGTGCTGAATGGTCCAAGCGACCACCAAATACACCGCGATGCGGCCAGCTGCTGGATCAGCTCAAAGTGGCGTTGGTCAAAATGCAATTTCTGCCCACAGACGGCAACGATGCACTGAACTCGAAGAAACAACTTTTGTTAGCCCGCGCCGTGCTAGAAATCGCCGTGGAGCATAGTGTACTTACCAAGGATCTACTCGCCTTCGAGCGGTACATATCGCAGCTGAAATGTTACTATTACGACTATGCCAAAATAATTGGCGAATCGGACAGCAAATACAAATTGTTGGGCCTCAATCTTCTCTATCTGCTGTCGGGCAATCGTGTTTCCGACTTTCATACCGAACTGGAGCTCCTGTCGGTTGACATAATACAGCACAATCAATACATACGTCCAATCCTGGCACTGGAGCAATATATCATGGAAGGACGCTACAATAAGATCTTCCAGGCGAAATCCTCAATGCCTGCCGAGATCTACAACTATTTCATGGATTTATTGGTCGAGACGGTGCGTGATGAAATCGGCGCCTGCATTGAGATGTCCTACGAGAAAATTTCGGCTAAAGATGCTGCGAAGCGGCTCAATCTGCGTGTGCCGGATGAAATCAAAGCGTTCGGCGAGAAGCGTCAATGGAAATTGGAAAGCAATGGAAATTACAGTTTTACCGATCGCAGCATTAAACCCAAGGAACTGCTGCCCTCGGTGGAGTTGGCCGAGCAGGTGCTTAGCTATGCGCGCGACTTGGAAATGATAGTTTAAGCTACCCGCAAATTTTGTAATTAAAATAAAAATCCCTAAATAATACATTTAATAAAAAATGTTTATTTTACACAAAAGTGTACCATATATAACAATATTTGACTGTAAACAAATCGATGTTTTCTAGAAAAATCATCGCTAGAATATATGAATTGAAAAATCGATAGCTCATTGCTGCCGCACATCACTAACTTGTGGGAACGAACGGGTGGAAAAAAAATAGTCGCTCGCTCGCTGCGATTTATTGTTATTAAAATTTGTTAAATAAGTCAAAAAGAAAACATAGCAATGGCCTGCAACGCTAGCAAGACGCATCTGTTGCGCTCAATTGCCGTAAGTTTTATGCATTATATGAGCTGTTGCACTTAACCAACAAATCTCGATCGATGCAAAAAATTTTTTGCGTTCCGTGTTACGTAAAACGAAAAGTTTGTAATTTTTGGTTGTTTATGTTAGAAACGCGGTTATGCGACCTGCCCACGCCTCGTCGGCGACACCTCGCCCATCACCGTCAACGTGCTGGATAACAAGCTGGTGGTGGCCACAGCTGATGCCTCGGTGCCCGTTTCTCGTGTCTCCATCGTGCTGCGGTGAGTGCCACGCCTACCCAAAGAGGCTGTCGATGTTATGATTGATAATGTAATTCGCAGTGCCGGCTCACGTTACGAAGCGTACGACACACAGGGCGCTTCACATTTGCTCCGTCTGGCTGGTACCTTGAGCACCGAGAGATCGACAGCCTTTGCCATTGCACGAAACATCCAACAGGTCGGCGGCAGCCTGACCGCTTGGGGCGATCGCGAATTCGTTGGCTACACCGTTGAGACGACCGCAGATAATGTGGAGACCGGTCTGCGTTATCTGCAGGATCTCCTGCAGCCCGCTTTCAAGCCCTGGGAACTTAAGGATAACGCCAAGACCTTGTACAATCAGTTGGATTCGGTGTCCAAGGAGGTATTTATATGCATGCATATTGTATATGGGATTCTATGCTATTCATCAATAACTAACTTAACTTGTAGGAGCGCGCCATTGAACTGGCACACAAGGCCGCCTTCCGCAACGGTCTGGGCAACTCCATTTACATCCCACGTTTCCAGTTGGGCAACATCTCTAGCGAGAGCTTACTCCACTTCGTTGGCAGCACCTTCAATCCCAGCACTGCTGCCGTTGTGGGCGTCGGCGTGGACAACAATCTGCTCTCTGGCTTTGCCCAGAATCTGATTTTCCCCAGCGGCGGCGGCTCCATCAAGAGCAACAATAGCTACTACGGTGGAGATGCTCGCAAGGACACAGCGGGAGATCGCGCTGTGGTCGCCGTTGTCGGCGAAGGTGGCGTTGCTAGCAACCAGAACGAGGCTTTGGCATTTGCCATTTTGAGGCAGGCTGTTGGCGGCGGTGCTGCCACCAAGCGTGGCAAGTCTGCCGGCGCCTTCGGCGAGGCCGTCAGCTGCGCAGGTGATGCACCCGTGTCATACCAAGCCATCAACAAATCCTATACAGATGCCGGAGTCTTTGGCTTTGTCGCTTCCGCTGGCAGCAAAGATATTGGCAAAGCAGTTGATTTCCTGGTGCGCGCCCTGAAATCTGGCTCTGTGTCCGACAAGGATGTGGCTCGTGGCAAGGCAGTGCTGAAGGCACGCGCTCTCTCCAACTACTCGTCCGACGGTGAATTGAGCAAGCAAATCGCTCGCCAGGCGGCCATCACCCGAACTGTGCTGGAAGCCGATGCTTTGGTGGCTGCCATCGATGCCGTTTCAGTGCAGCAGGTGCAGGCGGCGGCCAAAAAGGTGGCGGGCTCCAAGCTCTCGGTCGGTGCCATCGGCAATCTGGCCAATGTGCCCTACGCTTCCGACTTGGCTTAAGTAGTTAATCTTGTAAACAAAACAAAAAAATAAACAAATGTAATTTAAATACCCTGCCTGGAGACATTGCGAAATAAAACTGTTGTCATTCACGATATCGAAATCTGAGAATGTTTTATGTGTGATATATAACATATGTATGTATGTATGTATATGTATGATCAGATATTGTAATGCTATTTGGTTTATGCACAAATTGTAGTTTCTTTTATTATAAAAAAAATACCCCGAACCCATTGAAAATGGCGAATCAGGGTCAGAAGGAGGCGTGGCAGACCCCATAAAATATATATGTATATTCTTGATCAGGGCGACGAGCTGAGTCGATCTCTGTCTATTTCTTTTAAGTATTCGCTCTACGTATTTCGAAGTATTGCTTCCAAGTATTTCCGCTAAGTATATCCTTACGTAATTCGTCTACGTAGTTCCTCTACGTCTTTAATGTTCAGCTGATCGATCACACACTCTGCTTCACTTTATTGCACTGACCTCCACCAGGCCTGGACGACTGAAGACTGACTGAAGAAATGCTGCAGCTGCTGCCCTTTATATACGGCCGGCCACTTTTACTCAAGCACTGTCTCTCTCAAAGGTTGCGCCCGACTGCAGGTACAGCGCGTTGCAGTCGAGCTTCAAGTGAGCAATGGGAACGCTCTCTGCTGCTGTGAGCATTCTAGCTTCGTTTTACCTCAATACAAATACCAAATAAGAACTGCTGCATACACATAGACAACTTTAGTGATCTTCTGCAGTTATTCTCTCCTTGCTTTTACTTTTACTCAAGTACTGTATGCGTGCGTGCCTATGTGTATCAGTTGGGCAGTTCTCCAACGGGTTCAGGGGATTTTCTAGTCGAGCAGTCTCGAGACTTGTTTTTATTTATTAAATATATTTTAAAATTGAAATTCGACATTTGCCGAATTTGAAAATGCCCTTACGACAGTTATAGAAATTTTATGATTTATGATAAATATATGCATATATTTTATTTTTGTTTTTGTAACCAGGAAGCCAAAATGAAACAAACAGTGTTTGGTCAGTGGTATGATATATGTATATATATATATATATATATATATATATATATATATATATATATATATATATATATATATATATATATATATATATATATATATATATATATATATATATATATATATATATATATACATATATATATATATATATATAGCATTTAAATATTGTACGTATTTTAATATATTACAGTTAAAATGTATTATGAAATATGTATTTCCGAAAATCGGGAAAATGCTATTTCTATCAACGCCATATTGTATTAATATATATTTTATTTAATGTATTTTAGGCACTTGATGTAACTTTTTGGTGAGAGAATACGTAAAATGTTCAAGTTAAAAAAATATATATTAATTTATATACATATATAGAAAATAAAATCGTCCTATAGATTTAAATTTAAATCTATACAGATTTAGATTATTTTCGTAGAATTTGTATGACTTTGGTGGAATTTACATTGCGACTCTAAATAACAGACGACTAAGACTATATGTATATTATTTAATGTGGTTACAGATCAGCCATAAAAATATATAAATATATACTTGAAAGATTCAAAAACTTAAAGCTAAACAAAATTGACATATTTATATACATATATGTAGACATATATATATATAATGAATGCTGCAAGGGCATTTTAACATTATTTAATATATATATATAAAGTATACACATATGCATACATTCAACAAACATCTTAGCAAATGCTTTACAGGCATACAAAATGGATTATAGAAATATCTTGCATATATATAGATATAAACACACATATATATATATGCTTTATATACAGATCTATCTAGCTCCTATTCGCAACATAGTTGTGACCTGTCCCTTAGACAAGAACCACAATGAGAATGGCCACAAAGAGCACTACGATGACCAGCCAATAGCCCCAGGTGCTATCCCTTTCAGTAACCTGGGATACGGTGCGCGTTTCACGCTGCACGCCCGCTTCCACGCGATCCATTGTGTTGGCCATGTTGTCCAGTATATTAAGCTGATCGTGTATCTCTTCGTAGACCTGGGTGGACAGCTCGCGCTGCCGCGAAATTGTCGCCGACAGCGTCTCCAATCCCCGATCCTGGTTCTCGAGTATCTCAGCCTGGATTAACTTTAAGCTGGCAATATCTGAGGGCGGTGCAGCAGCAGCGGTTGTAGTACCCATTTGCTGCCAGACTGAAGTGGAGCTGGTTGAGGGTCGTGCGCTGTTGATCGTGGCATCTATGCTGCGTAAGTCTGAGTTGAGCTTGTCGAAGTTGATGCGGCGCTGCTGTAGCTCATGCTCTGAACAGGACTCCCAGGTGATGGCATTATCCAGAACGACTTTCAAATGTTTCACATCCTTGGCCAGCTGCTCACGACTCGCATCAATGCTTTTCGTTAGCTTTGCATATTCCGGAGTAGCGACAGCGCCGCCCAGCTGCCTGCGCTTGTGCAGCAGACCAAGCAGCTGATGTCGCAGGCGTTCGCAGCCCTCAAACTCAATGTCCCTGCAAACGCCGGCGATAAACACACAAGTATATAAATAAAGTACTTCTCACACATACCATGAGTCATGATCCACAAGCGACATATTTCTCTTCAATTTTTGCCAATTGCGTTGTTTTCTCTCTTCTTCAACTCATTCGTCTGGTATTGCAGTAGCTCGCAATCAGCTGTTCGGTTAACAGCGCTGCTGGTTTTTAACATTCCGTCTTTTTACACAGCTTTACAATATCTGTTTCAAACAAATGTATATAAAGAGCATTTAATGACAGAGCATTCTATTTTTTTTTTTCACATGAAATTTATTCATACAACTCATGAATTTGAAATAAAACAATCAACCCATTTAACAGTTTGATAGCTGCTCTCAATGCAACAACGTTGGCAGTTTGGCTAGATTCCCGCTGACTGAATGGCCAGCTGTATGGCAATATTTTTTTTATTTTTTTTAGTCTGTAACAGTTTTCAACGTCTAAATATTGAATTAAGTTAAGTTAAGACTTTTTGGTACACTTCAATGAATATAAAAATTAGTTATCTTATGCTAACTTTCTGTCAGAACTGGTTACCAAAACAGTAGCAGCACAAAAGAGTATGCTAACAGAGAACACAACGGAATTCGTAAGCAACAGCTGTCAGCTGTTTGCCCGCTTTTATTTAACAGAATAATTGAGCAGCCGGGATTTTGCTGCATTTATATATGGTAACCAATACAAATAAAAACGTGTAAAAGTATTTTTAAAATATATGTAAATAACTTATAATATATATACAATATTTGCTCGGTTTTTCTCTAAATTTAAGTGCACATATTGT
The DNA here is from genome assembly GCA_035045965.1 of Drosophila aldrichi. Classification (NCBI taxonomy): domain Eukaryota; kingdom Metazoa; phylum Arthropoda; class Insecta; order Diptera; family Drosophilidae; genus Drosophila; species Drosophila aldrichi. The sequence goes on from JAWNOM010000501.1 coordinate 12,799,698, forward strand.
AAACAGCATATTGTCTGCTAATCTTTCTAACAGTGAACACCACCGTCTGTTACTTCTAACCACAATTTCCAACACTCACGCACACTGCTGTACAACCCAACACTAGCAACCAAATCATTATTTACGTTAAAAATAAATCCGTGCTGTGCCGTGTCGTGTGTGTGGCTGCGTATTCGATTTTTTGCCACAATTTTGAATTGAAAATCACCGTTACACACAACCAAAATAAACCCGTTGGCCAGCTAAAGTAATTAGTCAAATTCAGATCAATTAAAAATCAACCAAATCATTTGTTACGTCACATGAAAATTTCGGTGCGGAAAAGTATTCGCCTGTGTGCGTTGATAACTGTAACTTTTTTGTAGGCGTCGCGCGTCGAGCTGCAACTAAAAGACATACACACATAAATACATATACTGATGCATGGCCTGTGTGTATGGTATTTGAAATATGAATTTTGAAGCGCATTCAGGATAGTGTTAGGTGTTTTATTATTGTTGTTGTTGGAGGACATAAAGTAGTCGGTGCTTAGAATTTCATTTGGATGTGGGATACTTTTGTTATTTTTAAGGAAGTCTCATATTCACTTGTAATTGTGATTCGTAGGAAGTAAGATCTCTAGTAGTATAAAAATAAAAATAAAATAGTGTAATTTCAACTTCAAATCGGAACGCAACATAAGACAAAACAACAACAACAACATACTCGAAAACCACCAATTAACATCATCATTAACAGCAGCAGCAACTACTACTACTTCTTCTACAATAACAACTACAACAGCTAACCGTTAACCGTCGCGCATCCGTCAAATTTCAAAGCCGTTTTCTTACGCATTGAGTAATAAAAGAAATAAAAACCCAAAAGGAAAGGAAGAAGTACGTACCTAGCTTACGTATCTAAAACGCGTCCTCCTTCTGGCATTGTGTTTGTGTGCGTGCGAATGCAACAACAACAAGAATCTCTCTTCAAGCAACAAGACGTAACGTAGAGCTGCGTATAACGGTAAGTGTGGGGTAAGCGGGGGGAAAGCAACATTTATTTGGGTTTTTACTATTCTATTTTGTTATTTTTTTTTTGTTTTTTTTTTTTTGGGAATAAATGCAATGGGTTGTTTAGCGAAAATTCTATGCATGCAACTCGTTTTTCCAGCACGCACCTCGTGTGCCTGCTTTAGTGTACGTATGTATGTATGTGTGTATGTGCATTCAGTGGAAAACGTGTATTCGTAAGAAAAACCAGAAAATCGAAACCGGGAATTGGGTCAGTATGTCAAACGCGAGAAAGGGGACAGAGGGAGAGTGGGAAAGGTTCTTTGCTTTGGCTCTAAAACTCTGCTGTCTAAAACGGGTATTAGTCAACACTTGACGTTATACCATCCAACAGCATCTGACTCTGCATCTGTGTGTGTGTGTCTGTGTGTTGCTGTCTGATTGTCATTCGCGCGTGGTTTTTCTTATGCTTGACATTTGGTTGCGCTCACTCGCGCTTGCTCTGCTTTGCTCTCTTCTCTCTTTCGTTAAATCGCTCGTTTTTTCGGCCAGTCGGCTCAGTTGATCTTGCATTGTTGCTGCGCGTCGACGTCGACTGAGGCTGCGACGCATTTACCTTGAGCGCGCCTGCACTTGTCACGTCTCTCTCGTTCTCACTCACTCATTCACTCTCGCTCGCTCGCTTGCTCGGTCGCTCTGTGCGCTACGTTTTCTTATTGGATTTCGTGAACTTCTAAACTGGTGGCAGCACCTTTCAAAACACTTAACTGGCCAGTTAGGCGCCCGGGGTCCGCTTCTCATGTTTGCTAATAAAATTATTACAATTTATCCGACTGTTGCTAATGCGTTTTAAGGTCGACACTGCCTAGACTCTGCTGCTGCTTTGGCTGCTGACCCATTAAAACGTCTTTCACATGATACGCGCCGCTTACATTTCGCGGTCCATTTAACAGTGCTCGTCGCTAGAGAGGGATAGATATAGAGAAAGAGGGGCGAGGGAACGGAAGGCGTGGCCCGGTTGGGATTTCGTCTAGGTTAGGCTCGTTGCTGATTTGTGATTTATTCTTTCGAGCTGTTTTTATATTTACTTGTCGACTAAGCAAATTTTTAAATTAAAGAGTAGTCGACTATGATATGCTCTATACAATAGCATATTTGCGTTTAATTTAATATAGTTTAAGTAATTAAAGTGCATAAACACACATAGATATTTATTTTTATTTATCTTTAATGGTATTTTGTTAGTCTCCCTTTTATTAATTAACTAAATTAAAGACAACTCACTTATTCCCACTGTTACACATGCTCACACACACACACTTGTGCATACATACACGATACCCTTCTTACCCAATAATAAACAACCAGGAAGAGTGAACAGGCTAGTGTGCCCGAAGTTCGGGCCCCGAACAGGCAGGCTGGCAGAAGAGGGAGCTAGAGCAAGGGAGAGAGGCATATAACAACACACACACGAATGCAAGAAGACGTTTGCTCTATTTAAGGTTGCTGGTTTACTAGTTCAACTAGGAACTGTTTCCTGTGTGTGTTTCGCCCACGCACATGGGAAAGCTCGCTCTCTCGAATGCTCTTCGCAGTCAGTCGGGCTATGCGAAGAGAGCAAAAGAGAGCGTCAGTGCTGCCACTTTGGGGTTGGCTGATTTTTGCACTTAAGAGCGAAAAGTGGCTTTGATTTTTTTGTGATTACAAATGTTGAGCGTGAGAGCGGGATATGTGCGGCCAACATATTTGCATGTTGCTCTCCTGCTCTTGCAAGAAAGCATGCGGGATACAAGCAAAATGTTAACCTATATAATTTTTGTTGTTGCCAATGAAAGAGCGCCCCAGTCCACCCACCCCCACACAAATAGCGATGTCTACGCTCTGTCAGTTGAAGGTTCTTTTTATAATTTAAAAACTGTTTTTTTAAGGCTACGGCGACGACGACGAACAGCATCAGCAGCAGCAGGAAGCTTTTGTGGCGCGCGCTGTCGTTGCTGCTCTGCTGCTGCTGCTGCTGCTGCTGCTGTTGACGCTGCTTTTGAATTTAATGTTAAGTATACGCATCAGTGAACTCAATTTAATTATCATGATTGTTTTTCTCGCTGTGTGTATGCTGAAACATTCAAATTTTCCAACTTCACACACACCTCCATACGTCCATACCTTCATTCAGTTAGCTGACGTTCCCAAGCAGATTTTCAGCGCTTATGTAATCGGCAGCTTTACAGAAAAAAGTAAAACAAAATATAAACTACGTAAAGTTGATAAAAGCGCTGGCCATAATTACGTGCATACGTTTGTGTGAGCACGCCCTTCGCCCAGTTTTTATCAGCGCCGTTATTTATGCGCCTCCGCCATGACAGATAGAACGACAGCAGCAGCAACAATAAGCATTTGAAGTGCAGCGTAGCGCAAAGAGAAAATAAAACTGGCATTTAATGTTGTTGTTATTCTAGAAGCCAAAAGCCCAAACGAAAAGCAATTAAGTCGCCATGGCTCATTGCACAATAAGCAAAGAATCAAAAACACAAAAAAAAAACTAAATAATAAAAAAGCGAACGCACGCAGCAGCAGCAGCGGCAAACATAACTGTGTTTGCTTGGCCAGCCATAGCGCGCACGTACGTCAACGTCGCAGCCAGCGTCAACAACAACTCTAATCGTATGAGACTAAAGAGAGAGTGAGCGAAAGAGTGTGGGCGCGAGAGTGGAAGCGGCTAGAGAACGTTTGTTGTTGCTGTTGCTGCTGCTGCTGCTTAATAAATAGGCCAAATATGTAATATCGCTAAAATGTGTTTATTGTAATCTTTTTCACACACAAACACAGTCACACTAACACGCACATGCATGCTCTCGCACGTGCATTGCATCCCTCGTTACGTTAAGTTAAAAAAAAAATAAAATAAAATAAAATAAGAAAAGAGCGCCAAAAGGAAAGGGAGCGCAAGAGCACAAAAACGAACAGCAACGAGCATAACAGCCAATCCAGCCGAATGCGAGCCGAATGTAAAACGAACAGCGCTGCTGGCGTCGCAGTCACTGTCGCTGCTGGCGCTGCCGCTGCTCTGTGGGGGCCCAGTTGGTCGTTTGCTTTGCTGCGCTCGTGTGTTGGCTGAGTCGTTGTTCTACCGTCGTGATTGCAACACTTCTGCTTCTGCCACACACACTATCGCCGTCGTCATTTAGCCGTCGCCAAGTCTCGCAGTCGCAACGTTTTTCACGTTCTTTTGATTTTGTCCAACTACAAAACCAACTACTACGCGTACGTCAACGTCGTGCAGTCGCAGTCGCCGCAGCAGTCGCAGCCGCCAGCAGCAGCAGCAGCACCTCGTACGTTAGACGACATTTTAGCGTGCATGCTTCTGTGTGTGCGTGTATGTGTGAATGTGAATGCGAATGTGTGTGTGTGTGTGTGTGTTTGTGCCAGTTTTCGTGCGTTCTGTGCTGCAACAACAGCAACAAAAATAACAACAACAGTTACCACACAAGCGTCGTGTTTAAAAATATAAACTGCGTTTTTTCGCCAAAAAAGCCATAAAAAATAATTTTTTTTTAAAGCATTAGCCACAGACCCCAGGCACAGGCCAGACGAAAAGTCAACGACAGCAGCAGCAACAACAACAACAACAGCAGCAGCAATAAGAACAAGCGTACTAAATAAAAATAAAAAAAATTACTATTTCGGCCCAGGCGAGCGACAAAAACAGAAATCAGCGGCCAGAGCTAAAACATACATACATATGTACATAATATACACAGACACACTCACACACATACACACAGAGCTAGAAACTAGTGTGTGAACCTACTTGATTTTGGTTCTCTAACTGCTGCTGCTGCTGCTGTTGTTGTTGCAGTTGCGGCTGTTGGCGATTTTTCAGCAGAATAAAATAAAATTACGGCGCTACACAAACAACAACAACAACAATAACTAGCAGCAGTAGCAGCTAGCGGTGGCCAGTGGCGTGGCCAACAGGAGCGAATTTTAATGCGTGACACACAAAATTCCGTGTCGCTGTTCTTGTTGTTGTTGTTGCTGTTGTTGTTGTTGTTGTTTTCAACTTGCTGTTGTTGTCGCACAGAATTGAAACAATTTTTGTGTATACCCAACGAGCAGGAGCTCTTCTCCTAAGGGCCACCCCCCCGTCCCCCGCACCATGCTTTGGACACTGCAAATAGTCATCGACGGTTCGCTCTCTTCGCTTCGCTTCTTACTCCCCAGTCTCTCTGTCTCTCTCTCTTGCTCTCGCACTGTCCCCCACTCTGTGTTATCCCCGTCTCTCTCTCTGCCCTCTCATCACGTACTCGCTGCCTTGTCCCTTGTGTATGCCATTTGCACACGTTGCGTATACGTAACGTAGTTGTAGCCCGTAAACAACACAGTTACAGTGCAGGCTCGACGATTAGGGCTCTCGCATCCTTCGGGACCATTTATTATTTGCTGGAATTTAAAATCTATTCAAGGTCGCGCTCTGCTTGCACACTGAATAACAAATTTGGTTTGATAACGTGATTTGATTTCCACATAAATTTCCCACTGTTTTTGTCAGTTTAATGAAAAAAAAAAAAGTTGTCCCGTTTTTAATGGATCACATTTCCTTAGCTTTCAACTTTTCTTTGTAAATTTATCGCTGTTTCTGTCATTGCTCGTGACAAATCTGTAATCTTTAATCTTTCATCGCCATTCGCTTTAAAGCGACGCACACACACACACACACAGACACAACCTGGTATACATTAGAGCCCTTACGCTTGAGGAGCAGCGTCCTTTACGCTCGACTCTACCTTTGCCTCTTGCAGCTGTGCCCCTCGACTCGCACACTCTCCCTCTCTCTCTCTGTCTCTCCTGCACTCTCTCTCTCTTTATATGGCGACAGCTCGCATGCAGCGCGCATAGAAATTGAGTTTATTTTCATGTTGGCATTTTGACTGCCCTTTGATGAGTTGATAAACGAGCCAGATTAGAAGACCCGACCCCGCCTCTGCAAAGCTCCCTCAAACACACACACACACACACGGACGCGAGCAACTAGCTAAAATTTTTCGTTCAAACTGTGCTAAAAACTAAAACAAAACTAAAACCAAATTTCTATTTCATTTCAAAAGTAATATTCAAAGCGCACGCGTTACGGTACAACAACAACAAATAAAAGAAAAAGAAAAGAAAAACAAAAATTAATTTAATAAAAATAAATAATTAGTAAAAAAATATAAAATAAAAGGTGCTAATATATCTGTAAGCAGCCAAAAATATCGAAAGTATTTTGTGGCTTCAATCAAAATTGAAATTGGAAAAGTAAACGCAATTGTGGAACATTTTTATCAAGGAAAACAACAACAGCAGAGGAAAATTGAGGTAAAAATGCGCTCTAAAAATATATTTATTTTTAGTTGCATTTCAAAAATGTCACATAAAGTGTGAAATAACCCACGCGATGGCCGAGAGCGCTGAGAGAGCGCATCATTAAGAATTGCCTAGAGACAAAGAAAGTAGAAGAGGAAGACACTCACACACACACACACACACACAGACATTAAGACATTCGAAAATGTTGTTGACTAGGAAACATGTCGCCAGAGACAGAGAGATTGCGGAGGCGCTGATGCCTCGTATAAGGGGTGTTCCCTCTATCTCTGCTCTACACAAATTACAGGGTGGGAATATGGAAACGAAGAAAGTTAGTTACTAAATCATTCCATAATCAAGATAGACAGCAGACATCATATAAAAAGATATTTCAAATTAGGTTTTATTATTGGAATTTTTTCTTGATATAGAATTTATGAAATTTAACAATTCGGAATTGAAATGTGTATAATATCTTTAATATCTTACCTTTTATATGGTTATCTAATATAGCTTATACATTGCAAGGCTTTGATTCTCTTTACTACACAAAATTCCCCCAAATCAAAAATTTCCCATTTTATAGGGAAAATCAATCAAAAGGTATTACATTTGGACAGTAATGTAGGTTTCGATAAAGTTATGTATGTAAGATAGTGTAGAGCGCTATCGTTATTTGGGCCAACATTTTGTTTGCCAAAATACTCTTCTATTTTATAGAATATTCTTATGTTATTTATAGATATAGCTGCATTTTAAGGCTTTAAATCGGAGTCTGAAATTTAACTGGCATTTAACGATTAATTGTTTCAGTTTTATTTGGGAACCAAGAAACATAACCTCAGCTACTAGCTTGGTTCTTAAAACAAAGCCTGTTCCACATTTTAACCTAGTTTTGTGTTAGCTTCTCAATAAAAGGGATAACTCGTAATACCTGTAAAAGCCAGAATCTAGACAGGTCTCTGAAATCCTTTACGCTTTCGCAAAATGTTTGCCTAGTTTTCTCTCAAGTGTAACACTCAAGGCTATCGAAATCCCTTGAGCAGCAGCATGGGGGTTCGCCTTGGCTAGGCTTACGTTTATTTAAATCATCTTCTATCTTGTGTTTGGCTTTGCCACCTGCCGTCGACGCGTCGACACCCTGTACATTATAAATCTAAAATTAAATGCGCTTCGCTTTGCGGTTGTCTACGGCATTTTTCATACCAATCCCATGCCGTTTCGGTCCATTCCGTTCCGCTCGGCACCGCTGTTCGCAGAATTTTGCATCTTGGTCGCGAAAATCTATGTTACTTTAGGAGATTTTCTCTTAGAAGACAAACACCAAGTGGTTTGGCTATGTGTGTGTCTGTGTGTGTGTGTGTGTTTAGCATATATGTTTTCATTTAATTTTGAGCCAAAAAGATACATTTTTTTGTTGTCTTTGCGTTTCGTGCCAAAAAATAAGTCGTTTGTCGTTAGACGCGCAGAAGTTTTTGTCGCCAGCTGTTCCTCGCTGCTCGAGGCGCTTGAGGAGGTGGAGGAGGGTGTGTTGGCCCCTCCGGCTGTTGGCCATAAAATGAAATGCCTTCGAGCTGTTATCGAAACGGTTTTCGGTTAGTCGTGCACTGCTGCTACGCAAAATGGCATAAAACTTATGCATGGGGCATATAAAGAAAATCTGTGGACCCCGAGGCAAAAGCGAAAAGCGAAAAGCAAACGCCGAAATAAAAGAACAGAAAACGAAAGACACAGCAGAAAAGAAAAGCATAATAAACAAGCAAATGCTCTCCAGTGTTTAGTGTTTGCACGGCCAGCAGATACTCTGTAGAGTAATGAGTAGAAATGAAGAATAGGATACATTATATAGTATATGGTATATAAAGGATCTGTATAGAGTTGATATGCCTTTGATATATCAAAATATGTCTTATTGAATTGATGAAAATGCGAATTATATGTATATATATTTCAATCTAAATATTTATTACAAACAAACAGTCCAAGTAGTTCAAATCGATAAATATCGATTAGTAGATTATATAATATATAACACTCTATGTATGTATTCCCAATCCTGTCTTAACTCAACAACTAATCCTCCCTTTTATACATGCCCATGAACTCCAGGGTATCTTAAAACTATAATCTCGCACAACTTTGACTTTCAGCTGCTTGCTGTTGGCCCTGTTCCAATCGGATTGGGCCAGTCGTCGTCGCTGCCCAAAAAGAAAAATATACATACATATATATATGTATATGTATATATATGAACTTCACTCGTTCAGCTGCCCACATATGCAAAGTTGGCCAAGAGATTCGACCAACTGACCCGACTTCAATTTTCAGCCATTTTCCCCACATTTCCACTCGACCGTGGCCCGCCTACCTGGCTTAGACTGCCAATATATATAAATTTGATAGATATATGTACATATATATATACAGAGTAGCATGTTTCTAGCCGGGGTACTGTGCGTGCGGCTTTTATGGATCGCATTTTGACCACGAGCAGTGGAACTTTTTCATGCCACTTTTTTTATTTTGGCCCCCGCTGCCAACTGCGGGCCTTTTATTATGGCCAGATGCATAGCTGTAGACCCAATTATTGCTCTGGCAAACACACACACACAGATATACATATATTGAATTTTCCATTCAATTCATTCATCTAACGAAGCTCAACTTTTACACACACACACACACACACACACACACACATGTAGAGCCACGCTTCATTCATGCATTCAAACAAAAAGTTAATATTAGTTATCTGCATATTTTCACGGTTTCGAATCGCGCTGCCCACTGGCGGATATGCACACACACACACACATACACAGTTATCTAGTTGTAAATGTTTTTTTTTTTCTATCTATGTTTGAGAACTGTGGCAAGTGCCACCTGACGAAAATATTCAACAATGCTTCAAAGCCATATTCAATGGGATTAGCGCAACGTATGGCTCTATATGAATGCGATTATCAGATTAGTTTAGAGAGAACGCACACATACACACACATATATTTCTGACTATATATGTATATAATTATATAGACAAACGTTGTAGATAGATAGTGAAAACCTTTATAGTAATATTTTTATATATAGCTCAATATTTTCCAGCAGTGTCTTTATAAACTGGTTTCTTGAATATGCAAAGGCTAAATAGCTGAACTGATTTTCTGGGAAAGTATTACGATGCTCTACCTAGAGACTTATTTAATAGCTATCTATCTGGGGAAGAACCCTATTACTAACCCAATTACTATTGATAGATGTCAATGCTATTTTAGTAACAGAAACTCAACGTTATGTAATGAGATAGAGAAAGAGAGAGATAGTAAATGGGAGTTAGAAATTTATTAAAGGGAGTACAGCAATAGAGAGATACAGAAAGATAGAGTGGCTAATGTGTAGAGTGTAAAGATATAGAGAGAGAGGGAAAGCGAACCCCTCAATATAAGGACCAAGTAACAGCGGCCCTTTGCCTTTTTTAGAAACAGCAACATGACAATGAATATCTCAAAATGTTTGCTTTCAGAATTATAAATAAATAAATATATGTATATATGGAAAAACATCTTGATACTCAATTCAGATTTTCAACACCCAAACAACGACAAACATCGAATCAAATGCCCATTTCCGCGCCACACTCGCTCATTTGCATAGAATACAAAAATTATTTTCTGATCTGATTATTAGCAAACGCAACGCATCTTCGACATGTATGTGCATGTACATCAATATACACATATATGTATATACATGTTATATCTATATAAATTATAATTTGTATGGATATTCTCTCGCTTTTTTGCCGCCTTCTCACTCTGTATTTCCGGTTAGTTGATTCATTATAATTGACTTATTCAGTTGTTATTCTATTTGCTGGCCTTATTTTTCACATTTTTTTTTGACCCGATATTAAACAGCTGTGCTAATGCTATCCATTGATCTTCCCAATGCGATCTATTATGAAATCCATTGAAAATTGCGCGTATAATTAACTCAATTTCAATATTTTTCCCCTACAACAAAGTTGCTTATTTGAGTTTGTATTTTGTCGCCTTGAGCAATTACACACACACACACACACACGGGCAGATATAGTATATACATATGTATATACACTTGAGGGAATACAAAGCCATCTTTATTTGATTCTATTCTTAGAAATGTTAGTTCTTCAATCAAGCTCTACTTTTTTCTAATCTTAACCAACTTCTGCCTTGGTTTTAGAATACATAAATCAAGCATTGGATTATATTAGATAATTTAAATACTTTTTGAGCTCTGATAGAACCATAACTATATCATCGTTAATATAGAAGATATATCTAATACATAAACAGATGTTTAGCATAAATTCTAGTATTCCCCTAGAAAAGAGCAGGGAATCAGAACAGAGTAACATCTATATAGAAAATACTCTAAACTGAAGAAGTTTTGGTTCAGCAACTGAATTTGCCCAATCCTCTACTGTTGTCCTTGACTTAAGGCTCATATATCCCATCCATAGACACACACTTGGCCTATTTAAGTGCGCTGGCTTCATTCAAAATTCATTTAATATTTTAATAGCACCCACTCCAGCTATTTCAATGTGTGTATTATATATATTAGTTATATAACGTATGCACATAAATAATTCTCTTTATTTTATGTCACTTTGATGGCTAAACTTTTGTCTAACTTTTTGCATTGGCTGATTGTAAAGTTTTGTGTGGGTCCCCAGTGTGCCACACACACTACTATATGTGTGTGTGTGTGAGTGTGTGTGTGTGTGTGGCTTATAAAATATCTTAAGCTGCATTTAGTGACCCGCAGCTAATTTGCATAACTTTATTTTATAACTAGAAATTAAAGCGATTTTCTTGTCACCCTTTTGTAATTTGATTTGTTGACCGAGTGTGAGAGATTATTCTTGTTGTTGTTGTTGTTGTATCACAGGCCGCACTCACCATGACGAGCAGACAAATAACTTGGCCAAATAGTTGAGGCGCAAATTTGTAACGAGCCAAAAAACGTGGCCATATTCCATCTTCTTCTTCTTCGTCTGCTTTTTGTTGTAGCTGAAACAAAAGCGAAATTTCGCTCTGCAGGTGAATTTTCTAGTAGCTAAGCGAGAGTATGGGAGAGGAACCAGCAGCAGGAGGCGAGAGTCTATGCTGCGAGAGCAGGCGCACCTGCCTATCTGCACTCAAAGAAAACAAAAGTGAACGCCAAAGTTTTGCATTTTGAGAGCTGAATATCAAGTACGCCGTGCAGCTACTTGAATGCAAAATAGATTGAAATCTCAGCAATGTGCAGGGCAAGAAGTTCACAATGTTCTTAATACTAAATACCCAAAGGTAAACTTGTAATATCTTGATCAAAACTTTTGCCCTAGCCAATGAAATTTGGCTTAACTCTGCTGCTACTTAGAAAAAATCAAAGAAATTTCAAAAAACAGAAAATCTAATTATATATATATAGGCAAGTATATTAATATCTAGTAATTAGAGTATTCATAATTTTCTGTTCACAATGGTCTTCCTTAGTAAATACTTAAATTCAGAATATTTCGAAATATGATTACAAAATGTATACTTAACATACTTAAGTAATACAATTTATTTCAATATAAAAAATATATATAAATGATAATTTAATTGAAATACACTGAAATAAGCAATAGACGAATATCTCAAATATTCCATTGAATGAAACATATCTCACATCAAACAAATATGTAACTAAAAAAAATACCTGCTCAATCGATGCAGCATCATGTGGTGACATACTTGAGCTAAGTAGCTACACTTTTTCTGCCAGTGTAGTCTCACGCTATGTGCCATAGACGTGTCTATATATCAACGCGTTTGCCAACGAAATGCAAATGCTGTCGCACAGATGCAGTTAGAAGGCGGCGCAGTGCAGCGCAGTCGGAAAAGCGACAAAGCAGAGGCAGCAGCGAGACAAATGCAGAGCGCATGAGACAGGGGACAGAGGAAGAAGGGGACGGCAAAGATAGAGGCAGATGCAAATAGAGAAGAGCAGCAGCAGCAACAACTAAAACAGGCAGCAGCAGCATCTAGAGACGCTTTTGATGACGTGCTCAGCTGCGCTTTTTTCACTTTTACACACACACACACACACACACACACACACACATACGCCCGGTACACCCACATACACAGACACAGCTATCTATCTCGTTCGCTCTCTCGCCGCATTGTCTGAATAATTTTTTCAATTTTTTCCGTTTTTTTTTCGTTTTTTTTGCATTTTAATTTGATGCCTTGGCTAAAGGAATGAAAGGCAGCTGCGTCTACAAAAATAGTTGGCAGCCACACACACACAGCTGCGATACGCACACACACTCACACACACACACACACACACACACACGCCCTCTATCGGCCCTCGTCCTCTGCCTTCACCAAGTCTCACTTTTAGGCCATTTCTTTGCACTTTACATTCGCCTTGTTGCCTTTTACGTTGGGTTTTCTTTTTTTTTTCATGATTGCATTTGGTTTTTCTTACGTTCTTTTTGTGCATTATTCATTCGTTCTTTTGCTTATAAATTTGCATATTACGCAGACGCCATATATGCCATATAAGAACTTTGGCTTCGAAAATTAAAATTGCTTTTTAATGACTTAATTTGTCTGCACATTTAATAGATATTTTATCCTAAAAGTCCCTGGGTATATCAAATGTCGTTTTAAAGCTGCTGCTTGTGGCGTGGCGTGATGGGGTTGGGGAGTGTGGCTAAGCCTCCCTAGCTACACAGCCATCGCTCATACGCCGCATTGTCTCTGATGTGGCAATAAATCATTTGCAAAATGCTTGGCAAACTTTGGCCCAACCGCAAAGCGGGGGGGGAGGTGGCGGTGGCGGTGGCGGTGGGCGTGCTTGGTTGACAGTTTTGTGTACATATTTATTCTGGCTGTGGGGTGGGGGGGAGGTGGAAAGAGGGGGTTAAAATTGATTCAGACTCAAGTTTTTGGCCGTCTTCGCTTAAAGTTGCGATGCTGCGCAAATATTGAAAGCCAAACGACGAGGAAAACCAAATACAAATATGAAACAGTTGGACACACGTTTTTCTGTCACTCCTGAGTGTGTGTGTGTGTGTGGGTGGGAGGAGTGTGAGTGTGTGTGTTGTTTGATTGGGTGTGGGTCACACACACATCAAACAATTTAACGCTGCTGCTGCCAAAGTTTCATTGTTTCACAAAAAGTTTGCCTTGGCTTTGCACACCCACAAGAACACACGCACACATACATCTTTGAATACCCTGTAAAGTTCTCATATATAAGGGCTTAACGAAGAGCGTGAGCAGCTACAAATACATATATTTTGACTCGCTTAGGGCTAACTAGAACAGCGAAGATCTAGGCCTTGTTGCTCCTTGATCTTGATCAAAACTGTTTTATCCTTTTATCCAATATCCCATTCTATCCCAAGAATATCTTTCTCTTTCTTCGCCAATAATTCTGAATAAGTTTTAAAATACTTTGTAGAATAATACCCAAGCCTAGAAACATATATAGATATTAGTAATCTGATTGACTTATATTCTATTGTTGCTCTTAGTTAATCGCGTTTCTCACAGTATTTTGGTTGATAAAAGATGCTCGTAACTCTCATATCATTGCATCGCTCATCTTCGTGCTTCTCTTGCCCCCAATCTCTGCTTGACATATGTAAACCTAGTATTAAAATTTCAAACAGCTCACAGCACATCTGCTAGTCGTGCATACCCAATCACATTTTCATATACTATATAGCATATTTTATAGTATGTTCGTTCAGCTCATTCTGACTCGCGCTTTGTAGTTTGTCGTTTCCCTTTTGCTGGCGCTTCGAGGATTATGGATTTTTTGTGTGTGACACACACACTCACACACTCACACATTCGCAGAGGTTTGGCAGCCCTGGCAGGCCATCAATTTTGCGGCACGTCTCTGCGCCTCTGCCTCTGCTCCCTTTCACTCATCAAGCCGCATCATGATGATGTTTGTCTGTTGGTATGTCTGCTTGCCTATCTCCATACCCTCTCTCTCTCTCTCTCTCACACACTCGCTCTCTGCCTCTTTCTCTTCTATTCTGTGTGTTAGCTACAATTTCCTTTCACTTGACTGACACCCAAAGCAAGCAGCAATGTCCTCGGCAATGCCTACACCCGCGCACCCGCCTCCTACACACACACACACACACACACACACACACACTCAAGGATTGTGTAACATGTTTCTGGTCCTCCTTTTGGCTCTTTTTCCTGTTTTTTTTTTTTGGTGTGAGCCTGAAGCCACTTCCGCCAAGCCTGTCAGTCAGCAGCTATGTGCTCTGTGTGTGTGTGTGTGTGTGTGTGTGTGTATTGGTGTGCCATTTTTGCGCTTTCTCGCATTACACTTGACTTGGCTGCTGCTGTCGCTGGCTGTCTGCTTGGCCGCAACTTCAATTGACCTTTGACTGAGTGCAGGTCGCCCTGCCTCGCACCCCCGCCCCCGCCCCCCACTCTACTTTGCTTGGCCTGGCTTATAAGCATTTTGGCCAACTTATGCGGCAGCACGCGCCCTGCTGCGAATTTGCAGCTCAGCCTTTTGCCTTTGCTTTTGTTTGCTCGACTAACAACAACAACAACAACAAAAAACACAAGAAAAAAACAAAAATCAGTATAAATGAAGATGAAAATAGCCTTAGCAAAGGCTTAAAGCCTCTTGAGCTTTTGGCTAATTGTCCTTATGTGACTTACATACGCTTATCAGACAAATTTCTAGTCTCCTACACCGACTGCCGTTGCTAAATGCCACGCCCCTGCTTCCTGTGGGCTGCTGTCGCCTTTGCCGTTGCCGTTGCCACTGCCTTCCTGTTGTGTTAGCCGAGGCGTTGCTGCTTTTCCTTTTTCCCTTCCGCTTTTATCAGCCTTTGCGCTTTGTTTGCCCTCTTGCTCGCTCTCTCTCTCTCCCCTCGCTGTTGTCTTTTATTTTGGCAAGGACGTCGCCGTCGGCGCTCAGGTGCGCTTCTGCACTATTTTTATCAACAATTTGCGTCTCATGTGGGCAGTTACGCTTACTGCTGACTGCCCCCCCTCCCGCTCTTCAGCGCTCTGCTCTTGCATTTGCCTTGGAGGTTAGCTGCATTCGCTGGGGCTCGTTGTTGCCTTAACTTTTGCTATCTATGTTAACTCAAGCGCCACACAATTTTGCCCCATTTTTATAGGTCAAACGTTGCGCACGACTCCTGCCAGCTTTTCTACCCTACAAACTTGCCTCTTACTCTTTTTCCTCCTTTCCTCTGTTCTATTCTACACTCTGTTTTTGCTTTATACTCCCGTCTGGTTTTTTCAATAGTTTGGCACTTACTAATTGCATTGCCCTAATTGCCCAAGTTGTGCTTGAATTGTGCCAAAAAAAAGAAAAGAACTCATATTGAAGTAAGGAATGCGAAGTAGAAGATCCGAGGAAACACTCGACTAGTATATACCTTTACTATGCTATAGATCTTCTCCAATCGATTTCAGTTATAAATTACTAAAATTAAAAAAATTAAAACCTATCGATATATATCGATTTTCATAAAAACGTTATATAGGAAATAAAAACCCGTCGTATAGCTTTTAATATACTCCAATAAATAATACTTACGCTATAATTGTCGCTTCTACCAAACCTCCTTTACTATATGCTCATTTACAGGGTATACTATGTTGGCGCGTCAGTTAAACGTTAAACGGAATGCTTGAATGTTGTATTCTCTTCGTTTTTTTTTTTTTTTCTCTAATTTTTTGGAAGGGCAACAGCAAAAACTCTCCGGAATTGTTGAATTGTTGCATGGCTGAATCTGATTTCTGTTTCAGTTGCTTTTGCCCTGCAGCCAATCAAAATGCCTTGCATGAAGGCTAACAACATGAATATGCTCTCTGTGGGTGTGCACACAGCTATGAGTGCTGCATGCATGTATGTATATGTGTGTGTGTGCTAACTGAAGTCCATTTGCAGTTTTGTGAAATACATTTTTAATGAGCGTACATCAACAGAACAGGATTTTAGGATTAGCCCTTGACCAAAATGCAGAAAATAACCCAAATTGCATTTGCAAAAATGTTGGCCAGGGAAATGTTGCTCTAAAACGAGCTATGAAACTATCGGTTTCTGTGCAAATTAATTATCGAAAGAGTGTAATAGATTGATCGATATATCGATTCAAGCAAGTATTGCTCTTTACTCTACATCAATAGATGGAATCGATAAATCAATGTATATGTAGGCTATTCTATATATTCCAGCGCATAAATATGTTATTGATATCGTATATGTTATCGATAGCTTATATAAATTTATGAGCACATCTAGTAATATATTTCGATAAATCAATTCAATCAATTCCAAGCACTTTGAATGCAAATATACAATTTATCGATAAATCACTTAAATAGCACTATCAATATCTTTAATAGAGCATTTTCCCAACTGACCATAAAGTGAATTTCCCCAGTTGCTGTTGCATTCGCCGCTCTGTGTGTAATTTTGTGTTTTATTATTAAATTCTTTGGTGGTTCGTTTTCATTGGCATTACGCGTGCAATTTTCGCACGTGGAATTTCGCAATATAATGTCGCTCAGCAGGTGAGCTGCGGTCTCCGAGCACAGCGGGCGGGGGCGACGCGTCGTGGCTGCTGTTGATTAAATTCCGCTGATTGGCGTTCCATGTTGTCATGTTGTTTTGGCCCGTGATTTTTCCGGTTGACCTCTACAACTTCGAATGCTTCGAAGCTGCTCGACTGACTGACTCCGACGGCTCTGACGGCGCTTCGCTGACTTTGCCAATTTTCAGGGCCCATCATTTTTGATGGGCATTTTAATAATGCAATTGCTCTCACAATTTAACGACTCGCTGCTGTCGCTGCTGTTGCTGCTGCTGCTGCTGCCACGCCCAGCGTCAGCGCCCACACATTTCATAATGTAAATAAATTAAGCTGTTGAAAAATTCGGCTCGTCTGAGGGACAGGCACTTAGTGGAAAAGCTTTTCAGTTTTCCTAGTTATAGCGGAAATTACTTATCTGGGATTATATATATGTATGTATGTATATGCGAGGGTGGTTTCAAAAGATTAAATATTCTTTTTAATTAAATAATTCTTTAAATTATATACTTCTTCTTTCATTATATATTCCATTTTTTCCCTCTTCTTTTCATTTTCATTTCTCTATATATTCTATTTGTTTGGCCAATTTGTCGAACCACCCTCGTTTTATATACTTCTGCTGCTTTTCCAAATTTTGTTTTTTAATTTTGTTTAAAAATAAATTTTGAGTTGAAAAATTCATTTTTGTTTTTCTTTGGAAATGTGACGCGATTTAATGAGAGCAAATATATATGTATATAAATGTTTATAGAGTATATAGGAATATATCTATATCTATCTTTATGCTCATCTTTATAATTAGTTTTTCTTATATTTATATATCTATGTTATGGTTATTTATTGCCTGTGATTTATAGCCTATAGAGAATTGAAACCACCGAACACATAAGTGAGCAATAATCACGTGTAGATACACAAACACACACACACTTATATGACACCTACACACACACACACCTTTATCGCCGAAGCACCATCGATTTGGACTTATTGATTGTTAATGAAATTGTAATTATTTATATATATTTCGATTGTTTACTGCAGTTGCTGGGCGATAAGCACCGTACTTTTGCAATTTGGGCCAAGTTTTATTAGGGGGGCGTGGCAGCGCAGCTGGAACTAAAGTATTACAGTTTGTTTTAAGCAGTGCTTAGACAAAATTGTCGCCTTAAGCAAACATATTAAAGGCGGGCTCTAATTAGCTATTTACAAAGGGGAATGGGCAACACGTTTCGGAAACAAGCTAAAAATAATAATGGCAATTGGTGAGAAAATACGACACGAAAAGGGCAGAGCTCCTTATCCAGATATATAGCATTAGATGCGAAGATTGATGGGAGGCCCAAAATAGCAGATATTTGGAAATACTTATCGATTACTAAGCTCTGTAAATATATAGCAATCTATAGAGAAGAGTTTAAGTATGGAATGTTACCATAATATATGAAAAATTCTATGGTATATATGAAGAAAATGATTTCTTCTTCACTAGCTTGTCTAGAAACTATCGAAGTTGTTCTTTGCAATCGATAGCATTTTTCGATATATATATAGATATAGATTAGTCAACAGTCAAATGGTTCTATGCCTTATATATGCTAGGCTCTATATTTGATATGCTTTGTTCTCTATATTCTCAGTTCCTAAAGTTCTCCAAAACTCTTCGTACTTTCAAGAATTATCGAGAAGCTCAAGTAACTGTGGTCCATATTAACAACTGCAAAGTGCACAATGAACTTGGCAAATGGAAAACAATTTGTCACATCTGAAATAGACCCATAAAAAAAGTAACATAAAATTTTGGCAATAGCAAACGTATAAAAGTTTTAATATGGAACACTTTAATGAGACTTGTTCGTGGAATTCTAAATAAGGTTTTAGGCAACTCAAATATACACTACATCATGATATGATGATCATATGATCCTGAGACTCAGCTTTTTCTGAATATGAAAATTTAGCAACTTTAGTTTTAAGTGAACTGAAGATACCCTTATATTATTTTAGTATAAAATCTTGCTGCATATCTAATTATCTGCTGTCGCTTCTTGTCAATTGAGAGTAACACTAAAACAGTAAACCTTGCTCATAAGGCCCTAATCTATATGCCACAAGTAACGTCAGATGCGAGAGTAATCAAAGTTGTCTATATTCTTATCTTTATGCCAAAATAATTGGTGCCTGGTAGTAAGGTTGATTTTAGTGACTACAATTGATGCGAGAGCAGTCTAAAGAGTTGTCGAATATCGTATATACATATATATATATCCACTCCACAACAAATTAACCAAGCAACTAGAGAAACTGCATTTGTATTAGTAAACTGTAGTCGTGCAATTGCTAAATACATTATTTTGGCCATTTCATTGTTGTTGTTGTAATTGTTGTTGTTGTTGTTGTCAACTTTGTGTTCATCTGCTGCTGCTGCTGCTGCTGTTAAATTTAAACTCTCTGCGCTATTTGCTTGCTGCTGAAGGTGAATTTATGGCGCACACATGTGTCGCTCGATTGTCTCCGAGCTACCTCAGCAGAGAGTCTGTGTCTCACTCGCTCTCGCTCTAGCTCACCTCTCTCTCTTCTCTCTCGTTCTCACTTGTGACATATGTCGTCGCTGTGTGCCAAAAATAGATGCATTTCGAAATGTAGGGGGCAATATTTTGTTTTTTTTTTTCTGTTTTACAGACGACGACGAAGATCAACAGCAGCAGCGGCAGCTAAGAGGCTGTCTCTAGGTCTGCTTCTAGCAGCGCGCTCTTTCACACAAGCAAAACTAATTCGCTCTCTCTCTCCCACTCTCTTTCTCTCTTATAGAACTAGCATTTCAAAAAAGAACGCACACACACATACGGAAAGGCCAAAGCAAAAAGAAAAGGAAACTGGAAGCCAGCGTGAATTGGATGTGACGTGACACGGTCGATAAATATATATATACAACTATATATATATCAAATATACATATATATATTGATATATTAATGCGTGTTAGACTAGAAAAGCGAAGCAGCAGCAGCAGCAGACGACGCACAAGCAGAGCCTAAAATCTACAATAAGGAAATAGCAGAAACAGAAAGCAACTATTTGCTCTCTCTCTCTCTCTATATATATAAAATATATATATATATATAATATATATATATATTTATATATATATATATTAGGAACTATTTTGCCCCCCGGAGTTAATCGATAACAGCTTCAAGATTCTGCCCTTCGGTGCCAATTTTCGTCTGGAGACGACACCAGCCGAGATGCATAAAATAGCAGCCGCGCCCACTGCGGCCACAGCGCCGGCTGGAGCGTTGGAGGCACCGCTGGCAGCGCCCAAATATGGCACACTCATACCCAATCGCATATTTGTGGGCGGCATAAGGTAAGCAATTAAATACCAAAGAAAATACTATAGAAAAATACTGAAAAAATATAGAAAATACTTAAAAAATACCATAAATATACCATATGCATGCGATATCTAAAAATACTGAAAAATATAGAAAATACTAAAAAATACCATAAATATACCATATGCGACATCTAAAAATACTGAAAAATATAGAAAATACTAAAAAAAATACCGTAAATATCTAAAAATACTGAAAAAATATAGAAAATACTAAAAAATACCATAAATATACCATATGCATGCGATATCTAAAAATACTGATAAAATATAGAAAATACTAAAAATACCATAAATATACCATATGCGATATCTAAAAATACTGAAAAAATATAGAAAATACTAAAAATACCATAAATATACCATATGCATGCAATATCTAATCAATCATTTTTTTACCTCTTCGCAGTGGTGACACCACCGAGGCAGATCTGACGCGCGTCTTCAGCGCCTACGGCACCGTAAAGAGCACAAAGATCATCGTGGATCGTGCCGGCGTCAGTAAGGGCTATGGATTTGTCACATTCGAGACGGAGCAGGAGGCGCAAAGACTGCAAGCGGATGTAAGTCGAAAATGAACATTAACTACTGCACTCTTCTATGCACTTTTGCTAATGTCGCTTGTGTTTATCGATTTATGATTTATCGAGAAATATCCAAACCCACACATACACACACACACCCATACATACCTACATCACACATTGAAAAACACATATATTTTAAACTCGCTCTCACTCGAACAGCTGCAAAAAAAAAAACAAAAAAATTATAATGTGCCTCCGAATCTTTTAGGGCATTAGCTGACCCACAGACAGCGACGTCGCAACCAGCGTGTGAACGAATATTTATCGTTTATTCGATTTATCGATTGTGTGTATCGATCGACGGTACGAGTAACGGCACTTGTAATTCTCTTATGTATTTTACTTGTATTTTTCTTCTAATTGCGTTTTTGTTGAGTTACGTTTACGAGTTACGTTTCCGTTGCGTTACGTTACGTTACGTTACGTTACATTACATTATATTACAAATTCATCACAAACCACACCCACACACACAACCAAATACACACACACCCACACACCTGTACACTTAACATAGTTTTAGTGAATCGAATTGCATTTGTTGGCTCGTTAGCTCGACGGCTGTCCCGTTGATATTAAATTTGCTATCGATACCTGTGCTATCGATAGCAATCAAGTTGCGTTTGGCGTTGCGTTGTGCACCTGTTCTAATTTCTTTTTCTTTTATCATTTAATTGTATTCTCTCTGTTAACTTTTACTATGCGCAAATTAATCAAATTAGCTAATTGCCCACGCCTCGGTCTTGTTTATATAGTGTAAATGCGTATATAGCGTAGACCTCATATATATCTAGATCTATTTCTATATATATATATACATTGTATATGAAGCTCTAGACCCTAGTGCATTATTTATTTCTTTCTGCTGTACAATTTGATACGAAACTTTAATCATTTTTATTTTGCGATATTTTTTGTTGTACTAATTATCATTGTGTGGGCTGAGGGCAGGGGCGTGGTAGCTTGTCTGGACTTCCTCTCTCACTTACACCGCAAAGCTATATATGCTCTTCTCTCGGATTCATAGAGGGAGCGAGATAGTGATACCTCCAATACCTTGACACCCTCATCGCTTTCCAAGCTCCCCAATATAGTCAAATCTTCTCTCAGCTTTACTGGGATTAAATTGAACCCTATAATAAAACCCACGCAATGTGTTGCCCTCTTCATTGACTGGTATTACTCATCCCTCAGTTCACCTTATATATACCTTGTCAGGCTTATTAAAATGCGACACCTCTTCCTACACCACTATTTAAATCCTCTTCACCCCTATAATATTTGTTCCCACTTTCACTTTCATCTGCCTCTCTTCGTCTTCAAGGCTAGTTTCTATATATAGTCAAGTTTATGTGCGCTTTTTGATCTGCTTCATAAATATATTTATAGACAGAAAGAGAACCGAGTAGTAGGTAACACCCTCTGTCAGCCTCCTTACCCAGTTCCCAGTTCATCTTCCTCCATCTCTCACTAAGTCTAGTTCAAGCTATTGTCCCAGAATGAAACTAATCGAGCAACAAATTTCCCAATAAACCCACGAGAAATACCTTTGTTAGCCTCCTTTTTCCACTCTACCATTCCACCTACACCTCCTCTCCTCCGTCTCTACGTCTTCCAAGACTAGTTCCTAAATATAGCCAAGCTATTGTCTGATTCTCGCAGCTGCATAATGTGAGAGAGAGAGAGGCAGAGACCCTTCTCTATTACCCACTTTTACCTGGTTCTTTCCTACCTCTTCCCTCTCTCTCTCTCTTGCTTTCCAGGTCTAGTTCCTAAATAAAGTTAAGCTTCTTTTCTCGCTGTCATAGCGCAAAAGCCTTATTAGAAATCGTATTGCATTTTGATTAGAGCGTGTTGCATAACAACCTCAGCAGCAGCTGCCAGCAGCTACACCTCTGCCCCTTTTCATCCCTTTGTATCTTCTTTTGTGTTTCCTCTCTCTATGTGTGTGTGTGTGTGTGTGTGGCATACATTAAGTGAAAAAGTTTTCCACTTGTCATTAAATGTGCATTGTTATTGCGCTGCTGGCGCTTTGCACATTTTCAGTGTAACACAAACACACTTACACACACACACATGCAGCTCTCTGAATATGTGTGTGCTTGTCCTTGTCTACTTATATGGATGCCATGCCCATACTCACTAAACGCCCATCTCCTTAGGCTAAATAACAATGGAGCCCTGCCAGCCAGCCGTGGCAACGTTTAACGAGGTTTTAATGCGAAACAACACCAACCAAGCAAACCACTCACACACACACACACACACACACACACACACACACACACACACACACACACATGCATCTATATATACACATGCATTCTACACACACATGCATCCCCACACACGCTTACATTTTGCACTAATTAAATTTCGTTTAACCAAAATTTTCTGTTCAAGTCTAGCCTATAGCAGTTCCCCAAATAGAGTTTGGCCTGGTCTCTTGACATACATATATACATACATACATATATACCCAACAGCTAACATTACAAATATACTCTTTCACACTCCCATCACACACACACACACACGCCTCATTGTTCCCTTGACATTTACTAAATGTTTTGGATAGCCCATTAAATACATCAATTTGTAGAGAAACTATTACAAAGGGTCTATTAAATACACGAAATTCTTGGGAATAGAAACGTAGGCTGGAATTTGATATCAATATAGCCATACTTGGTTATCTGAATCAAAATCTAGAACAATTTGAACTAAATTTAATCTAGAAATCAAGAATAATCGATATGAATTCATATCGGAAAGTAGAAAATTCAAACCTGCTATACATCTACATATGTGAGTTATTTGAGATCTACTCTCTTCTATCTTGCATAACGAATTGAAGCCATGAATATGAGTTCTCAGCTGAAACTAGAAAAGTTTCTATTCGAAATAATATCTATTGCTGAATTAAATTTGAAGTAAGCATCAATCTTCACTTGATTAGAAAATTGGGGCAGGATGCTGAGTTTTAGCTAATTAGTAATACCAATAGATCATTCCAGTTTAATTTCAGCACATTAAATGGAAGCAATAATTGAAAGATTAAATAAGAACTACACGCATCAATAAACAAACTTGACGTACATGCACACACGCACACACACACACACATGCACACTTACATATACCCAACACACACACACACACAGACAGCCATAACATCACATATACACTTAAGTACACACACTTGGACCTTTTCAACGACCTTTCCCCACTTCAAAAGGCAAATGAAAAAATTGAATTGTAACTTTTTGATAGAAAGCGTATTTTATTTTTTTTTTTTTAATGTAAATAGGATTATATTAATATATATGTATATATATATGAAATATATTTGACCGATCATCATAGAGGTAGTAGTAGGGGCTCCAATTTGCTGTTTGCCACACTTTATAAATGGACCAGTAAAACGTCTGCTGTTGTCCTTTTTGTATGCGTGTGTGTGTGTGTGTGTTGGCAACAAAGGAGCAGCCGCCCCCCGCATTTGAGGCTCGTTTTGAGGGTTCTTAATTAAATTCGTCCAAGACAAAAGTGGGTCGTCCTGCTGCTGCTGCTCGGGCGGCCAACTCTTTTGCCTTTGCCTTTGCCTTAGCCTTTTCTCATTTTTATTATTCAACTGTGTGTGTGTGTGTGTGTATGTGTGTGTGTATGGGTCGGCCTTTTGTGTTGCGCAGCGCTTATCCTTGCTGACGTCCTTTATGATGGTGCTCAAATGAAAAGACGTCGCTGCTCTCTCCATCCCATCCTCTACCACTCCCACCTCCACTCTCTCTCTTTCTCTCTGTGTGTTTGCCCAGCGGCGGTCAAAGAAGGATACAGCAGACTCGAGTCTCGAGACTCGAAACGCACAAATGAATAAAAAATTTGAGGCGGCACAAAAGTTCGTCGCTGCAAGAACTTTAAGAAGGGAACAAACATTTGCTTAGGATCTGCTCGGTCCAACCACCACCCCCACCCATCAAGCGAATGTGGTGCGCGGTGCGGCGCTTGAAGTGCGTGGTGCGCCCATTATGATGGCCTTTCATGCATTTCAAGTGCAAATTGCTGCGGCTATCAGCGCCTAATTGGCAATTAAAGATAAACCTGACCCATGTAACCAACCGCAACTGACAGCCGACAACAGACAGGTACAGTGGAGGGCCACTACAATGGCTAGAGGGCAGCCTTATCAATAGCTACAATATGAAATTTAATGGCATATGAAAGCGACATCTACAGTGGAGGCTGACTACAATGGCAGATGAAAGAGACTTTAGATTAGTCTTTTCTTTCGTTCAACTCATACAACAATAGAGCCCGTTTCTTCATGGGAAAGTAAAATACATCCTTTTGAACCCTTTCTATGAATCATATTCAATTAGTTTAACTAACTGGGAGCCCTTCTATTATATTAAGTAATTGCCAAACAAGTGGCAACCCTAGCTCTTTATACGAAATCAGAAGCATATCCGAATACCTATATCAATCTATCCTTCTTATGGGCAGGTATCAGCTCCGTAAAGAGCAAAGAACTTATTATTGGGTAATCCAATAGACTGAAAATTTAACTATGTGGCAGCCCTGTTAGTTGCACATGCTGAATGGCAACTCTGCAAATGA
Source organism: Drosophila aldrichi (assembly GCA_035045965.1). NCBI lineage: Eukaryota > Metazoa > Arthropoda > Insecta > Diptera > Drosophilidae > Drosophila > Drosophila aldrichi. The sequence goes on from JAWNOM010000501.1 coordinate 12,825,252, forward strand.
ACTAGGTGGCAACGCACAAATAATTACGCAAAATAATTACTCACTGAAACAATACTTTGTTTTTAATTGGTAATTTCAACTAGTCAGTCCAAGAGGGTGGCAACCCTATCGTGAAATGTATGTTGCTCTTATAGACTTCAATCCTATTCATACGGATTCCTGTGGCAACGCTCAGCTTGGTTCCATTTTACGTGTGTAAAAATTAAAATTTTTAACTAATTCACAAAAAGAAAAAATCGCAATCATTTATCATATTTTGAGGTTAGTTTATTTGGAAGTAACTTGTGTGTTTTAACTGTAAATTTGTTGGACCTTTAATTTTGGTGTTGGCGTTCGTAAATTTTAAACATTTATGATAATAGCTATTTATTTGAATTGAATTGAATGTTGCGGGTGTTGCCAATTTGGCATATAAATACTTTTATTGAAAAAGAAACCAAAAACCGAAAGCTTGAATCGAAACGCTTTATATATATACACACATACATACATATATAAATATATTTTATATATTTATCTATGTATTTTTAGTTTTTGTTTTTTACGTTGTGTTTTAAAAACAAAGAAACATCTTTCATTTCAAGCAAATTCCAATACGAATTGCAGTACATGACATTTTGTAATAATACTACACACTCTATATACTATCTGAAGTTGATATAAATACGTACATATATGTACATATATAGTATATATATTTTACATAATATTTTTGATAATAATCCATTCTTTTCATTTTGCGGCTTGGCACGTGTTTTTCTGCAAATCTTATGGCCACATTTTTTGGTCTCTCTGCCGCTGCCAAAAGAAAAAAAAAACAAGAAAAAACAAGAAAATTTCTTAAATGTTCTCTACATTTTTCTTGCTGCTGCTGCTGCGTTCGATTTGAATTTGAATTTGAAATTTGAATTTCGTTTTTTGGCTTGTCTGTTGATGATGCCACCACACACACACACACAGAAACACATACACACAGTACACACACACACACACACACACAACAAGTTCTTGCCACAATCTAAAGAATTTTTAGTAAAATATTTTCTAATGCATTTTATTACATTTGCTTTTTGTCTCTTTGTCTCTCTTCCATTCGCTGGCTTTCTCTCCCTCTCTCTCTCACACACACACACTCACTCTCTCGCTCTCTCTTCGTGCAAGCAGGGCGAGTGTGTGGTGCTGCGCGATCGCAAGCTGAACATCGCGCCGGCCATCAAGAAGCAGGTGAGTCTTTGAGTCTAACAATCCTACAGTGGTGGTCAAAATAACAGTGCCAGTGCCAGGCATTGGCTTTTATGATTGATAATAGAGAGTCATAACTAAGCCTCACCTCTTGCTCAACTCAAATAAGAATCTACAACAAATTCACCACATAGCCTATTATTTTGACCACCACTGTATGCATATATACCCCGAAACATTTGCATAATAATTGCATTGCATTTCCATCTAGCCGAATCCGCTGCAGTCAATTGTGGCCACCAATGGAGCCGTTTACTATACCACCACACCGCCGGCACCGATTAGCAATATACCCATGGATCAGTTTGCAGCTGCCGTCTATCCGCCAGGTGAGTTTCCCCAAGTCAAAAATTAAAGCATTGTGTGGCTTTTGTTGGAATATACCATGTACTTTGGTTGAAATATTTTCTTGGTCTTTTTTTTTTGTTTTTTGTTTTTTTTTGGTATTCCATTTATATACTCTTCTCTTCTCTACAACAACCAACCAACCAATCAACAACAACAACAACACACAACAACAACAACTACAATCTATGTAACGCTGGACAAATTAACCAAAACTAGTTACTGACTTTACAGCCGCTGGCGTACCAGCCATCTACCCACCTTCAGCCATGCAATATCAGCCATTCTATCAGTACTACAGCGTGCCAATGGTAAGTAATTTCTAAACTAATATATATTGGGAAAATTAAGGGGTATTATCTTAATCAAAATTAAGCGGGAAGACTCTAATAGTAGTAGTAGTATGAGCAACCAATTCATATTTATATTATATGTAGTTGAATCTATTATGATGAAAAGCATAGTAAGCATAGTTAACACTCCAAATTGTTCTTCCAGTTTTTAAGAGAGCATTAAACAGGGATATTCATATGATATCCTGTCCAATGCCTTATAGCAAGAGTTAGCATCTGATAATATAGCGTATGGTCTAGTCATCCTTTGCCTCAGTTATTCATTTACTTCATTGCCATAAACTAATGTATATCATTCTCTCTCTCTCTCTCTTCCTTACAGAATGTACCCACCATTTGGCCTCAGAATTATCAAGGTAAATAAAGCGCTGTGATAGCACTCTCTTTCACTACGTTCCTCTCCCTATCTTTATCTATCTCTGGCTACCTAGCGTGCTTTCGTTTAGTCGCCTCTTTGTCTTCAAACTGACACACTATATATCCTTCTCGCTCCCACCATAATCTGCTTGCTCTCTCTCTCTCTATCATATAACTATAACTTGCATAAATATATGTATATCTGTATATATATATATATATCGTATATTTGCTGTAGTTTTTTTTTTAATACCACACAACACACTCTTTCTCTCTCTCTCTCTCTCTTTCTCTTTGTATACGCTTGATTTTTGTTCTTTCTTTCTTTCTTGCTTTCGGTTCTTGCTGCACAACCACTCAACGAACGTTAAAAGGTTAAATCATACAACAACAACAACAACAACTAGAACAACAACCAGAACAACAGCTAGAACAACTACAACAACAACAGCAAACAAAATTTTCGTAAATCGCTGCCCGAGCAACAACAACAACTACAACAACAACAAACAGCAACAGCAGATGCAACAACTACAGCTACAAGAACAACAACAACATCCACAGCAGCTACTCTCCCCAACCACCCCCCACCGCAGCCGCACAACAAAACAACAAAAATTAGTTTTAATTTTAATTGCTAAATTAATTTAGTTTATATAATTATTATAATTTAACACACACACACACACGCTCTAGGCGTAAATTATTAGTTAAATGCCACGCCCACCCACAGCGCGGATGCAAACAACAAAATATCTAGAAGAATTATTTTAAAAGCCATTTTGTTTTTTGTTTTTTCTTTTTTTTTCTTTTATTGCCTGTGCATATGCGTAGCTATATAACTAATGTATACATGTAGTAGTGAAAGCGCACACACACACACACACACACGTACATACTCAGCCTCTGTAGTTGTATTGTGTTTGGAAAAAACAAAAACAAATGTTACTTCGACTGTTTTCTTGTAGGCATTTATCCCTGTTAACTTTTGAGGATGCAGAAATAACTACAACAGCAACAACAACCAACTACAACAACAACAAATTACTGATGCTACTTACTACAACAACAATAGCAGCAACAACAACAACAACAACAACAAAGCATTAATAGAATTTATATAAGCTGCAGCAGCTGCTTAAAAATAATATTAATCAATTTGTAGCAACATTTTCTATAGATACATAAATACAAATACATATGTATACCTACATACATATATACGAATACATACGCATAGCTGGAAATCACAAACACACACACACACACACGCACAAACTCTCAGTGCATAAGCAGCTTATGTTTTCAGTTGTAGAAACAGGCAACAGAGGGCGCACGCAGTGGCTTGGCGTTTGAGCAGGACGGGAAGAGCGAGAAGTCGGCAAACATTTGTGCAATTAGCGGAGGTGGGAAAGAGATGACAGGACAGGAGGGGGGTATGGTTAGTTTGAGTTGAGGGGAAATGCAAGGCTGCAGCTGGCAAATGAAAGACAGAAATGAACCGATGTAATAATTTTGATATATGTAGAAATATAATTTTTGGCTTATTTAGCAGAAATAATACACACACACACATACACACCCACACACAGACACAGTGAGACTCACATATAAGAGAATAGCAAGTCAAGTCAGCTAGTATATTATTTATTTGAAGCAAGGCAATACATGTTAGAGTGAGAGAGCGAATAGCAGTGGAGCCGGGAGCAGTAGCAGCAGTAAAACGAAAGTTAAAGACATAAATTATGCATAAATATTAATTTATATAAAATACACACGCACACACAAACATACACACATACGTATATATATAAATGAACGCATAAATGTAACTGTTATATACAGAAAGAAAAAAAAACTAAGCAAAACAAAAAAAAAAAACTGCCGCACAAAGCATGCGCGCAAGCTAACACACACAAACACACATACACCCATACTAATATACATATATCTATATATATGAAACATATACATACAAATACAAAGCCTAAGTTAAATAGTATATTTGTAAGCCAAGCAAAAAGTACGGTAAACTGAACGAAATTGTAGTCTTAACGAAAGCTAAACACAAACTGAAGTTAAAACGAATTAAAAATACTAAAAAAAAAATACTAGAATTTAAGTAAATGAAAAATAAACCTATACAATAAAGATATTCAAAAAAGCTAAAAACAAAAAAGTATATACAAAATATACCATATACATATATACATATAATGCCTAGTACATAGCAAGACTATTCAAAAAGAATATATAATAATAAAAATAAAATATATATATATAAATAATACCTAAAGCAATACATAGACACTCAATAAGTGTGTGCTAAAATACCATGCATAATAAATAAATAAGCAAAAAAAAATACCTAAGCGTGAAAATGTGAATGAAGGAGCTAACTCTCTCCATCATTCGCCCTTGTTTTTCATTTGTACTACGCGAAAATCATTTTTTGTTACACGTAACTCTTATTGTTAAAACTTGGCCTAAAAACCTAAGTTTAAAAAATATTTAAAATGGCAAAGAGCAACAGACAAAGGCGGCAATCAAAAAAGAATTCAACAATTGGTGCAAAATTAAGCTGAAAAAAAAATAAATAAATACCAGAAAATATTTAATTATTATGAAATTATTTGCCCACTATACAAGTACTATATATATGTATATGTATATATATATTTTATATGTATCAAATTTAAATATCGAACCAAATGGTTTCACAAAAATGACCTGCATATGCAAGCAGTTAGCCACGCCCCCTATATTGTTTCCGCCGCCTACGTCTCTGCGCCTTACATTTCACTTGTTGATCAATTTGTAACGTTTAAAAATGATATTTAAAAAAAAAAACTCAATTGTTGCATAGTTAATAAAAACAAAAACTTATTGACAAATTTTTAAAAATCGAATCGTAACAATAATTAGAAGAGAAAAAGAAAAGAAACACGAAAAACATACGAAAATAAAAGCAATAATTGAATAATTGATATGCTCTAGTTGAAAACTACAACCACCAATATATAAGCCCCATACACACTTACACACATACACATAAGGCATAAATACTTAAGCCCAAGTCAAACGTTTCGTTTATTTTAAGTTATGAAATTGAGGTACAGTCTACATGGCCTGCAAAATGCCTAATATAACATATACATGAACACAAACACACACACGCCCACACAGCAACTAATAAATCCAAGGCATAACTTAAGATATATACGTGATATTTTGAAAAAAGAAAAACAAACAAAAAAAATTCATAAATAAATTGTTTAGGTTTAAAAAACAAAAAGAAGAAATATATATGTATATATATATATTATATATATTTGAACATTTTTGCTGACATACAAAACAGAAACAAAAAAAAAAAGTTTGTAACTCAATTTTTATTGTCTGACTCTCGCTCGATTGTGGGTTCGGAGATCGGAGATCTTAAGTTTTCGAAGAGCAGTAAAGCAGATTGTGTCCCATCGTCAAAAAAAAAAAAGAAACAAAAAAAATTATTAAGTTTATACATGCATATATATATATGTATATGTGAATATTTATAACGTACATACAAAGCATATATATATGTACTATAAAAGAAAACTAAAAAAAAAAAGAAGAAATTAGTCAAAACTTAAAAAAAGAAGTATATATATACATATATATATCATAGTAAAAGGCATAAACTGTACAATTAAGTAAAAACAAGAAAAATATTAAAACAAATATTATATATACATATATTTTAAAGCAAAAATCAACTGATTAAAGTGCGGCTCAAGTTAGGAGCAACGTTTTTTTAGTATCGTAAGTAACAACCTACCTAAATAAAGAGTACAGCAATTAAATGGAAAAACTGTAATAATTATATATAAATATATATTATATGATCATCACAATTATTTAACAACATATATAAGACAAACACACACAGAAACACGGCAAATAAAGCTAAAAAGAGAACTAAGAATGCTCTAATCGGCAGTGCCCGACTAGCAGATACCCTGAAATTGTGGAAATGCCTTCAGATTTAATAATATTCGACATTATATGGTCGAATTTTATACAATATAAAGAAAAAAAAAATATCCTCTACACGGGATCTTCCATAATAAATTCAGGGTATCGTACGAAAAAAAAGGCAAAATGAAAACAATAAAGCAACAGCTACTTAAATAATTTTAGCAAAAAAAAAAAAAAAAAGAAGAAATATGCATAAAAACACTAGAACAAATTCTTTTTATTTATTATTTAGTTATTTTGTATTTGCTTTTTAGTTGTAAAATTTGTTCATTTCTTGCTATTTGCTTTTGCATATTGCGTTTGCCCGCATAAATCTGATTCATTCCCGATTCCAAAGATCCATTTTAATTTTCCGTTAGAAACTCAGCCCCCGATGCCGCATCATACGCCACCACACGGCGCTTGGGAGTTTGACGATGGCACCAACAACAACAACCGCAACAACAGCAAAAGCAACATCTCTGTGACGAATTGGCGCATGTCCATGTAGTCCATCTAGTCTAACCAAAAAAAAATTCAATACACACAGCCATACAGAATACACGCACCCACATTCGCACACTGAGACAACAGCAGCACCAGCAGCGCTGCAACTGTAGAAATGAAGAAGACAAATGGATGAAATGAAGTGCAAATGCAATGTGCTAGAACCGAACACGAAGGCAGAGAAGCAGAGGCAAAAGCGAATACGAAAGTGAATGCAATAACAAAAGCACATGCTGTAGTTGAGAAGTAGCTGTAAAAGATCAAGACAAGAAGAGAACACTAGTGCTGCGCATGCGAGCAAGCGAGATGGATGCGGTGCTACGGCTGAGAGAGCTAAGAATGAGTGTATCAAACGAAAGATGAGAGGAACAGCAACAACTACAGCAGCAACGGCAGCGATAACCAATAAGAAAAAAGAATCATTTATGCAGCATTGGTGGTGCTCACTCTCTCTCACATGCACACACACACACACACAAACACACAACATAGCTCAGCCACACTCTTGCAAATTAGTTTCATAATTTTTTCGTTTATTTTGTTTTCGAGTTCAAATTGTTTCATTGTTTCCCTGTATTTTCGTTACTATTGTTCTGTTCATTTCGTTGCCAATCCAGTGTTTCAAATGGGCTGCAGATACGTTGCAACAGCATCATCTAAAAACAACAAGCACAACTACAAGAACAACAAGAGATTAACATCAATCGTAGAATTGAGCACTAGGAGCATTAGGACCCTTAATCGGCAGAGTAGCAGCAAGTCGTTACTTCGTTTCCCGCATTGTCGCATAGAAAGAAAGAGAATAGGAAATGCAAAGCCACAGTTAAGTCGACAGGCAGGAGAATGGGGGAAATAAATGAGAGACAAGAGAGATTAAAGCATATCCAAACTTCTTCAGGAATTCTTCAAGAAGACACAATTTCCCCGATGCATATATATCCTCTATATATGTACCACAAGAAGACACCCCGTTAAAAAAAAAAAAAGCAAAAATCTGTTACCTCGACTCTCTCTTCTCAGGTCTTCCTATATAACATATGTGCTCCTTCTTTTTGCTTCAACTGTAGCCCAAATGCAAGCAAATCGAATCTATATCGGGATAGTTCGTGTATAGAATCAGAGAGAAGTATAAATATCGAATCTAATTGGTTTCGGGTTCAATAATTTGGCGTTCCGATTTCGTAGTTCTTCTATAAATAATGAACGATTCTAAATGAAAGTCGATCATATTAATTGCCTTTTAAAAATTTGGCTACCACTCAAGCAGTTTGCAAAATTTTCTACGTTTCTTCTACATATATAATATTGACAAACCTATTTTTATCATTCCAATTGTTTTGGCTTACATTATGTACTAAATTCGTTGCCATTTCCGTGTATATATATATTGTATAGAAGTTTTTTCTAAATTTTGAAAGTTAGCCCACAATTACCAATTGTCAAAACAAATAAATGAGAGCCCGAAACGAAAAAAAAAAATATACAAACCTGTCTTTGTTTTATTGTCTTTTGGTTGATATTTCATATTCCATATGATTTTTACACACACACACGAACACTCGGCGTATACGCATTTCAATAGCAAGTACATTTTTCGTAGCATACTTTCGGGTTGTTGCGATGTGAAATTCTACAAAGGCAAAAGCAAAAACATAATTACGTGCAACGAATTTTTTTCCATTTTTTATTTGAGAGTGGGCAAAACTATATGGATTCGAATGAATCATATACGAATAGTTGAATTATATAAACGGTTGTGTCAAATTAGCTCTAAAATATGATTAAACTTCGGGCTGCCGAAGCTTGGATACCCTGGAAGAGATCAACGTTATAGGTAAATTAGTAACAATACTATTTAGATAGTTTATATAGCTATATATATGTAGTTCGCTGTAACGGGAGTTGGATGAAAAGATGAGAGATTATATTTAAAATGAAGATGTGAGAGTTTATAGAGCCCCGAGCTGAGCTGATATTGAAATATTTTGGTGCAATATATAATAGCTGACTCTATGGAAACTATCAGCTAGATCAGGGTGATCCAAAGCTGAATTCATATAGAACATAACCAATAACTTATAGCTGATACACATCCATACAACAAGTCAAGAGAATCATATATATAACATCTGATATGGATGATATTAATATATGTGGCAGCTATAGTTATCAACTGATCCTAAACCAATTTTCAGCTTAAAACCATCAGTCAGAGCTGAGTTCAAATAGTACATATATGATAATCTCTCCTCAACATGGTTAATATGCCATGTGCAATTTATTCCACACACTAACATTCAGCTTGGCCCCATTAATTCGAGCTGGGTTCACATAGAACATATATAGTTATATGAACAACTGTATAAGTTATCATATCAATTTCTAGACACACTCTCTTCAAGGGTATATCAATGCAGTTGGGCGCCTTTAGTATATAGACATATACATATATTTATATATGAAAATCAGCCTCTATATAATCTAAATGTAGTTCAATTAAATTTGATTTGCCTCTAAACACTTTCGTCTCTAAAAAAAAAGAAACTCTTCCCGTGCGGCCTACGGGCCAACAAATAAATACAGATATCTCTAAAACTAGATAAGTACTAAAAATACACATACATATATTTAGATAAACATATATATAAATATATATGAATGTACAAGAACAATATCTCGATGGCGTCTAAACAACAAATATTTATATTACAAAGAATTCGAAAAATCGTTTTTTGACATACATAGGAAAATGCATTTTTAAAGAAAAACATCTACGTGTGAATTGAATATAAACCTTATATGTATATGTATATACATTTTATATAAAATATATGTATATATATGTATATGCATGTATATGTTGAGCAGCAGCATTTTTTTTATACGATCGCAAAACTGTGGTTAGCTAAAAGAAACCCCTGAACAGACTCGCCCCATTGTTTTGCCTATGTGTGTGCGTGCGTACGTGTGTGTGCATTAAAACGTTTTTGAAGTAAAATTTAATTTACACAAGACTGACGCTAAAAAAAAAAAAAATATTTAACTAAAAAACAAAACGAAATTTAAAAAGAAACAACCAAAAAAGGTGTTTTACGAATTTTCCCCAAACGCCGCACGCACACAGGCAAACTAAAGACAACACACACACACACACCACTGGGCAGCTGAATAGGTGCGGTTGGGTTTCTGGTACGAGAATTGAGTAAATCTTCATTTTACAATTCAGTTTTTTGTGCGCGTTTTATATATGGTTATATATACATATATATAAATATATATTATATTTGTAATTAATAAACGGAAAACCTGATATACATATACATATATATAATTATATGTATATATATATAATTATATTATATATTATATATTTATATTTACAACAAGAAAAATATACAGTGTTATTTTTATGATATTGTACTTATTAGTCAAAAAAAAAAAAAATTATTAAAAAAAATTAAAATTATAAAAAAAAAACTGGGCAGCATAAAAATACAAAAAAGAAAAATATCGAATATAATAAATAATAATTTATAGAGCAATATTATATGGTAGTAAAAAACACGCATACACAGGAAAATGTGATTAAATTACACTCACACACTCATACCCAAGCACACACACACACACACAGAAAATTGAGGTTAGGGCAAAGCAGCGATTCTATAGAGTCTGACGTAGCTTCCCCCACGAAAAATTACAATAAACGTGCAACGAACTCTACAAGAAATAGTTTTGAGTATAGATCAAAGAGTAGCTAAAAAAATAAATTAAAAAAAAAACAACCACACAGGTGCATTACGTAAACGTTAGAGCGAGATAGCAAATGCTTCGATATTCGCATTAAATATTTAGTTTTTAGTTGAAATATATTACAGCAGCAGAGGCTCCAGTTTTGATAAAAGTAAAACGTATAACAGCAGAGAGATAGAGAGAGAGAGAGAGCTATAGAATGAGCAGGGGAAAAAGGAAATAGTGAAATCTAGAGGAAATAAAGAAAACATTGACTTATCTGAGAGGACAATAGAAAAGTCATGTAGGAGGTAAGACAATGAAAACAGCAGATATTCCTCTTAATGTCCTTCTGACAGATAAATGTTAAAATAAAAGATTGCACCCATGCGATTCGATAGGTTGTCAAACAAACATCTGAAAAGTCAAAAAGAAAGAGAAAGAACTCTATAAAAAACCCAGAACAGATTGAAGAGAATCGGAAATGAAAATAAGAGATGGAGAAAGAGAGATGGTCTATTTAAATAAACCCCAGAATGTTTCATTTTTGTGGTATACAAGAAATCTTTTTTGGATCATTGTCAGCAAAACGCATTTTTTGAGAATTTGCTTCTTATATACACATACATACAAATGCATACATACATATGTACATATATATATATTTATATATATATATATATATATACATATATATATACCAGAGAATTTTGAAAATATCGTAGCAAAGTTTTGAGGCAACACAGAAACAACAACTACAACAAAACATATTATATGGCAAATGGTGAAAAACAACTGGAAAATTTGAGTGTTGTATAAGTATATATGTATATATAATAAATATACATATAAATATATATAAATATATATATATGTATATACAAATTGTAGCTAAAATGGTTTCAAGTAAACGAAAAAAATAAAATTGTTGAGTATTTTTAGTCAAATATACAAAGGAAAAAAAAAAAGAAAGAAAATCAATGAATTTAATGTATTTAACTTATTGATAATTAAAAATTAAATTATATTTTTAAAATTTCTCATAAATCAAAATTTAATTTATCGAACTTCCCAAGCAATTCTTCAAATTAATTTTTGCCTTCTGCTGACAAATAAAATAAAAACATTTAATGGATTAATTTAACCAAAAACTAAATTTGTTATTAAGAGTTTGCATATTGCTGACAAATTAAAGAAAAATTAAGTTTAAATTAAATTAAAATAAAAAGTGAAGACTTAATTATTATTGAGTTAATATTTCAGGATTATTGGAATTTTTTTTCTGCTGACGAATTAATAAATTACAAATTAATTTGATTTAAAAATATTTATTTTCTAAAATATGAAAGCGAATATTTTTGTTATTACAAAATCTAAACAAATGCTGAAGAAAATTTGCGTAATGAAAACAATATTAAACAAAATTAGATAACTAGCAGAAAATACACACACACACCCACAGACACACATATGCCCACATAAAACTATGGATAGCAAAAACTAATATCAAAGATTAGCAAAAACAAAACTGCAAGCAGAAACTTCTAGACAAATTATATCTTTTAGCTACAAACACAGTTAAAAAAAACTAAAATATTTAAGAAAATAAAAAAATAAAAACAAAAAAAAAAAAAAAATATTAAAATGTATCCAAATTCTTCCGTATGACAAAAACAAGCGCTAGCTAAAAATTTACCACACGATAAGAGTCTATATATACAAGAGATACAACTACAAACTACATATATGTATATAAATACATCCAATACGTAATACATATGAGAAATACGAGAAACCCAAGAAACACAAAACACAATAACAAAAGCAAACATGAATATATCTGGATATATATGTATATCCAATCAACTGGCATAGAACGGAATTGGTTTAGCTTGCATTGGGGGTATTATGGAGAGGCATATAGATCGAGATCTACTCTGTTCTATGCTAGCTGCAAATACAGCTGTCTAAAAGAAAATACAAAATATTTAACAAAATATTCATAATAATAATTATGATAAACGAAGTATTACAATTTGGAGCTGCAATATTTTTTAATCAAAAAACAAAAAAATATATTAAAGATAATAATTAATATATATTTTTCTCTTTTGAGATAAACGATAAAACTGTTTTCAATGTGTGAATTGAGTTAGGTAAAAAATAAAAAATAAATAAAAATATTTAAACAAAATAAAAACATATTCCAAGCATCAAAAACCAAAGAAAAATAAAAACAAACACTTTTTCGTGGGTTTTAATGTGTACAACTACAAAAACTTCCGTGTGCAAAAAAAAAATATATATATATAAAACCAATATACGCCATATTCACTTTGTGAGCGGGTATTTAAGCAACTACACTACACTACACAACAACAGAAATATAAATAAATAATAAATAAATACAAAATCAGCCCAACTGAATTGTCGAAGAAATCTATATGAATATATATTTAGATAACTATTATATATGTGTATATATATATTATATACATGTGTGCAAATTATTCAAAAATCCAAATTCTATATATATAGAAAAATTACAAAGTAAAAGAAATATAAAAGAAAAGTGGATACGTAGTACAATGTCAAGCGAAATATGAAGTATAAAGCAAATGCATATTGAAAAAAAAGTAATAATAATAATAATAATTAAGAAGAAGAAGGAAGTGGAGAAGAAGCAGAGATTAAACTCTGGCAAGGCAAGAAAAAATAATTATTTATAAAGGCTGTAATTTTAAGTAAACAATTAAATTAAAAAAAAAAAAAAAATACTTCAAATGAGGCAGTAGAAGAAAAGCAAAAATGAACAAGTAAACGAGAAAAAAAACATTTCACCCACGACAAAAGAAAATGATGGAGATGCAGAATTATATTAACTAAATGCTAAATATACTATACAAATTAAGTACGATCGATATCTAAAACGAAATTATAAAACTTAATATGAAATAAACACAAAAATAAAAACAAAACAAAACAAAAATATATATATATACAGAAAATACAAAATAAAAACATATATATACATAAATAAATGAGAACTCAATGTATGTAATAAATATAAAAACTAAATAAAAATACATAAATTAAAGAGAAAATGGAAAATGTGTTTGAAATATATGGGAAACTTTGAATTTTATATTAGCTCGAACGTCTAATAAACAAATAAAAATAAATAGTATTTATATAGACTCGGTATTGGTTTTGTGATGTGATAACTGCATGAACTTGAAATTCGGAGATAATGTACTTACTGTGTATTTACGCCTATGCGTGGCTTGTCAAATCCGGAACGAGTAGTATGCAGTCAGAGCCTCTTTAGACTCTTATAAAGCTGCGTAGATAGAATTCAACGAGGAGATAGAGTTTAATATCAGATACTTCAAGTCAGTTGGAGTATATAGAACTACATAGAGTACTACTATAGACTTAGTAATATCTGAATAGCACTCACCTCAATCTTTAACAAAAGCTCAATGTAAATAGTTCAAGTATTACAAAGTCAATTTCTTGCTACTCTAGGGAAAAGTACAGTTGTGCTCTACACTCGCTATCTAACTGTGCCAGAGGCGTTGACACAGCTCCTCCAATCATGCCATTCACTCGACATGTTTTGAACCCATGCTCAAAGTTTCACATCGATGACGCGTATAAGAAATCCTATCAGCAGTTCTCAAATAACGTAAGCGAATGACTATTTAGTTTTTGTTTTTTTTTTTTCAGCTTAATTCTAGGTTTATTTCATTTGTGTTTTTGCTTATTTTTTCATTTTTTGTTGTTCAATAAATATACCTTAATCGAAATATATATACAATGTAGGAACTATATAAGTTTTGTTCGTGGCGGGTTTTGTTACTCCTTGTTGATGAAGCTGCGATTGTATCGCTGCATTCGCACGCTTTGCGGCGCCTTGAAGCTGCGATCGAACTCGCACGTCTTCTTCGTCTTCAGCATGCGGGAATCGGGTCCGGAGGAGGTGCGCCAATAGACCGTCTGCACGGCATGGCGTCCGGCAATGTAACGCGACGTAGCGCCGACCAAGTAATTCACTTTATTTGCAGCAGACATTTTTGGTATATTTATGTAGGTGTTGGTATATAGTTCCTCTTTCGTATATATTTGGTATTTTTCGTTGCGATCGTTCGACTGGCGAATCGCTTCTGTTTAGCTGTGTAGCAACCGCCGCTGCTTTTATAGCTCAACGGCTTATCAACATTTTTGTGTTTTGTCTAGTTCTCGCTTATCGCTTGCTTTTACATTCGTTTATTGTGTTTTCCTTTTCTTTGAAGTTGGCTTTATTAATTGATTAGTTTATGATGCGTATGAATAGTCGGGCGCTGCAACTGCGACACAGTTTTGTTTATATTCACATCTGCTTAGCTCAATGCACAGGTGACCGAGGCTCTGGCTCACTTACTTCCATGTGCGCAGCTCAAAGTGCAAAGTCGTCATCGACTAAATACTATATATATTAATATAGTATACAAATATCAAGTAGATCTGTGCTACAACTGACGCAAAGCTCGCATAATTGACATAATTTACGCCAAGCGACAATTCACGCGATTGCCAAAGGCTGACTTGAAGATCCCGGAGATGTGAATGACATGTGAATTCTCGAGAGCTGATGCAGCTCGCCTGTCAATGATCGTCTAAGCATTTAGCTGTTCCATATATATGCATACATTGCCAGATATTCATCTATCCTTGGCACATATGCCAGCGATTGCATTCACACTCTATCGATTCTATATAACGGACTAAGGCTAAGTGAACTGTTAGTCTAATAATCAATCAATACCAAGAACTTTACTTATTATAATTGATCAACATGTAACGTAGATGTATCAGGTGTCACCAGGTGTTAATCAGATTTTCAATTGAAATCAAAGACCTACTCTTAATGTGTATTAGTCTAGTGAATAACAGTTCAGTTCAGCTTCAGGTTAAGCTGGCTATCAACGGATACACCTACGTTTCAGATTTTAATCAGAGGATTATTTCGACCTAATTTCTGATTACTTGAACATGCCAACTGATCGTGAGCTCGAACTACATTCTGACGTTTCAATTAAAATCCAAAACTGATCTGTCAGATGTCTATTATATGAAGTATATATTAAATAATATGCATACTTGATCTATGAAATAATAATCTAATTACAGTTCAGCGAATACCTTCATAAGTAGCATATCAACTCTTGTCTCGCTGTCTATTTAGCAAGGCCTTCCATTGTATTGTCTACTATGGTCTACTTACAGTCAAGTTCTCTTATTGATTTTTTGCTTATTCAGATACCTACAACTCCTAAACTATTTAATCAAAAACTTTTCCTGCAGGTTGTTTACTCAAGATCTTTATCTATAAAACTATCCTTATCAGACGATCTTTCTCTAAATGCCGTTATCTGAGTACCTTTGGCCGAAGAGCGCTGTCTTATGAACTTTGTCCTAGGTCTTTATCTCAAGCTATTATTATTAAGAAATCTGTTATTATTGAACTCTCAAACAAGATCAATTTATAAGAGAAATTCCTACACCCTGTAGATCGTATATAGTTTGGCCTCAAGTTTTCTATAAACAACTAAGAAATTGTAGGAAAGTTTTAGCCCACTAATCAAAACCCGTTTGTAGATATTCCAGCCCGCCTTCCTTCATATCCCCCTCGCAGTTGAACAGCTGTTCGGAGCGTGTTCAGGCCTTAGGTATATCTATGTTGACATCATGTATAATTATTGTTCATGAGCCGTCTACGTGTGACGTTGCCTTTGTTTTTGTTTATTTGCCTTATCAATGCAGTCAGAGCGTCGCGGGCTCAAGTGAACTGCTTAGTCAATTTGTAAAAAAAAAAAGTGTATAAAAAAGCAATCATAAAAAACTAGAAAGAGCGTGCGCTTAATGCTAGCAATAATAATAATAACAAAACTAAAGAATTAAATAATAAATAGTGAACAACAATAATAACAGCTAAGCACTCGAAGTTCAAGGGTTGAGCCCCATTGAGCGCAGGGGGTTTGCATTCGATTTGTAGTAGGCGGCCCTCACGGGCGATAAGAGTCGATACGTTGTCTCCTGGTACTGGAAGGGCCTATCAATTCAACAAAAACTTTCCACATGGAAGGTAGCTGCTTGTTTACGAATCTTTGGCCGAAAATGAACCTTCCAATAATCGAGCGATAAGTGATAAGCGAATCGGAACAGTCCCCAAAAAAACGAAAGAAAGAAAATAATATTATAAATAGAAAGCAAACGAAAACAAGTATAAAACTCGCCAGACTATAGCTTTTCAACGCGTGTAGCCTAACGATAAGATATTGTGTATATCTGTACATATAAATATATATGTATGTATCGTATACCCCGCGAGATGTCTATCTAAGCCGAAAATTGTTTCCATCTCTGATTAGATTTGACGGCGAAAGCTTGTTACTAGGGCATGATTTTTGGTTATTTTGATAAGTTTAATCTTGAAAACCAGTAAAAACCAATCCATATCTTAAGATCTAAACAAAGCATTGCCAGACTGTGTGATACTCTGTACTCATAGTTGCCTTACCTAATTTTCTAATGGTAAGATGATATTGATATATGATATTACTCTGCAAAATTTTAGACCCTAGTGAACAAAACACAAACAAAATAGGGAAAAAACAAAAAACAGCAAAAAATTGAAGAGAAATTAATGTTTTTTTATTTATTATATAAAATACATAAATATATATATAGATATACTTTTTGTTATATGTAAAGGTTTGAGACTACCCTCGTATTTGCACAACTTTTCAGACTACCCTCGTAAACAAACATACCGGCTTCAATAAGCACAATTTCATGGGATCCGTAACACCAACAAAATGCTACATCTTATCAGCTAAGCGACGCAGCTAAAGGGGACATATGCGACTTACAGATACACTATCTCACAGTAAATTTCTATCTACAAAGCGAGAGCAGTTGGTTTTATTGAAATTTTCGTTGCCTACTTTGTGGCCGTGGCGTGGGAATCAAAAGTTAGAAAACGATGTTTGTAACGATTTGATAATTGAATTAAGAGCACATTTAACGCCCACACACAGTTAGACGTCGCGACGTCTACAGAGCAGAGCAGAGGGCAGGCAAAGCGGTTAGTTAGCTAACTAATTGAGTTTAATTGGAACAAGACAAGAGCAATTAAGGCATCGAAACTAGAGAGAATTGGTTAATCGAGCTGTGACTGTATTCCATGTGGCTTAAGTAAGTCGATTAGGCATAAATTAACATAGAGTATGGCTGGAATGCGGTTCCTGTGCATCAGACGGCCCCTTTCAATGGCAACGCCCTCTGCCGGCCAGCAGCGGCAACAGCAGCAGCAACAAGAGCGCTGGCAGACCAACGATCAGGCGAGCCGAACCACTGCAGACCTTGCGAATGGTCTCCGTGTTGAGGCCACGGCGTGAGAGCATATTGTGGACGCTGCGCAGCTCCTAGAGAGAGAGAGAGAGAGAGAGAGAGAGAGAGAGAGAGAGAGAGAGCGAAGGGGAGAGAGATATATAGATGTAATGTATAGCTAGAAGAAATCAAAATTGCAATTGCTTTGCCAGTTAACCACATCGAAGTGTGACTCACCTCATTGCTGAGACCCAAACGATTCCGTGTGAGCACCACGGTGTATATCGAGCTCTTCACGTCGTTGCCGCAGAAGGTCAAAACCAGATGGTCGTTGACCGCCTTGCCCACCTGTACGGTGCCCGTGAACTGTGTGTAGGAGTTGAGTGTGGCCAGACTGCCGCGCTGATCGCCAATATTCGACCAGACATTTGGTGCATTCGCCGTGTAGTTGAATGTGTACTCCAGATTGTTGTCTCGCTCGCTCCACACGAGACGCAGATACCTCATGTTCTGCTGCTGCGCTCGACGGTTATATTCGTTGTCGTGCTCCTGATAGGTGGGCGTGCTTGTTAGGGTGCGATAATTATTCTGATTTTGTTGACGATTATTGTAGTAGCCATTGTAGCCATAGTTATTGTTGTTGTTGTTGTAGCTAGCTTGCACCTGTAAGAAAAGGCGAAACGTAAACAAAATGTTGTGTAAATAGACAGAAAATCGAGCTCACCTGATCAGTAACATCGGTCAGATGTATGATGACGCATGAATCATACTCGTACACGCCCGGAAAATCTTGACTGTGCATTATGATTTCGCTGCCGTACCAAAGACCCATTATCTGCAATGGAATCGAAGGTATATATAAAGTGTGCATGTTTTCCAATTCTTTTAAAATAGATTCTCTATACTTAATTGTAAATATATGCTCCACCTCTACTTTGCTCCTGCTTTAATTCTCTATAAAAATCAGCCCAATTAGCATGCAGCAATCAAAGCATTCAAATTTTAATACATATATTAATATTCAGTCGATGACTGCAATTAATTTAAGTTGTATTCTGCACTTTGCTCCTCAATTGTACATTTGATGCCATTTTTCCAACACATTCTGCTTGCATTTGTTCAATTTTTAACCTGTTTTTTTTTTTTTCGATTCATTTGTGACTTTCATATTGGCTGTTGACATTTTAATTTGTGTGTGTCAACAAATTTTACAATAATTTAATTTTAATCAATAAACTATGTCACACACATACATACATACATATATACCCATGTAAATACATACATACGAAAACAGAACGTGTCGTTTTGCATGTGAATCTTGTCAATTAGCAGCCCGCATGCGGACAGTGGAACAATGGTAATGGAACAGTAGGAACGAAACGCTGACTAAGCGACTCACCCACTGCCGCCAGACAGACGAACCGTCTGGACAGCACTCAGCAAACAACGTTGACTTATGCCCTATATAGTCAAAAGGGTTAATTAGCACAAATCAGCCCTAATTGGATTACTAAACCAACCAAAAGACTTCGAACAAGTTATTCAATGCGATTTAAATAAACATCAAGTCAATAATTATGAAAGAATTTCAAAGAAATTATAATCTAATTAGGTTCATTATTAAATTTTTCTTTTGTCTTTTATATAGTAGAGTAAATATTATGTTAGCGTATATACTTTATTTAATTATTAAATTAAAATAAATAATAATTTGTTTTGCTTATATTTAAATAACTATTATTTAATTATCTGCATTTCCAATAATATAAACTTAATTGACTCAATGGAAACGGATTCAGGTTCACTTCGTTCATTTCCAGCCCTGAACTGAACCAGCGCCCATTTTGCAGAATGTAATGAATGCAAATCTCTAATTTCACAGCTCTTATCTCACTCTCTCTCCTGCTCTACTTCCCGCTCACCTGCTGCAGATCCACTGAGCTTTGTGGCTTAACATTAATGCAACGCACGGCCGCATTAATGCGTTCTGTACTTGTGCTGCCATCCATTGATCCGTAAACATAATGATCCAAATTGTTGGCAACGGCATGCGACCAGAAAATGCCGAATATCACAAGGAATGCAACAGATTTCAATAACATTGCTATTATCACTGTGTGTGTGTGCGTGTGTATGATAAGCGTAAGGTTAAGCCGCGAAAGGAGAGAAAGAACAAACGACGACTGCGCTTTATGAAATGCCACTCACAACTGCCAGCAAAGCTGAGCGCACAACAAAATCGCCGTTAGCGAAGAGAGGCTGCTTGGAATTTCGTCCATTCCAAGAAGAGAGTGAGAGTGTGAGTGTGAGCGAGAGAGTGAAACAATTGCAAGGCGAGTGGCCAGAGATGGCAAAGCAAGAGTGTGAGTGAGATGCACGCATTCGAGCAATTGCACTCTTTCGTTCAGTACGCTGCGTAGCTCGCGCTGATCATTAGTTAATTAAGTTAATTGTCGAGCTTTTAATGCGCATCACTCGCACCCGCACAATGCGAGCGAGCCAAGCCCCTGGAACCCCTTTTGTCAACGACAGCTTTTGACAATTGAGAGTGCGTTTATATGTGTTTATACGTGTGAGAGTGTGTGTGATCGTTCAATTGGTTGAGCCACAAAACCGAGTGAATCTATAGTAGAAAGAGCAGCTTAAGGCTGGCAATGAATGCAGAGCGTAGAGTGGAAGGGAGCTGGAAAGCGTGTGGAATGAGTCGACATGTGAATTAAATTTGCTGAGCATCTTTATTGTTGTTGTTGTTCTGTTGTTATTGTTGTGCGTTTTATTAGCATTGATTCTGTGTGCTTAGCCTACGTGCGTGCCCTTGTCGACCCCCTTTACAAGAAAAATTTGCATTGCCTATTTTAAGGTGCTGCCATAAAAATAATTCGCTTTACTTTAGCAATTGGGTGTGGCACTTGAGTTGGAGAAGTCCGCGTGCTACTTTAAGCGCCGCAAGCTTTGGTTGATCTTCTCGTAGATCCAATCGACATAGTGACAGACGCGCACATAGACACCGGGACGATTCTGATAGCCGCAGTGCTGACCCCAAGATATGATGCCATACAGCGTTTCGCCATCTAGAATGAAAATTGGATTACTAAAGAGCTACACAGATCTAAGCTTTCTATAGATTTACCCTCATCAGAGCAGACAAGTGGACCACCAGAGTCACCCTCGCAGGCGTCGACACTTGCGTCCATGGAGCCAGCGCAGAACATGCCTAAATAGATTAAAATGTCGATTATCAATCAGCAAACAAATTTGTCACTCCATAGCTCGCTCAATCACTCAATCACTCACCCTCAGTCATAGCATCGCCATAGACATTCATTTGCTTGCACGTCGTATCCGGCAAAATGGGCAGCTGCGCAGCTCTCAGTTCTTGAGAAGGAGCTGCAAGAGAATATGCCCGATGAGTACCCCAACGCAGAGGGAAAGAGATAGAGCGAGTTACTCACTGGACACGCCCGATTTAATGGAGCCCCAGCCGGAGATGGTGCAGGTGCGATTCTCGAGCAAAGGTGCCCCATGCTCTGGCAGGCAGATGGGCTGCACGTAATCGTTAAATTTCAGGGGTGTCTTGAGAACCACCAGAGCAATGTCGTTGTTCATGTGGGTGGGCTGGCGGAACTGTTCGTGTGTATACCAAGTCTCTATGAACGAGTCCACCTCCGAGTGCTCCGCTATGTTGGCGTAGTGATCGCCCACGCGCACAAAGTACGCGCCCTTCGGATGTCCGTAGACGCAATGGGCGGCCGTTAGCAGATGCCTCTTGGAGATGACCACGGCACCACACCAGTGGCTGGAGATGCCGCCACGTCCACGTGTCCTTATCGTCGCCTGCCACGGATGACGGCCGCGACGTGCCACATTGCCCTGGACCACACGCTGCTCGGGATGCAGGAACTCATCGAACAGATCGTCCTTGAAGATGCCACAACGTCTTGGTGTGCGCAGCGCCTTGCTCGATCTCTCCCAGAGGCCGATATCCGACAGGCTAATGTTGCTGGCCGGACCGGCGGACTTATCCTTACTTAAGGCTTGCAGACGAATGCGTTGACGTGCCTGTCTCGGCGGCGGGCCCGCAGTGCAGCGCAGACTCACATCCTCCGTATGATTGCAATTGTGTTCACCCCAGTTCCAGTGACGACACAGGTCGATGCTTGTCTCATTGCCCTGGCACATCACTTGATCAAGCCAGATGGGTCCGCTGCCTGGGCCAAATATGTTCTTCTCGATTTTCTAGGAGAGAGAGAGAGAGAGAGAGAGAGAGAGAGATTCAGGGATTGACTTAATGTAACTGTAGTAGAGCTGCCTCCCACTTACTGCTTCTCCATAGTAGCCTAGGCTATTGCAAGCCACCTGCGCTGCCCGCACATTGAAGTCATCATCGCAAACGCTGCCCCAGACGCCGTGATACTTCACTTCCAAGCGACCTTCAAGCGAGCTGCGTCCACCCTCCAAACGGTACTCAATGGGTGCCTGTCAAAATCAAAATGATTTATACCCAAACAATCTTATATACATATATACCTTAGCTCAGCTCTATTTACCTTACAAACAGCATCACTCTCATCCGACTTGTCCGCACAGTCGACCGTATTGTCGCAGACAAAGGCAGGCGGTATGCACTCCTTGGAGGCCTGGCAGAGCCACGAATTGTTGGGACACTTTAGCACTGGCACTTTACAGACCACGCCCACCACCTCGTCAACGGCACAGTTGTGCACGCCCCAGCCCATAAAATCGCAATCCTTCAACTTCGTCTCATTGCCTCGACACTCGAGCTTATCCATCACATAGTTGAAGTTGCGCTCGGTGGGCTCGTAATACGAATTGCCACGCACCTCCGAAGCGCCCATCTTGTAGCCCAACTCACGGCAAACGACATCCGCGTCGGGCAGACCAAATTTATCATCACAAACGTAACCCCATTGGCCATTTACTGTAAAACAAAAATGATTGAATACTTGACTTGGCTTTGGGATAATTCAAGTGGTTCAGTACTTGGCTAGAGTCATGGATAAACCTCGTGGTGAAATTTGGGATCAGTTTTGGTTGAATACTTGGCTTATTTAAAATTTGTCATAAATTCCTTATGATCAAATACTTTTATTGCTGTAAGGATATCCCTTTCGGTTGGATTCTTTGCTAAATGTACACAATTGAATTGGGGTTAAGTACTTGGCTAGATTTAATATCCCTTGTGGTTGAATTCTTGGCTAAAGAAATCTTTTGTGATTGAATATTTGAGTACATTTAGAAAAATACCCTATGGTTGAATATTTAGATTTGGGGAAATGCCTCATCATCCTACTCACCTTTGACTTCAATGCGTCCCATATGTGGACTTTCACCACCTGTCAATCGCACCTGGTACCCTAGATGTTCGCATTGGCTTTCATCCCTTCGATTGCCACAGTTATTGACTCCATCGCAGACCTGCGATTGCTTTACACACTTGCCCCCACCACAGTCAAACTCACAGAGCTCGTCAGAAAACCCGCTACGCAAAAGAATTTGGGGTGTTTGTGGTGTGGTGAATTCTGCATTTGGATTAGGCAGAAAGTCGCCTTCTTCAAACTCCGTGTCAGGGTCTGTGTCCTGATTCGGCTCGGGCTCAAACTCTTTTCTGGGCGCAGGCTTAGGTTCCTCGTTGGTGGGATTGAAAGGATTGGGCAGATTGGGATGTCGGGCATGGTAGGAGGGGCTGTGCTGGTGGTGATGGGGACCGTGATGCAGGTGGTGCGGGTGGTGATGATGGTGCTGCGGTTTCTCAAAAGGATCAGGCATATTTGGATGACGTCTATGGAATTCACGACTGTGCCAATTGTTTGTATTTGATTGAGGATTTGGATCTAGATTTGCATTTGTACTGCTGTCGATGATGTCCACTCGTCGCGTGCCACGTTGGAAGTCAGTGGTGTCAAAGCGGGATGCGTAAGTAGTGGGATTTAGGGTCTGTTCAGTTCGCGCCGTTTCACCAGCATCTGGAACAACAGAGGGATCGTCAGAGCCAATGTCCAGGCTCGCCTGCTCGCCAGCCACAATCATTTCAACGTCATCGTCGGGCGTCAGGTTAGTTCTTTGGGTCGTGGTGATAATCGGTGGTTTGATTATAGCTGAAGCGATGGCCGATTCAGCGAGATGGACTGAATCTTCTTTAACATTGCCACTATGATTGAAATAGGGACGTAGCATCAAGCGCAGCGCTTCGTTAAGAGCATCCCTGGAGGGTGGGGCAACCGCAGCACTTTGTGTTGGGTTGTAGAAATTGTGGCTAAACGGAGGTGGCTTTAAAGCACTTCGCTCAGTGGTGCTAGTTGTCTCCTCACCAAAATCTGCCTCGTCGTACTCATCCTGATCATTGAAGAGATCAGGCACTTGGTTACGCGGTGGCACCTTCTGCCAGGAGGTATTGTGTGAGTGCGCAACACCTGCATAGGATGGACTATAGTGTGGACGAAGGGCAGGTGTGGCATTGAATACAGGTGGGTAAATGGGGAATGTGCGTAAATTCGAACGAGGCGTGGTAGTGGCAGGAATCGTTGTGGACTCTGGTAAGGGTGGCTGTAAGCCGCCATACAGATTCGATTCATCATCCACAGGCTGGTGCTGGCCACGATAAGTGGGACTGTGATTGGCAGGCACAGAATCGGGTATATTACCGAGATCTACTGGTCGCTGTCCTGGTAAGGCCGGAGCATGGGGGATCGGATGTATGTGACTTGGATTAAAGCCAGTGGAAGGCTGTGTTGGAGTTGGATTATAATCAAGATCTAAGGGTCGCTGGCCTGGCGAGTAGCTTGGTCGTGAATAAATTGGCTTAAAACCAGGAGCATGAGGTGGAGGAGTAGGCGGTTGCAAACCACCAAATAAATTTGATTCATCGGCCACCGGATTGGAAGCAAGGGATGGATTGGCAGGCGCTCTATCTTGTTCATCGGGCTCGTACTCAAGGTCTAAGGGTAGCTGACCCGGTATTGGATTGGGTGGTTGGCCATGAGGAGTGCGATTGTGATTGGAGGGTGGAGTGGGTTGAGGAGGATGGAACTGATCGCGACGCGTTTCACTAGGCAACTGATCCTCAGGCCTTTCACCATATGGCTTCGGTTGATAGTCATCTAGATCTAGAGGTCGCTGTCCAGGTAGAGTAGGACTGTAGGGTCTATGTGGCCTCTGCGAGCGACTAAAATTCTGTCGTGGCGATGGAACAACTGCCTCCACATTGCCTGTGGTGGGCGACATGGGCGCAAGTGGTGCTTTATAGATGGCATTTGGAGTAGTTGGTGGATAATTACGATTGGGCAGCAATGAACCCTCCACATAGAGTACGCTCTGTGCGGGCGCCTGTTGCTGATAGAAGCTGCCTTGGCCCGACCAGCCATTAGATGGGGGCTGGCTAAAGCCTATGCCTGCTGGGCGATCCATATTCATATTGCTCCAGCGATTGCCACTGGTCGTAACAGTTGTCTTAACGCCCGATCCACTGGCAAATTGATCAGCAGACCCATGGCTCGGCTGCACATAGGCCTTCGACTCACGATTGTCTGTAAGAGTTAAGGTTTCAAATTAAAATTGTGTAAAATAGATTTGAAGTAACTGATTGTTAGTAACCATAGCGCAGATCTATCCAGCTGGAGGAGTCCGGATGGTAGCTACAGCGATCGTACTCGGGCACCTGACTGTCTGGCACACACAAACGGTGTGACACACTGAATACCTGACCCACAGGGCAACTGTAAATGAACACCTGTGCACTTTGAGCTGCGCAGTTGATGTATTTGTTTGGCTGCGTCGGATGCTGATAGTTGCCGATCAAACCATAGGGGCAAATCATCGTTGAGCTTCTGCCTAGACGTTGCATCTGCTGCCACCATTCGTAGAATATACGCAGCTCACTCAGCAAGTAAACGCGATCAGAGCGCTGCACTTGCTCCACAGGCTGGCAGCGACGAAGAGATAGACTGAAATGTAGACCATTGGGACAACTCTGCAGGCGCGTCAAGCCCTCTCCACAGCTCAAGTATTGAGTGCAGTCGAAGGGATAAGCGTAATTGCCCACAGCACCACGCGGGCAGCTAACAACTGCTAGGGGAAGAAGATCATCAGCAGTCTTCCTTAAATGATTTCCACATCACCAAACTCACATTCCAAATGCTCCTCTGCATAGTTAAAGGCCACACGATCCGTAACAGGCACAAGCTCTGCTTGCAGGCAATAGCTACGCGAGAAACTAAACACCTCACCAGCCGGACACTGTCTGATAGTAGTGTGCCCTTCCGAGCAGTATATATAGCTCCGGGCATCAAAGGGATGTGCAAAGAGGCCATAGACCTGATCGGGGCAGACCAAACGATACGAGCCCGTCGTGGCAGAAATAGCATTTGGATTGTAAATGAGATTAGATGGAGGCAGTGTTTCCTTAGACTTGCCCGAACAATCCACTTGTTCAATGAAATCACAAACTCCATTTGCTGCATTAAACGCTTTTCCAGGCTCACAGTTCTGAATGAATGTATGGCCATTAGCGCAGTTTAGGAATTTAGTGCAGTCATACGGATGCGCCCGAACTCCACTAGCTCCAGGTGGACAGATAATATATCCATTAACATAGCCGGTCTGTTCATTCGTTTGCAATTCGCGACCCTCTTGATTCATTTGATTGCCTTGGTAAAACTCATGCTGCGTCTCTGTCAGATAGTCCACTCGATCGTAAGGAGCCACCAATTGATCCCTGGCCACACAAAGTCTTCGAGAAATACTGAACACCTCGCCTCGTGCACAGCTCTCAATGGAGGTCTGTTGATCGCGACAGTTCAAATACTTGGTGCAGTCAAAGGGATGAAGATAGTAGCCCTGAGCATTTGCGGGACACGTAACAGTTGTGAGATCTTGCATGACGTTAGCTGAGAAGGGGAAACCAATAAGAATTGCATGGAAGAGGAAAAATAATCGCAGAGCTCTTACTGGATAGCTGGCCACTTATGTAAGCGTAGTCCAGGAAGTCATGGGAGGAGAGCTGCTGGCGAGCCGAACATCTCTTCGTAGATAGACTAAAAACAGAACCCGCTGGACAAGACTCCACCTGCAGCAGACCATTCTGGCAAAGCACGTAATGGCCCGCATGGAAGGGATAGGCGTAGTTGCCGCGAAGGTTAACTGGACACGATTTCAGTGCAGATTGGAATGCCTGACTATCTGTATAGCTATAACTTGCCTCCTGTAAACTTTGCTCTGAAAAGAACTTTACCCTCTCGGCTCGTGTCACTTGACCCTTTGGGCGACAAGCTCGTTGAACAAAGCTATAAGCCATGCTCTCTCCGCAATTCAGGACAGAGAGCTCTCCCCCTGCAGCACAGCGAACATACTTGCCCGCATCGTACGGATAGAGATGAAGACCATCCGTGCCCTCCGGACAACGAGTAAGCATCAGAGCTGAGGGAAGTAATACTCTGAATATATGAGGCGCTAGAAATGGAATGGCACTTACAATATTCGTTGCTTATCTGAGAGACAATGTAGGCCACATAATCTGTGTAGACCAGCTGCGTCTTGGGTTGGCAATATCCCTTTGATATACTAAACACATTGCCAAGAATACAACTCTGGACAGCGATCTTGCCCGCCTTGCAGTTGAGGAACTTGGTTTGATCGAAGGGATGAGCAAAAAGACCTTCAACACCTCCTGGACAGAGTAGATCTCTGAGTCGGGCAGCAGCTAAGACGATTCGTTACGATTACAATGCAATTAACGAAAAACAAAAAACTGCAAGCGCATGAAGAACAAAAGATGAAACCGAAACCCCAAATGAGAAGCGTATGAACTAAGCAAAGCGAGTAGTATATGGAATAGAGTATAACTTACAAGTGAAATCTGTGTGAACAGAAGAGCTTCCAGTGGGAGTGCAGATCAAACTGTGCCTATCAAATATCTCGCCTTGCGGACATTGCTCCAAACGTGGTTTCACGCCAATTCCACATAAAACATACTTTGAGGGATCGTTAGGATAGAACACGTTACCCAGAGCTCCGACTGGGCAACTTGGTTCGGCTGATGACCCACTTGATGCTCCACCTTGATGCCCGTCAAACGCGCCAGTGGCACCACCGCCGTGATTCTTCCTGCTTTGACTGGTATACAAGTAGCCTTGTCCACAGTCCACCTTATCTTTGAAGTCACAGACTAATAGAGATGGACTGAAGGCTGTTCCAGGTCCACAATCCTGAATAAAAGTCTGCCCATTGGCACAGTTCAGGAACTTGGTACAGTCGTATGGATGGGGTTGAACTCCACTAGCTCCAGCGGGACAGACCACTTCTTCATTAACATTGGTAGGCTGTACATTGGTCTGGAGCTGGCGACCCTGATGAGCTAGATTCTCCTGGTTGAACTCATGTTGCGTGTTCGTTAGATACTCCACTCGATCATAGGGAGCTACTAATTGATCCCTGGCCACACAAAGTCTACGAGAGATACTGAACACCTCGCCCCTTTCACAGCTCTCAATGGAGGTCTGTTGATCTCGGCAACTTATGTATTTGGTACAGTCAAAAGGATGAAGATAGTAACCCTGAGCATTTGCAGGGCAGGTAACAGTTGTGAGGTCTTGCATAAAGTTGGCTAAGGAGAAAAAGTAATAATAATCACGAGAACAAGGACACACGTGATCTAGATCTTACTAGAGAGTTGAAGGTTTATATAAGCATAATCCAGAAAATCGTGGGAGGAGAGTTGCTGGCGAGCCGAACATCTCTTTGTAGATAGACTAAAAACAGAACCCGCTGGACAGGACTCCACTTGCAGTAGACCATTCTGGCAAATCACGTAATGCCCCGCATGGAAGGGATAGGCGTAGTTGCCGCGAAGGTTAACTGGACACGATTTCAATGCAGATTGGAATGCTTGGCTATCCGTATAGGTATAGCTGCCTCCCTGCAAACTGAGCTCTGAAAAGAACTTGACTCTCTCGGCTCGAGTCACTTGTCGACTGGGCCGACAAGCACTCTTAATGAAGCTGTAAACTAGGTCTTCACCACAACTTATGATTGTAAGCTCTCCTGCTGTACAGCGAATATATTTGCCCGCATCGTAGGGATAGAGATGAACACCATCCGTTCCCGCCGGACAGCTAGTGAGCATCAGAGCTGAAGAGACACAAGACTCTGAAGCTATGAAGAGCTTATGAAGAGAGAGAACTTACAATATTCAATGCTTATCTGAGAGACAAAGTAAGCCACATAATCTGTGTATAGGAGCTGCGTCTTGGGTTGGCAATATCCCTTCGATATGCTAAAGACTTGACCAGGAGAGCAACTCTGAACAGCAATCTTTCCCGCCTGGCAGTTCAGGAACTTGGTTTGATCAAACGGATGAACAAACAGACCGTCGACGCCTCCCGGACAAAGCAGTCCACTGAAGCGAACGGCAGCTGAGAGGATTCATTAGGATTATAGGCAAGGCAAGCAAACAAGCTACTGTCAGCGTATGAAGAGCAAAAGATGAGAACGGATTCCCAAATGAGAAGCGTATGGACTAAGCAAAGCAGGGCACAAGCATATAATATACGTGGACTTAAACTTACAAGAATAATCGGCTGAGGCAGAGGAAGCTCCACTAACAGAACAGGTCAAGCTATGAGCATTGAATACCCAACCTGGCAGGCATTGCTCCAATCGTGGATGCACGCCTGTTTCGCATATGATGTACTTCGATGGGTCGTTGGGATAGGGAACTGGACCGCGAGCACCTAGTGGACATTCAAGGCTAACCGAGGTACCTTTCACTTCACCTGGTCTAGTGTTAGTTGGGGAAAGCTCTTACGAAAATAAAACTCGAACTCACCTTGACCTGATGCTGCTCCACAATTCACTTTGTGCTTGTAGTCGCAGACCAACTGAGTTGGACTGAATGCCGTGCCAGGCCCACAGTTCTGAATAAAAGTCTGTCCGTTGGCGCAGTTGAGAAACTTCGTGCAATCGCTGGGGTGTGGCTGTAGCCCACTGAAGCCAGGCTCACATCGGGGCTCTAAAGGACGCTCCAGCAGTCGTGCCGACCGACCCGGCTGACCCTCGCAGGACACTTGACTCTGATGATCACATGTTTGTATGACGGCATTAAATGCCGTGCCCGGTCCGCAGGTTTGTATAACAGGACGACCCTCAGCACAGTTGATGAATCGATGACAGTCGTGCTCATACGGCTTCAATCCTCGAAAATGGGGCGGACAAGCCACCTGGTCTTGAGCTTGAGTCGTTGCTGATAACCCGGACTGCCCAACATTATAGCTGCCAGGCTGATGATCAGCGATCGTTTCAGCTAGCTAGAAAGACGCAATAAGAAGATGTTATTGGGGGGAATTTTAGAAATAATAGATACTATAGATCAATGGAGCAGACTTCCGGTTCAATAGGCCAAACTAATTCATATCAATTAGGAAATATATGTATGTATATATTTGCTTACGTTCAAGAAGAGAAGCGACAGAGCCAGGCTCCAAGCTCTCCCAATCATTTCTTCACTTTATTTCCTATATATAGTTTATATATATGAATATAATATATATATTAAATATGTTTTTTTTTTTTACACTGATAGCGCTTCGCCCGAAAAGTGATACGAATATACGAATATTTATATTTTAGCTGCTCGTTCGCTGAGCTTCGAAGCTCGACTGAGGCACAGGCAATCTTTCAATTGGGATGCTGCTTGGTGCTGCATTCAATTGAATGCCGTCTTATCTCTGGTAGCAATCATCTAGACCTTTTGATAGGCGCTTATCATTTGTTGTGCTGTCACTTCTGCTACCCTGTAAACAGATGACAGATGGTCGGAAGAATACAGAAAGTAACTGGGCACAGCTGCTCTTCTTATGAGTTGGTATATTTATATACATATATACTCTCTCTTCTTAAACCACATTACTCAGTTAAACTGTCTGATTGAGACTACAGAAACAACTCGAAATAAACATATCACAGGGTAGCTACAACTCATGGTCTCTTAATTGTTTACAGGGTAACTATTAGTCATGCTTGCTTAACTAGATTATTCTTAATTGTTGACATTTTCCTATGTTTTTAGTGGGAATTCCACACAGCTTACTTCTAGAGAACCGGATGAGTCTGCACGGATGATCCAATGATTTACAATGATGCAGTCGCGTGGCTTTGTTTACAAACTCTTTATATTTACATGACAAATAAACGAACTAGGCAAACTTAACAGAATGAATATATATATTTACAATATACAATGTATAAGACTAGTGGCGCTCACTTGTTGGTCGACTTGTCAGCAGGCGCCTCTTCTAAGATTCTGGCCCGTTTTTGTATTTTCAGCCAGAGCTGATCGTACGGCTGTTCGAGCTCCGTTTGTGTCTTGGGAATGCCCACAGCTCGCCTCACTTCCGGCGAGAGCAACAGCAGATTTTGGGCCAATCCGAAGGAACTGGAAGCCACCCAATAGACGCAAAGGGCTGAGGGTACAGTACAAGCAATAGGCACCATTAGTACACTCAATCCTCTAAAGACATTATTAGCTATGCTCTGCAAACGGGTTTGAGGACGTGTACGCGTCATCGTCTGCACCTCTATGATGGCCAAATTGATGAGGCCAAGTGCAACGGGCAATATGTAAGATCCATCTACAACTGTCAGATTGGGAATCCAACCAAAGCCTCCTATGGTTAGCTCCGTTGCCGCGATTTGTGCCTTCAACGATGTAGGATCGGGCAGCATATAAACTAAATTGCGCAAGGCGACCGATTGGCAAATCCACAAAGGTATTTGTCCCCACAGCACAATGATTGTCTTCATGGGATGGCAATTATCTCGTATAATGAGCTTCTGCCATTGTTTCTTGATCTGCAAGTAGTTGCGGTTACAATAAGCTCTGACACCTCATTCAGCTACATACCGATCTCCTGTAAACAACTGCCGTTTGCTTGTCGGTCCATTTGAATTTCTGTTTGGCCATCGCCGCCTCTCTTTTCAGCTCCTCCACGATTGCAGGCATTTCCAGAGCAATGCCTTCTATGCGTGCTGTGATCCTATGCTGATAAATGGTCAATGGTAATGTCACAACGCTGCGAAACAGAAATGTGGATAGCACTATAGCGGACCACCATGGTAATCCACTATAATCATGTATTTGTATCAATGCATCCTGCATATAGGCCACCGGCGTGCTGTTCGATAGTGTTTGCCAGAAGCCGACCATGCCGCTGGCATTAGAGAGCTGTGCGGCAGCTGTAGCTGCTGCTGCCACTTCTGTGGAGGCATATCTCGTGTGAATGTAACCATATTTAAATCGCCGGCAGGCGCCCAACAGCAATGACATTATTCAAAACAAAATATTAACTTATTACCACATTCCGTACAATGTGACCGTATGCGAACAACGCTAAAAATACCACATAAACAAACGGAAAAATACTAAAGTTATGATTGTTAACAGTGACTGCGCCCTGTTATATTGTAGAGATAATTAACAGTACTCTGTATCTTAATTGGTCGATGTTGCGTCGCACTGTTCGGTCGCACAAAAAAGTAAAATTAACAAGTTTCATTCAATAGTAAAGAAAACGGATTTATTTGGGCTTAAATAGTTATAGTTATGAATATACCCCAATGGCATACAATACCGGCGGTGGCACTAAATCAAATATTCGACTATCTCGATACTCGAGACCGCATATCTGCGGCCAATTGTTGTTGGGCATGGAGGCAACATTTTTTTCAAAGACGGTAAGTCCTAACAGTATTCATATACATATATACATATAGATATGTGTATTTACTTGTACGCATATGCATATAAGCATAAAGGTATGCATGTGTGTGTGAGTTCCTCTGTGTTTGTGGGCATTTTCGCTTTTGCGTCTCAAACAAACAAATTGGTGCTTCGCTATAGGTGACGCACAGCTGTTTTGCCCAGATGCCAAGCATGGGGCTAGTGGGCGGGGCGCTGTGTGTTTTTCTATTTTGTTTTTTCTTGCTTCTGGCAAGCCTTGAAAGACAACAAAGCATTTATTAATACGTGTAATAACAAAACAAAGCGCTGCCTCACACACACACACACACAGCTGCACAATGAAAATGTGCTACATCAATGCAAACACACATGCACACTTGCCCACAAGCATATACATATGTGCATATGTATGTACCCAAACACACAGCTGATGTTGCTGTCAGAGCGAGCGACAAAAGTTATCGCACAGCGTGTTAAGTAAATAAAAAAATATATACATATATATTTCAAGAACTATTTCAATGTCAAAGGCAGATTATACAAAGCAATTGCGAAAAGTTATGGTATTAAATGCTTAACAAATTAAAAAAATAATAATAGTAATATTATTTTACATAATTTTGTATTTTTGAAACAATAAGTGAGTACTAAAATTTGGCAGAATTTATTTAAATAACGATAAATTCATGTTTTAATTATTTAATAACAAAAATTACAGTAATTTTAACTATGCGCATACATTTTCTTACTCACTGTATAGCTGAAACAGTGTTTTGTTTATAGTTTATTTGTTTAACATAATTCTAGCTGTTGGCATACTTTTCGTACTTGGTTCAACAAGCTGAAACAGAAATTTTGTTAACAGTTTTATTTCACTTAATTTATTTTGAACTTTCGCCACGTCTGCAGGTACTTTAGAAACTTTCGCTTTCACATTGACGTGGCTAAGGATGAGCAATTATCGTTCTTCCATCGCAGCATGGCCAATCTGGCCAAGGAGCTGGTCATTGTCTTCGATTTCCACAATGCCTTTCACATACAGAAAATGCGTCGGCTGCTCTACAAGTAAGTGATCAACTGAACTCTACTATAAATATCACTGTAATATTCTCTTCCATTTGGTTATAGGGCAGCGCGTTGTGATAACATTCGAGCGATACGTTTCCAAACAAATAATGTAGGCCTCGTCGCTGCTGGAAATATGCATAGTGAACATCTGGTTGCAATCGAACAGTAAGAAATATCATAAATCATCAGCATTGTCCCATTCATTGCTAACATCATTATCTTCCTTCCTTTCAGATGCTTCGTGGAACCCTTAAAGTTGATTTTGAGCCGCAAAAATCAAGCGTGTCAAATCTTGGATCTGGGTGCCATCGAAGCGCTTACCTACTACGGCCAAGACTTTCTAAAGACCATGGGCAAGCCGCAGGAGCTACTGCAGCTAACACTGGCCAGCATCAAATATGATCCTAGTCACTATCCCATACTCGGGCTGGATGCCACATTGCTTCAAAAATGTGCCGCCTTGCAGGTGCTCTCCCTGGACTATGATACGCTCAATGATGAGTTATTGCACACCATACAGGTGTTGCCGTTGCGTAAGCTACTCATTGTTGTGCATGGGCTCGATCAGGAGGAGCATGGCGATGTCTCAGAGGCAGCTTGGTCAAATTTCTCAACACATTTCACTAACATTGAGCTGGTGCTGACGCTCGTCTATGCCTATGAGGCTGTAGAGCAGCTGCAAATGCGCATTCTGCGCCGACACATGCCCGTCACTCACATTCGCATGCTCTTCTGTGAGTTTATGAATCATGAGGCACTCGATTGGATGTCGGTGCACAATAGCGATACGTTGCGCAGCATCTACTACATTGATTCGTTGAGCAAGCATTCCAATATGCGTCACACCAGACGTCAGGATCCCTTTGTCATGTTATCCTGGCGCTGCAAACAGCTCGAGGAGATCGTCGTCCACGGTTACACCATGGATCCGCACAATTTGCTGGGCATCGCACGATTGCGCGGTCGACAGTTGCGCCGTCTCGAAGTATCACAAATCGATTGGCAATCAAACAACGCGGCTCAACCTCTCTTCAACGAGGTAAGTAGCTGTCTATAGTTGATTAAGATTCCAGAGTACATTTACGAATTGTTTTGCAGGAAATGTGCACGTTGTTGGGTCAACAATGGACGCGGGTCGAGCCCGAGCAGCTGCCTAACGAGACATTCGGACCAGTGGACTACGACATAAGGGATAAATATGTTTATGAATTGATGCGTCAGGATCTGAGCCGTTGAAGCACAACACAAAATCAAATGCAACCAAAAATCGAATAAAGCAACGTCATGCAACAGCAACAGCATCAACACCAACAACAACAAACAACAGAACAACATGACACGTGATCAAATCGAGCGCATAGAAATTTGTAGCGTTTAGAAAAACTTTTACGTAGGCAATTAAAAAAAAAAAAAAAAGAAAAAACAAAAAAAAACTAAAAAAAGGGAAAAGCTCTTGACTTTTCTGTTAAGATATAAAAAAAAAAAAGAAAAAAGCAAACGATTTTTGTAAACACTTTAATAATTGGCAAGCCTTTATACGACTAACAAATTTGATTTTAACTTTTGTCTTTCGTATGCTAAAATAAGTAAATTTATAAAATTTCAAATTAATTTTGTTCGGCCAACACACACAAAAAAAAAAAAAAACAAATATGAAAGAATATGTTAACGGGCATATAAAAGACTTGAGCACTTCAAAAATGCAAAATGTAAAACGAATTGTAAACACACTAACGGGCAGTTTGTTGTTAACAATATAATACTAGAAAGTTAGAAGAACAACAAACAGCGACACAAGTAAGATAGTTAGGACAGACGACAAAATGTGAAGGAATGAATGGATGATATATAGAGAACATCATTTTATAAGCAACAACAACTGTGATTTAAAAAACAAAAATGTAAAAACAAAATGCAAGCAAGCAAGCAAAAGTGAAGCCAGTTACAGCAAACAGCAGCAACAACAACCAATTGTTAAGCAAATTGTCTAGTTAGCTAAGTAAAATATATAAAAAAGATTTAAAAAACAAAAAACGTGTTGAAAATGTTTGTAAACCAAATGAAAAGAAACAAATAACTGACCAATGTCAAATTGTTAGCTCAATCAATTGGCGAAACAACAAAACATAAATTGTTAACTTTTGTAATGTATGAAAAGAATATCTAATGTAAAAAGTTTGGCGCTCCATTGTGATAAGACAACAACAACAACAACAACAGCAACAACAATTGTAACATCAACAAGAAGATGAGCCATTTGTGTAGTTATCAAAAAGTGATATTAGCAGCTTATGTAAAGCATATTTGTAAACAGCGCACGCCTGCAACATATATATAGTATATATATATCTATATAGCAAAAGTCCAGTTGGTGGGGCGTGTGCTGTAAAGAAAACTTGTTAAATGAGAGACATGCGTTAGCCAGAATTGAATTGAAATCGCGTAAAACCCAAAATGCAATCAATCGCAACACTTGAGTATTTTGTATTTTCGTAGCAACAGGCATTCATTTATACAATAACAACTACTATATATAGTTTACTTATGTTTGCACAAAACAAAACAAAAAGAAAAGAAAATAACAACAAAAAAAAAAAAAAGAAATGTTAATTAAGCTGTTTGCCAAGACAATTGCCCAACAGGTGCACAGCAGCTGAGCAGCTAGGCAAATCATGTATATATATATATGTAAATGGTACCTGAAGATCACTTGAGCATTTAAGCGAACAACTCACAAAGAACTTTGCTCAAATTTAATATAAAACAAAAACAAACAAGTAAATAAACGAAAGACTGAACAAAGGCTCAGCTCGACTTGACTTGGCTCTGTGGCAGTTGTTCGATCAATTAACTATCAATTCGATCAACTGGCAAACATGCAGCAGCAACAGCAGCAGCGACAACAAAATGCGATCTCAAAGAATGAAACGAACACACTTTTACACTATCCAACCAGGTGTATATATAACTAAAGCTAAAATGAACTATGCATGTATTTTTGTTATCAATAGCGAATATTAATTTGTAAAGTGGACAGAAAATTAAGCAATCGTCTATATGTGTGTGTGTGTATGTGTATGTATATGTATTTGTGTATGTACAACACAATGTAATTTAGTTAAGCCTAGTACATACCAACAACAAACAACAACAACAACTAAATGTGATAAACGTGTCATGCTGCTTCCAACAATAAGAACAAAAAACAACAACAGCCAGAAGTGCACCAAAGATGAAACACATGAATATATATACACATATATAACTATATATATATCTATATAACTACCTATGTATGATCTTTAACAAAAGTGAATAATTGTAGCTCCGACCTTATTGTTTTAACAATCCAATGCAAAAGTATTACAATTCATTCAAAAAGCAAAAACACTTCCAAAACGCTGCGTATGAGTAATGTTTCTTTTTCTATACAAAAAACGAACACTCGAAGTGAAGAAAACAAAACAAAATAAGTATGTATATATATATATTTTATATGCCATTTATTGTATTTAAACAACAACTTTTTGTAAATCATTCCACTCACACGCACACACACACGCATGGACACAACACTAAGCTAACGTATGTATTAGAGCAAATGTAAAGGGAGCACTAAGACAAACAACAACAACAACAAGCAACAGCCAGTGCATTAAGAACAACAACAAATTTATATATATGCAAGTTATGCTTAAATAAAACATAAATAACAAATAACATAAGCGCAAAAGTGTATAGAAGAAAGCTGTGATAAAAAAAAACAAACAACAACAACAAAAACAAATCCAACAACACAAAACACACAAACAACAACAGAGTAAGGAAAAAGTATGAAGAAGAATAAGAAGAAGAGAGTTTATAGAGTACACAAAAGCCAATGCGAAACATATGCGACCAACCAAAGGTTAACAACAAAATAAACAAACAACAAACAAATGTTTAAGAACACAATTAGAAAGAAGAGACAAATGGTAAAACAGTTGCTCGTTTGGAGTTTATATTGAAAATATGCATAATATGTTAGCCTAGCGAAAGTAAAAACTGAAATTAAATAGCAAGAGGAGTAGTAAGAACAGATAATGAAGTGTTTAAGCAACAACAACAACAACAACTGAGAAAAATGTGCACATAATGAAAAAGAAAAAACAAATTATCTATGCTTAATTTTATGTCAGAAACTAAACGAAAAAGAAAACTTATTTTAAAATTTATACTTTTATTTGCAAGCTTTTTAAGTTGAGAATTAAAGAAAAAAACTTAAACGAAAAAAATAAAAATAAAAAACATTTATAAGCTTCTATGAAAAGCCAATTAAATAAAATATTTAGAGAAAGCAACAAAAACAACAGCAATTTTTGTGGCATATGCAATATCATAAATTTAAGCAAAGTTACAGCGGCAAAAACAAAAATATATATATACACCACAATTAAAAAATTAATAAAAATAAAATGCAATAAAAAACACATACAAACAAACAAATACTTGACAGTAGCATTGAAAATGTATCAAAGAAAATTCTAAATAAAACTCAATAAACCACGTTTCAAAACTTAACATAAAAAGGCTTAACATTTGCTTAAATGTTCTATATTATATATTATAATGACAATTTATATAGTATTTAGCTATTATTCTTTCTCTATACAGCAAATCGCTAAGGAATATCAATCTAGGGTACAGAGCAAACCCTTTTTATAGCCTGAACCCATTGAAAATGGGAAATCAGGGTATAATGGTTTTGTTGAGATGTAACAGGCAGAAGGAGGCGTAGCAGACCCCACAAAGTATATACATATATTCTTGATAATTTAGCACTAGTTTTCTGTCTATTTATTCTAAGTATTTCCTTTACGTATTTCGAAGAATTTCTTCCAAGTATTTCCGCTAAGTATTTCCTTACCTAATTCCTCTACGTAGTTCCTCTACGTCTTTAATGCTTAGCTGATCGATCACACACTCTGCTTCACTTTGTTGCGCTGACCCGCAGCAGACCTGGACGACTGAAGACTGACTGAAGACTGACTGAAGAAATGCTGCGGCTGCTGCCCTTTATATACGGCCGGCCACTTTTACTCAAGCACTGTCGCTCTCAACTGTTGAGCCCGACGACAGGTAGAGCTCGGCGCAGTTGACCTTCCAGTGAGCAATGGGAGCGCTCTCTGCTGCTGTGAGCATTCTAGCTTCGTTTTGCCTTAATACAAATACCAAATGAATACTGCTGCATACACATAGACAACTTTAATGATCTTCTGCGCTTCTCTGCTTGCTTTTACTTTTACTCAAGTACTATCTCTCTCGTTACAGTCGAGCTTCAAGTGAGCAATGGGAACGCTCTCTGCTGCTTCAATAATTTGTTCAGGGGATTTGCAAGTCGAGCGGACTCGACTTGAGTTTTCATACTTGTTCTATCTATTTATTTTTTTATTTTATCTAGCTGCTGCTGTCTATTTACCCAAACTTCCCTAGCTAAATTTGATTAAGGTAAGTAGCCCCTAAGGTAACGCTTTAATACTGCCAGAATACACACATATACGCATACACACACACGCACACATACTCCTAACAATACGAAAGTATTAAAAACAATAAACAAAACTGGATAATAGCCTTAATATGCCCCTATGGGCGACTTTGTGGCTGCAAATATTATCGCATGGCTAAGATAATAAATATGAGGCGCAAGACACGCCCACCTACCCACACACCCACCCTCTCCCCATCTCTCTCACTCTTCAATATATTCCTCTATATTTTTGCCTACTTCAGGGCGCTCACAGCAGCTGTTACACAATCAAAACATCAACAAAAGTCAGACGCACACACTCACAGAGTCGCACACACACTTACATACATACGGAAGTCCATAAAGGCACACACACACCCATACACTCACTCACATGTACAGCCAACTTAAGAGAGAGAGAGAGAGAGCGCTTGAGCTTTTCCTCTATGCAAGCAAAAGTCCTTGAACTTTTGACCTTGTTTTGCAGAGTAACGCTTGTTATATAAGCGACAGCTGCATTATGCAACTCAGTCGCAGTGCTTGTTGAACTGTAAACGCCTTATACGCCTCTGATAAGAAAAGCAGCCAAATGTGCAGATAACGTTTGTTGGCTGAGTGACTACGCTGAAAGACTTATCTACCTGTTGGCCAAGCGGACAAGCGAGCAAGTGAACGAGCGGATGTTAGAATAGAAAGTCGTCAGCAATTCACGTAATAGAAATATGATATATGTACATGTGATTCCCAGGTGCTACTTTTAGTTCAATATAGTTTCCTATAGAATTTTAAGTACGAGCAAACAGCTCACAGTTTGTGAGGCACTAATAGCGAGCAGTGCTGCTCAAACTTCTAACGCAAAGCTCTTGAGCACAATGTTTTGGATACCCAGTGAAAATTGACTGGCCAAAGGGGGTATATTGAAAGTTTGACTAAATTAGTTGTTTGTGAATGTACACATACTTAAGACTCTATTATTGAACGAGTCTATAGAATATACAGGGTATTTAAATAGTCACCCTTTAATAAACTAATTGCAAGTTAATTTATTTATATTGATTCACACAGCCTTCGTTCGCCTTTTGGCTGCATTTAACGCTCTAGGCATGATTGATACGTCGAATATTTGAGACATAGCGTATGAGTAACAAACGCCCGATATCTAAGCAAAGAGTATAATTCTTATAGAGTATATACATTCACACACACATACACATACTTATAAAGGTTGCTGAAGGAAAGCTTCATAGTTGCAGCAGCCGCTACGTGAAAAGAGAGAGAGAGCGAGTGAGAACGAGAGGGATGACAGCTGCGGCATCGGCGCACGCTCTCTCAATAGCTTGCGCTCTCGCTCTCTCTCGCTCTGGCCGTATGGCCGCAGTTGCCCGTTGATTTTCGCACAGTCGAAAATTTGTTAGCAGCACGAAAGAAGCGCAGCAAGTGAAGTGAAAGAAAAAAAGCTGAGAAAAAATCAACAAACGTTGCATGAAAATTTTTAAAAACAAAATTGAAGACGTGTGTGTTTTTTGTACAACCTATTTTCGTAAACTAATACAACATAAATAGCATTTAAAAAATAAATTTTTGAAACATTTTACTCCCAAGCAACAAACAATAAACGAAACGAAAAGCTCTAAACGAATTAATTAACCAACCCAACGTGAACTAAAACTTTAGACTAGCTGCATTCTTAACTTGCTACTAAAGGTGAGTGCAATCAGCGTGTTGCATGCAACGCGTTGTTTGTGTCATACATATTTATGACTAGTTCAAATTTACGCGCTCTCTCTCTCACTCTCTCTCGCTCTGGCTAACGCTTGTTGTGACGTAACGATTTCTCTCTGTGTGTGTGTGTGCATGTGTAAAAATATCTTAAATATTGCTCATACGCCGCTACGCTAGGCAATAACAACAACAACAAACTGTAGCCATAGCTCAAGTCACACAGAAGTCCAACTCTCTTGCTACACATTTCAATAATGAACTTAAACAGACTCTCTTCCATTTCCCATACTCATTCGCTATCCCCTTCCCCTCCCCCTTCTCTCATTTGCACTTGCTCACTTCTAAGGCGCTTAAATAATAATAAAGCAAGCCATGTGAATTGCCAGTTCTGCCCTCCGCCTACTCTCCCCCTCCCGCTTTCATTCTTTTCTTTCCTTGGCGCCTGCCAGTGTTGCCCCATTTATGCAAAATCAATCGGCAGCCAATTGCCCAAAAGACGCGGCGCGACACTCACGTGTATGTGTGTGTGTGTACATCTGTGTATGCATGCAGTTTTGTCATTTTAATTGGCAAGCGAGTTACTCACTCACACACAGACACACACATACATGCATGCGCTTGGCAATCAGTTGTTTATAAATAAACTGTGCACAATAATCAAAGCAAAATTTATGCCGGCAAATGTTTTGACTCAATTTTAATTGCGGTTCTAAACGTTTTATTGACTTTTAGCATTGAAATATTTTACTGAAATAGGCCTAGACTAAACTTCTGTTGCTTTAGTCATAGTCATAAGTGCTATAATTAACCTGTTTCTTTTTATTCCATTTATTTACAGAAAACAGCAATAATAAACGATGTTTGCATTGTGGTATCTGACGTTCGCCGTTGACGAAATACGGTGAGTTCTAAACAGTTTGAGAGTCATTGCTGGAAATAGTGGGACACTGTGTGTTGCATATTTTTTGGCGCCAACAAAAATATTAATTAATATGAAGGGTGCAAAATTTTTTTAAATGAGATAAGTATTGAGTGGTCTTTAATTATTTAACGTTAGACACTATAGAGACTTATCGGCTCAAATGCTATATAGCTAACGTAATCAACCAAATTAATATATGGTCAGACTTTTCACTTTTTATACTACAAATATTGACTTTAAGTTAAATTAAAATTAAATTACTGCAGTGCAGTTATTTAAAAAAAAAACTGATAGCTTGACCCTAAATAATATGCTAATTTATTACCTTAGCAACAACAGTTGTAACAAGTATGCAAGCTGAAGTCGAGTCCGCTCGACTTGCAAATCCCCTGAACAGTAACGAGAGAGACTGTACTTGAGTAAAAGTAAAAGCAAGAAGAGAAGAACTGCAGAAGATCATTAAAGTTGTCTATGTGTATGCAGCAGCTCTCATTTGGTATTTGTATTAAGGTAAAATGAAGCTAGAATGCTCACAGCAGTAGAGAGCATCACTTGAAGGTCAGCTGCAACGAGCTCTGCCTGCCGTCGGGCTCAACACTTGAGAGAGACAGTGCTTGAGTAAAAGTGGCCCTATATAAAGGGCAGCAGCTGCAGCATTTCTTCAGTCAGTCTTCAGTCGTCCAGGCTTGCTGTAAAGTAGAGTGTGTGATCGATCAGCTGAGCACTAAAGACGTAGAGAAACTACGTAGCGGAATTACGTATATGAATTACGTTCCTCTAAGTCGAGGAAATACTTAAAAGAAATGCTTAGAAGACATACTTCGAAATACGTAGAGGGAATACTTAGAAGAAATCAACAGAAAAATATGTATATATTTTGTGGTGTCTGCTACGCCTCCTTATGTCTGTTACATACATTTCAACAAAACCATTATACCCTGATTTCCCATTTTCAATGGGTTCAGGGTATAAAAACTCAATATTCTTTCAATACGTCAGTCAACTTATTTATGGGCTTCGTGCTTAATATATGCCAACGTAATATCCCAGTATTTAAATTCGCTGTAACGTGGTCACATTTAAGCAGCCAATTTCACAGTTAATCAACTGTATTTAGTAAAGCAAAAGTAGAACACAAAAAAATGTTTACTTTAATATACGTATATTTGTAAATTAGAATTTCCCTGTATTGCATATACAAATCATCAATATCATCCTACTCTTGTTTTTTTTTTTACTTGATAATCAATAATAGTGTCAAATATATACAGTTAACTGTAAACTATAATCTTCCCTGCTTAACAGTAATGGGTCAATATAAGCACTCTCACGATTTGTAATCTAAGCAAACAAACTACTTTGTGGCTTTTCGGATTTGTGAATCGTTAGATGTGCTAAATATACACGGTAGTGCTATAGTGCATTTGTCACTGTCACATGATAATATTCCCCGATTTGTAGTTCCTATAAAACAGCAACAAAAAGATATCAATAAACGACAATCTGCACACAATCTCAAGCAACCGGCTTTTGGCTTTCGCTTGCCGGTTATAGCGCTCATAATGATAACTGCAATTAGCAACGGAAACACACACAAAAACGTGCACACACACACATACACTGACACACTGGAACTCGAACTCGAACTCAGTGAAATTAGCAAATTTGCCAAAATACAAAAAAAATTGTTTTTGATAGCTTCTTTTCTTGTTGTTATCTAAGCTCTGTGCCATTGTTTAATTAGCAAAAAATAATAATGTGATAATTGAAGTTTGGGAGCATTTCAGTATCCAGTCCAAGCTCGAGGGCGTATACGTAATATCGCTCAGGTACTTAGCGCCTGTATTTGTTTGCTTATCTATTTGCCGTACACGAGTTTATATATGTACATATGTAGCTAAATTTTTCTATTTTTTCTTTATGGCGTACGTGACAATGGGAAAGTTTTGAGAGAGTTTTTTGGCCAAATCAAACAGATGCTTCTAGACTCATTTTTGTTATAGCAAATGGCTTGGGATCTGTAAAATTTCCCAAGCATTTGCCCAACCAAGCGTTAAGCCATTTCCTGTGAATGCACTTTTTGTCTGGTGCAGCGGCTGAGATCAATGTTGTTTAGACTCGTTTTGCTATTGTACAGTTCTAGTTT
The DNA here is from genome assembly GCA_035045965.1 of Drosophila aldrichi. Lineage (NCBI taxonomy): Eukaryota > Metazoa > Arthropoda > Insecta > Diptera > Drosophilidae > Drosophila > Drosophila aldrichi. The sequence continues at coordinate 12,869,277 of JAWNOM010000501.1, forward strand.
GCATTAGATTTGTTTAGTTTGGCAATAATGTTATTTTGTTAACTTTATTGCGAATGCTGCTGACGCAGAAACATTTTGAATTATTATCTGATTTTTTTATTGTTTGCAATAAACAAAATACAGGGTTTTTGGGCACATTTGTCTGTGCTGGCAGCAACTGCATAGCTTTTATTAGTGCTGGCAATGCCTTTGCTGTTGCTAAAGTCGAATTTTTATTCAATAATTATTTCTGCAGCTGAACATGTAACTTACATACTTTATTAACGAATTTTACATGTTTGCTTCCCGCTTTATAGAATAGCGTTGCCATCTCGGTATCTGCTCAACTTTTTTCTCATTTCTTCTTGCTCCTTCTCTTCTTCTCTTTTTGTAGTTTTTGTCTGCTCTAGTTGGCCACATAAGCTCTGGCAGCTCTGTTTTTATAGCAACTTGTGTTTGGACTAATTTAATTAAATTCAAAAGGGATTTAATAATTAATTATATGGAAATCAACGATTTAACAATGTATAACATTAAATACACTTTGCATATTTAATTTTTTATTGCTCCACTTATATATAAGTTCACCCTGTTGCAGAGCGTTGCCATTTGGCTATTTTCGCAAATTTGTATAGGGTCACACTCTTTCATTTATTCCTTCTTTCGCGCTTGTTCCTTGTGAAATTCGACTCGCAAATTTGTTTCGGCATCATAAATTATCCAATTTAAACTATTGCAATTTGTTTATAGTGTTAAACTGTTTAAATTAATTGTGGGTGAGTTCAGTTATATGAAAAAATCGACGGAATTCGTTTAATTCCTCGTAAGCCAACATCAGAAATTTCTGGAAGTTGGCGAAGAAGAAGACGCATCAATGGCGCATTTTTTGACTATTTTCTGTTTTATATAAATTTCTGAATTATTTCTTTTGATTAGTTTGTAATTTTTATTTTATTGTGTTTTAATTTGCTTTTGTTTTTACATTTTTATTTTGTTTTTAGAAAACGTTTGGCCTGGCTTTTTAGTTCCAATAAGCCAGCCGCCCAGAAAGCGTTAGACAATAAGCCAGCAGTACCTGCAACACCTGCACCTGCACCTGCAGTAACACCAGCACCGACTGCTAAGCCTACTCCAGCAGCAGCTCCTGCTAAGCCCAGCTCACCTGCGCCTTCACCTAAACCAGTAACAGCGCCTGCTGCGGAACCGCCAAAGCCAGTTACTCCTCCGAAACCAGCAGTTGTCCAGCCAGCGCCTGCTCCAGCTCCAGCTCCTGTTGTAGCTCCTGCAGTAGTACCTAAACCAACACCAGCAGCGCCTAGTTCACCTGCTGCTCCAAGCACACCTAAGGCCGCAGAATCTACCAAGATGCCGATTCCCTTGCCGAAATCCTTGACCGAAGCCAATACCAATGGCAATGACAACTCAACGAATGGCAATGCCGCCCTAAATGATATCAGTTTGGACAAGAAGCTCTTCGATGGACAGCTGCCGGCCAGCAAAGTTCCAAAAGTGGACCAAGAACAGCTTAAGGATGCCAGCAAGGATTTCATTCATGGCGAGGCGAACGCCTTTGTGCAGTCCATCAAGGAGGCACAGCAAGCGGGCTATCGGTAAGCTAGAAAAACACCAACCGCGAAACACCCACGCAATACTTTTTACATTTTCAATTTTTAGTGGCTTATTTTAAGTTGTTCTTTTTTTTAATTAGTTTTCGCGCGCTAACAAAAAAAACTTCCGCATGGCAGCCGCAGCCGCAGCCAGCGAGCGACCGTGCGACGAGTTCAACGAACTCTCCTGACTTCTTGTCGCTAAAATAGTTGCCATGTGGCAGCAGCCGACGGGCGGACAGCGTTGCACCATCACCAGCAACAACAAATATGTGACTGTAATAATGCACCATGCTTCATCATCATCGTCATCATCGTGAATGACATAATGATGATGATTTTGTTGCTGCTGCTGTTGTTGGTGACGATGACGTTGTTTATTTTAGTTTCATGTGCTGTGCTTGGGCGGACAGCTCTTGGCAACTGGCATCAACTGCCGGCGCTGCGGCTTGCAGTTTTTTCTTGGTTATTTATATACCCTGTACATAATGTTAGTATAGGTGTGTATGCACTTGCCAGCAGGCTACTTTCGATTTCATAATGTTGGCACAGACTCTTTCGCAGATTATATGCACTAATGTAGCTGTATAATTATCAGTATCTATTGCTATTAAACTAGATAGTAAATTTAGTAAATTAGCGAATTTAGCCAAAGTTTTATTATATCGATAACTAACCGATTTATAGCGCTAGCAAAATGAATCACTTTGATATAGGTTAATCTGAATTGTTAAATCATCTTACAATATAAGATATCTCTCACTTCACTCTCTCTCTCGCTCTTGTATATGAACTCAAAACGTTTTTATTGATAAGTAAACTTGTCTATCATAAAATCAATAAAAATCGATTAGCAACTTTTACGAGCTGACATACTCTTACAGTAAAGGTTCTCTCGTATAAGCTGAAAATAGAATATCATCTCCGCTGCTCACGAAGTTTTTGATTACTAATACATGCATATATACTAAATACATACATATTTCATATTTGTTTTCGAACTTCACAAATAATTGATTCAATTTATTATTGTAGAAACCACACAAAATGGACCCACTAGTTAACATTAAATACACAATTCATTGAGCTCACAGCTGGCTATAGACCCACAAAAAAAACCGAATTGATTTTCCATTAATATTAATGGTGTACACCTTGCACGCGAGCCTTGCACTTCAGCCACCTGGCTCAAGGATGTGACCCAAAGCAGTAGAGAGTGCTCATACCGTTGGGCAATGCGCCAAAAATCATCAAATTTTCAAAACGAAAACGAAAATTGAGCGAAACTATAAAGGAAAACCTATGCAAATACAACTAGAGTGGTGCAGCGATTCAGCGGCAGTTTTTGTCGCCTGCCTTCCGTCCGTCTGTTCGTCCGGGTCACATGATCTCCCCCATGCCAAGTTTATATTTAAACGTGGCATCTTTTGGAAACGCAGCGTTTGTCGCCGGGCAAAAGATTTACTTGAAGATTTATGATATATATGGGCGTATACCCTAGCTGGGGGGAAATTGTAACAAATTGTTGTTAAATGCGGAACGTATTAGTGGAGAGTTCTTTAAATGCATGGAAATGTGCGCTCTATAAATATATCTACTTGATCGATGCAATCAAGTTTGTTTCTATAGGAATAGATATTTATTAATATGCATTTTATAGGAAAGTCAGATGGTATAGAAGTAATCTGGTTGGTTATCTTGTTTGTTTAGTTAAATTAGGTTAATTCGTCGACTAGGGTATTTGAAATTCGTTGATTTTATTAGGTAGTTTTCATTTTATTTTATTTTTTGATCATTTTGATTTCTTTGTATATTTAAAAAATTTTTGTCTTTCGGCTTGTGTGCGGCAAATTGGCTGTGCAACGTTGTAGCCGTTGGCTGCTGCAGCAGCAGCAGCTTAAATTTAGACTAATGTAAATAATATAATATCTGTAGTATATGGAGACTATATAGCTTTAGTGCATTTGGCGTTACGTCTCATGTCCAATTGCTTGAGTTCAAATGATGGACAGCGTTCGTCATTTGGGCTGTGTTTGACAATATATATATATATAAGACAACTTTATATATATACATATGTCTATATAATTAGATATAGCTATATACATTTATTATATATGTGTATGTTGAATCTTTTTATTCTTTTTGGCACACGCGTTTGCAAATTGATTTTGGCAAGCGTCGCTTTTGAAGTGCTGCCAAAATATTGTTTAGCAAACAAACAAAAGGCAAAAGTAAAAATCGTATGACAGAGCTTTTAGCAGATTGTATAGCTGACAAAAAAAAAACTATTATATATATATATGTATATATGTATATAAATTTATATGTGTATCATATCTGTTGCATGGAATAGAAATTTTTTTTCGGCTAATTGTCCGGCTAGCGAGCGCATTAATTGAACTCGTGCCTGACTGCACACAAATTGAGCTAATTAATAACACATTGCCACAAATGATTTACTAAATTTTCATTTAATTTGTTGAAAATACATATGTGTATATGTGTATAAACGATTTTTACGATATTCACTTCCCAATTGCCTTGTCTGTTGTATTTTCCTCTCACTTTATGATTCAATTGTGCAAACAAATGCCGATTCTTATGCAATTCATATTTCAAGTTCATGGCACGCCCAGCCCGCCAGGCAACACACACACACACACCCGCCACCCCAGCTGTACTCCGGCACATGCCAAATACACTTACCTAAACATTGAAATATGAGTAATGATATGATCGAGCTTGCATAACAATGCCATAGATATCTTATAAACTCTGTTGAGTAAGTTGATAACTGTAATCATAAGATTACAGTTGAAGCTGTTTATTTTTTAGCAAACATTCTTATAATAATAATAATGTCTTAAAGTGATTATAGTATTATATATAATACATTTCTATCAGCTTTCAGCTGCTTTAGTTTGTGTACCAAAGGTTTACAAGTTTCTAAGGCTAGAGCTTTAACCATTTACCTATGCCTAAAATTTTATGACACCCAGTTGCATAGCACACATACGCTTCATAGGTCCTACGCGGTTATTGCTGCTATTTTACAACTTTATAGCTGCCCTTTTATAAGCCATTAAACAAACTTGGCCATAAAATAGAGACAACTCTGTAGTCAATGTATATAGTATAGGAAAAATCAAATCGTGATTTAAGTTTCAGCAAATTTTATGAATGTATTTTTTGTATACTTGTATAATTACTTGTTGGTCTAAGTTTTCTATAGTATGCTAAATGCTTTCTTAACTATATGTCAAAGCTGCCTGCTGCCTGCTGCCTGCCTGACTGTCAGCTAAAGCTATCGAAAACATTGTTTGTCAGCATTTTCAAGGTTGCTGCCAGCCCCCTGCGAAAATAGTATATATACATATATATAAAGTCTCTTATATATGTATACACATATACATATATATATATCTTTGTTTTGTATAATATCTATTGTCGTTGAAAGCTGCTGGGATTTACGTAATCTCAGCGCCACTTGGGAGCAGCAATTGAAAACGAAAGCAAAACAAATATAAAGAAAATGAAAAAAGTTGAGAATGCCAAAGAGAGGCGTTTAAACTGTGAGGTTATGTAAGCAACAGCAGGCAGGCAGGCAGCATCCTGCTCCTGCTGCCAGTTGACATTGTGTTGTATGGTAAATGTCAGCGAAAGATATCTAATATTTCAATCTGACGGAATTTTATAGAATTTAATTTAATTTTGAAATAAAGATAGATATATGTGTAGATGGGTGTTTTTTTGTTGCATAAAATTCATTTGGCATCTGTTCAAATATGTATGTATGTATCTATGTTTGATACAATATTTAGAAAAGTCTGTTTCGATGTTTACGATCAAGCAGGTTGCCTTTACCTTGTATACGCATATAGATAAAGCATATGTATGTATCTATATACATGAATATATATCTAAAGACAAATTTTTATGAGCATTTCAAAATCAAGTTCAAGAATTTCAGAAACTAAGGCATAGTCATATGCATAGATATTATTTATGTTAGTTTGCTTATAGTTGGTATATAAACTAAGTGAAAAACATGTGTTAATGCTGCCCACCTTGCTGATGTTATGTAGTATAACTTTTCTAGCCCTTACAATTCGAATAATTTTTATATATATGTACATATATATTAATATATAATAGTTTTCAGCTGAATTGTTTCCTGTTTGTCTATTATATTATACATTTTATATTATACAATATTATAATTCATTATATTTTCTCTATGACAGTGCCAAAAAATGTTTTTTGATATGCTCATAATTCTATTATAAATGTAGAATGCGGGTTAGCTGGCACGTCTGCACACAGTACAAACTCTTCACAGTTCTTGAAACTGTTCCCTCTGCTCCCGCATGCCGTTCCCACTTGCACACATATATATGTGTATCTGTGTATGGGTATTTGCCAACTTTTTTCTTTGCGGCCGCAGCTCAGCTGTTTTTTGAGTAGTGCAAATACTGACACTAAGCTACAACAATAAAAAAAAAAGAGCAACGCAAATATAAATAAATTTACTCTGCCCTGGGAACAATAAATTTCGATTAACTTTGATTACGTTCGTCAGGCTCGTCACGGGCCCAGCCCGCCGCTTATAACTACTACTTGAGTGTCGTTATAAATTAAATACACTGTTGCATGTGTATTAGTGTTCCTCAATAATTAAGCAATGAATGGGTGTGTGTGAGAAAGGCTGTGTGTGTCATGTGAGGCAGGCATCGTTAACTCTGCTCAGTCAGCAGAAGCAGCGCCAGCAGCACGCCCCCATATAGGCTGGCCATATAATCCGGCGCTGCAGTCGCGCCGCTAACTGTACATAATATTCTCTTGGTATACGTGTGTGAATTTAGTTGCAAGGCGACGCATTTGTCTCTCTCTCTCTCTCTCTCGCTCTCTACAGACTTTGCCACATATCCGCACCCACTCGTACACAGTTGCATTGTTGCAAACACTTTCCTTTTTCGCATACACTTACACTGCATAACAAGTTAGTGCGATTGGCCGCACTGCTTACACTTGCAGCCAGTTGAAGCTTTCTAGCAATTTCTCTTCTCTTTTGCGCTCGCATTTTATGAATAAAACGCAAAGCTTTATTTTGTTTTTTTTTTTTTCATTTTGTCATACGTCACGTCCTACGTCAATTGCTAGGCCACTAACACAGGCGCACTCACAGTAGCAGCAGCAGCAGGCAACAGCAGGCAACAGCAGGCAAACAGCGTAACAGGAGGCAGGCCTCACGCACACACGCATACACATGAGCACAGTTGAAATGCCAAAGCAAAGCTTTTTTGCTCGTCTCTCTTTCTCGCTGCCTGCGCTCTGCGACTGTGTGAGAGTGTATGTGAGTTGAATAGTTTGAAAGTGAAAGAAAGAAGAAGGGTGCCGCTGTCGTTGCTGCCGCTGCTAGCGCTGCTGCTGCCGGCGTCGCGGTCAGACTGACAGTCGACTGCAGCTGAGCTAAAGAACAAAATTTTCTGATCATTGTAACGTTGGACGTTGAATTCTACGGTTGCAAAGGTGAGCCGTTCTCCAAAGAAAAAAAATAATAATCTAATACCATAAAGACAATCAAGTGATATAAAATTATTATAGATATACATAGTTTATATATAATAATTATAAAATAAAAATAAATTAATTTAAGTGTTGTGAGATCTGAAAGTTTTTGCCACAGCATGTGTCACCCATCACTTAATAACTTTTGCGGTCAGTCGAAAGTGCAGTTTGCTTTTATTATTTTTGCATGTGCCAAAAGCGCAACGAAACCGGTTACCGGCATAAAAAAAAAAATAAAAAATACAAACAAAAAAGTATTTCTCAATATTGATGCAACGTTTTATGGCTGTGTGACCATATTTATATTCTCGGCTCTTCAAGCCACTTTTGCAGTTGCAAAATGGGAAAAAAAAAATAAATAAAACTGGTTTTCGCCTTAAGGGCAAAGCGAGCAGGGCTTTGCGGCCAGCCTTTGGGCAGCTGCTGTGCAACTGTTGAGCGCGCTTGCAATTTCATTGCTGAGCACAATATACAAACAATACAAAAAAAAATATATACCACTATCTATCAACGATAACAAGAAAAAACCCTAATTACGACTGGTGCCAAAAGATAAGAGCTTTAACAATAGTTGTTGCCAAAAAAAAAAAAAAAAAGAATAGAAAAAAAGTTAAAAATGTGTGCAATCAGCATTAGCGACACTTGGCAGTCTTCGCCGACCACCACGCCCACCGCCCTTGGCTGGCAAACTGTATTACAAATAAGCCTTGAACTTGCTACTGCGAAACAACAAAGATATATAGGTATTTCGCGCTCATTGCCAAAGCACATTGCATAATCACTTATCGCACAGGCTGACACACACACACATTCACACAGATAGCCATCGACACCCACACCTACAGTAATGGCCAAAGATATTGTATCAGCTGAACATTAGCTAGCATCCAGCTTTGCGTTATATAAGTGCTACAGTTTGACAGGCAGCGTAAATTACTTGCTCCCCAGCCCCTGGCTAAATTTAGTAAGCAGCTAAAAGTCGAGTTGCGGCTAAAAATACGGAACCAAAGCAAATAAACATAATCAAAGCATATATAGGAATACATATATATAATATATATACATAATACATGCGGTATATATGAATCAATACCTGCGCATATATTGTATTTATAGCCGCGATATATTATCCAGTTGAGAGCTACAAAAAAAGAACAAAAAATAGAATCGAAATTGTTTAGGGAAAAAGCTGAGTTGTTTAGTTGATTTCATTGTTTATTTTCTTTTTGTATATATAGTTTATTTTTTCCCTAACAGCGAATCGCGCAAATTTGTTATACAAATTGCTGAGCCGACCGTTAATTATTCAATTGAAATCTATTAAAGCGGTCGAGAGAAAGAGCGAGAGAGAAGCAATAGCTTAAACAACGTTTGCATTGGAAAACCTCTGACGGCAATTTTCACGCTTTTCTGTATTAAAGAGTAAACAAAAGCGCGCTCCAGTTGCTAACTAACTGTCAAGAGTTGCATAATCAAAAAAAAAAATATAGGGGTTGGGTTTCTAGCTTCGGCTAGACAGGAAATTAAATTGCACGACTAGTTGTCTCTCACTCCCACCAACATAGGCACAGCAACAAAAAAAAAACTGCCAGCTAGACGAATCCACACATACACATACACATATATGCTTGTGCGGGTGTGTGTTTCCGTCTGTGTTGCTTTGGCAGCGAACCTCAAAACAAATAAACAAACTTTTGTAATTTCAGTCACAATGTGTAAACAAATCACGAACAGCTAGCACAATATATTGGCCTGCCACTGTAGCAGCAAAGCTGCTGTGCAAGCTTTTATCGCGCGCGCACAGGACTTTCTTGTAGCTTTCAGTCGTATCAAAGCTATAACGGGCTTTTAACAGGGGCTGTTAAATAACAGCAGCGTTTGCAATTACGCTCAACAGTTACAGTAGCAGCTGTAAAAGTATGCCTGCCTTTGCGACTGCAGTTGCTCTTAACTGTTACTGTAACATTTGAACCTACTACTGCAGTTATATAACATAAACTGATACAGTACAGTGACTGTTGCTGCTGCTATTGCTGCTGCATCTAAATGACTGTCGCGTCTGTCCCATTTGTACGCTGATTGTCTTCGCAGACATTTTATAAATCAACGACATCCGGGCAATAAGCGCAAAAATTCTTGTGAAATTTATGACACAAAATGAAACATAAGCATATATAGTATATAACCCGCTCTTTCGCTCTGCCTTATTGAGCATTTGCCAAAAGAATTTTAATTAAATTAGCAACAAAATTCATCAAATATATATTCATTTATACTTTCAATGATATGAGAGCACAACTCTTGTATAATGCGGGTATGCTGCAGCCCTCTTACTGCTCCCCCTTATTTATATAGGGTATTTATTGCTTGTTGCTGGCTGAGCCTTAATATTTTGGGGTGGTTACTAAATACTTCATAGAGGGTAGACTTAAGTGTTTGATGAGGCATGAGGGTGATCACTTAACATTTTCAGAGCTAATTAAGTGGCGAAATTCTTGACGTTAAGTGAAATTTCAAGGGATATTTTCACATGGATAAGAAAAAATGCAAGCAAAGTAAACATTTTTAAATGAAATTTGCCACTCTAAGTGACAATAAATACCTTAAAAAATCCTATAATTTGCTGTATATATTAGTAAATTCTACAATATATATTTTTAAAAAGCTTTCTATATATAAAAATAGAAGCATTTGTCTTATTTCCCAGTTACCCGTATAATTTCCCATTATTTATTTAAAAACTAAAGAAAATACCTCAACATTTGGCATGATTCCCAACTATATATCTATAGATATATCATTGCATAAACTATATTAAGTTTTTCCCATTATTTATTAATATGAATTTCTCCATGAATAAAATAGCGTAACATTTGCAACATTTCCCAATCGTATTAAGCCATAGCTCTATGTCTGCCGCTTGTCATTAAACTGTTTCGATTAGCGACTTGTTTTCCAATGGCAATTGCAATGGCAATAGTAATTTCCCGTTACATTCGCGCACGTTTTGTTTTGGGCCACGTCAATGTCGTTGGCCAAATACACTTGGCGCACTTGTCTGCATCGCCTGCCAATTTCTTTGTGCAATCGCGTTAAGCGCAGCATGGTTCCCCGTTTTGCAATTAAGTCACACACACACATGGACATTTAGAGAGGGGCAGGGAGGGGCTGACGAATGACAAGCAAATACCCCCTGTCGAGTTTCGAGTCTTTGGTTCAATAACCCATGCGATTTGGCCATAAACTGGGAAATTGCAGTAAGTCATTGCATTTTGGCTGCCAGTCAAATGCGATTCTTGGCCAGGCTTTCGCTTTCGTTGTACCCTGTATTTTTTGGAAGTGGCTCAGAGGGTAACTTCATTAAAAAAAAAAAATTTACTATCATAAGCAGTCCCAAAAATCAAGAATTATCTAAGTATGGCCTATGATAGATCTCTCTTAGTGTAGACTTTTCCACTTTTCTCCAACCCAACTTATAATTCCCCTTAGGAATTCCGACAGTTAAAAGTGATTTTGAATGCGTCATCTGCAACGATGGCTATCGTTTACAGGGTATCTGCTAGTCGTTCACTCTCACTGCCTTGTTTGCCGCCCGTCTAGGCTGTCTGTCTAAGCCTTTAGCCAATAGAGCTGAGTTGGCCCAAAGTGGACTATCTTATCCGCTTCGTCAGCTGTTCGCTGCGAGATCAACTTTTCGCTTCGTTTCGCTTTCAAAGCTTCGACGCCGGCAATTGCAGTCGGCAATCTCTGTTGGCTTATCAGCTGACTTGGCCAACTCTCCCTTGCACACATTCTCTCGCTCTCTCTCTCTCTCTCTCTCTCTCTCTCTCTCTCTTTCTCTGTCCTTCTCTCTTGACTGTCTTTCTCTCAGTTTTTCTCTGCCTGCGTTTGCTGTGAGGCAGTTGTTAACTTCATTCAACATTCGCGTATCACAGTTAACCGTTAACAGTTGCCAATTTCAATTCGCGTTTATTTAACGCGCTCTCGTTCGCGTCATTCGTAATAACGGGTTATCAAGTAGAGCCTGAACCATAAATCTAATAAATGATATATATGTAGTGAAAAACTCGCTTGTAGATTGCTTAAATATATAATAAAAAAAAAATAATAATAATTTAAAATAAAATTAAATTATTGTGAATAGTTTTGAGTCTTAAATAAAATACATATTTTAAATTAAAAAAAGAAAAATAAATAATAAAAATTACTTAAAAATAATAATAATGACTATAAAAAATAAAAAGGAAATTTTAAAAAAAAATTTACATAAATTAAATAAAACTTTAACAAACTTGAAAAAATAATAGTATAAACTAAAAAATTCCCTAAATGCATGAGGCAGAAAATCTATAATAATTCTTGAAACCTAATACGCTCAAGCGAGTGCTCACTGTATATAAGAGTGTATAAAAAAACTGTCAACAATTTGCTTAGCTGTGCTTAAAAAATTGAATTTAAAGCTGCATCCTGTTTGCGTTGCTTTTGTTGCTGTTGCCAGGGTTGTCACGTTGGTAGTAGAGTGGGGGATGATATGGGGTGGGGCAGAATGGCGGCTAATGAAATCAGTTTTCAATTGTTGGGGCTTAATTCGATTTGCTGTTGCTTTTAAGTGCCGCATTTTGTTGTCACGGCCAAGAGAAGGCGAGGACTTGGACTAGGCTCTTGACTGTATACGTGTATGAATGTATGTATGTGTATGTGTGTGTGTGTGTGACATAAATTTTGTACACACTCGAGTTAATTGATTAGTTGGTCTGTCGTCAGCAGGCTGGGAGGAGGGCTTCGCCTTTCGGAGCTATTATATCAGCTCTATCTACAGCAATTGCACTCGTCGAGTACTTTGAAACGCCCACAATCTCGCAACTAGTGCAAAATATAAAAGTTAAATAAATCAGCTTATCTTTATGGGGCACTTTTAACATGGAACACCTCTCTCATCATATAACTTCTCAGAAAAATTCCCAATTAGTGTGAATTAGAAATGACTTTGAGTGAAGAAAGAGTGAAAGAAACGCAGATTTGGTTTGCTTAACCCTCTAAGACTACTTTCTAAAATAAAGGCAGAAATTAGTTCGAATAATTTTTTTTTAAGTAAATAGGGGCTCCTGAGTTCAAATATGAACTCAGAAAAAATCTAGAAGCTTTCGTTTACCTGGAAGGTGAGAAAATGTAAATAAGTGCCTCAAGGCACTCTTGGGGCTTAAAGGGTAAAAAAATTTTTCCCAAAAAAATTGATTTTTTTATTTTTTTAAATTTTTTTTCTCTAAATCATATTATTTGTTGCTCTGATACTCAGCAAAACAATTTTCATTGGCCGAGAGGCATAAATGCAGTTTGCACAATATGCAAATGCACTGCGTTTGTGAAGTTTTGCAGTCCTTGACCATCTTTTTCCCACATTGCGATCCAACTGATCTGGTTCATGGGGTCTAATGATTCAAAAAGTCACATCTCAAGTCCTTTATTGGGTGGTTATTTAATTTTTGGCATTATTTGAGTTGTGGCTGCAAGGGCCGCCGAGAAATTGGCGACTGCATAGTATGTGATGGCGGTATATTGGCATGTAAATTAAAATGCTGATATAGTGATGAATATCTTCCGTTGTGATTTTAACCTCGTTGGTAATATTTTCCTTCAGGGATGCGACTATCATATTTATAATGTCAGAGTTAAAAAAAAAAACAAAAAAATAGTTGATACCAAGTTTTCAGATGAGTTAATGTAGGATACCAACGAAGAGTCGCCTTGAAAATATATATTGTTAATGTGCAATTGCTTTGATTGTTGTGCCATATAACTTTATCAGGTTCCTTTTTAATTTACTCGATATCTACTCATAACAAATTAATGAGTTGGACTACAAATAAAAGTAATGATTTGCTTACTAAGCCTAATAAAGCCACCAGGAGACGGTAAAGATACACGTGTTGCTACTTCAATAACTGGCAATGGTGATTGAGGCCTCTTAGGAGATTTTCGAGAAGGCTCATATTTCTGCACATTATTGTCAATGTTTTCAAAAGTACTGTACATTAAGGGTACCGTAGACACATTTTCTAATACAGTCTTTAGAAACTCTTCCAGGTTTTCATCCCCTTTGTCACTTCATATACTCGACATGTCCACATCCGAAGGGACTGATTCGAACAACTCCAGCAGTTGTTCATTCATCAGACCATTTATAGTACCCTCTTGAAGCTATTTTTCAATCTCTATTAACAATTTTCAACAATAAATAAAAATCACACACAAATCATACAAGAAGTACAAGCAGTTGTGGAATAGCTGCTGACAACAAATTTTGCCGTTAAGCCCCAAGAGTGCCTCAAGGCTCTTATCACTTTTACGATGCTACTAAGCTCAATTTCAACATATTCGCACCATTTAAAATTTATTTGTATAGTAAATTATCCTACCTTTCACGAAAAAAATATTGAGTTCAATAGGTTTTATAAATTCGCATTTATCAACACTTCAAAAGACAATATGCAGCAGCTGAAATTTTTGGCGCGAAATTTTATGTGATGTGAACATTTGTTTATGAAAAGTATAATTTAAAGTGTCTGAGAGCTTTAAAATTTTTTCAGGGCATTTTGGCAAGTATTTTTAATAGTCTTACGTTTTTTAAATTAACTAAAAGCTCTTAGTTATTTTTTTAAAATTAAAAATAAAATAAGTGCCTAGAGGCTCGCTTGGGGCTTAGAGGGTTAAGGTATGATAGATATGTAATAAAACAATAGATATAGATATTATATAGATAAGTTGTATCTATATCATATCATAGAGAGATCACTTTGATAAAAGCCTTGTCGGCTAACTCTATAAGAAAGTTAAGAAGGAAAGTTGATAAGCAAACGAGAGACAATTCTACAGAAAGATATAAATACATCTTATATACATATATATATAAAAGACAGCAAACCCGTCTAGAAGAAACTTTGATAACAAATTATAAGAAAATGCAAAACAAATGAGACGAACGGAAACTTCTGGAACAGACTAGCAATATTTTATATGGATTTATATAATCATAGGAAAATATCAATATAGATTTATATTTCTATATACTCAAAATATGTAGAGTCAATCAACAGCAGTATAATGCTTAGCTCCACTTAGCGAGTAGGCACTGTATAAGTATAGTTGGCAAGATAATCTAGCTTTTAGCAAGTTATTCGTTCTAGCTAATAGCTAGAACTCGACAGATAACGTCTGGTGTATGAAGTGCCGAAAGTTTTTGTTCACTCAGAGATAAGCTGTATATGAACTAGACCAAGTCTTATGTAAAATATCTATATATCCAGATACAGCTGGCTATAGCTGATCGTGCAGCTCTATAATATATGAGATCTTAGTCATATTTGTGTGAATGAATGTAACATAAATTGTTTTCAATTTACCATTATTAGATGCAGCTTTGCGCATTAGTCATTGAAGTCAAAGTGTGTGAGAGAGAGAGAGAGAGAGGGAAATGCAATTAGTCTGTAGAGAGAGAGAGGGAGAATCATTGCAATGCTGACTAATAAAATTAGAGGCGAATGAGCAAAACAAACTTCATATTTAGCGAACAAAAAATATATAAGTAAATAAAAAACGAAATCAAATAATATGGTACAGACATGCAGCAGCATGCAATATGCCTCTGCCACGCCCCCTCTCTTAACACGCCACTGCACAGGCGTGAAAAGTAACTCAAAAAGCTTGCAACTCCTTCAGCTAGAGCCGAATGCACGTGCACTCGACGAGTTTATGCGCTGCCTCTTCTACTACTTCTTCTTCTTCGCTTGTTGGCCGTGATTTCTATGCCACATGCCGCATGCCGAATGCCGCACAAGCAGCGGCACTCTCATGCTGCCATTAGCAGCCCTCATTTCACACTCGAGCCGTCACTTCAACTTGACTTGACCGCCACTCGCCCCCCACTTTATGTCTCCCTCTCTCTGTCTCTCTGCCTCCCCTTTTGTGCTTTTTAGGCGCAACAATTTTCAGCTGCCGCGTGTCACAAATTTTATCGATTTGCGCCCTGCTTGCCACACGCTGCCACTGCCACTGCCCCTGCTGCTGTTGGTGCTGCAGCTGGTGGTGGTTGCTGCATCAAATAAATATATCCTTCCGCATTATGTTGCGCTCTCATCCGGCAACAGTTTTGATACCCCCATTGCTGCAAATATATCCGATAAAGGGTATGCTGGGTGGGCAGGGACTATAGGGTATATCCATAAATACTAGTTTGGGATGTTGAACTGACTCTATCCATGTGGATAGTAAATCTTGCTGAAGTGGACTACTACCGACTGTACTACGTATCATACTGCTGATGTATTGCTACGACTGAACTGTAACTGTTCTACTAGTAATTGTCCTACTATTACCTACTACTTCTACTACTATTTAGTACTACAACATCTAGCATTCTCCTACTAGTATACTACTTCTACTTCTATTACTGTGCTACTGTACTACAACTACTGTATTACTACTACTTCTATTACTGTGCTACTGTACTACAACTACTGTATTACTACTACTTCTATTACTGTGCTACTGTACTACAACTACTGTATTACTACTACTTATATTACTTTACTACTGTTCTAATTTGAATATTACTACTACTATTTCTACTACTGTTTTAGTTTGCAACTTTATTATGGGATTTTTATTATAAACTACTGAACAGCAGACTACATCGTAATATTGTTAACTGTTATACTATGTTGTCTTGTACCACTATTATACTATGCTAATTGACTTGTACTACTGCTGAGCTACTGTACTTTACTACCTGATTAGTACTACTGTTATACTATAGTGTACTACTATTATACTATACCGTATAATATACTGTACTAATATTATATTATACTGTACTACTATTGTACTATTCTGTACTACCATTAAACTATACTGTACTACTATTATACCATACTAACGGACTTGCACTACTGTACTACTACTTGACTACTGGATAGGGAGGGTATTTGCTAGTCAAATAGTGCTGCGCAATTTTACATATACTACATATGTATATTTGCACGCCGCCGGCGCCTGCGGCTAGGCAATGCTTTCTGCAGACTTTTTTCAACCCTCGCCGGGCAACCCTCGCGTGCGTTTCTCTCTCTCTCTCCCCCTGTCTTTCTCTCGCTCTTCTGCTGGCTGTCTCTCGTGCTGAATTGCGAGTTGGTCCCGGGTGGGCGCGTCCTTTAGCCAGTTGCGAATTGCCAAGCTACAGCAGAGAGAGAGAGATAGAGAGAGCTAGCAAACGAGTCTAAGCGAAGCTAAAGCCGAAGCTGAAGCCGCAGCCGAAGCCCGCATCATCGAACGCGATTTTGATGGCTCGCTGTGCGGCGCGTCCTTTAGTCAGCAGCTGGCAGTTTGCTCCTTAGCACCTTTGTGTAGCACACGCGCGCGCGTCCTTTTTTGCTCCCTAGTGTGTAGCCTAGACTCTTGTGTAGTAGCCTTTTTGTAGTATACCTTTGGGCGCGGCAACCAACAACAACAGCAACAAAAACGAGACCCCAAGAAGACAACTTTTTGACAACTTTTCACAGCATCTCTAAGACGAGCGAACCACCAAAAATATTTCTAATCAATCAAAAAGCAATACAAATTAAGCGAGTGTGTGTGTGTGTTTGTGTGCGTGTGTGCGTGTCTGATTTATATATATACATATACGTATGTCTTTAAATGTGTGTAAAGTAGTTGAAGCAGCTGCATTGTGATTTCATTTTACCTGCAAAGAGTCCCACAAACCACAAAGAAACAAAATCAAAGACAACAACTTTTTACACACACCAACAAAAGACGAACTTTTTGACCAAGGCCAAATTTTTACTACAAAAAAACCAATCTTTACAAAACCAAAAAAATCAACGAAAATCTTAAAAGAACTTTTGCTAAAACTTACAACTTAAATCTTAAAACTTAAAACTAAAAACTAAAAAAAAAAAAAAATGGGTTTGTGCGCTTCAAAGGATAAAAAGGAAAAGGTGATCGAAGGCGATGCCGGCGCCACAGCCAATGGAGGCGAGCCCAACGGCACGGCCACAACGCCAGCCGCTGGCCAAGATGGGTGTGTATATATATATGCGAGGGTGGCACCAAGAGTTGGAAGAAGCTGCAGAATGTTGAAGAAGCTGCAAAATAAATAGAAAAATTAAACGTTAATAAATATGAATAATATAATTTTAGCATATGCCAGTTACAGCAGACATATGTGATAGACGAGGGTGGTTTCAAGAATGTTGAAATATGCGAATTTGGGAAAGAAATCAAACTGGAAAAATGGGGAAACAAATAGTTAATATAAATTGTTAAAAATATAGTTTGTTTATATATATAAACCTATTGATTTATTTGATTTATTTAACTAGTTATACCCTTCATATTTTATATTATAAACGAGGGTCTGAAAAATTATAATAAAGTAGTCAAACTAAAAATATATATTATAAATATTTATAGAGTATAAAAATACTAATTTTATAATAAGTTAAAATTCTTTTTTCTTTTTGTCAAGTCACCAATTATTTAGTCCCACCTCTTCTATATATATAGATATAATATGTACATGTCATAGACAATAGTTTGTGCGCCGCTTTTTGGGGCTTGTCATAGGTCCTCTAAGTGCGTGTGCTTGGCACTGCTGCTGCTGCTGCTGCTGACGTCAGGGTGTCCAAAAAAGAGAAGAGAACAAAAGTAGAAAATAGAAAGAATACTAAACTGGGCATAAAAATATTATTGCCCTGGTCCTTTTTTTTTTTTTTTTTTTTGTGTATTTTTTTGTTTTTGACCGGAGCCCAGGCCACGAAACCCGGGACCGGGCAGACAAGAGGCGCGCATGTGCTGCACGAAACGGGGGCAGGGCGGGGCAGCATACGCTATATATAAAGGCTGCATGCTATGTACTCTCGCTCGCTCTCCATCTCTCTCCGTCTCTCTCTCCCTCTCTACTGTTCTATCTACACTCGGTATGCGTATTCAGCGACAGCCGGCAAAAACATTTCAGTCATTCAGTTAACTGAAGCAGCAGCAGAAACAGCAACAACAGCCCTCACTCAGCCACGATTTGGCGTAGCAACCCCGAAATATTTGAGGCAGTTCGCTTCATATATATGTTTTTTAATGGGCTCTATTTGAAATTGCGCTGTCGCGTGTCTCTAGAGATTCCCAACTAAATGGATGAAAAAAAAAAAAAGAAATGGGCAAAAAACATTGCCGACGTTTGGGCGCCAGAATTGACAGAGCCTAAAAACCAAAAGCAAACGAAATGAGCTAAGCAAATAAGTGTTTAACTAAATGTTGGAAATATTGAGCAGTTAGTTTGATTGATTGATATATTGGTAGATCTAGATAGATAGATGGGGAAATGGGAAATATGTCAAACTACTATAAAATGTGCCCATATCATATTAAAGTCTGATCCCGATGATACTTTAAGTGTATTGTGACCAAGAAGATCTAAATATGAGTCTAGGGTAAAGTTAAGTCTAATTTTAAAGTGATTCCTGATTCCCAGAAGTAACTCTTAACTAATCTATTTTCCTTTCACCTCTTTTCATTCTTATAGCAAACAAGACACCATGGTTGACGCTGCTGTTCTCGCTAAACTGGAGGAGGGTTATGCCAAGTTGGCTGCCTCTGACTCGAAGTCGCTGTTGAAGAAATACCTGACCAAGGAGGTCTTCGACAACCTGAAGAACAAGGTGACACCGACCTTCAAGTCGACTCTTCTGGATGTGATCCAGTCCGGTTTGGAGAACCACGACTCTGGCGTCGGCATCTATGCCCCCGATGCTGAGGCCTACACAGTGTTCGCCGATCTGTTCGATCCCATCATTGAGGACTACCATGGTGGCTTCAAGAAGACCGATAAGCATCCCGCATCGGACTTCGGTGATGTGAACAGCTTCGGCAATGTCGATCCCACCAACGAGTATGTGATCTCAACTCGTGTCCGTTGCGGTCGCTCGATGCAGGGCTATCCCTTCAACCCTTGCTTGACCGAGGCCCAGTACAAGGAGATGGAAGAGAAGGTCAGCAGCACTCTGTCCAGCTTGGAGGGTGAGCTGAAGGGCAAGTTCTATCCATTGACTGGCATGGAGAAGGCCGTCCAGCAGCAGCTGATCGACGATCACTTCCTGTTCAAGGAGGGCGATCGTTTCCTCCAGGCTGCCAATGCCTGCCGCTTCTGGCCCACCGGTCGTGGCATCTACCACAACGACAACAAGCGTTTCCTGGTCTGGTGCAATGAGGAGGATCATTTGCGCATCATCTCCATGCAGCAGGGTGGCGATCTGGGCGAGATCTACCGTCGTCTGGTGACCGCCGTCAATGAGATCGAGAAGCGCATCCCATTCAGCCACGATGATCGTCTTGGCTTCTTGACCTTCTGCCCCACCAACTTGGGCACCACCATCCGTGCCTCCGTGCACATCAAGGTGCCCAAGCTGGCCTCCAACAAGGCCAAGCTCGAGGAAGTCGCTGCCAAATACAATCTCCAGGTGCGCGGCACTCGCGGTGAGCACACCGAAGCCGAGGGCGGTGTCTATGACATCTCCAACAAGCGTCGCATGGGTCTCACCGAATACCAGGCCGTCAAGGAGATGTACGATGGCATCACCGAGTTGATCAAGCTCGAGAAGAGCTTGTAAGCAGCTAACTCTCTAATCCCTTAAAAAATAAACAAAACAAAAATCAATTGAACTCCATTTGGGGAAGGGTCAAACTTTCCCCGCTTTAACATCTGAATGGAGTTCGTTGGTTGTTTATCTGCCGCCTGGAAGGTGCTTTCCATTATTGGAAAGTCTCATTTCCATGTGCAGCGTTTGCTTTAGTTTTGTCGTAGAATTTGCGTAGGGTATTTGTGTAACGGGTATGCCCGATCGTTCGTTTGCCTGCGGCACTCGGCATTTCGTTCGTCTACTTTGAGCGTCGCGGCCATAAACGGCCGTGGCATGCCCGCCCAACAACCAACCACAATCAACAACAACAACAACACCAAAACCCCACAGACAACAACAACAACAATGGACAACTAATTAACAACAAAATTTGCTTAATGAAAAATCTAATGAAAAATGAATGTAAAACATTTTGGCATTTGTGTCAAGCAAAAAAAAAACAACAACATAAAAACTTTAAATACTTTTATTTTAAGTCTTAAGTTTATAAAAGAATTAAAATTATAAAAAACAAATAATAAAAAAAAATAAAAAAAAGAAAAACAAGAATTTGTTTTGAATGGAAGGGAAAGGAAATGGAAATAGATAATTTATGCCGTCTATAAGGAAGTACCGGCTGGAAGAAGAGAAGAGAAAGCGCAACAGACATCAAGATATATACACATACATATATAGCTTTAGTAAATATAACTGTATTTGAGGGCAGAAAAACCATTCGATCTACTATCTAAATATATAAACTATAATAAATTATGTTTTATTCTAATCTGTTTACCTTCTTTGAAATGTACGCTTAGATCGAACATAATTAACGTCCTGTAAGCTGATCCAGCTGAATACATTTATCGATCGATGAATTGATTGATTGATCGCTCGATCGACAGGCAGATAAATGAATGAGAATGAGAACCAAATGAAACAGTATGTATTTTAGATTTCCTATTTGTTACAGCACTCCATGCACTCGGCTTCGATCAGGGCGGAGATGCCCTTATGCATTTCGCCGACAGCTTGGTATTCGGTAAGTCCCATGCGCCGAGTGTTGGAGATGTCGTAGACGCCATCCTTGGCCTCTGTGTGTTCGCCGGAGGTGCCACGCACCTGTAGATTGTACTTTTTGGCCAATTCCTCTAGCTTGGCCCTGTCCTTGCCCAGATGTGGCAGCTTTATGTGCACCGAGGCGCGGATTGTGGTGCCCAGATTGGTGGGACAGAAGGTCAGATTACCCAGGCGACTGTCGCAGCTGAACTTGAGTGAATACGCCAGAGATTCGAGGCCGATGATCATCCTCTCGTAGACGCGGCCCAGATCACCGCCTCTTTCCATTGAGATAATCCTTATGTGATCCTCCTCGTTGACCCACACCAGAAACGTTCGGGCCCGATTGATGAAGATGCCACGCCCCGTCGGCCAGAAGCGGCAGGCATTTGCTGCCTGTAGGAACCGATCGCCCTCTTTGAACAGATAGTGTTTATCGATCAGTTTCTGCTGAACATCCTTCTCCATGCCGACGAGCGGATAATACTTCCCGGCGTGCTCATTGCACAGAGTACTCAATACCTTCGTAATCATGCACTCCAGCTTGCGGTAGTCGTCCTCGCTCAAGCACGGATTGAACGGGAAGTCTTGTATGGAGCGTCCGCAGCGCACACGTGTGGACAATATGAACTTTTGCTCCGGATCGAGATCGGGAAAGTCCACACCATATCCAAAACAGGAAGCTGGATGCTTGGCGCCCTTGCCGAATCCTTTGTGATAGTCGTTGATGATCGGATCGAATATTTCAGCAAACGTTTGATAGGCTTCCGGATCGGGCGCATAGATGCCCACATTAGAATCGAGATTGCACAAGCCGGACTGTATGCAATCCAAGAGTGTCGAGCAGTACGAGGGTGTCACCTTGGTCTTAAGCTTGTCAAATATTGGCTTGGTCAAATGCTTCTTTAACAGGGACTTGGAGTCGGAATCAGCCAGCTTCTGATAGCCTGCCTCAAGCAGCTCCAAGATCTCGCACGGAGCCATGCTGTACGGGCGCACTGACATACATTTTGCAACAGTGCGAACCAAGCGAATTGAATTCATCTTATAGAGCTGGCGAAACACGGTAAATTTACAAGAAAAAAATCCAAAAATTTAGTTAATATTAATTTTGTTAGAATCTACCCAAAAAAAAAAAATAAACATATTGTTTTTCGACAAATATGGCAGCGCCGTCAAGATTCAGTTGACAGTTTAGAAAAATAGATTTAATTTAAATTTTAAAAAACATTTCCAATAAAAAATTTGAATTTTAATATATAAAAAACTCCTAGTTCTGTTTCGTATTCAAATTTAAATATCAATGAGCGATAGTCTGCTAATTGACTAGTTCATTTGTGAGCGACGCTGTAACAAACTATCGAGCGAAAAGAATAATTTATTATATTCATCGAGTTCGGTGCGAGTCGGCTCATTCATTTAGTTCACTTAAATCGCTTGAACGTACTTTCAGCTAAGGTACTGAAGGTCCGAGAAATCTGTTTAATTATAATGGTGCAGGTGTGGTATATGGACAGTAATGAAAGCGATCAGCGACTGGAGCACAAGCGCGAGCCAGTCACCTATCTAGATTTGGAGACACTCTACAAGAAAACAGGCGTGGAGTATTTTAAGGTAGACTCAATCAATAAAGCCTAGCAACGACCTTGACAAAGTTGCGCTTATCTCTTATTTCCAAATTCACTTGTAGATCAATGCGGACGACTATGAGAATGACGATGTGCTTAAAGAGCTGCGCAGGAAACGTGGCTATACTTACGAGGATGAGGTATACATTAGCAAAAATGCAACGAGATTTCTTTCTCTACATTTAGGGGGGTATTTTGAACACTGCAGATCACCTGTTCCGAACAATGCTTGCCCGATTACCTAAACAAGCTAAAGGCTTTCTACACGGAACACTTGCACACGGATGAGGAGATTCGATTGGTCCTCGATGGTTCCGGCTACTTTGATGTGCGCGAGTAAGTAAACAAAGTCACAGTATTGACAATATTAGTCAGAAAGAAAGAAGTTAATTTAATTTAATTTTCAGTGGCGAAGAAAACTGGTTGCGCATAGAGGTAATCAAGGGCGATTTGATTATAATACCTGCTGGTATTTATCATCGTTTTACACTGGACAGCAAGGTAAGCGTAGTTAATATAAATCTATAAAGACAATCTCTCACCCATGCTTATCCACAGAACTATATAAAAGCGAAAAGATACTTTGTTGGCGAGCCAGTTTGGGCTCCGCACAATCGGCCCGCTGATAATATGGATTGCCGCAAATCATATTTAGAGCATTTGGCACAATTGAGCAAAGCTTAATATTTACCATATATATTAATATGAATACCTGTTATACAGCTTGACAAGCATTTAAGTTTATATTTGTTTAAAAGCCATGTCGATATCGATAAAGTAAACCAGTTCCAGTTCAGCAAAACTGAACGAATGAAAACATATGATTTAGCGTAATGTAAGTTAACAAGTTGTTGATCTGTTAATATTGCATAGTCAACTTTAAGACTCATGTGCTATTAACATATTAGTAATCAACGAGCAATCCTTTTATAATTATATTTTTCATAGTGGAGCTTATTTAAATAAATCGAAGTGTTATTAGCATATTTACATTTCACAGCACTAGTTACTCCACACTTAACATGGATGTTGAAGTATGGTCAAATTAGGTATCGATACTATTGCGATATACTGAAAACGCGTACGCCTCCGCTTTTGCCGAATGTTTGGTATATTTTGTATCAGACGTTAACGGTCACACTACTGCGTTTATTTTAAATGTATAAGCAACATTTACAAAAACAACATCGAGCGGGTAGGACGCGCTGAAACGTTAGCGGATAAAAACACCGTTTAATTATTTTACAATTACGACTTTGTTATTTGTTTACAAACAAAGCTGATAAAAAAATATTGTGCTACTCGCGATTGTGTTACAGGTGTAATTATTACTGCAACGGTTTCGCTCCCCCTCCTATGCTTCGTGTTTGTATGTATGTATATAATTAAATATGCATGTTTATTTAGTGAGTGAGAGAGAGCTGTAGTAAACAAATCAAATAGTAATTAAATTCAATCAGCAAATAAACAAAAGTGCAATATTTAACATAAAATTTATTAGCACAATTTGTGTGCGTGTAAAAAGGTGAAGAAAAAAGTAAATTTTTGGAAAGCCGTAGAAGGCAGCCAAGAAGCAGAACGACCAGCGACGACGCAGCAGTAGCAGCGCGTTCTGCAAGTGTATTAGTGTTAAAGGCGCACAGTCTACACGCGTAAATACATATGTACGGGCATATGTATGTGTAAGTAAGCAAGCGAATATATATATATATATCTAGATACATATATATGTACACAAGTAAATAAGCAAATTACCAAACGTAACCACAAGAAAAAAGTGAAATTTCTCAAGGCAGAAAAATTAATGAAATTTATCGTGCACTTTGTCGGTGTGTGTGGTTAAGTGTTTGATTGTGAGTTGAGTGTGTGTGTGCGGGAGAGTTTGGAAAATTATTATAAATTCCAAGAGGCTGGACGCCAGCGTCTCTGAAGCAGCGCCCACAACAACAACAACAACAACAATAAGCAGCAGCTTAACGGATTTTCTACTCTTTTTCGCTCTTTCTGTGGTAAGTTTACAAAAACAATAACAAAAAAAGACAAAGCACCAAATCATAATCATCCCAAGAACACGCTAAAAAATTTTCATTACGTCGAAGAAAAATTCAATATGTATGCCTTGCCAGCCAGTTGCCCCCGCCCTACATCTTATCCATCGCATCTGCTTCCCCTATCCAATTTAACCTCAACCGGTCTGGTCTGCTGCTGCTGCCGCGGCTGCGGCCGGCGTCTGCGTCGCGTGTGCATGTAGTTATATGTATTTATGTATGTGTGCGAGTGTGTGTGTGTTGAGTTTTCGTACTAGTGTGCGCTTGTCAATACGCTCGTTAAAAAAAAACCCTGCGTTGCTACCTCTGCTTTGCTGCTGCTGACGTCGTCGTCGTCGTTGACGTTGACGCTAACGCGATGTCAGCGGCTTCTTCGACACTCGCGCACATTATTTTGCAAGCTGTTGTTAGCGTTGACTTTTTTCGTCTCTTTTTTTCTATATTGACAATTTTTACAGCTTTTACCGTGTTTTTTTTCCGGTAGGGTAGGCGTTGTTGTTGTTAGGCGTGTGGCCGTCTCAGTGACGCCATGCTTAGGCGCTTGCTTTTATTATCTGCTGCTGCTATTTTATTTTTTTTTCTTTCTTCAGTTTGTCGTTTAGCTACGTTTTTATGTTTAGGCAACGGGGTTGCGCCGTTATCTATATACACATTTGTGGTTGCCATACCTCAAGCTAATGTGGGTGTATGTGTGTGTTTCACTTTGCTTGTTTATGTGCTTGGTTGGTTCTTTTTAGGATATTTTAGTGGCGTGTATTGGCGTCATTATGAATATTATGAATGAGCATTCGCTGTGTTTCTTTGAGTAGTGTGTTAATGAACTTTCATTTGCAAACAACCAACAATACAAGAGAAACACCGTTAATCAGTTGATTGCATTGGTTTCGTACACTAGCAAGTTTCGTTAAGTGACCCTTCTCACATATACACAGTAGCGCCGCACACATTTAAATACGCACGCATGCACTTGTTCGTCCAGCCTCACTCACTCTCTCGCACTACTCTACCACTACCTTGGCCCCTTCCACTCGCATGCTCACTCTCGTTCGCTCGTTTGCTCTCACTGTATCTCTTTCCCTCTTGAGCCAACGAACGCATTTGGCAATAGCACGAAAAGTTGCATGCTCCAAAATACGCACACACATACAAGCGAATTCTACTTGCTCGCTCGCTCACTCACACTTGCCGGTTGGGCTATGCTGGCTGCTCACACACGCACCAGACTGTCGTTAGTTTTAAACTTATTTTTGGCGTTCTTTATGTGCTTGCATTCTCGCCGTCTCGTCTCGATGACGACCCAGACCCGCATTTTCTAGTCGCTGCGTTGAGCTGTGTGTGTGTGTGTGCCAGTGTGTATTGGTATCAGTATCGTGCGTTGTGTCCGTGTATGCCTGTGTGTGTGAGAGTTAGTATTGAATATTTGGGAGCGGGGCTAGCAGCCGAAAATTTCATCGTTCAGTTTGTGTGTGCAAGTGAAACGGCACCTGTTTACCCACCCTCCTCTACACACACTCACACATGACAGAAGGCAGACTTAATGCAATGATTTTCCTATTTGGGTTATGATGGATTTTCTTTTCCTGTGACCCAACTATTCAAAATTTGCATTACAGCTCCGCATATTGGATGGAGCAGATGTAGATATATTTTAGTATACATTTTTTATAAAGTTTAACTGCTATCTCAAAAATGTTTACAAATAAGAGAAAAAAATGTAATACAATTTAAATTGTTATCGCTTCTTTTTTCCTTAATTATTTTTTCATAGAGCATTGAACAGTCGCCTGCATCTGTTTTACTTATTTTATATTTTTTCGATAGCTGCAAATGCAAACGGATTGTTGAAATATCAGACACACACATAGGAACATACGATAGCTCACATAGGCATACACAAACTTACATACCTAAGCTCTCTATATGCAGAGGCTTACAGCAATAACAAAAACCAGAAGAAGAAGAAGAACCAAATGTAGTTTAAAGCGCAACTAAAACTAAACACAGAGTAGTAGTGCCTGTGGGTGTCGAGTGGGGGTGTGGGTGGTTGGGGTAGAAATGGTATTTTAGTGCATATGCCAGCATACGTACATATATGTATGTATGTGTGTGTGTGTGTATGCCTATGTATGTTTGCATTTCTATGTGAGTTGAGTGGATTTTATATCAAAAGTACAGTCGCTCAGTGATGTTGTTGTATTTCATAGTTTTATATATGTGTGTGTGGCGTGTGCGTGTGTATGTGTGTGTGAGTACATAAATTGCATGCTCATGCTTCAATAGTTGCATGCAACGATGCTTCGTTGAGTTACAAACACAACCACACATACAAATATATATATTTATATATATGTACTTGTATGTGGCTAAGCCTAAGCGCCAAACATTGTTGACAACTAAAACAAAAGCACAAACGGGAGAAACAGCAACACAAAATCATTGCGATCCCATTTAGTGATTACGTTCGCAAGCGTTAGAGCGAGAGCGAGACAGACAGAGAGGGAGAGAGCGCGTTTATAACAGATAGCCCCCGGGCAGCAACAGAGATTTTAGTGGTCACTCTCTCTTCGCGCTCTCGTTCTGTCTCTCTCTCTCTCTCTCTCTCTCTCTCTCTCTACCTTACTTGCTATGTGTATGTGTGTGTGATTATTAAGAGTTCCTCACGTTTGGTGCCAACTTGAACTTAATTGCACGCCAATCGTTTGTGTTTCGTTCAGATATTTTTGTTGTTTTTGCATTTTTTATCGATAACAAGTGTCAACATCGCTCAGTCACGATCGGGCCAGAGCAAAGGGCAAAGTTGCTGCAGCAGTGCAGCGGCAAAGGGTCAGTGTGTATGGTCATACACAGAGCTGCCAAAGGCTGAATATATTGTTGACTCTTTTTTTTGTTTTTTCTTGCTGCGTTGTGTTTTTTATGGCTTTTTTTTGTTGTCGCTTCGCTTAACTCTGGCAAGGCGCAGAGCGAAAGAGAGAAAGAGTGGGCGCTGCTGTGGCTGCGACTGCTGCTGCTGTTTGTGTGTGTGTGTGTGCGAGCGAGTCAGCATGCGACTTGACTGTGCCTGAGTTGGAGCTTGGAATGGGAATGGGCTTGGGGCTTAGGGCTTGGGGGTGTTGGGAACCTTTACTTTTGGCTGCTGTCGCGTGTTGGTGGAAAAAATCGATTAAAAGACATGAATAGAATTTATATTATACGCATACAAATATATGTATGTATGTATATATACATACATACATAAATTTACTTTAATTTGTTGGTTTATATAAAAGAAAAGTGTTGTAAAATATTGTATTGATTTTTCTAAGCTTAGGCTTGGGGTGCAGCAGCAGCAGCAGCAGCAGTGAATGCTTATGTATCAACATTTTTCGGCAGCAAACTATGCCCAGCGGTTGGGGGTGGCTGCGCCCTAAGGGTTGTCGTTGTTGTTGTTGTTGTTGTTGTTTGTGTGTTAGTTGAAATGCAGACGTTTTTGCATTGTTGTTTAGTGGGTGGCTCTGTGGCTGTAAAGTGGCCCAAAACACGGACAACACACGCACACTGTTATGCTATGGCCGGGTACAGCTGTGTACATGTGTATATAAAGCACTCACACACACAAATATATATAGATATACATACATATATACATATATATATATATAAATGTATACAGCTACAGTCGCATGCAAAAACGGATACAGCTGGAGAGACACAGATACAGATACATATACAAAACAAGCTATGTGGGTGGATGGGTGTGCGTTGATGGCGGCGGGGGCGTGGCAGTAGTTGGGTGGCAACTGACTCGCTTCCTTCCTCGCATAGTTCAAGTATGCATATAATATCCGGGACTCGGGACTTCGGTCGGTGCCGAAAACGAAGCAGCTTGCAATACCAACGGGATTTGGGAGGCTGCTGTGCTGTGGTTGGAGTCCGATAGGTGGGTGGGTGGTTGGTTGGTTTGGTTGAACAGCATCCGACAAAGGCCTACGGCAATTGCGACGCGAACAGCATTGCAGCTGTTTGAGGTGGGCGGTGGGTGGGTGTTCGGTTGGTAGGTGGTTTATTCGGCTCTGCTTGAGTGGGTTCTGGTGGGTGGTGGTGGTGCTGCGCGTGGAGAGTGTGGAATGTTGGCTGGTTGCGTGGCGCTGGTCGTTGTCCCTTTTTGATTTTTGGAGTAGTACAAATGTGTCGCGAGTGAGTGAAGTGGTTTGGGTCGAGGGTGGTGCGGGTCACAGGCCACACTGTGTGGGTGGTGCGGGTGGCTGTTGTTGTATGCCATAGTTGCGTAATCTATGCGATGATATGCCACTGCTCGCATTTCGTCCCCATTGTAGTTTTGTGTGTGTGTGTGTGCTCGAACTACGACCCGCTGGCGATTGCATAAAGCACAGATCAGGGCCATGGCTCCAATCCATAGAGGGCAGAAAAGGAAGGGGAACTGGAGTAGCGGCAGTCAGTTTGTTTGCATAGTAGGGGGCAGTAGTGCCTGGCTGGCTCTATGGTTGGCTTAGAAACAGCTGCAACAACAACAACAACAACTGCAGCTGCAACAACAAACTACAACAAAATCCACACAGCAAATGCAAATTTGGAATTGTAATGCACAGAAATCTGAAATAGCGGCCATTTTTGCAATAGCCGAAACATATGTAGTCATAGATACATGTAAATGGATCTATATATCCAATTTTAATTCCCTCTCCAAATGATTCTATATGAAATATATGTATGTATATATATTTCCACAAATTCTATGCATGTGTTTATGAATATATTATATATCGAAGTAACTAGTTAACTATAACAATCGGAACTTGTTGTCATTGCTTTAAAGCCCATAGAACACTTCCTAGTTCCAAATTAGAAAACATTTCACTTTGAGTAAAATATAAATATGGTTAAGGCTTCTTTAAGCTATGTAAAAGACTTTAATTGATTACATTCTTGGCCCTTAAACATTTACGTTTTAAAATCCGCAATCTCTTCTAAGGTAACTATCCTAAATATTCCAGCTTCGATAGCTTTGACCGCTAACTAAAATGCAAGATTTAAGAAATTTTCATGGATGTTTAGTACATATGTATATATATTCATGTATATATCTATATAGAATATGGTTATCTACATATGTATGTATGTATTAGAATATCTATGCATTTAACCTCTCCCATAACGTAGACCTTGTCAAATTATGTTTTGGGTATATCCCACACCAACATACATACATACATACATATATATTATAAATGTATGTTTAACACCTGCTTTTGCCATCACATCTACATAAGTTAAATCCTCTTCTATAATACCTATTCCCCATCTAGCTGTTTGCAGGAAATTAGTTTTAGCCACATTTCCGGCGCCTAGTTGGCCATTAATATTACCAAATTTTAATGGTAATGCAAATGGCACACCAGAACAATTAGCGCTGCTTTACACTGAACTGGGCGGCGGCTGCATGTGGGCGTGGCACTCAAATATATTCGACAGATTAATTATGATATATATATATATATGGATATGTACATATGTATGTATATTTGTGTGTATTTGTAGCTGCGTCTACTAAACTACTCCTGCGACTATGAATTGCAAACGCAACTGTACCTGCAGCTGTGTGTTTTGGCCTGTGCGAAAGGGGCGGGGGTGGGCGGTTGGTAGGTGGTAGGTGCGGCAGGGCTGGGCAGGGCAGTGGGTGGCTGTCGGGCGTTGTAGGGGTTAGCTGTGAACAGTGACTAGGCGACGAGAGCGCTGATGGTTTTGCATGACTGCGTGCGTATGTGTGTGTGTGTGTGTGTGTGTGTAGGCAAGTATATCTATGTGCATGTGTGTGTTTGGGACTTGGCTTCGATTTTGCGCGTTTGGCAATTATGTGGACATGTGTCTTGACACCGCCTATTATATATATGTATATGTGTGTGCATGTATTTGTATACATTTATATACACACAGACAACCACACACACACACACACACACTCGCATGCAGGTAGCGCCCCCTCACACACACACGCCCACTTGAAGCAAAGAGGCGACCCCTGCTATTGACATGACTGTTCCTTCCTTGCCCCTGCTGCATTACGTATTTCTAGATACACATTTTTGTTAGGGCATTAAAAAAAATATAACGAGATATTCTCGACTGGGGGATTACCTGTAAGCAGATAAGCAGACAAATTTCTTTCTATTTGTAGATTATAGAATTTATTTACAGCTATATACATTGAATAGATATTTACATATAGTCGATTCATATCAATAGAACAAAATATTTGATATATGTATTCCTATATAAGGCCTAATTTATCCAAAACGTCTGCTCAACTCAGTATACCCCATTTCTAATAAAAATTTCAAGGAGTGCAGGGCATGAAAAAGAACAGC
The DNA here is from genome assembly GCA_035045965.1 of Drosophila aldrichi. NCBI lineage: Eukaryota > Metazoa > Arthropoda > Insecta > Diptera > Drosophilidae > Drosophila > Drosophila aldrichi. Next base: position 12,900,193 of record JAWNOM010000501.1, read on the forward strand.
AAAAACCGTTAACCGACAACGACCAACTGCAAACGTTTCTGTATGTACGTGCATGTGCCTGTGTGTGTTGAGCTGGCGAATGGGTGGATTTGAGTTGGGTGGCCGCCAGACAAAAAGGCTAGCGAGCACCGTTAGCTTTAAGAGGCGACTTTAAAGTTTTCGCTGTGCCTCTTCGTCGTTGATATCTAGTAGAAGCACAACCATCTATGTACATATATACTTTATGTATATACATACATATATATGTATAAATAAATGTATATATACACTGATTATGTATCTACTTATAACAAAAGTTTTGGGCTGCCTTTACTTTGAAGTAAACTTGTCGAAGCTTTCGTTCGGTGGTTGACGATTTCTGGTTGCGCGAAGGAGGCGAAGGCGGAGGCGCAAAAATCATCACACACACACACACACACCTACAGCTGTCGAAAAGTACAACAGCAAAAAAAAAAAAAAAAACTAAGAAAAACAACAGCAGCGCACGGCGTTGCCACTTTGGTTGCTCATTTTCAATATTTCTACTCGCACTGCATTTTGCTTATGTTATTTTATTATTGTTTATGTAGTTATATTTTGAGTTGCTTTAATTGCCACACACACATGCATACATACATACGCGAAAAAATGAACACACGCACGCATAAAAACTCATATGCCTTTACTACTCACACTCTCACTTGGCACTTATTCTTTTTGTCGCTCTCCCGCGAGCACTCTCTCTCCCTCTCTCTTTCTTACTCTCCTCATACGCTTCACTGTGTCTGCTAATTTATGCACGTTGTTCGGTTTTTGGTGTCTGTGCAAAAGTTTTTTGATTGCCCATTTTATACTCAATTCAATATTATTTTATTTTACATGTTTGAATGTGTGTGTGTATGTGTGTGTACATATGTATGTGTGTTAGTGTTTATGCATGTGTTGCTCTCATTTTACAGAATTTTTTTGGGCGTTTGTGCTACTGCTGCAACCGCCTAGTAGTAGTCAAAGTCAATGTAGAAGACAGTCTCATATCTCAATTTTTCATGTAGTTTTTTTTTTTTATATTCTCTCATTTTACTCTCGCTCTCACGGTCGCTGGCGTTCTCTCTTTCTCGCTCTGTCTCTTCTATTCGTACGTTTGCCTTTTTTGCTTGAGGCAATTGACCGTTTAAATGAGTCGCCGCTGTTGTTGTTGTTATTGTTGTTGCTGCTGTTTTAGATGCTGTTGTTGGCACGTTGAGATATTTTCTTATTTGGGTTTACTTTTATTTTTTGATATACACCGTTCATCTCTGCAAAGCTAAACGAAACCCTTTACCTTTGTGCGGGTAGCCACACGGTGTAGAGAGATAGTGTTGCCACTTTATTTTCAGCGTAGACAAGTTTCAAGTGGAATTGCCATGCAGTTGTTGTTGCTCTTGTTACTTCCTTGTTTCTGTCATTCTCAACTTTGTATATAGATATGTATATACTTATGTACATATAAATGCATGCATCTATATGTACGTGTATATAGGTTTGTATGTGTGCTTATGTAACTGCGTCGCGGTTCGTTCGCCAGGCAAGAATGCGCAAGAAGACAGACAGAGACCCATCAAACACACACATACATATACATATATGCATGTATAAATATGCGCACGATTTTGATTGTGCATGTGTGTGGCCTTTTTTAAACAAACTCTCGCACACACATATTGTATATACATACATATGTATGTGTATAAGCAAAAACTGAAAATCAAGCAAATTCAGAGCTTTACATACTTTTGCATTGATCTTTTCCTTCTTTTTTTCGTTAAGTTTTCATGGTCGCTGCGCTGCTGACGTTGGCTAATTATGATTATCACAACAACAATGTCAATTTACTCAATACTCGATCTTCTTCTTTTGCCAATTTCATGCAAAAACAAAGGCATCAGCTACAGAAAAAAAAGTGGCAAAGCTGCTTTTGGTTGTTGTTTTCTTTTTTCGGCTTACCATTTTTTTTACCTGTTTACTCTTGCATCTCGCTCGAGCACACAGCACTGGCCATTATATACATATACGCGCATATGCTCACACACGCACACATATACACACATGCATAGAAACGCACACAAATGTAAACACGCGCGCGCTGGTTACACGTCATTAAGTGCAAAATAAGAACAGCGCATAAAAAGTAGTATGTAGTAGTTTTTTCTTCTTTTCTTTCGTCCAGCAGTAGAAAGCGTTGCTGCAGTAGACTGCCAATTTATGGTGTAGGCTGTAGTTACCGTTAGCTATTAAAATTTGCTTGTTTGCCGATGCTCAGCTTTAAACGTTATAATGAAAACATATACATAAATATGTAAATGCATATGTATGTGCGTAAGATGAATGTATGTATATTAAAGTGAACTAATAAACAGTTATAAATCTTTAGTGATTCATTTAGAGAAGAAGCGGCCGTACCATCAGCACCACCACCACCAAATGTCTCTTTAAAGCAGCTGTGTGAACAATTGCATATAAAAATATACATACATACATTTGTATGTGGCAATGTATGTATTTTCAATTATAGATACATACATACATATACATACATAAGTATGTATTTGTAAATAGAGTTCGCTTATCAGCAAAAGCGCTAGAAAAATGTTTTCTCTTTTCGTTGTCATATTTTTTATATGCTGTGCGTATACATACTCACACATACATACATATGTATAAACATACATGCGTATATAGCGTGCAAGTGTCAGAGTGTGTGTGAATGTGCTAACGTTTAACATCAAGTTAGCTATGAAATACGCGTGCATGCTATTATTACAGGTGTACACATAAACTTACATACATATGCATGTGTGTGTGTGTTTCGTTGGGTTTCTTTAGTTCAAGGCTAAAAATGACAGAATTTATGGCAGTATCTCCAAAACTGTGCCCAGTCGTTTGCGTAGTGCCTAATGCATATACATACATACATAAGTATGTATGTGTATGTATGTATGTGCATGTTTGTATATATTTGTACAAATACTCATATAGTTTAACGGGCACTGAAGGCCACTTTAATTGCAAATGAAATTGAAATGAAATCTTACATTGAGAATTGAATGAATTTCAGTTTCCTTTAATTTCTTACCTTTTTGGCACTTATCGTGTCGCATTTAAAAAATGTCAAATGTGTGTGTTTGTATATACAAACATAGTATAAGAATATATCTGTTTGCCCGTGTGTGTGTGTGTGTGTATCGGCTAACTGGTTTTGTTATTCCTTTGCTTTTTTGTTGGGCCGCCGCCGCCTCTGCTGCTGCTGCGCTGTGTCAGGGCAAGCAACGCCGACTGCGCTGCTTACCTTTTACGTGTTACTTTTTGGGGTTATTCTTAACAAGCAGTGGACAGCGCAGCGGCAGCAAAAGCGAGGAGCAGATCGTCTCATTTTCATGTAGCATTCAATTTGTTTCTTTTTTCATTCTTATTTCATTTTTTGTTGTTTTTTGATGTTTTGCCAACAGAGAAAAAAAGCAAGCAAAAACGAAAGGTAAAGCGCAAAGCCTAAAAATAGCCAAAGCATAGCAATGGCGTTGACGTCGACTGAGACGCGTTGGTAATTTGCTTGATTAAGTGGAATTTTTCCATACATACACATGAAATTGTATTGAAATGCAGTCATTGAAAAACCGTTAACAAAAGTGAGCCTAAAATATAAAAGAAAACTATATCAGTTGCAAGCACACACACACACATGCACACATACTTATGTGCATGTGCATTTGTATATATGTACATACATATGTATGTATGTATGTATAGATAGATTGTTGCCTTGTCGATTTTATGTTCGCTATTGCCTTTTTATGTGTTTTTACTTTTCGCTGAATCTTGTTGCTAGTGTTGTGGGAGAGAGAGAGAGAGATAGAGAGCGAGGGAGAGTAAGTGAATGAGCGGAAGAGAGAGTGAGGAGAGGCGGCCCAGGCCTGGCCAGGCAGTCAGCAATACATACAGACACACACACGCACATACCCGCAAAGAAGCACGGTTGGATAGACAAAAGCAACGAGACGAGCGCAGCGCGCAGTCTGCTTATGTACTAAAGTCGAGCCAATGTGTCTGTGAGTGAGTGTGTATGAGTGAGAGCAGCGCGATATATGTACATACACATGCATAACCATACGCCAGTGGTTTATATATAACAGTAATAATAATAATAACAACAACAAGACAAAGACTTTGAGAAGAGCTTTACAAGCGACTAAGCTGCGATTTTGCTATGTACATATGTATGCATGTGTGTGTCAAACAAATATGCAAATTGTTATTGCAAAATTGTGAAATTCGGCCATCATAAAAATAAAGCAACTGATCTAAGGCGTATCTTTTGCATAATACTCATTATACTAAGGTATCTATGTATGAATATGTGCTTATTATGTATATGTACATATGTATATTAATGTGCAAACAGTCTGGCAACTTCAAGCATAACTGTTTGTTGCTAATTTTTGCGGCTTGTGCATAAAACGGTTTTATCAGCAGAGCATCGCTTTTATTCCACTCAGCGTCTCTCTGCATGAAACGAATTAAAAATAAAAATAGCAACAACAACAGCAATTAAAACCAGTTTGAAAGCTATTACGCTTTGTTGTTGCCTATGCCTATGCATGTACATACATATGTACATATTTATATATGTAAAAGTAATATATGTACATATGTACATATATCAACATCCATGTATAGGTATGCATTTTTTAGTTGGTCAGACTTAACAGAACCATCTACCAAAACAGCTGTAAAGTTGCTAGGCCCAGACCCAATTCCAATTCTATTCCAGTCCCTTCCCTCTGCTTGCCGCGTTTGCCACTTGCCAATTACTCAACGCTGCCTGCCATAAAAGACAGTGCAAATATGTGTGTCCAGCGATAAGCAGCAAATCCGCACACTACAACAACTACAACAGCAACATCAACACATCAGTATTTTATATAAACGCACACACACATTTCTAGATGGCGTCGCAGCGCAGTCGACGCGACGCCGACAGAGGCCAACGACTACTGGCAGCGGCAGAGACAGAGAAGCAGTGCTGCCGCTGTCGCCGTCGCTGCGACGATTTTTCGTTTGTAGTGCGCGCAATTAATTTGTGTTAAGTTTTTGTTGTTGTTGTCGTACGTAACCCATTTTCTAGAAATTTATTTATATACTACTTACAATCATGCACATAAAAATATTATTATATTTTGTGTTGCAATTTCCCGAAGCTTATCCTTATCGGCGCTATAAATAAACAAGAGAGACATAATTATATATTTATTCGTAGTTGTGCATATGTATGTGTGTATGTACATATGTATGTAATTGTGATTTATGCATGTATATATGTACGTACATATATAAAAGCATGTAAAGTTGACTGTATTAATAGATTAGAATGACTTAACACTTTGATGCCGTATCTTAGAATTAAAATACAAATACATGTGTGTGTACATATGTAAATGAGCTCAGGTAGATCACTTTGTTAATTATGACTCTTAATTCTTGATTGTAAATTAGTCGAGTGGAGTTGCCACTGCGTTGAAATGTGTGCTGTTAAGCAGCTGTTAATAGTCGAGAGCGTTGACTTGACGTCACTAATAAATTTGAACATTTCACAAGGCGCAGCTTAGATTTATGCGCCAGTGCATTTTGCAGGCTGCCTGCCTGCCTGCTTGCACCCCATCCCCACCCCACTAGCACGACTAACACACAGTCACACCATGGGGACGATGATGGTGAGTTAATACATATGTACAGTGCCATGTACAACAAGTCGGCCGCTCTCGCTCGCTCGCACACGCTCTCATCGCGACAGCAACAGCAGCCCACCGCTTTGCTCCTCTCTCCCGCTCTTCCGTTTGCCGTTGCTTATGTATATATGTATGTATATACAATGGCAGGCCATAAGATATGCGCATTTCTTATACGACTATGTATGTATGTATTTACTTGTATATATGTATGTATATAGATATTTGTATGTATGCAGTACCTACTTATGTGTATATTTGTTTATTTATTCGTCCGTTTGTGTGCAAAGCTGCTGCGACTTGTTTTGATAATTTTTTATTTAATTCCTTTTATTGAAATGAATTGAATTATTTTGCGCATATCGCAAAAATAAAAGCGATTGCAATTGGAGTATGTTTGGTCTGTTTTCGAAGGGCTTCTGGTGGATTAGCTAACCATGCGATGGTAGTAGGGAAGGTAAGCGCAGTGAAGGGAAGGGGTCACTTGACTTGTATGCAAATCGATAGGTCTGGGCGTAGTTAAGGTGTACCGTGGGTGTATATATGTATATAGATATATATGTGTGTGTGTGTGAGTGAGTGGTGTGCATGGGGTGGCCAGACAGTTTTCAGTGCACCCCACCCCCTCAGGGCCTCTGCCCCCAGTACTCGACTCTACTCCCAATTCGGTCGCCAACTGCCGCCGTCTGCCCGCCACTCTCATTTTGCTGTTTGGCTTTGGCTTTGGGTTCGCGTGTGTGTGCGACGCGCTCTCTCTTCTGTCTTGCTCTCTCTCTACGTCGGCTGCTGCTGGTGCTGCTGCTGCTGCTGCTCACCGCAGCCGCACTCAAACACATTTTGCTTGTTGGTTGCTCTTCGCTTTTGTTTGTGTTGTTGTTGGTGCTGCTGCTGTTGCTGCTCGCTGCGCTATGTACACAACTGTACTTTTGATTTAACCTTATTTCTTTGCTTTTTTTTTTTGCTTTGTGTGTGTCGCTGTTGTTATTGCTCGTTAGTTGCGGCCTAGCTGTTGTTGTTATCGTAAGAGATGACTTCTACAGTACTTGACGCGCCTCACTCTACTCCACTCCAGTCGACTTCCCACGACTGGAAGTCAAGGCTGTTCTGCTGTTCCCCTGGAATGCTGGCGCTTATCGGCGGTCAGTTATCTACGCTGTTTCTTCTAATAACCGCTTGCGTTGGGCAGGTGCCAACGACCGTTAGATTTAAACTTGAACTTGTCTGCGATGTGTAGTGAAAGCTCAGTGGAGCAAGCACGTTCGTTGCATGTTCACAGCGAGAGCAATTATAATAGCACCAACAGTAAAAAACAGTAATTCAATCACCATTAAACAAATTAAACATTTATAAACTGTAATAAATATCTCATCTGCTAAAGGAGTTAGCCAAACTTTTAATGCACACGCTCACATACATACATATGTACCCTATTGACACATATACACTCATACACACAGACGTGCAGAGCTTAACTTTAAGCGCTAATTGAAACACATTTAGCGCGCTATTAAACACAATTATAAACACTGAATGCCAACAAAAGCCAAAGCCAACAAATCGATATACGACGTTTTCTATGCATTCAATGTCAGCCATATAAAAAGTGCCGGTATCATATTAATACAAATAATATTAAAGTACGTACATACATATACATACATATAAAAATAATTAAAATGTTTGGATTTTGTTTTTTCTATTTTTCTTTTTTTCTTTGAACATGACAAAAAATGCGAACAATCATGAAACACAAATGCACAAACTTGTATATGCATAGATATGTATGTGTATATAAATATGTATATGTAAATGCTGTTATTCTCACGCTCACCAGCTGCGCTCACCACAGTGTAATCAAGCGAAGTTGTAGTTAAATGTTAATTTATATAAATTTTGAGGGTGTGGGCTGCTCAATGAATTTAAAATATATAATTTATAGAATATATTAAAGAATCATATATTATAATATAATTAAAGACAATTAAATTGTGTCAAAATGCCTGTTGCATGTTTGGCGCACTGACCACACTACATTGTTCCACTGTGCCGTCGCGGCTGTTCGCTCTCAAACGGCAATCTGATGACGACACAAGTGTGGAAAGTAACGAGACATAGCCGACAGCTGCTTAAGAGGGGGGAAACAAACGAGCGAGTGAGCGAGCAAGCTCTACACATGCATGCGCTATTTGGATGTGTGTGTTATATATATGTATGTGTATATGTCTGTATTGCTGTGCGGCTGCTAACTTTCAAAGCGAGTTAATTTATAGCACGTTGGGGACATTGTTGGTCAAACAAAAACAGAGACACACACACACGGGCGCACACACATATTCATACACACTTGTAGTGCTTTGCTCGCATTCTCATCATGTTTATTATATTATTATATTATGTTTGATTCGCTTTTCTTTCTTGCGCCACATTTTGTTGAGGTCGTCTCTAAGCTTAGCTCAGCTCAACAAGCGTTGCCACCCGATGCGAAGCACTGTCTTCATTGTTGTTATGTATGTTTGTGTGTGTGTGTGTGTTGCTGCATTTATTCCATTTTAATTGGACTGTTTATTGTTTGTAACGTTTTTGCTTGTATGCATTTGCTGTTTATTGGCTTTGACAGGGGGCAGGTGCAGTTGTTGTGGTAAAGTTTATTCACCTCACGCTCTCACGTGTCTTTGGCTTGTGCATTGGTGTGTCTATATGTGTGTGGCTTTGCTAGTTCTACAGCGTTGCCACTAAACATTTAGCAATTTGCATGTGCCCTCTCGCTCTTTCACTTTACTTGTAAGCCCAACTTACTCCGTTCCGCTACCTCTCCCCCCTTCCCTTTTGTTATCATTTAAATTTTCGCTGCGCTTTGTATACGAAAATTTGGTAAAACGAAAACGTGACTTGCTTTTAGAAGCAAACGCCAGTCCCCAATCGAAGCGAATGCTGTAAAAATACACTTGGATGAGATAGATGTACACATATGGTCAAATTAATAGGTGTGAAAATTTTCTTTTGTTTTAAATGGTGATGACGTCTATATTTTTTCATGTATCTTCAAAATTCTTTTTGTATTCAAAAATGGGCATATCTTAGAATAATGAAAGCAAAAAAAAGTTTAAAAAAAGCATTAATTTTTAACATTATTTTTGCATATTTCACAATAACCTCAAAATTTTGCTGGTCATATTAATAGGTGTATTTTAGTAAAACAAAAAAAAAATTAAGAAATTAAAGAGTTTTTAAGTAAGCAAAGGTAGTAATTTAGTTAAATATAATTTAATTTAAGCATACAAATTTTTATTTGCAACATTTTAATAAAATTAGATGGGTCATGGAGTTCACTGCAGTGCTGAAGAGGGAAATCTCGTTCTTCAGCTTCGTGAATAGGGTAAAACTTATTAATCCATTTTTTCACTAATGGGACGATCGGAGAACATCGTCACAAATGCCCTAAGACTAAAAAATGATAAAAAGAAGCCGGGTTTCCGGCGGAAAACTATTGCAACCGACGATTCCCGTATAGTCACCATAGCTAAAAACGACCCTTTTCAGTCGTCGAGGCCAATTGCCAGCGAAATGGGCAATGTGGTATCACCAAAAACTATTTGTCGACGACTATTAAGCTCGGATCTACCTGGGAGAGTTGTTCGCAGGGTTCCTCTACTGCGTCGACAAAATATTCAGATGAGGCAACATTTTGATGAAACTCACAAAGCCTGGGGTGGCTTACAGGGAGAGCGTAAATGGAGGAATATTCTCTGGAGTGATGAAACAAAAAGAAAATTTGTTTGGGAATGAGTCAAATAGAAATGCTCGAAGAGATAAAGGCAAAGAATCGGATCCTAGATATACAAAAAAGACGGTTTGGCACTGAGGAGGCGGCATAAAGGTTTGGGACTGCTTTTCATGGCATCATTTTGAATTCGGACCATCGACCATTTTCATTATGGACAGATTCCTGTAAAAGGAATTATTGAGTAGTGTTATGCTACCATATGCCCACGACAACATGCCTTTAAAATGGAAATTCTAAAAGGATAACAATCCTAAATAGGACTCCCTAGTAGTTAAGGATTGGTTTCATGAAAATAGAATTGACGTTTTTGAGTGGCCAAGTCAGTCTCCAGATCTCAATCCAATTGATAACCTTTGGGGACACCTGAAAAGGCAAATTTCCAAGACTACCTGTTTCAATAACACCCAATTAGTGGAAAATATTGAGGAGGAATGGAGCACCTTTCCTGCTGAAAGGTGTAGAAAGTTAATGTCCTCTATGCCCTTAAGGATCAGCAAAATCTTTGCGAGTAAAAGCGGACAGACAGGGTATTATCAACATTCATCTAAATATTTCATAAAAATTTCACAATATTTCCGAAATTTTAATTTTATTTTTTAAATCTGTTAAGCACACCTATTAATGTGACCAGCAAAATTTTGAGTATTTTGTGAAAAATGCAAAAATTATGTTAAAAATTAATATTTTTTAAAACTTTTTTTTTGCTTTTATTATTCTCAGATATGCCCATTTTTGAATACAAAAAGAATTTTGAAGATATATGAAAAAATATAGACGTCATTACCATTTAAAAAAAAAAAGTTGTTCACACCTATTAATTTGACCATATGTGTACATAGGTGTGTGTATGTGTGTGTGTGTTGTATATCTTCGTTCAAATCTGACTGTGGCCTGTGATTTAGTGTAGCTTTCCATTTGTTTTGCCACAAGCCAAAAAATATTCGAGACTCGAGGCAGTAACTTGATTTAACAAGGTCGTCGCCAAAATGATATAAAATCAGGATATCTTTATTATTTCCTTACGTTAAAAAAAGAAGAAGAAAATCTCGAGCGGAGATACAGCAAACAAACAGTTGAGGGTTCAATTCTTCCTTTTTTCTGATTTCCGCTTGTAAAGTGACAAAAAAAAAAGGAGAAATACATATATCAAATAAAGGTGGTTATCAACCCTTAGCAATGGGCGGGTTTAAGTGCAGTAGAGACTCCCTAAAGTGAACAGAACATATGACACAAGCTACAGAAAGAAAAATAAATAAATTTATTAAAAATCCGTCGACATGTTATTAATAAGCAACTAGATTTAAATCAAAAACATAAATGAAATTCAAATTTAATTCTCTTTATCTCTTATCTTTACAGTTAGGTCAAGATAAGTCACCACGACGACGCGACGCGCGAAAATGGCCAAAATGGAGGTCGACGATGTCGTCGACTTGAGCCTGAGTTCCGGCCGTGATCCGGCGCTGACAATAACGCCGGCCACGACGCCAACGTCGACGCCAACAACGATCAGCAATCGAGACTTGCGAGCGTTGACGGCGAACAATACCGGATTGACCATAACGCCAGCTCCGGGACCCACAGCAACAGCTGCCACAGGCAATGGCAACGATACCAGCAACGGCAGTAGCAACAATAATAGCAACAACAACAGTAGCAACAACAGCAGCAGCAACAACAACAACAGCAGCAGCGATGTCGCCACAGCGGGCAGTGGGAGTAGCAGCAGCGCCGCCCAGGATGAAAACAAAGTTCAACGCCGCGTCCTGCGGCCACGCACCGAACCCAAATCATATGCCGAGGCACCAGACATTGTGCTTCTGCCAGCGCGCACGAATGGCCGGCAGCAGAATGGCAACATTGATTCGGAGACGGACGATGAGGAGATGCCGCCGTATGTGCCCATCAAGGAGCTGACGCATGCGGAGCTGAAGGAGCGAGAGAAAAGTTTGCGCAAACTGAGGCAGGATCTGCGCAACGAGGAGACTAAGCTGATGCTGTTGAAGAAGCTGAAGCAGTCGCAGCAGGTCATGAAGGAGAATCTGGTGGTGACGCCCACCAGTGTGTCGCCCAACAATCCACTGGCTGCGATACCCAGTGCCCTGACAGCGAAGGGGTCACTCAGTGTTACGCCCACATCCGCGTTACCGATGCCGGCCCACAGCAAGGGGCGGAGTAGCTTGGGCGGTGGAGCAGCTGCAGTTAGCATAAGGTGAATTAGTAGTTGGACTATTTAATAAGTTATCGATAAATATCGATAGCGTGTGAATTTCAGTATGGATTACACGGAAATCAGTAACATTGTTGTAATATCAATAATATATATCTGATTACGTTATTAATAGATATCGATTGTCAAATATATTGTAGAATCGGAGATTTAAGAGAGAAATCTTTTACTTTTGCAAATAATCGATGGATTACAACTTACATTTTCATTTCCATTTCCACAGCGCCAGCAACAGCCGCAACATAAGCTCCTCAGCAGCGACGGCCGCTGCGGTGGCCGCAGCCGCAGCAGCTCTGTCCTCCGGCTCTCAGCGCGGCGGCAGCAGCAACCTGATTGGCAGCGGCAACAACCACTCGATACTCCCGCCACCTAGATCCTCGCTGGCAGCAGCAGCCGGAGCGACACTGGCAGCGGGCACCACCATAACGCCAGCCACAAATAGTTCGCATCGATCGAACGTATTGCCGCCGCGTACAAATCTGCCGAATCTCACGATTACGCCGTCGGTGACCATAACGCCAACGTCGGCGCCGCCATCCAGCCTGAAAGCACGCAATGTGAGTTATTGTAATGTCATCGTTGCCGTAAGCGCCGAGTTTTTCCACCCTAACTTTAAATCTGATTTATCAAATATATACATGTATTCCATATGCACCAAACACATACTAAGAACAAAAAACACTTTTCGATTGGAGTATTATAGAGTGTTGACAACAACACTTATCAAAATTGCTGCACAAAACTCACGCTTACCAACACTAAACACTCAAGCATACGAATTATCGAACCAAATCGATGAAGCGAACTAACTATCTATCTATTGACTTAACTTCCTTCACTCGGTTTCTATAATTCGTCTTGCAACACTAGAGAAAACACTTTAACTGTCATCTTGAGCTGCCTTGGAACGTGTAGCGTAGCCTGCTCGCTTGTACTACAATAGAGAAAAGCGCACAGAAAAGAAAAGAACATCTTTTAAAGAATATTTACTCATTATCATAATCATAAACAGTTCCGAGTAGGCTGCGCCGTATGGTCTCATTGGCAGCTAACTTTTCTTTTCCTAACCATTTTGCATAAACAAAATTGATTTTAAACAAAAGCCTTTATATTCCTTAAGTGCAAAGAAAGAAGCAGAAAGAAAGAAAGAAAGAGCAAAAGAAATACATATATAGAGTAAAACCATTTTCACCAATCAACATCAATTGTCTAATTCTCGTTCTATATTTCTACTACTAAAAAAAAAAAAAAAAAAAAAATTATTATATAAATAAAAAAAACAAAAAAAAAAAAATTGCCAAAACATGCAGCCTAATATTTCGGATAATTCGAAGGTACCTGGGACCATTAGCAATTCCGTATCTATAACACCGGCGCCCCCACTGCAATCGCAGCATCAGAATCAGCTAAACGATTTAAAGGTGAGTCGTAGAAATTTATTTACTCCAATATAAAAATAATATAATTTCGTTTTCTTTAGAATGATCGCAATGCACAGCGCGAGGAAGCTCAGACACCGGCTCAGCGTCAGGCAGCTGCTAAGATGGCGCTGCGCAAACAGCTCGAAAAGACTTTGCTACAGGTGAGCTGTGTGGCCTAATGCCGATAGGGCAGAACGAGGACCTGGACGAGTAGTTGAGCTAGCTAAGCTGTCGGTTGGAAACCCACTAGGATAGAGCTAGCAGCTGTTAAATAGCTCCTTTCGAGCAGTTTCTTTGTTGATAACTCCATAGATATAAAGTTCATACCACTATTTTGGGTCAGAAATAGAAGGTGCTGACTTAAGCTAGATGAAAACTAATTTGAAACATAGATTTGATAAGAGAAATAGTCCTAGTATTGCGCAAATAAGTTAGAATTTGTACTCCTAACCAAAATCGATAGCCTTATAATCTTTATGGACATATCACATAGATACGATATTAAGCTTAGGAAATACAGGTTCGAGATCAACTTTGAATAGCAAAATTCAGCTCAACCTCTCAAATAAGCTTCAATTAGTATTTTAAGCACAAAGCGATATATATCGATTGATTTTGTGAAGCAGGTTCGATGAATTCGAGTCGATTCAGTAGTATTACCTGTTAGAGAAACGAGTCTATTGTCAGTTCTTTGTTATTGAGAAATATCAAATTGATATAAGATATCGTTGAACTTGCTTTCAAAAACATTTGTATTTAACGTTAACTCATATTGGATATTTGCCTTGTCTAGATACCGCCACCAAAGCCCCCACCGCCAGAGATGCACTTCATTCCCAATCCAAGCAATACGGACTTTGTCTATCTGCTTGGACTAGAGACAGTTGTGGATTATTTGACCGTGAACAAGAAGGCGAACGCGGTGGCGGCGCCCTTCCGATGCGCCCAATGCAAAATAGACTTTACGCCCGTTTGGAAATGGGAGAAACAGAGTAAGCAAATCGAATTCTCCAAACGCTAATTATGATTAACAGGCTTCTTTTGCTCCACAGCCAACAAGGAGGCAAAGGTCATCTGTGAGCAGTGCGTGACATCGAATGTGAAGAAGGCACTGAAGGCGGAGCACACGAATCGACTGAAGCAGGCGTTTGTGAAGGCGCTGCAGCAGGAGCAGGAGATTGAGCAGCGCCTGGCCAGTAGCCAGAGCAGCCCATCGCCCGTTGAAGCGCATGCCTCCAGCAACAATGCCAACAGCGTCGCCTCCGCCCATCAGCAACAACAGCAGCAGCAGCATCAACAACAACAGCAGCAGCAGCAGCAACAGCAGCAGCATCAGCAGCAGCTCCATCAGCAGGCGCTGAGGGAACAGCGTGAACAGCTGCAAGCCTCGCATGCATCTGCAGCAGCCGCTTTAGTTAATTTGCCACCTTCGGTTACCGTTATACCTACTAAATGCCAGACACCTACGCCAGCACCGCGGCCCACACCGCCGCCGCCAAGCGCACAAAGTCAGCCTACGCCGCCACCGCCGCTGAATCAGTCGGGAAGTACTCCACGCTCCTCGCGTGCTGCAGCCACAGCAGCAGCGGCAGCCATTGCAGCCCAGCAGGCGGGCATACTTAGCCCCGGTCCAGCGGCAGCTGCAGCGGCGCATCATCACGAGGCGTCGACATCTTCAACAGGTCGCTCTTCGGCGCGTGCCGAACGCGAACATCACCAACACCATCATCAACAGCAACAGCAACAACAACAGCAGCAGCAACAGCAGCAGCAGCAACAACGCGAACAGCAGCAACAGGCGCAGAACTATGATAAATATTCAGCTGCCACGCTGGCAGCAGCGGCGCATCTCAGCGCTCTGGGCGGCATGGGCGGTCTGAATATCAACAATCTGGCAAGTTTGGGCAATCTCAATCAGTTGGGCAATCTGGCAGCACTTGGCGGCTTGGGCAACTTTGGCAATGCCTCGACGGCAGCCAACAACCCAGCTGCAGCTCTAGGAAATGCCTCGCCAGCAGCGGCCATGCAAGCCTTCCAGCAGCAGCTATTTAGAGGTGCGTCTAGTGACAGAGTTTACTGTACATTGATATGTTATTAATGTGATCTATTTTTTTTTCTTACAGCACTTGGTCAGGGCTTGGGCGGTAATCCGCAGCATATGATGCAATTTGCGCCACTTTTATACACCTACCAAATGGCCATGGCGCAGGCGGCACAAGTGGCAGGTGAGTTAGCAGCGAAAGATCTGTAGAAATAATGTAAAGTTAACAGGATAATGTTAGCGAAAGTGCATGTACACTGTACAGTGCTATTTGCAGTTAACCTAACAGCCCCAAGCTTTTTAACAGCAAAATGTATATGAATATTCTATTCAGTTACATTCTGTTAAGCTAGCAGTCAGAGCTTATATGATGCTGACTTACAGCAAAATGTCAACTAACATTGTAGAGTTAACTGTAAATTTTAGTTTATAAAAGGATTGGTTCTAATTTGGTTTTCTTTCTTTTCTCCCACATATAGCTTTCAACAACAATAACAAGAAGAGCAGCTCTGCTTCCAGTTCATCGAAGAACTCGAACAATGCAACCAGCTTGGCTGACATACAGCGGGCGGCGGAGCTACAGCGTCAGTATCTGCTGGAGATGATACCGCCTCAGCAGCCGAGTGGACCCAGCGGCAGTCGCCAGAACAATTGGAAGGCCTAAACAAAGAACGAGGCTTAATATGAAAAGCAACAGCAGCAACAACAACTAACTAACTTTATAATTTTTCTTGATTAGGTAATTTTATAATTTACGCAAGCAAGCATAATGTACACGTAAATACAATGATTATACTATTTGTAAACAATAATTATAACATAATTAATTATACATAATTATACATACAAAAAGAAAGAAAAAAAAAAAAAAAACATCTTCAACGTAATTGTTAGTAGTTTCCTTTTTTGTTAGTACATGTCGTGTTTCGCTCTCATTTTCCAAACAACAATTACGGCTACAATTACAAATAGCAATAGAAATCACAAAAAGAAAAAATAATTATTAAAAAAGAAAATTATATTAATGAAAGAACATTTTTAAGCTCTTATAGTAATTGGATTTATACATAATATATATGAATAACTCATTGATTGATAGTCTATAAGCAGATAGCCCCATTTTTGAAGGGGCCTAACGACGCCTCGCCCAATCTATACCCCTGAAACTCAGTTCTTTGGGCCTGTACAAGTTTAGTTTTCTATATATATATATATAATTATATGTATATATATATTTATGTATATGCAAATATTTTGTAATCAATTTTGAATATACGCATTTTAGTTTTTAGTTGTAAACAAATTTTTAGGGCTCTAATAAATTGCAGCAAGAATTGCACAATAATTTTAGTTTTTGCCAGTACATAAACTATTTCATAAAAATATACATACATGCATACATATACATACATTATTATACAATTTAATAATTTACTAGACTCAATTTATATGATCCCACTTCAAAGACGATAGTACTGTTATTTAGTTGATCTTAACTCGTTACAAACCCCGAATCACATATGCATCGAAAACATCAAATACCGTTGATACAATATTGTACATAAAATATCCAAATATATACATACATATATATACTATACAAAACCTAACATACCAAGAATACAGGTTATCCAAAGTTTTCAACCATTTTCATGGAAATGCCTTTCGAACAACTAAACAAAAGAAAAGAAAAACAAAAAAGATGGAAGAATAGAAAGCACGTAATATTGACTGAAATTTAGCATATTTTGTAGTATCCTAATGGACACGCAGCAGCTTGCATACATTAAGATCGAAATTAGTCACATTTTCGGCGAAATAGGCTTAATATATATACATGTATATGTATATGGAATGAGAACGGAAACGGAAACCGAAGCGGATGGAAATGGGAACAGGAATAGAAACAGAAGCAGGATGAAGGTTACATTTAGGCGAATCATTCGGAACACACAAACCAAAATTCATTTTTGGGCATGCGAAATCAAATTGTGATCAAATTATAAAACGTAAACAAGAAAAGTGAAAAATCCATAATTATTTTTAGCTAACTAAGTTTAAAACACGCATTGTAATTCGAATTCAAAATAATAACAGCCGATAACGATAAGCAAAAACAAGAAAAAACAAAACAAAAACAACCGCAACAGTAACAGCGTTAGTTTCAATGTGTATGTGTTTGAAATTCTATGCTAACTATAAAAAAAATATAAGATATGCATATAAACAGTTTTTAAACCAATCAACTTGTATTTCATTTCGCGCTCGATAACATTAACTGTGCGATAGTCATAATCATATTTATCGCAGACACCAATCGCACGCCACCACAATGTAATGCATAAATTCCATGCCATGCTTGTACACGCGCCCATCACTAATTGAGAGCCCAACAAAGTCGCTTAGCAACGTTGCCCATCGGCGGGTTAATTTAGCCAAACTAGTTAGCTTTCGGCCGCAATTATGATAAGCTTTCTGTTCATTGTTAATCGCGCGTTCAGCAGTGCCAGCAGTACAGTGATGGCACAAGCAGCTACTGGGCCACGCCCGCTCGTGTTGTGCGGCCCCTCGGGTTCGGGCAAAAGCACATTGCTAAAACGTTTATTTGCCGAATTTCCGGATAAGTTTGGCTTCAGTGTATCGCACACCACACGCCGGCCACGCGAAGGCGAGGAGCATGGCGTCCACTACTATTTCGTGGATCGGGACGTTATGGAGCAGGCCATCGCCAATGATGAGTTCATCGAAACGGCAGAATTCACTGGGAACATGTACGGCACCAGCAAGGAGGCCGTGCGTGAGATTCAGAACCAGGGCCGCGTTTGCATATTGGACATTGAACAGAAGGGCGTGGAGCAGATCAAGAAAACCGATCTCAATCCCATCCTGATTTTTAACAATCCACCGACTATCGAAGAGCTTGAGCGACGTTTGCGTAAACGCAACACCGAAACGGAGGAGACGCTGGCCAAGCGGCTCAATGCGGCACAGGTGGAAATCGAATACGGTCTGACACCAGGCAATTTCCACAAGATCATACACAATGTGGATATCGATGTCGCCTACGAAGAGTTCCGCGACTTTGTCGTCGAAGAGCTTAAGAAGCAGGAGGCGATGGGAGTGCGCTTCAATTAGTGTCAGCTCTTAATATAATATCTTCACTACAGGCATTTAAACTTACTCAATTAATCCGTATTTATTGTGCAGTTGTTATTGTTGTTAATCTTAAGCAGAAAATTTGTAAACAATAAAGCAAACAAGTCCAAGAGGCTTTTTGCAATTACAATTTAATTGACGAACTCGAATATAAACGCAATCGTAGCAAAAGGTCAAAATGTTATCAATTAAAGCAAGAATGAAAAATGTGTAGAGCCAGCACGCAAATTGTAAATATGCCATTGGGAATCATCTATTAGCCATTAGTCATTTGGTAGCGAAGCCTTTGCCTATTTATCATCCTTCCTCCTTCCTCCATCAGCTGAACAAAACACGCACTCCAAGACGCCAATCCTGCTCGGAACCTTTAGTGTTTTATGGTTTAATTTTGATACGGATTGCTTTTATAATCGTGATGTAGATGGAGGCGTGCTTGATAGCTCGTGTTACCCGTTTGCAGGCTATTGACGCGATGTACCACTCGAGCGGAGCCTTCGATCTTGGTGCGGCTGTCCGCACTACTCCACAGGCCGGCTATCGCCTCCAGTGCCAGCTCCGTTTCATCCTCCTTGTCGTCGTGCTCGGCGGATAGCGTCAGATCGATTTGACGGCGTTGACGAAGGCTAATCGACGGAGCCCCAGCCGCCAAGCCAATGCCCAAGATTAGCAGCAACAGCAAACAGATGTGAAGAGTTCGCATGTTGGGAATATACTGACTATGCTGGCTGGCTGTCTGATCGATTCATACAAATCGCTTAGCTTATCTCAAAGAGAGGCGAGATTGATATTGGCTCGACTAGTATTTACCCTAAGCTTGTTGTCTGACCTGAACTCTAAAGAGAGCAAGGGCCGAGCATGGCTAGACCGATTCAGTTCATCATTCTCTACAATAATATATTTGCTTTATAGAAACTATTATACCTCTTTCTACTAGTAACATTCCCCATTCACTCATTCTCAGCATGTGCATTTTACAGGGTATACAAAGCAATCTGAAGCTAGATTTCGACCTTAGCTTTTATTGCATACAATTCAAATAAATGTGTTAATTCACTAGACTTTGGGTTCAAGGATTTGTGCTGGGGGCCAGTCCCACTGCTTGGGTGGCGCTGTCTGCACCAGTTTCTCCCACGGCTTCCAGCCGAGCATTTTACGTGCAAGAATTAATTCGTTCTCGGCCTGGACGATCAGCTCCTCCACCTGGCCGCAGCCCACAGACTTCTCAAGTGCGCTAATATCCTTGTTCTATATAGTAAACAATTGGAATACAATAATCTTCATCAAGTTGTCAACTAACTGAGCTCACCTTTGCCACAGCATCCGCGCGCTGCTTGACTATCTGCTCGGTGTATTTTCGGTAGGCAGCATCCTGTGGCATTTTGCCCACAGCACGCAGTATCTTGCCGTACAGGGCGGACAGTGTGTGGTGCGGGTTGGTGGCCACGGCCAAGCCGGTTAATCCAGTGGACTGTAGTAAACAAGGATTCAATTATTATAGTATTAAATAGTCTTTATTATAAAATAAGCGCAGGCAATCGATGACATAACCATAACAAGTGCACCACTGGCATTTAAAGCAGTTGCAATAGGCAAGACATAAGCTTGAACTAATTAAATATTTACCGCTTTCAATACTTTCGCCATGTTTTTTACACAAACTAAGCTGTAATTTCTCAAAGTTCAGCTAAAACCAATGGCAAAATATTTAGACAAAAACTCAACAGCCAGGGCTACTACGAAAAATATTTACTATATCAAGCAGGGCTGTTATGCAGTTGAGATCTCATTATTGCTCAAACCAGTTATCGATAAAATGCTCGATTTTTGAGGCGCGTAACTTAAAGCTACCAAATGACAAAAATTAATTCAAATGTATTTTATGTTATGTTATGCATAAACTTACAGAGTAATTTGTTGCGATCCAAATCATCGATTGAAAGCTGGATAGCTATGGCGCTTAATTCAAAGTATTTAAGAGAAAATTAACTTTTTAGAATATTGTATTTGTTTTATTATCACAATAGCACTAATATATACAAATGAGAAATATGAATTTTAAAAATATTGCGAGTATTGGCCTAAACATACAATTTATAGAGGAAAAAATTAATTCTATACTATCACACTACGTTGTAGTTGTGGGCGTGGCTTCAGCCACAGCAAAAGCAGATATTAAAACGTTGATAACGGTCACAATAAATATGCCGATGACTGTATAATTATTAATTTTGTTCGCACGACAAATTTCACGTTCATCCTTAATATTGTATCTGCCATTCCATATAAGGCCAACGCCGACTGCAATCTGAAACGAACACAAAGCGTCAATAAATAACCGAAATACAAATTTGGCAATATGCATATATGTATGTACCTGAAATATAATGCTTAATGATATAAAAATTAAGCTGGGATAAAAGTACGGATGCTGTCGATTCGTTTCCAGAACATAACGCAGCTGATTCGCATTGGCCGAGAGCAGCGCCAGATCCATCATACCCTGAGCAAGCGTCTTCTTATGCTGATAGGCATTCACATCCGGTATGGGTGTGTCCACACCATTGATGGTTACAAAGCCGGGACCATCATAGCCTGGAAAAGTAAAGCTAGGACGGCGGCCACCATTCGGTTGGGGTAATCTGGGGCGGAAATTCTCGTCTCCATTGCCTAGCAGGCCATCATCCACGCCCGCATTAAAGCCGTTCGCAGAAGGACGTTCATCATCATCATCATCGATTTCAGGAACTGCAGTAAACAGATTTGGCATTTAGTATTACAAAGTTATGGGTTGATAGATATATAGAAGCATCTTACACAATTATTTGTTACGGGCGCAAAGTCGAAAATGTTTATTTTAAAGCACAGGTTGGTGAGAGAGCATTTAAATAATGAATGATTAAGTTATAGTTGAGTTAGCTTTAGGTCTGATTAAATGATGTAAAATACAAACCTGCTCGAGGTATGCGCCCTTTACGTCCATCCATATCGTCCAAGCCCTCATTGTGATTAACCTTTAAATAAAAATACATAAAAATAGTACAAATAATCTTAATTAAATCTCATACTTAAGATTTAATGTATATAAAACTTATTATTTTATGGCTATGTGCAATAAATGTGACCGTGATTTTTACGCTTTGTTTACAAATGCAAATATATTTATATTATTTACCAAAGCTTCCGTCATAAAGGCTGATAACTTATTTCTGTATGTCCCATATATGAATATGTATTTCCCATTTCAATCTCGGCGATTCATAATTTGGTCCAGAGAGTGACTAATCAGGGTATTTTTTCTCCACTACTCTCCAAGTCAATATATTTCCCCAAACAATGTGTGCACTTTAATTATCAGCTAGCTTTCGCTAGGCTTTATATACATATACACATCTATATGTATGTATATAGTTCCTACTTGCTATTCTAATATACATATGTACGTACATATATTTGATTGATGTTTCGGTTGCCAGGTCAAAAAAAAATAATGTAAACAATGTATACGCTGTTTCCCGCGGTTCGTTAGTGTTAACACCAATTTTGTTTTTGGTATGCAAATGTAAAATCCGGATAAAAACTTACTTGATTTTTAGCTGGTGTTTTCGGATTGGCTACTGAATCCATCTCAAGCGTTATCTGCTGTAGATTGCTCATTTTTACAATTGATGAGCGTCTTCAATTGAGATCGGCAAGAATTTTAATGATGAACGTTTTTCTTTGTTTGTTTTATCCGTTTATGCTGCTTCTTCGTGTTTCTGCGCGAATACAAATGATACAAATCTCTTCGAGCGAAAAGTTGCGAGCGCTTTACAACCGCCTCGTACGCTATTGGCTAAACAACTGTTCGGACAGAGACACAGACTTTCGGAAAATAGCCACATCTCAAAGCAAGGCGAATTCGCTGCATTACACGATTATTCACTCGCTAGCTCGCTCCACTCTCTTTCTCCTACTCTCTCTTGGAGCGGTACCTGTTTAATGTCAAGTTGTGTAGCGGCATTCATGATTAATTCACTCACTCCCTCGCACTCACTCTATCTCTCAGTTCATGTATTGGATTTTTAGAAACTGTAATTCTCTCCCGATTCTTGTGTGGTACTTGATTGCGGGAAAAAGCTCTCTCGCAGCCTAACATGCTAAATGCATGCCGGCGCACACCACACCAGGGGAAATTCTACTTTTATAATGGCAATCTATAATATATGAACGATTTCTGAGAACCAAAAAATGTATGTACATAAGTGCATTAATGCAAGTTATTTGCGTGCAGTTATAGATTTTAGTAAGAGATAGATAATTCAGGGAAATAATACAAATTTGGGGAAATGTCACGGCTAAAATAAATACAAATTGAGTCATTCATGGTGCGACCGACCGTAAGAGTCGTTGCCAAAAGAAATTAATGCCAAGTTCAACGTCACCGAATCAAAGAAAGACCGTCCAAAATATAAACATGATTTGTGGTATTTTTGGCTACGTCAAAAACCGGTCTGGAATTGTTATGATTTTACATACATATGTACATGTATGTACATATGTATGTATATTTATCTGTATGTTATTAAAGTATGCCGCTCGCTTTTCTGTACTTATATTTACGTGCAGAAAACTCGTCTATAAAGTGCTGATATGTGTATGTATGTAAAAACAGTTTATTTTATTTCCTGTTTAATTTTATTTACATAGATAAACATAACTAACCAGAGATTGTTAGTGTTAACATGCAGCCTTAACGGATGTTTCAGTTCAACTTATTCCTATGCAAACATCGATTACAAACTAATCACAACACTGCGTATTGATCATATTTTCGGTTAGAATGCCATCGCTAACGATTGATTTACTTGAAAAATGACGTGATCGCCGAAATAAAAGCATGTACTTCCCAGAAACACACATCATTCCCGGTTAAACCTTTGTAAGGAGCAGTTGTGGTGGACGCAATAATGGCAGAACAAGCTTCAAATAATAGGCGCACTATACGTGAGGTGCAGCAAACCTTTGCCGAATCCCTCGGCTATGCCAATGAAATTATTTGGGATCTGTAAGTAGTGCGCAATTTAGTTTCTAATTGTGTTAAAAACTCAATACGCTTATCACTAATATGGCATTTGCAATTCACAAAGCTTATCCGTGGACCAGGCAAATATTTTGAAGGTCAAAATCGAGAATTTAATACAGGATCCCATTGTGCCGGCCGGACTGAAAGGAGAGGAAAGAGAAAAAGCGGCAGCTAAGGTAGAAAAACAAAAAGCTGCCAATAAAAATGTGCGCGAGACTTTTTTCAATGCCATTTGGTCGCAGCGTAAGTGTTCGCTTCTCGATAATGATAGGGATAGAGTGCATCCTTGATATATCTGTTTATCATTGCAGGTAAATACAGCAATCGGCAGTCGCTCACGTCCATCTTCTATGTCATGGTTGCCACCGATGAAACGGACCACACGAAAGCAGCAAATGCTACAGAATGGTCCTGTCATCCTGTGGTTCGTGTACGACGTTGCATTTGTAAGTATAAAAGATGAGAAGTCTCCGAGATGCAGGCATGATCGATGAATCAACATCCACGTTGTGTGACCTAACCGAATGGCAATCTGATTCGGCTCATATATATGTACTTATTCGATTTGTGGCCTAATTTATAATTTTATGATTGCAGCAATCAGCGAAGATAGCACAAATAGCTCCGATTGCTGCATGGTCTTTGTGGACGATCAGGGTCGGGTGTATCAGAACTGGATGGCCTATGTGGAGAATAATGAGTTGCCCAAGGGTATCATGGTAGCGCCACGACGAGGTGTCTACAATCTGATCAATGATGTGGTTCAGTTGGAGACATGGCTAACGCCCGTTGCAACTACCAGGAGACAGGTGCTCAATGCCATGGATACGACGACGGCTGTCACTGGCCTGGCAGCAGCTAGTGTGCCATTATTGGGCTTACTAGCTGTGCCTATCGCTGGCCCAGTTGTGGCTGCAGCCGGGTTCGCGGCTCTAGTCTGTGGCGGTTATGGGCTGGGTCGGTCAGCCTCCCAGCTGGTTGATCGCGGCACCCATGAACAATCGATTAGCATAACCGATCGCACGGCCCGCAATCACTGGTTGGGTGTGGGAGGTGGTACTGTGGCATTGGGTGCAGCAGGCGCGACAACCTTGCTGACTGCTGCAACCAATATGGGCAAGGAAGTGGGAGCCGTAAGTATTTCAAATAGCATACCTAAACAGCTGAGTTATTAATTGCCTTGCTTCACAGATCACCCAGCTGACGGTCAACGGCATGAACATCTCCAGCATTATGATATCAGGAACGGGCCTGGCCAACGGCATAGTTGATCTGGTTTTGGTTAGACATTCATTTGATTTCGGTCATATTTGCTTTATATAATGTCTATAATTTTTTGCAGAAATACATGGATGGTGACGATATCTCTGCCATGGATGCTCTGCAGCTGTCTGCCTCGTTGGTTCTCTTCACGCACAGTGTCTACAACTTCAAGCTCGCGTCGACCATAATCAGTGAGACGACCAATAGTAGGATTGGCGCTTATCGCGAAACACTAAGTAATCGACAGAGGTACATATATTATCTAACTTCCTGTTTGGCAATCTGATCGCGAATTTGCGAAATAAAAATGTACAATTAATTTATAATCTAATAAGATATACGATCTACAATGTGGAAGGGGAATTTCCCCTTATTTAACAAATTGGAAATTGTATTAAATATCTCCATTGCAGGCGTATGTTTGACAAATTGTCAAAGGAGACGATTCGCACGCGCGGCGCTTCAAGAGGCAAGTTGGACATCATTCGCAATGTGAACGAGATGCCCTCACGCAAGGAGTTCAATGATCTCTACAAGATCAATAAGCAGTTGAACCAGAAAGGCATTCGACCCACCTTCGCTGCGGATGGCTCGGGATTGATGTTGAACAACGAGGTGAAGACCACTGGAGCCGAACTGCGAGCGAACTTGCAGCACAATAAGGGACCCGATGTGCTTGGCAAGGTGACGCAGTCAATTCCAGAGAGCCACAAAGTGAATGGAGTGCGATCTACGCCGGCAGCAGCTCTCAGAGGTGATGCGTGGCTAAGCGCACCAACAAATCCATCGCTCGCCAATCAATTGGACCGAACGCACAGCAATTATGTCGAAGGCATTGATATATTGAGACTCAGCAGTCTGGTGTGCAATGGCGTTAGGATCGCCCTTTCCAGCTATGGACCATCGATATTCGAGCATATTGTGAATACGGAGAGCTTCGAAACTGCTCTGCTCTCCTTGGCGGACGTTCTGTCAGAGGATGTAATGAAATTCATATTGAATATGACGGAAATATTCATGCAAGATATGTGGCAAGATCTATATAATGTACTGCATTTCTATCTGCCTAGCGAAACGGTGCTTTATCGCATTGGTAAACAAGTTTTGGACAATTACAGCGGTTATTCGATTACGGATCTGTATGAAAAAGTTTCCGATATATTGGCCGCTGTTCGCAAATACTTTTTGTCACTAAATCCGAATAGTAATGGATCGCGCAAGAAATGCGATGTCTGTCCGGGTTACTATAGCATATGCGATCTATAAACTGGGCACAAGGCGAAAGAAACCAAGGCACAAAGAGCTTAACACAAATTAAAGGAACACAAATTAAATTTTTAAATAAATATTCAAATATTCAATTTTGTATTTGCTTTTGTTAACTTGTAAAATGTAAAACTAATTGTATAAAATAAAAACTTAAGAAGACGAAAAAACGAAGCACACACAGTACATCAGCTAATAATGCCTATCTGCATGCTCTACTGGATGGATTGTTGTCAAAAATGTTGATCCGATCTCTGAACTAACAGATATATATTTATATCTATCTGTATGTATGCCTTGTATAGCTATAGGAACGTGTTTTCATGAAAGAGCTGAGCATTCATTCATACTTGTTTGTTTTATTATTTTGCACGAAACACAGACAAAGATCCAAAATATATATGTATATATATATATATATATAGGTATATATATATAAGTTTATAAGTATGTATATGCATGTTTTTGTTGTTGTAGTTGAGTTAATTTGTTTTGGGGTAAAACTTTGGATGTCTAATCCTTGTGATGCCCTATTTTATTTTGAGTGGGAAGTGTGTGTTGTCGGTGTAAGTGTGTCTGTGTGTAAGTGTGGAGAGAGCAGGTGTGTGTGTGTGTGTGTGTGTGTGTGTGTGTGTGTGCGTTGTGGCTTTCGTTTTAGCTAAGTTAAACACGCGACAATTGCTGGAGCAAATTGCACGGCCAGAATGCCTCGATGCGCTCCTTGAGCAACTGTATCGGATACAATATCCAGGTAAGTACGGTCTGTGCCAGCAGTCCCATTGGCTCCGGGTACTGGTGCGTGAGCAGGGCTAATAGAGCCGTGAATGAGCAGAGACCAGCCGTGAATAGGATAAAGAAGGGTAATTCCTTTTTCGGGTAGACGGAGACCTCATGGAAGGCCGGCAGCAGCTCACGATCGGCGCACTCGGTGCACGTCGGATATGGATAGAAGAGATGTCCGCGCTCCAATGGATGCGGCAGCATACGGAATGTGCCCTCCCAGGTGCAATGCAACAGATTCAATGCCCCCTCCACCTGTTTCCAGTGCTTCAAATGGAAGAACGCATACGCCAAGGCCTCCGAGTCACCACGCTTCAATATATGCTCCGGCGGCAGTATCAATGGCTTTGTCTCCAGCAAATATTTGGGCACATGCGGATTAAATTCAACCGCACGATGTATGGCTTCGACGGCGCTCATCTCAGCTGGACTCAGGCCACGCTTCGATGCAATATCAGGTGAGAATTTATCAGCAACGGCGCGTGCCTTAAGCAATGCGGCTGTATAACAAATTGTCGCTGATTTGGGCAGCGAAATATCATCGTACTTGGCCAGGATCGTTTGGCAATCGGCGTATGCCTGCATCTCGAGCAGCGTCTCAATCAAGTTCTCGTGTATGTTCAGCACACTCATGATCGAGGGTATCTCCTTTGTTAGATCGCGAAACATTTTGGCAGCCTCCTTCAGTTTGCCCAATTTCCGGGCGCACATGGCTAGGCGACGCTTTATATAGATCAACACATTAGTATCCCTGCGATGCACACCATCCGCTATGGAGCCCTGGTGCTGTGTCGCCTGCGACTTCCTATAATTAATTTCGGCTACTTTGAGTGCTGTCTTGAGTATCTTCTCCGCTTCCAATATGGTCATAGCTTCCTCCTCGGCTAAAAGTATGTAGGCCGGTGCACATTCCGCATTTATTTCAAGCGCATTATGTGCCGACTTGATGCGTTGCATGGGATTGCGTTCACGCCACGCCGTCTGCATTATTTCATATTCCTCTTTGCCAGCATCGCCCTCGCAAGTGAAGAACGTCTGATGATCCTGGGCACTCAGATTCATATCATAGTAGGTCAATGGCTCCTTGCTGGTGGCCCAAAAGAAGCGTTGGTATTCAGCGCCACGGAAGAGATTCAATGGATTGCGCCACACTTTACACTCAGGTGTGCCAGAGCTGTTGCCCGAATTGGAATTGGCTCCGGTCCCACCTGCCCCACCATTGGAGCCGCAACCACCATTGCTGCTGCTGCTGGAGCCACTGCTGCTGCTGCTGCTGCCATTATCCGATTGCGCATCGTTGCCATTAATCCAGGGGCTGATGTGATTGATCGATACTTGCTCTGAAAGACAACAAATTTTCGAATTTTTGCAAAAATTCAAACATTTAAAGAAGAAAAAAAGAAAATCTTACCTATGAACGAGGTGCCGTATTTGCGAAAATACCACCATTCGAAAATAAGTATTAGGCCTGATATAAGGCTAGAAGTGCCAGTTAGTGCCACATAAAACTTTGGCGTCAATGTGCTCAAGAACATTGAGGAGTCCCACATCCTTTCGTCCGTTTTGCCACCAAAATTTGGGACACAATTTTTGTATATTTTGCCGTTTAGCTCTTGGCTGTTGTTGTTGTTGCTATTGTTGCCGCCACGATCGAGCGGTTTGCAGTGTTTGTCGCTAATGCTTAAACAATTCCTACCCAGTTGATGTTGTCTATCTTTCTTTTCTTATTTAAACAGCGCGTGAAAATAAACAAATTTACCCCTCTTATCAATCAGCGTTTATCCTGGCTGCAGATGAGATTTTTTTCTATAAAGTATTCATCGGAGTGGTGTGGGGGGTAGCGACTAGAGCTGTCAAAATTATCGTTGTCAACTATCGATATGGGTATTTCACTGCACTGGTATTTCAACGTATGTTTAAAAGGGTGACCAAATTTTTCGATACATTTCTTATATATCGGATATATTTGTCAATGGTAAATTCATCACTATAAAATGGCCGCTGTTGCAGCAAGTGCATGAAAAACAGAGAATACAAAAAACTTGCTCGAGTGTATAGGAGTTTATAAACGTAACCGCATTAACAGATAAATAACAGCACTTGGGACATGTCCGAAGTCAATGACACAGATTTAGATGTCCAGCAGAGGCAAAATGTGGCAGCAGCATCAGAAACAAACAGCATAGTAAAGGAAGAAGAAGCAGAAGCAGAAAAAGCGGTCGCATCGGAATCCAAACATGATGAAAAGAATATTTTGAGCGACGATGGTGGGGCAAAAGCCGATAAGCTTGATGAGTTGAACTCATTGGAGCAGGAAATAGCCAAAATGCACAACATACAACATTGCACAGAATCAGGCCAAGATGAAGAAAAGAAAGCAGAATTGA
The DNA here is from genome assembly GCA_035045965.1 of Drosophila aldrichi. Lineage (NCBI taxonomy): Eukaryota > Metazoa > Arthropoda > Insecta > Diptera > Drosophilidae > Drosophila > Drosophila aldrichi. The sequence goes on from JAWNOM010000501.1 coordinate 12,929,321, forward strand.
ACGCTGAAGCGGGAAGCAAATCAGAAAATGGCAGCGGGAGCAACCAAGACGGACAACTTAAAGATGATCTAGGGAAGGCTAAACGTTGCACTCCTGTTACCAAAGCGCATGCCAACGAGGAGTCAGAGCCAGCAACGACATTGGAGGAAGTTGATTTGATTGCTTTGCTAAAGGGAACCGATCAGGAGCAGGAGCAAGAGCAAACAGATGAGCCACAAAAGGCTAGCATAGAGCTTGCGTTAGCTGAACTGGATAATGTCGGTGTCACTATCGAGGGCGAGGGACAATATGAGATCATGGAAATCGATGATGAAGACAATGCTAGTGGGCCTAGTCCTGAGATATTGTCAACTGCAAAATGCAGTGCAAGTGCCTTGAAATCCAACTCAAAATTTGCTGTGGGTAAGACTAAACTGTCTCCGGAGCAAGCCAGAGCTGTGGCACTTGAGCAAATGGCCGATCTGAAGGCCAGTAAAATGCGTCGCAAAGAGTTGGCGAACAACAAGCAAAAAGAGCAACAGCAGCAGAAGCCCCAAGATATAATTAGTTCGTTGAATGATGATTGGAACGAGTATGATAGTAGCAGCGAAACAGCATCCAACTCCAATACAATTACAACCGAAATGCCTGCCTCAAAGAAGTCACTCATAAAGAAGGCCAAATCAACAATAGAAGTGCCTCATATGCTGGGCAGTGTAAAGGTAATGCTGAAATCCGTTCAACCCAGAGGCTTGGAAAAGCCAAAACCACCTGCAGATCAGCCCATCAACAATGCAGAAACCACAGGTAAGAGTTATCTATATAAAAAGAAATAGAAAGTTAATCGAATATAAACTTTCTAGGTTTCAAACGAACGCGTATTATAAAACGTAAAATTATATGGGATCCGGATGTGCCTGAAACGCAGAAGTCCTTTGCGCAGTATGCAAGTCCAAAGCCCAATCCGAATGCAACAACAAATGTACAAACAACTATATCAACCGTAACAACTACAAGTACAACAGCAGCGAGTGCTAAAGCAAGCAATATGGAAGCCGTGTCAAAAAAGGCACGACCTTCAACACCGAAAGAGCCGCAAAAGGTGTCAGCTAAACGTTCCGTCACACCCGCCAAATTGGCCGAATTGAATGTCGCTTCGCCACCCAAACGTCGCTCACAAACACCAAATGTACCCAACGGGGCAGGCAACCAGGCCAAGAAGAAGAAAGTGAGCGAAATTGATCGACTGATGGGCGATGAGGGCGCCGCCAATATGATGCAAGCAGTAGAGCGTGAGCAGCGAGAGCTAAGCGGCGGCGAGTCGGCCAACAAACCGCTGATGCGCAAGCGATCGCTGACATTGACTGGCAGAGTAAGCTATAGAAATTGTACGAGTTTATCCAGTACTTTAAAACATACTTTTGCAGCTACAAAAAGCAGCAACTGCAACTGCAACTGCAGTTGAACCTACGAGCACGCCCACGCCCACTAAAAAGGAAACCCCACCTAAAGCCGGAAAACGAAAAGAGACGGGCAACAACTCAGCTGCCGTCGAAGCCGTCTTTACAAAGGCAGCAAAGCCACGTCCATCCGACTCCTGGGATTATGTGTACAAGCAGCGTGCCAGCGAGGAATCCATGATAATGCGCCGACGCTCCAATAGCTCGTACTCCAGCAATGCCTCTGCAAATCGCTCATCATTGGATAATAAGCCCGCCGCGGTGGCTAATTTATCAGACGATGCGTCCGATGCAGCAACAGTGGATCCGTCGTTTATATTCCTGAAGCCAGAGAATAAAGCGAACCAAAGAAGCGATGGCGCAGCCGCACCCCAAACGCTGGCTAATGATCTTAAAAAAGGAACATTGCAGGCAAAGGAGCTGAAGACGGCCAAAGTGGAGCTGGTGACGTTACACAAACTGGAGAAGGTTACTCAGCTGGTGATCAACACGCAGATGAGCAAAGCGGGCTTCACATACAAAGTGCAATTGTTGCAAAAGCTCAACGAGATTCTAAATAAATTGGCCAAAAGCAATGATTGCAATACAGTGCTGCTCAGCGTGCAGGGTCAGCAATTTTGTCAGGGAATCGATTGCCAGGAGCTGCTGGCTGCCACGCTTGAGAAGCGTAAAAATAATGCAACACAATTGGCATTGGTTTCAAAGTGAGTTGCAGATTATTCAGACTACATATTCTAACTACTCATATTCTAATATCTAATTTATCTTCCAATAGAACATATCTGCGCACTTTGGCTACATTCCCCAAGCCTTTGATCGCTGGCATTGTCGGCAACCTGAAGAATTTGGGTGTCATGCAATTGCCATTGTTCGACTATGTTTTGGCAGCCGAAGATTGTTGCTTTGAGACGAACTATGCAAAGTTAGGACAGCTGCCGGAGGGCTATGCATTCTGGCACAAACATCAAAAGGTCGCCACACAACTTGTAGGTCTAAATATATAATCGATATTTAATTTTCTTTGTTAATTGCATTTTTCTGTTTTCTTCCAGCAAACGCGTTTGTTTCTGCTGGGCGAGCGTTTGCACACGTCGGACGTGATTGAATCACCGAGCAGCTTTATAGATAAAACCTGCAAATCGCGAAGCGTAAACGAGGAGGCTCTGGCAGTGGCTAAACTCATTTCAAACACCACTGCAGAGGTGGGTTAAACCACCTGAATCATTGTGAATACATATTTTAATAACTTTCATCTACTCTTACAGCAATATCGATCACTCAAGAAGCTAAACCAAACGGCTAATACGGCGACTCTGCAACGCCTCGATGCTGAGTTTAAGATCATAACAGAGCAATGGTTATCGGCCAATTTTCAGGCCAACTACAAACGTTATGTTAATGATGTGGAATTTTAAGATTGTTGTTAAGCTCCTATCAGGCTACCTATCATAGGGTAGTATGTTCTTTTAGAAAAAATACAGAAAAAATCACACACACAAGTGAACAGTAAATAAAACCTGCGGAATTTCGTAGCTAGCTAAATTTAGATCCAACGTAACTCTCTATTCTGATTAGGTTATGAAATCTGTAAACTGCATCGTAATTGTAAATGAATCAGTAATTTTCTTGAGCTCAAATCGATTTGGGGCCTCATTTGATTTATAAGAATTTTTATATTATAATTACTTTTTAGTCTTTTGACTTGTAATTTTTTTGATTATTGAGTAAATTTTTCAATTTATTTTGACAATCGAATCTAAAGTGAATATTTTTTTTCTCATATATATGTTGCTCTTCATGTACATATTTTATTTTTAAGATATTATCGTGTATTTTGATTTGCATCTATACAGTCTCATAAACACTCCGATATAGATGTATACGTATATGTATTTTGATATATCATTGCATTTATATGCGCTTGGATGTATCTATATGCGAGAGTCGTTTGAACAACGTACAATCTAAATGTAAATATCTTACTTAGATATAAAAATTTGTATTTTTCGTTAGGTTACTACCTTTTCCATATATATGCTATACGGCGCAGCAAAACTTTAACTTCTATTCCAACTTTTCTAATAATTCTGCAAATCTGAGTTATTGCCTGCCTAATATTTTCATTTATCCCAATTTAAAAATTGCTATTGCCATCGAGTGCTTTATTTGAGACTAGAAAAGTTTCACTATTTTATATAATTATTATTATGGTATAGTACAATTATTAATTGTTAATTATAATCGTTATGTTGTCAATGCAACTAGCAATTTAACTACTAAGTACTGAATCTCTTGTGGCTAATGTAGTGAATTTTAAATGCACATCTCCTCCAGCTGCTGCTGCTGCTGCTGCTCCTCCCTCCGTTTGACCACCACCTAGTTTAGTTTTTCCTGCTCGAAATAGGCAGGCAGCTCGGATTGGATGCGTAGCAATCGCACATAGCTGGTCAGTTTATAGTCAGTGTACGGATATTCGTCGGGCTTCACAAACGTGGACATGTAGGAGACCAACTCCTGTGAGCCATCCGTATCGAGATCTGCGATCAACATGGAGTTCTCTTGATTGAGGAAGTCTGGTTGACAGATCAATTCGTTCCGATCGCTGCGACAGAACTGGATGATGTTACTCTGCGAGGTGTTTTCGATGCGCGTATCGGCGCCAATGAATAATACCAATATAACTGTTTCCGTTATCATCTGCATTTTATAGTTCTTCATCAGGCCGGCAACGGATTTGCTCTGATTTCGAAACGTTTCACGTTTTTGTATCGGATGAAACATATCGAATTCCTCATGCTCGGCGGGAAATTGATGAATGAGTGTATCCCTTTTAAGCCGTTGCTGCTGCTGCTGTTGCTGCTTCTTTTGTTGTTGCTGCTGCTGTTGTTGTTGTTGCTGTTGGTTCTTTGAGTATATCTTATCCTTGTTCTTATCCTTTTCCTTTATGCTATTCAGATTTTTGGAACTACTGTTGCTGCTGCTACTGCTGCTACTGCTGCTGTTGGTGTAGTTGTTCATCTTGTCCACGCTGTTGCTGTTGCTCGCCGGCGGTGGTTTTGCCTTGGCTACGCTAATCCACCTCCAGAACTTGATGACAAATCCGGACATCTTTGATTTGCTGTTCTTGAAGTGCCACTGTGCTGGCGCCATGCCGTACGTTGCGTTCTCCGTCAGATTGTGCAGCATATGTCGACGACCATCGCGCATTTCGCTCAGCTGCAATGTGACATTGCAGTCGGGGCATTTGCCACGATTCTCGAGGATCAGCTCCCTGCCACTGAGTAGATATACATTGCGCTGTGTATCCATTTGCTTGCGATGCTGGGCAATCTTGGAGGCGGGCATCAGACGTCGGCCCATCAGCGATTTGTTAGTGATGAGCGCATACAGCTCGGCGAGACTCTTGAATCGCTGCTGGGGCTGCTGATCTGTGCTGGAGGTGCAGCTGTAGCTGATGTTGTTGTTGACGTTCAGCTGCAGACGGCTGAGCTTCTGGCAGTCGTGTATGCGAAAGCCCTCGCCGATGGGTCGACCCCGACGACCTGACAGCAGGCGCAGCACGTTGCGTGCCTCGAGTTGTTGCTGCGTTTGCTTTGGCTGTTGCTGCTGGACAAGCGTCTTGGTGCGCTGCTCCAGCGAGAGACTGGATATCAGCAATATATCCAACACGCCATCGCCATCAATATCGGGCAGTATGAGTGGAAAGTCGTACGCATTTAGCTTCTGTGCAGCATGATCCTTGAAGCGCCAGTGCCATTCGCCGCTACCCGAATTAATAGCACCCACTTCGCCGTATTCTTCGATGACCAAGCAATCTGGCTTGCCATTGAGATCCACGTCGAGTAAGGTGCAGTCGATGGCCACGGGCTCATCCACTGTCTCATCGTACCATGCTACATCGCCGGAGCTGCCAATCAGTGAGATTATGCCATTGCGCTTATTGTTGGGACGAGAATCCGGAAAGAAAACATCACCACGATATAGAAATATCAAATTATTCTCCCAGGCACGTAAACCAGCGACGACATTAACTCCTCCTCTCAGCTCGATTTTGGTGTAGTTCTTAACCCAATTCCGAGTCTTTTGGCGATCCACTGGCGCTGGACAAGCTCCAGTGCCATCTGCAGGGCCACAGGGAACGATCCAAACGAAGCCAACTACAGCGAACAGGCAGAGCAATAGCGACGCTATGAAGCAGCAACGTCTCTTCGTGGACATGGGCGACCGCTTCAATTCTGATTGATCCGATTGATGACCCAATATGGCGACATTATCCGCATTCGTTTCGTATTCGGCACCAAAATTGGAGAACTCAACGCCCACATTGCTGGCGACATTGCTGCCCAAATCACTGAGCATAACTGAGCGAAATGTGTTTTGCATATTGGTGGTGTAGCTGCTGCTGTTGCTGTTGTTAAATTGTAGCTGTTGCTGCTGTCTTTGTAGATGCTGCTGCTGTTGCTTCGACTGTGTGTGTGGCGACTTTAAAGCTAATGTGTTGGGTGGTATGCGAATGCGATTGCGTTGATGTTGCTGTTGTTGCAATTGTAATTGTTGCTGCTGTTGCAGTTGCGATTGCTGCTGCTGTTTCAGTTGCAATTGTTGCTGGTGTAGCTGGAGTCGATGCTTATTAGCGTTATGTATTTCGATTTCTTCATCGGATTCAGAATCGGTCATTGCCTGACTTAGCGGCGTGTAGATACCTTGATGATTGGGCAGTGAATCCGTGTGCAGCATTTTAGCTAAATGCGAGAAAAATCAATAAACCAATATACTAGGTAAACGGCGTATTCGAAATATACTCCGACTGTTTGACATCTACAGCAACTAACCTTTGTTTGACGGCACAAGCAATTGCTGTTCACTTGCATCATCCACATAGCTAGTATTTTTAGCTTGTATAAATATTTTTAATACAAATTAGAACGTTCAAGTTAGCGCGTTTCGTTGGCAATCAAATAAGAGTGTTGTAAGCTCTTAATTTGCAACTGTAATCGATTACTACAAACGATATAAAGTAGTTTAGTATTTTTAAAGCTTAAACTTGTATCGCTTAAATCTGTCAAGCAAACGTGAATACTAATTATTTTGCCTTTAAATCAAAATATTACTCAAAGTCATATTTTATAATTAATTTATATTTATTTAATTTAGTTTATTTACTTAGCTGCAATATTTAAATACATTTGCGTTGAAAGATTTGTAAATTTAAGCTGTGTCTGCGTTATCGATAGCACTGGCTGACATACGTGTTTCGGTATTTTTGTATAATCATCTGTTCACACTTTCCGCCCATCACTATATCATAAAAAAAATCAACAACAACAACTGCAGTGGTTTACGTGCGTGAAAATTAGTTAAGTTTATAAGACGAAACGATAAAACAGTATTTTACTCACACGAAAACGCACAGATATTGTTATAAATGGTGCAACAAACGGCCAGGCAAACCTCAAACGGCAGCAACGAAACGCAGCGCTGTTAAACAACGTGAATTGCAAAAGTGAAAACAGTGCCAAAAGCAAAACGTAAAAGCAAAAAGCAAAAGCAAAAAGAAAAGGCTACACATTCACACATACGTACATAAACACATATGCATATGTACATATACTCAAGTGGTGCTCGCGTTGCACTCGACGCCTCTGTTCAATAAGTTATTTACTTGATATTTTTGTTGTAGTGTGTTGCAATTTCAACAGCTGCGGCAACAGCAGCTAAAAACCACAGCCAAACATACACCTACACACAGTCGCACACACCCTTCCATTCACACATACATTCGACGCAGGCAGATATAGCTCTGTGCATATTGCGTATTGCAGAGTAGGAGAAGATAAACCGCAACAACGATTCAGCTTCAACGCTTTACCTTCAGTTCCCAAAACACAAGCACACGCACACACAGTCAACACATGTCTTACATGATGGCCAAAACTCTGGAGGAGCAAAGCCTGCGCGAATGCGAACATTATATACAATCGCATGGCATTCAGCGCGTCCTCAAAGACTGCATCGTCCAGCTCTGCGTCTGCCGACCGGACAATCCTGTCCAATTCCTGCGTAACTATTTTCAGAAACTGGAACGGGTAAGATTTGCCTATATATTACAAAATATGGTTTATAATTTGTAATTCTAATTTTAGAACTTTGTCGAGCTTACCCTTGTTGTACTATATTCTTATGTCCATTTGTTAGGATTTATTGGCGCTGTATTTTAAGATTGGTTGGATGTAGAATGTTTCTCTCTGTTCTCTCTGTTTCTGCTTACCTCTTTACCATGCTCCAAAGACTCGACTATCATGAACATTTCACCAATTTTACAATAGAAGAGTAGGCTTTGAAAAGGACAGAATTTCTCAAGCTATACAAATGTAATACAAATTGAAGCCAGTTAAACTACAGCTATTATACAGTAAACAACGTAGAGAAATATATCTAAAAATTTAACGTACATTTTTGAGTATCGGGTGTTGGAAATTAATAATTGGTTCGATTACGTTTTTTGATTGACAATGGATGATGTACCCGTATTGCTGACATCTAGCTCCTATTACAATTTCTTGCGAGAATATTGGCTGGGCTGTGATGACCGTAGCATTTCACCACAGAAAATGGTCTGCGATGCAGCTGTCACTTGGAGAAATCTACATCAACCCGAGCGTTTAATGTTCAAAGAGGTGAGGAGCGAGCAAGCGATCAGCAATCAATCCTTCACATAAATAATGAAAAATTACTCTATATTCCTTTTCATAGTCTAATTATATAGGCGCACGTCTAGCCGTTGATCTCCTATTGCCAATGTCTGCCGAATATAAAAAGATTAGTAGGAAAGCAAAGGCAAAAATGAAGGAAAGAAAGCCTCAGCCAAGTACCGTGAGGAAATTTAAGTCGACGCATAAATCGAAGCTGCAAAGTGTGCGAGTCAAATCGAAGAAATCAAAACTAAACAAATTCTGCTCTACTTAGACAAGGGGTATACTTAGCTAAGCTAATTGTCATTTTACTGCCTCTTTCTCAACTCTCATTGCTTTATAGATATTTTATTCATTTACCACCAAACAATAAAATTTTTCCCTTTTATATTTAACGTAAATACGAAGAGTCGATTCAAAAATTTATACGGAATAGTGTCAGCATAGATAAAAAAGAACTATTCAAATTTAACTTTTTTCTGAGGCAGAAACTGTTTACTTGAACGAGTATCATGCAGTCGGAAACGCGTGGCTAACTTATTAGTTTTCATATTAACCCCCCATCAACTATAACTGAACTACTTCCGTCTCTTATCTACATTTCAATAATTATTGCACCGTAACTTTGTTCATCTCTGAAATTCGCTATTGTTAATCAATAAATCGCTTGTTGGTCTAATTTGGGGTCAGCAGCGAACACAGCATGGACTAATTTAGAAAAAAAATAAATAAATAACGGGAGTAGCATGTGAGATGCTTCAATGGTTAATCATAGCTCTCGCCTACGCTCTCTTCGCTCTCGCTCGCTTCAATACATAAATGAACACTGTCTATGGCTGTATGTGTGTGCGTAGGCTGCGGCTTGCATTATTGCATTGGGCGTTGGAGAAGCTTAAAAGCTTCCAAATGGTTCCTGAAAATGGCTGCCTGGCAGCAAAGTTCTGACTCGGGTGCAGTTTTTGTTCGTACTGTCACAATGCAATGATAGCGGCACCTGTGGCCTACGCGCTCTCCCTCTCTCTTTTATACTTTGCTTGCTGCTACATCCACCCCTTTCACTCTCTACGAATGCCAGCCAGCCTGTCTACCTACCTGCCTGCTGCCAGCCTGCCTGCTGCCAGCCTGCCTGCTGCTTGCTTGTTGCCTGTTGAATGCCCGCGCCGGACTTCAGTTTGATAAACAACTTGGCGCCGTGCAGAAGCGCCCGTTTTGTGTGCGATTTCAACCAACCTCGGCTATTGTCTATAACGGTAAACCGTTATTTTGTGAATTCGTGTCTGTTGTGTCGTATCGCCCGCCATGGGCAATCAGCTGAGCATAAACGGATTTCAGGATGCGGTTATTGATCGTTTCAAATCAGTGGCCCTCACCACAGATGAGAATGGCACAATGCGCATTCGTTCCTTCTCGGAGGTGGGCGTCAGATATGCTGCTGCCCAGCAGCATGGCAGTGGGAGCTTTAGTGGGCGCGGTGGTCGCATTTTGCGGGAGAGCAGCATTGACGGAGGCGTTGCTGTCTTCGATGCCATGCTACGCGATGACCATGAGCATCGCTTGAGTCTGGATGCAATGCATCGCGTGCGCCATGTACGCACCTCCTGCACCACCATACCAGAGGAGGATATTGTGAGTCTAACTTCTACATACGATCGTAATTGCGAGCTATCTTACAACAGCTCCACCCACACCTTTTAATAACCCACGCACTGCACTTGGTGCAGCTTATTGTTGTTGTTTCTTATGGTTGAAAAGCTTTTAAGCAGAGCAAGCTGCTTGCTGTAATCCTTTCTCTCTCTCTCTCTCTCTCTCTAGATTGTTGAGCAAAAGCTATGATTTGTTTGCTGCGGCTGTGAATGGGCGACGCGTCGGGAAATAATAAACGTAATGACAAATAGTAGAGTCAAATGTCGAAGTTGAAATACCCTTGCAGCTATAGAAAATATAATTATGTGCTATTTTAATACCATCTTATAACCAAACAATCCAAATTGAATTAAATTTAATTGGATGTCTAACTAATTTATAATAGTAAATAGTTTACTACCATTAGTTTGGCTTAGAAATACAGGAATACCTATTTAAGCATGTCTCCAATTTGCTCACAAATTTATATTGCTCGCCCACGTTCACGCATACAAGGCGCTACATTTACTCTTTTGCCTGTCAGAAATATAAAATAAACTCACTAACACTTGCATACACACATAGCATAATATATTCAAGTAGCTCAACTGGCAACTCCTGTCTCCTAATGTTTACATTGCGTTCTCACTCACTCTCACTCTCCAAGCGCTGTGAGAGCGACTGAGCATTACACAAACACTCACACACATACACGGGCACGAACATTAGCTCTCACTCACCCACACACATTCGAGTCGATGTGAGAGAACAGCTTTTTGCAAGTTTATGGCAATTTTGCATTTGAGAAAAAAAAAATCAACTCTCGGCACGCAGCGCTAAACGGAATCAAAATGCGAAGTCGCTGCCGAAGCTTTTGCCAGGCGCCCTTTTTGCTCGCTGTTGCTGGTGCTTGTTGTTGTTCAGGCTGATGCTGCTGCTACTGCTGCTTCTGTCGGCGCCACAGCTGCGTCACAGGTTTGTTGTTGTGTTCGTGTGTCGGTGTGCGAAAAGTTTTCGTTTTATTCTTTTTTTTTTGGCCACTTTCCTTGGGCTGTGCGTGTTGGTGAAGGTCATCATGTCGTCGTCGCTGCTGTTTACTGTTAGTCAGTTTGCAATCGTCGTGGCTGTCGCTGCTGTTAACTGTTAACTGTGCTGCGTGCTGAGTGTTTAGTGCGTGCGTTGTCTTAGCCAAACGCCATCTGCCGCCATCTTCTATGCTGTTGCTATAGTTAGACTTCGCATATTGTTCGCTCATTGCTTGTGCTGCTGCCGTTCGCTACAGTCGCGTTGCGTGTACCGTTGATTGATTGTTGTTTATGGCATGCCTCACACAATTGTCAACGATTCCAACACATCAAATTGAACAGTGAATGGCACAAAACTAACGACCGCAACAGTACCAGTTACAGTTTCAGTTACAGCCAACAACAACAACTAGAACTAGAACAACTTAGCCGACAGCTGTCATCGCCTTGTTTATATTCGCCGGTCCGTGATTAGTGCGGCCAATAAACAGTTAAGGCCAACTCTCCGAATTCGGTTGTTGTTGCCGCTATAGCTGTTGACCGCTATATTGACACAAGATAAAAGAAAGAGACGGCGACAGAGAGTGAGAGACAGAAGGCAACAACAAGAAGAAGCTCAACCCCTAAACCTCACAAAATGGTGGGTACAGTTAGCGTCCTAAGTGTGGCAAAATGTTAAATTTTATAAAATTATTTACCGTTAATGCGATTTTTAATGTGGTATCCTTACGGTAGAAATTGAATTTATTTTGTACTTCTATTTTGAGCGAGCTTTATTTTGGTTTCCTTGGAGATTTTCTTCATTCTTTCGATTGTCTTGCTAAAATGTGTTAATTTTATGCGAATTGCTCTCCATCATTCAGTCTCCTTTCACCCTCTCCCCCCGTTTTTCTCTATTTGCTTTTCCTTGGCTGCTTTCCATGCATAACAAAATGTTTTTACTTAAATATTGCTTACCCAGTGAGTTCCGGCCATGTATTTGTTTTTTCTTTCGATTTAGCGTGGATTAAGATTGTTGCAAAAGTTTTATGTAAATAGTGGATGGATATGCAAGGAGAAGGACTAAAGGTTATGGTGCAATCTGAATAAGTATCACTGTAAGCGTGTAAGCAGCGGATGCGACGACCTTTTATTTGGCCATCCATTAAGCGGCTTATAAGCGCCGTTAACAACCAAAACCAAAGCAGCCAAATGGACGGAAATTCATGAATTATTTAGGCAATAAAATTAGGCAGCACGCGTTGTAGTCCATGCGAAGCAACAGCTGAGAGACAGGCCCAGGCACTGGCATAGGATACTAAAAAAAGCGAAGCATCGTTGAGATGGCATAAAAGACAAAGTTTGCTTGGCGGTATTATGCGGCGTATACGTAATGCGGCATATGCCTATTCTGCGTTCCCTACAGTGCTGTCGGCTCACAGCATAGCTAATCTAGCATGCTAATTCGACTCGAAGGAAAGCTAAAGAGGGAAAACTTTCTTTAAAAGTATCGGAACTAGTTCGATAGAACGGCTCATTTAAATTACCATACCTTATTGAGTGATTAGCGAACGATACAGTCATTTTCAAAGAATATTTCTTGCAACGTTATACGGGCATGAATAACTTATCATGTGTATATGGTATTTAGTATACATTAGAGTTTATGGTTAAGCTCATGGAAGAAATTGCAATATGAGCCAGCAGACACAATAAACTAGTCTGGAACTAACTCCGCAGTGAAGAATTTGTAATTAAAAAGTTTAATTCGAATTCTATACTATATTAAAGTAGGTATACCGATGACGTCAGTTGAGCTGCTGCTGCTTCTGCTGCTGACAACTGTGACGATTACGCAGGACATTGACTGACCAAACAGTTATCAGGCGGCAGGCAAGCAGCCAGCATTGATATGGATACGTCTGTCTGTCTGTCTTTCTCTGCTGTGGCCCAAATTTGTGGCTACAACAAAAGCTTTTGTTTAGCAGGCGTAAAAAGGAGCCAGGCAGGTGCCGAGAGGGGGAGGGGGGACAGTTCAAATAAAAAGAGGAGCAGGAGAACTAGAGGGAGGCGGAGGTGTCAGGCAGCTGGTAACAAAAAGTTCACTGAATTGGAAATTTCGCTTAACAAAGCAAGAGCTGTTCGGTAAACGAGGCAAACAGCAGCAACTGCAGCATGCGGGCAGCTTACTAAATTTATACACTGAGAAAAATCAGAGAGCTGTATTTAATCAATAAGTTTAAAGGCGAGAGAGAAAGAAAGCTAAAATTTTAATAAAACAATAAAAATTATTTGCTTAAATGTGTATACACTGAAAGAAACCAAAGAAAATTTACTAAAGCTGAAGTGCAATTAATATTAGTAGAAAATTCGCTCATAATTGATAAAATATGAACTTCAATTATTTACAATTTGAGAAACTTTGTTTTCAGTGTACCAGCACAAAGTTAAAGAGCTGGCAGAGGCAGGCAGTGTGCAAAATTTTAATTAATTCGATTATAAAACGCATTCACATACACACGCATGCCGACACACTCAAACACATACACACACACACACACACAGACAGATTCTGTCTCACACAGGATACAGGCAGACAAAAAGCTTTACCGTACTTTTGAGCCAATTCTGTGTGCCTCAGCCTTCACACAGCACTGAAAAGGTAGCTGGCAAAAGTTTTTTTCTTCGTGGTTTTGTGACCCACATTAAGCCCAATCTGGTGGAGCCAGGCAAATATTATTTAATTTTGGCTTTAAAAAAGTTTTAGTTGAGTAAAAAAAAAAAAAAAGTGGCGGCTCGATGACCATTTACCCCAAACCAAACACAACTTGATTTTTGATTTCTAATTAATTACAGCAAATTGGTATTTGCTTTTGCTAATTATAGAAGTTGTACAATTTTCGTTTAAAAGAAAGAAATTCTACTTCAAGGTGGTTAGGTTTTGGCATAGAGAGCAGCCAAAGTAAATCCTAGAATCCAGATATCAATCTGTGATCTTTCTCTCAGTTTCTTTCTATCTTTCTCTGTCTATCTGTATTTGTCTATCACTCTCTTTCTCTCTCTCTCTCACTCTCTCTTTCTGTATATATTTTCCTCTTCCCCAGTCTCTCTTTCTTAGTCTTCCACTCAATTAGAACTACATATCTATTCCATATCTCAATATTAATTATGTTTTTCGCTTTCTTCAACTTTTCTATTCTGTGACATATTTTACCTCCTCGCTCTCTCTCTCTCTCTCTCTCTCTCTCTCTCTTGTATGTTCTCCTTCCATCTTTCTCTCTCTCTGTATTTCTCTCTGTCTCTCTTCTACTCTTGGCTTCTCCAATGACGCACTTGGACATGACCTGTCCCATACTTGAGCCTATCACCTGACGTTCGGCCTACGGCAAGGTCTCTCGGTCTTAGATGGCGACGGACTATAACTGGGCAACCAGAGAATAAGAATACTTAGGCACACATTCGTTTTCCACTTTTATTCTTATCTTCCACGCCCACCACTGCCTGGCCCATCTCGAACTGTTGGTTGGTGTTGGTGGCTTGCTAAATGTTTTGCTTCGCATCGCATGTTGGTGGCACTTTTTCTTTCGTTCTGTTTTGTTCGCATTCGAGCTCGAGAAATATTTATTTTACATTGCTCATACGTCACGTGGTGCACGAACAAATCATAAAGTAAAAAAAAAAATAAAAATGCGCAATTATCATAAATCATAATTATATAATGTACACAGGTGTATATACATATATATGTACATATAATATATTATATTTTCATATTCATATGTTAGGCAAACAATTTTTTATGGCCATGTGAAATTATAAATTCCGCACAGGCCCAATATTTTGATTGTGGTTCGAGTTTGGATTTGAGTTTGTAATTATTATTGTATTGTTATTTTGTTTTATTGTTGTTCTTGTTGTTGTTGTCAGTGTTGTTTCCTTCATTTATATTTAATGTGGGCTTAGCTTAGGCAAATACTCATAAATCGCCCACGATTCTCAATCGCTTAGGCCTTGTCTTTTTCTGCCCCGATGTTGCTCTCTCTCTCTCTCTCCCTCTCTCTCTCGTTTGCTCTATCTCAAATTGATTTGTGTTACCTTTTTCCATTTGCATTAGCGGCAAGTGTATGGCTGTGTATTGAACTTGACTGACTTTTAGATACCCTGTAGATAGTGCTGCGTCTGGCTGGACTGTGCTGCTGGAATTATATGTAACCGATTTATTTCTGTTTATATTTTATTATAAATTAATTATTTATTACGAGCTAAAGTAGTCATATGTATGACCATTTTCTTCTGTTGCCTGTCTGCGTAGTATACCCATTTTGTGGGCTTCTCTCCATGCGTACAGGGTGTTAAAACAACTGACGAGTGGCCAAAGCCGCAAGACCCCAATGGGCGCCACACGCTGCCCCGCTCCGCTCCGGCCATCTGTCGCTCTCTCATACGAAGCTCCTCAACAAACAATTTCTTGGCTACACTTGGTGGCCATCATTTGTTGTTGTTGTTGTTGTTGTTGTTGCTGTTGGTTTATTAATGCTTCGGTCATTTTTAGTTGTTGAGCATGTGTTATTTTTGTTTTTAGATTTTTGCGGGGCGAAACAGAAAAATTGTTTATTGTTGTTGTCGTTGCCGCTACACTGCGCGAAATTCATTGATTGAATACATTGATCGGTAATTTTTAATTGCCTTGATTTGCTGCTCTTAAATTGTTGTTCGTTGTAGGCTAAAGAGTTGACATTGGATTTATTTATTTATTTTTTTCTATTTAGCTTTCGTACTGCTTGTTTTGAGCAGTGTATATAGGCGCTCGCACACGAATCAACTAATCTTTTATTGCACACTGTTTTGATGAGTTAAGAGAGGGGATATTAGTGTGAATGCTAGTTTCCGAATACATTTGTAAATAAACTATATAAACTATACGCAAATTAAGGATTTTTGAGAAGTCATGGTTACAGTTTTAGATCTGGAAAACAATCAGTTTAACTCTATAGTATGAGAATGAGGTTAAGCTTTCATTCCAATTCAATTATATTATACAGTTTGAAAGCCATTGCAAAGGAGTATACTAAAACCGTAGATCTTCCTTTTATTCAGATGAAATTTAGACTTAAGTTCACTTACGCTTGAAACCCTGATTGATATAACAGTTGTAGTTTGACAGCCACTGTGAAGTACTTCACACACTTTTCGTCCACTGTCAGTACGGGGTATCTCACAGTCGTTCAGTTTGCTTTCAGTTTCTTTTGTGTTGTCTCTCGGATATCTGAGACCACAAACATTTTGCTCGTTCGTTTCGGTTTTCTTTCGATTGCCCACTGTACTTAACGGTAATCAACATGCACAAGAGCTCTGCGACCGAAGCCTGATGTTGGCGTTTGCTGCTGACGTCGCAACGTCGTCGTCGACGTCGACGTCGACATCAACTGCGCTGCCATCAAAGCTGAAAGCGAATTCGAATTCAGTTTTTAGTTTTCAGTTTTCAGTTTGTGTCGCGCCTCCGTTTTGTAAATAACGCGAAAAGAAAAAGACGACAAAGTTTTCTACGGAAATAAAAGCGGGTATATACACGCACACACACACACATACACACTCTAATGTGTGTGCCTCTGCAATTGGATTAATTAAACAATTAAAAATGGCACAACAAGCGAAATCACAAAAATATATTATTAAATAAATAAAAAAACTTGGATACAAATTGAATTAAATTAAAACTGTAGATAGAATTATGAAAGGCTAAAATTAAATAAGAATTATAATTAAACATTTACTGAGCTGTTAATAGCGTGACGCATTCCCAAATAAATATAGAAAATATAGAAAATCTACACACAATATATGTACATATATATATATATATATATATATATATATATATATATATATATATATATATATATATATATATATATATATATACATATTTATATATTTATATATGATATAAATGTATATTTAACTATATATGTATATGTATATTATATATTTATATTATAGTTGTATATTTTTATATGTAGATATAGTTAAATATTTATTTTTAGTTATATTTTTATAGAATTCGCAATTAATTTGATTTTGAGTGTATGCTAAAAGAAATTCTTTTAATAACCAGAGCATATTATATTCATTCATATACATATGTATATACCCGCATATATATGTATATAATAAATATATATATAAACGTACTTTGTATTTGATTTAAGTATGAAATGATTCTAAAAACATAGAAAAACTATTAAAATTTTGATTTTCTTTTTATCTTAGTTTCTTAATTTTGTATTCCAATAATTTGATTATTTACAATATTTTCAAAATTTCTCTATAAAATATTTTATGCTCCATAGTTTATATATTTTGAGATATTTGCCTGAGCAAATAAATAATTTTTTCTTTTTTGGTTTTTGTTGTATATTTATTTTTATAAAACTTTGACATTGGATTTGTCATTGCTGTTTAGCTGTTGTTGTTGTCGCATTTGTTGTTGTAGTATTTGTTTTTGTCATACGTTACGTATACGTAATAATTGTACTCATATTTTTTGTTTGTTTTACTCTCGCTATGTTGTGCCATGTTTAAATAAGTAAAGCTCGTGAAAATTGCACGCACACATACATACATACATAAATGGAAAATTGTGCTCAGAGATATATATGTCTATATATTATATACATATGTATATAACATCAGAAAATGCGAAAACCTACAAAAAATTGAAATCTAAAGTGGAATTTTTGTTGTTTGTTTGTCGCGTCGCGTTTTCAACTGTTTTGTTTGTTTGTTTTTTATTTTGTCTGCAGTTTATTGTTGTAGTCTGTGTAGTCCATATACAGTCTTTGTTGCAATTACACACACACACACACGCACACACACACACACTGCACACAGCGCGAGAGAGAGAGAGGGAGAGAGAATTCTATAGCGGCTAAATTATGTCAAAGGTTTGCAATCTGCCTCTCGCTGTCTTTTTTTTTTTAAGCATAAGCCCGCCCAGCTGCTTGTAATTCTTTTATTGAATAAGCATTCATGGCAGTTGCACACACACACACACACACACATACATACATACACATACACACACTTGCCTTTTGCTCCTCGCATTTATCCAATAAATTCTGAATTTTGTAAAGCGAAATAGTCACGAATTTTGCTTGTTGTTGTTGTTGTTGTAATTATCGCCGCGTTGAAATGTAACTCTTATGGCATATTGGCACTGATTCATATTAAAATACACGGCAAGAAAAAACGTGTTAACATGCGCACAAAAATCAATTTAATCTAGCATCCAAAAGTATTTCATGAAATTCATTTGATTTGGCAATTATCTAAATGAGTTTAACTAAAGACTTTAAGCCACTTTGGATTTGTATTTATGCTTAGCTATAAAAATATATATGCATCGACACTTTTTATGAAATAGCAGATTTTTATGGATTTTATAGAAATTTCTGTATTTATAGCATTTGGCAGTTTACGATATTTTTTGTTGTTGTTGAAATGCGCAGATCGAAAGCTCATTAGGGTTTTGCTCTTTAAGATAAACCAAATGACAATTTAATGTTACTTATATAATATATAGGAATTTTATGCCTAATTTCCGTTTTCATAATTTCATAATTTTATATTTTTTGTGAGAGCCTTCAAGGTAATTCCCATCGAGGTATTTTATGTTTGTGCCAAGATTTTTTCCAATCGAATTTTTATTTTTGGTCTTCTTCATTGCATTTTATCTAACATATTAAAAACCTCCGCTGCAATTGCAGCTTGCCAAACGAGTTTCAGCTCACAATCTGGCTGGCAAGTTTACAATCAGCTTTTAATCAGCTGGACAAATGTTGCCTTGGGTTTGAGTTTGTTTTCATGATGACAAGACGACGTATTGATAAGATGTTTTCTACTTTTATTTGTTTTTGGTGTTGGAGGCGTTTGTCAAGATTACGCCCACTCTATGAAACGCGCACACACACACACATATACCCACACATATACAATTGTAATTTAGTTTTGCGTCAGTAACTCAATTTGCAATGCGAAATCGATTTCCGTTTAAAATGTCGCCAAAAGCTGACACAGCGCAAATGGAAAATGCAGAAAATGACGATAGTTGTAAAGTGGAAGGGGCAGAAGAGAGATAGAGACAGAGACAGAGAGAGAGGGAGAGGGAGAGAGTAGGTGAATGAGAGAGTTTAAGTGGATGGGCAGTAAAGCTGCTAGAGCCAAGGCCAGGTCCAGGGACAGGGCCAGTGCCAGGGCTAGTTGGCTGGGCGCCGACTCCGCTGCTGCACAAAAGGTCAGGGTCAAATGTGCCATCAACAAAGTTGCACTTTGCCAGAGAGAGCGAGAGCAAGAGAGACAGACAGAGATAACGAGAGAGAGTGAGCGTGTGGGGGAAGTTCATGTCAACAGGCGACTTTGACTTGTCAGCTTTGCGGCCGGGGCGCCGCCTTTTACGGCTGTTGCTGTTAATGTTGCCTCATTTTGTGGCATTTGTATGCGCGGCATTTGCGTTGATTGATTTATTCGCCTGCTGCGTTGTGACACCGCATATCAACTGGCAAGCTTCCCAAGAGCTTTGCTTATACGCACACACAAACACATGTACATGTGTATGTATAATACCTCAAAGGGGTATATCCATTCATTTAATCATATACCTAACACTTGGCATTTACATAGTATATTCAGGTGTGAGTATCGACTGTTAAAGATGTTAGGTTAGAGGTCAGCTAAGTGCCTTACAATTATAGTCTATTAGCAACTTGTCTGTTAACTCGACCTTAGTTACACACATATGCAATACATATTTGTGTCAGATCTCTACTAGCTGGAGAGCTGGCAGAGGCTGCTTTACAAATTATCTTACAGTTTGACAAGCACTGATTGGGATTTACAATAGACTTTGGTAACTGGCCTAATTTTCTAAGACTTTCATTGCCTAAACTCTACTTAACTGTAAACGCTGCCACAGTATTATACAGTCGAGCATACCCGTTTACAATCGCTTTTACTATTGGCCTAGAATAACATCCTTATCAGCGGCATTCCATGATCATCTAACAAATTGCTGCGAGTTGCTGCTCAATCGCATTTTCTGTTTACCCCGCAAATCAAATTCGATTTGGTTTTTGGTTTTTTCGTTTCGTTTTAATGTGATTCTTCAAACGCCTTTGTTTAGATAATTAAAAGTTTATGGATTTCGTCCGTTTCGTATTTGCTTTGCCGGCTGTTTATTGACAGCGTATCTCGAGTTGTTTATTTGCAGTAGATTTGCTTGGGATAGGATGTTATAAACTGTTATAAGCAATTTGTAATGAGACTGAATAGACGCTAAATGTCTTATCTAGTTGTAAGGCGCCATTATACTTAGTGATTATCACTCTATTATAGCTAATTTGTAGTTAATTACTACAAATTATGCTGTTATACAAGTGTTATACATATGTTAAACAAATACCTAACACGGTTAATTTTTTTTTTTTTTTGCAACTGCTTTACTCTTTTTTTTTAATGTTTAAATTTCATACTGTTATACAGTCGTAATATAGCTAATACATCATTTGCCACTAATTTATTTATCTGCTACTCTGTCTTAAATACTTTTTAGTTAGACTGTTAAAATGTTAAGTCACCTTCAAGTAAACAGCTGTTATACACAGTAATTGTTGTACACGACTAATCTAAGCTTAATTGGAAGGAGGCACATGTTCAAGTGCTAAATTACTCCCAGTCATTATACTGTACTGTTATAAGCTAGTAAACTAGTAAACTAGTAAACTGTTAGTTATGTTATCATCCGTATAACAAAAATATACTCAACTGTTATACAGCATATGCAATTACTTAGCAGCACAAACTGCAATATGGCAATTTATGTTATACACAGTCAATTAACAGTCATTCGCCCTCTGACACAAAGTAGACCAACTATTACTGTGTCCCTCTCCCTCTCCCTCACTCTCACGGCACTCAAATGCAACTTAATCTGCGCACTGTGCATTCGGTTGACGTCACCCGGTGCCAGCAGTTATTAAAAGCTGCCGAGATGAACATCAGTTGTTTTTGCTTTTATCCCGAATGCAATTTACGAATGTAATTTGCAAGCTGCAACAGCAACAGCAACAGCCACTGCAGCCACTGCAGCCGAGCGGGTCGGTAGGGGCGTTGAGCGTGCTGCTGCGTGATTTGTTCCATTTGTCGCAAGCGAACTTTGAGCTACCAAAAATAGATAAACGAGCAGCTGGAATCGGGACTGGGGCGACGCTGTTGAAGCTTTGCTGCTCGCCCACATCAAACTGACTTTTGACATACATATATGTATCAGCAAAAGTCGGCAAACACACACCTCCCCCCGCCCACCAAGTGACGTAAATAGCTGGAGTTGCAGCAGCGGCTGTAATACGATTCCTGTGGGCGGCATGAAGTGTAAAATGGCTGCTTTTATCTTGTTTCAGTGTCACATTTTGCTTAAGGTCGTTGTAAACTGAACTGTGAACTGTTATACTATTATACGAAGTCTTGCTGCATCTTATACACGGAGAACCAATAGGGCTATTTGATAAATTATCCAATTTAATTACATTCTCTTGCATAAACTGTTATACGCATTAGTACAGTCTTACATGCTATGGCATATATTGTTATACTGTTTACAAACTGCCGCCTCAGCTAATAATTTGTCCATATAAATCGACCACTGCCTTACCACTGCCTGTTATACTGTTATACTGTTATAATAATGGAATTTCATTCAACTCATTGCAGGAACAAGTCAAACTGGATGCCAGCAAACAGGTAATCAGCCCAGACGATTGCGAGGATCTCAGTCCAATGCCACAAACAGCTGCACCGCCAGTTCGCCGGCGCGGCGGCATCTCTGCCGAGCCGGTGACCGAAGAGGACGCCACCAACTATGTTAAAAAAGTCGTACCCAAGGATTACAAGACAATGAATGCCCTGTCCAAGGCCATAGCCAAAAATGTGCTCTTCGCCCATTTGGATGAGAGCGAACGCTCTGACATATTCGATGCCATGTTTCCGGTGAACCATACGGCTGGCGAGAATATCATACAGCAGGGCGACGAGGGCGACAATTTCTATGTCATCGATGTGGGCGAGGTGGAGGTGAGTAGCTTAGCGATGAGATTGTGAGAGAGAGAGGGAGAGAGTATTAACTGTTCCACATGTATTTCAGGTCTTTGTGAACTCTGAACTGGTGACCACCATCAGCGAGGGCGGCAGTTTCGGTGAGCTGGCTCTTATCTATGGCACTCCACGTGCTGCTACGGTGCGCGCCAAGACCGATGTCAAGCTGTGGGGCATCGATCGCGACAGCTACAGACGCATCCTGATGGGCTCAACCATACGCAAGCGTAAAATGTACGAGGAGTTCCTGTCGCGTGTCTCCATACTGGAGAGCCTGGACAAGTGGGAGCGCCTCACCGTTGCCGATTCCCTGGAGACCTGCTCCTTTGAGGATGGCGAAACGATTGTCAAACAGGGCGCAGCTGGCGACGACTTCTACATCATACTCGAGGGCTGTGCCGTTGTCCTGCAGCAGCGCTCCGAGGTGAGTGTCCTGGGGGCATAGCCCAGTCACAAATTGATGACATACTAATCCATTGTTTCATTCTAGCAGGGCGAAGAGCCCGCCGAGGTGGGTCGCCTGGGCTCCAGCGATTACTTTGGCGAGATTGCCCTGCTCCTGGATCGGCCACGCGCAGCAACTGTTGTCGCTCGCGGCCCGCTCAAATGTGTCAAGCTGGACAGAGCGAGGTAAACAGTGATTGATTGACTGCTAGATAATTGATTAATGTAGACTCCAAGTTGTTAAACTGTTATTAGACTGTTTAGGTGCTTCATTTTAAATTATAAATATTTGTAGTTTAGTCTGTCATGATTGATGACCAACTGCCTGAAGGCTATCAAAGCTAGGAGAGTGAACTGTCCTAATTATTTGCAGTGACTGTTTGACTGACTAATGATTAATGCACATTTTATTGCTTAAATTTCTGTACACTGTCAGAAATATAATTATATACAGTTTGGTATGATGATGAGTTGAAATGAAAATTTGATTTGTGGTATATGAGAAGTATATGAAGGGATAGGTAGTAGAAAACTAGATTGGCAGAACTAAGAACTATATAAGCAACCCATCTAATATAAACTAAACACTTTAACTTCTCTTCCTTACAGATTTGAACGCGTTTTGGGACCCTGTGCGGATATTCTGAAGCGCAACATAACGCAGTATAACAGTTTCGTTTCACTGTCCGTCTAGACCGGTCCAACATCAACAACAACAAGCATACTACATCAACAACAACAACAACAACGCAGCTCGCATGCCAACAACAACCAACAAATCGCTCAGCATAAAAAAACAAAAAACAAAATATTTTTAAATTAAAAAAAAAAAAACAAAAACAAAACTGAAAATGTTTTAAAGAAATACCCATGTAAAGCCCTATACTAAAAACCAAAACAAAGAAAATCAAGAGAGAAGAAATACAGATTGAGTTGAGCTCAGCTGTAAAGGGAGGAAGAGAGAGAGAGAGAGAGAGAGAGAGAGAGAGAGAGGGAGACCGAGAGCGGCGTCGGGGTTGCAGGGGGAGTAATCTGGGGGGTGGGGGGTTGGGGCTAAAAATATGTTAAATTACGTATATGAATTCTGTATGTTGTGCAATGAACAGTTACATATGTATTTGTGTAATGTGTGTGTTAATTTTTTGGTGTACACAAGTTGCGGCATGTTCCCCAGCAACAACAACTACAAAAACAACAACAACAACAACTTAAAAACCTAAACAAAGTAAAACCTTCCACAACTCGTCGCACTGAGCTGTTCAAAACATAAGAAAACTGAAAAAGCAAAAGGAAAAAAAAAAAATATATAGAAATGCATTTCATATAACACTTTTTCTACGAGTACTGGTTGACATACATATATGTATAACATATATATATATATGTATATTTCTTTATAGCGGAACATGCTGCCAGTAAAAAAAATCTCATTAAAAATAATCATTGGAGATCTGAATGTTTTTTACAGTAAAAAAATACAAATACAAATTTATAATAAAAAATAAAAAAAAAATTAAAGAAAAACATATTATATAGAAAATAAACTCTAACACACATACACACACACACATATCCGCATGCTGAGTTAAAATCTATACAAAAATTATAGTTTAAATTAAAATTTTATTCTATATAATTTATTTTGATTTGTTGCACAAAAAGCGAATTGTTCATAATATTAGTAAATTATTGTTTTAATATTGAAAAGAAAAAAATGAAGTTAAAAAAAAAAAAAAAAAAAATCTAAAATAATCACAAATTTTTTAATTAATTAAATTGAAATTTCGTGTTTTGTTTAGCCTATGTGAACTATGTTATACACACACATATGTACATTCATTTCAAATTGTTATACTCTGTTATACATGCGCCGCATAACCAAATGGCATTTTTTCTAACAACTGCCACCAACAAAAAATAAGAAAACAAAAAATAATAACAAAAACTAAAAAAAAAAACCAAGAAATTGTATATTAAAAAGAAAATGTAAGAAAAGATCCAATATTTTAAAGCTTACAGCGCTTGCGTGTGTGTGTTCTTGTGCGTCTGCCACCCACACACACACACATATGCACGCAGGCGCAGCAGGAATTCGTTTGTTTTGAGAGAGAGAGAGAGAGAAGAGAGAGCGAGCTACGCCCCCGCGCCGCAGAGCGCGTGCGAGAGCGAGTAAACCCGCCGGCGGGTTAGACTAGAGAGAGCGAGAGCGAGAGCGAGAGCGACAGAAGTGCGTAAGCATTGAGCGCATGTGAGCAAAACAAAAAGCTAAATGCTATGAAAATGCTAATGGCAGACAAGGCGAGTAGAGCCACGGCGAGTGCGAGCGAGATCGCGCATATAATTTAAACTAACTAAAACTAAAAAATTATTATCAATGTAAAATCGTATGTACTATATAAAGAGTAAAAAACTAACAAAAACAAAAACAAACAGAAAAAAAAGAACGTAATAAATACATTTACATAGATGTTGCAAAAACAAAAATGAAAAGTAAAAAGAAACAACAAATTGTTTCCATTAGATTTTATTTAGTTTATATTTTCGGAAATGCCTTTACACAAAATTCACACCCAATAATTTTATTACGAAAATTATTTGTATACGGGTAAAGAGGGACAGAGTGCAAGAGAGAGACAGAGGCGGAATCCAAGCAGCCCACTGCTCTAATGTTGCTGGACGCCATCATTTGGTTACCCACACTATTCACCTACATATTGTTCCTGCTCATACTGATCATACTGTTCTTCATTGTCGCCTATGTCAGCCATAAGATCTACATATCCATCTATGATAATCTGCCACTGCCAGCGGCGCCCGGGTCGCGCTACTCGCTGACCATATCGCAGCATCGTGCGCAATCGACACGCTCCGAGCCGGTGAGCGCACGCTCCATTTGGATACAGAATCGTTCACAGATCTACGAATCGTCCGTGGGTAAGTTGGGAAGCTATGCAAATACATATATATATGCATGTATATAGAGTGGGAGAGGTGCTTCGCCTGCAGTTCGCATTACTCTCACTTTGGAGACCTGCTATCTGGTCAGCGTCGAGCTGGACATCTATAAGAATCCCGCCCAGCGTGCCATTAGCTTCATGTGCAACTGCAAGGCGAACGTCAGCAAGTGTGCCGCAGTCGCTCCCAGAGCGGCGGACAGTGTGCGCGTGCTCAAGTACTACGATGACCTGTCTCGGGTGCCACGCCTTAAGGCTCTGCTGCGCTGCAATGAGCGCAAGAATATGCGCCTGGTGCTCGACGACGTCATCAAGGATGTGATGGAGACGCATTCCACGGATCAATCTGCGGCCTGCTCAGCGCCCTGCAGGCAGAGGCGGGGCGACGACGCAAGTAACTGAAAAAGCAATGCCAACTATGCGTGCGAGCGAGAGAGTGAGCTACACTAAAGCTCGGGGCAGAGCTCTCTCTCTCTATGTGTGTGTGTGCGTGACGGGAGACACTGAGCAAGAGCAGGGGCGGCTGGGCATAATGGGCTCGCTTGCATTTTAAATTAGCGCTTTATATTTTAATATTTTTTTGATAGAACTTGTTTTGGGCTTTATTATTATTTTGTATTGTATCTCATGCATGGTGGGCGTGGCAGTGTGGCCATGCCTACCGTTGAACAAATAACAAAAGATTTATAATAGATATATGTATATATAGATATATGGATGTTATTATATTTGATTACAAACAGGTTTTAGCTGCTGCTTTAATTAATGATAAGCTTTGATTTCTTTTTTCAAACGTCTTTAATTTTTTTTTATTTAATTGAAGAATTTTAAAAGAGAAAGTGAATCAAATAGATTCTATTTTTTCTATGTTGAAATGAGTTTATGTTCGATTCCAGGGATTGCATTATAAACGTACACGCTACAAAAACCCATAGAGGTAACCCCGTTTTGGTAAGTCTCAAGAGATTTTTTGCACTATACATTTTCTTAAGTTCTAGCTTTAAGAGAAGTTTTCCCAATTTGCCGTTCTTAGGCTATCTTAGGCTATAAAGCAGTTTTAATGATCTTGAATAGGTCTTCTGCTATATTCATACATTTTTAAAATATTTTCTGCATATTTAAGAAATGGAAAGTAATAAATATTCCTCCAAATTCATTTATCTATAGCTAGGAAAAAAAAAAAAAAAATAAAATTAAACTATTTTATATCTCAGATATTAAATCAAAATTCTCGTGGCTTCTTTTTCGAGTGGCAAACGTGCTCAAACAGTTCTCTGTCTGAACGAAATGCCGCCCGACAATCGTATGTTGGCTTTTTGTTTTGTTTTTGGACTTAAACACAACAAAATTAGTGATATCTTATCGCATTTGCTGTCTATAAACGTTTTTATTAGGTAAGTCGCAGCGTCTGGTCAAATAAATTTGTCTATTCCCCCCCTCGAATCGGCTACGCAAATTGCTTCCAATTTTAATTGCCAGTTATTAAATTCGTTCGCTCGCTCTCTCTCTCGTTTGATTCATTTGATAAAGCAGAAGTATATATATTTATATATAGCTATATATGCATATAAATATATATATTCATACAAGTTGTAGATTTTATTACTTGATTGGCTGAATCTATGAATTTGTTTTAGCATTCAATGAATATAAATGTTTGTATAAGTATACCCTGTTGCTGGAAAACTAACTTGAAGAGGTATACTATACTCTATCTAACCTAAAGTATAGAAACCATTATATAACAAAGTCATCGATAACATAATTATCTATATATCTTATCTCATATTATTTCTCAAGTCTTTATAAACATTTATAGCTCGACATATTACAATTAGTTAGTTTCCCAATTTGTTCTGCACTTGTCTATAAATCTTATGACCTTAAGTGCGAGCATTACCCACTCATCATGCTTAAATTTTCAAACGATAAGAAAATTCTTATCATTTCATTTCACTTCACCTATAAAGGCCGTTGGTATATCTAAGAAATTTATTAAGTATGTCTATATGTATGTATACACACATATACTTACATTCGTATATATCTCACATGTTTAAGTGGTCTAACATAGTTTCTTATATGTTGTTTTCATATACGACAACATATGTATCGTATATGTATATATATACCTAGGGCCTATATCGATACGCACTGTAGATAGTCGAGGCATAATACATATTACAACATCGAAAAACAGCACTACTTGAGGAATCGAGTTCTTTTTAAAGTAATATTAAAATCATTTCCATGGCAAATTTGATGTGAGTTCAAGGGTATTTAAACGTTGATCGGAAGTTAAAGTCAAAAGACTTTTAATTATGGAATGACAAGCAGATTTAATTCGGCTTCTCAGCATTCTATACTTATATGTATGTATATACAATTATGTCCCCAAATTTTAATAGCTTTACCCAAAATTCATATAGAGATAGATATCCGTAAAGACATAAATGAATACAAAATAATTGCAATGAGCTTACGGCAGACTTTGATATATTCTACTAGATTAATGACTTAAGATCAGAGATCAACTCTGTTATATATAGAAAAACTAAGATCAGAGATCAAAATTATAAAATATAAATAAATATTTATATATAGATCATATAGAATGCAGCAGACTTCTATGAAAGCTCTAGATGTTCAGATGCAACGCATTTCCAGATACATATAGCTGTTCTATATATAGCTCACGCGTCTCCATTCTGTACATATGTATATAGATGGACACAGTTATACATACATACATGTAAAGAACCGAGTGCAGTATCCATTAAATGTATAATATTATGATAATGATATCTAAAACAATGGAATCGGGCGCACTTTGTACCCGTCTGAACAGAGTATCCAAATGTCAAGCAACTCTCTCGGCCTAGAACTATTTCCAACTAGTTTTGTAGCTGAAATAAGAATTATAAAAATAAATATATGTATATATATAAATACAAATATATAAACCTAGTGATTGGATGCGAAACACTTCAAACTGACCCTGGTTAATGTAAGAAGCGCGCTGCTCCGAACTCTGCCCCTGCCCCAGAGCGATCCATAAACAAGTTTAGATTTATCATAATAGAGAATGAGAGAGAGAGAGCGGTTGATACAGAGAGAGCGAAACTGAGTGAAGCGCGTTCTACTCGGCGTATACGTAACGACAAAGTTCTACACGAAGTTCGACACACGCGCGGGCCAGTTGAGGCGCAGGTGTCAATGCACACGGTACAGCAAGTCGGCAGCAGCGACAAACAGCTGAATCAAAAAGAAATATATAGAAGTATACACACATATATGTATAAATGGACGTATATATGTATATATAGACGTGTGCGCGACATTTAATTAGCATACGCGTTTCACTTCAGTTCGCTCTCTCTCACTCTCCGTCGCTCTCTCTCTGTGTGTGTCTCGAGTCTTTGCCTGGCTTGTCAGACAGAATCAAAAAAAGAAAATCAAAAGCAAAAGCAAAACAAACATAGAATTCAAAAGTTATTTCTTGTTTTGGAAACTATTTCAACATAATGCTGGATCCCATATCGGATACGCCGCTGGTGCTGGCCTATGCGTTCATGTCGCTGCTGGTGCTGATCGTTAGCTTCATCGTATTCAATGTGGTACACAAGCTCTATCGCAGCATGGGCGCCGTTGACGATGTGGGCGTGTCGAGCAGCTCGCTAAAGACAACTATGTTGGAGGTGGATGTCATGAAAACCGGTTAACACAATCACAAACAACAAGAACAACAACGACAACGAGAAGAACAACCATCAAGATGAACGCTGCTAAACGGGAATCTCGCTTGTTGATCAGATTAGCTGCAAACATACTGTACATAAAAGATAATTACTTAGTCTAGCTGTAAACGTAGTACCTACATATATGCATATATACACACACATATTCCAGTTGAGACGACGCGGATCTGTCTAGTCAGTTAATTAGCCATAGCTTAAAATAATTAAACGCCTCGACATTGATATTGTAAATAAACTACAAGCATCTATAAATATACAAACACACATTGTGTTGGCCAAGTGCAAAGCAATTCGTGTTGTGTGGCCTGATCGTACCTTATCATCAAAAACTTGCTATCTGACTGTGCAATCAATAATTACTTTGGCATTATTTTTGTGACTTTGATTGGAATGCGCATTAGTCATTGATTTATACATTAGTGTTCTTTTTTTTATTATTTTAAAATAGCATGTTTCCATCTATAATTTAGCAGTTTCTCTGCTTTAGTGGCTGCTGCTGCTGCTACTGCTACGGCTCCTGTTCATACTCCTGCTGCTGCTCCAGCTGCTGTTACTTCTACTTCTGCTTCTTCCCTCCTTTGCTCAATCCGTGGGATCGCTGTCAATGGAATTTGAATTTTGATTGTTGATGGTTTCTTGATTGTCTTGATTTCTTGTCTTGCTTACCCCGAATAGGTTTTGGGGTGCTGAGACGCCAAGTCGTCGTCCTGGCTGCCCAGCGACTTTTTCACATACTGCAAAGATTGATAAATTTTCAATTATAATAAATAATAGATTTGAATGAAATTTTGTTCAGCTTTTACCATGGGATTCAGTATAATCTCCTCCTCCATTTTATTGATTTGTTTAACCAAATCGAGCACCTGCGTTATATTCGTTTGCACATTGAGAAACATGTCGGGCAGATTATACTGCTCTGGATCATCCTTGAAGAGCACCATGCCATCCTTTTGATTAATGCTGGCAAAGATTTCGCCCGATTTTATCTGGCAGAGCACGAGATAGAGGGATAAAATATATTTAGCATATACTAAATATTATAAAACAAACCATATTTAATATATAGCGCTCAGCTTCCGCCGCACTTGGCAATTGGACACGGCTGGCCACATCGCTCAGGGACAGAGTGAGAAAGGTTTTCGTCAAACGTTGTATATTTCGCTTATAGAGAGACGTTGCCACCTGTTTGGCTAGGCCCATATTATTATCACGCGTAAATGCTTCACTGTATTTGAGTATTATAATGCGCAGCTCTTCGCTCGACGAATTGCCATACACATTGACCAGGTCATGATAGTGACTTGCCAGCGGCTTCATAAAACGTCCTATGACCTGTGCGTTCTTTGGTATATACGCTATCTGCGAAAGGCAATTCTCATTATTCGAGCAGAATTAATAGCTTAATAGATTGCCTCACCTTGCCCTCCACAATCAATGAAACCATTAGAAACTTTTTGTATGCCTCCAGCATAATGTGCGACATGGCCATCGCTGGCGTCGTGATGCAAACCTCGAAGAAGTAGAGAGCACGCTCATAGTTCTTAATGGCCGTATAGATCATGCCGCCATAATAATAGTATAGCAAAAAGTACTTTGCATCGTTGTTGGCATCCTACCGGAGAGCAGAGACAGGAGTTAGACTTATTTCTCATATATAATTGAATAGGTTACATACGAGCGTGTGCTGCGGCTGCTGTTGCTGTTGATTTTTGCACTCGGCTGCTACGGTGGAAATATCTGTTATATCCGTATCCAAATAAGGCAGTATTAGATTAAAGTTTTTCGCCTTCAGACTCAGCTGGCAAAGATCGGCGTGTATGGGCGTTAGCTGTGTATCCATTTGTCGTATTTGGTTAATGGCCAGCGAGAGCACTTTAATGCCCAAAATGCTTAAGTTGTGCTGCACCAAGAAGTCCGTAAACAAATGGCAAGTCTCATAGACTATGGAGCAGATTAGATTACAAATTTATAGAGGTGGGGCTCAGAGTACACTTACATGGGCACACGGCATAGCGCAGTTGGTCCAAATTGCTGCGCTGCACAAATTCACGCATCAATTCAATAATTTGCATTGGTTCTGGATTGGCAGTTGCCGCGCTGTGCAGTTTGCCGAGCAGCACGTAGAGGACGCCCAGCGTATGCTGTTGAATGTCCAGTGTCTCCAGCACATTGTCCAATATGCTCCAGTTGCGCACCAGCAGTGACAGCGATTCGGGCAACTCATCCGCCAGCTCACGATAACTGCCTGCATATAAGAAATGTATATACAAATATATATATGTGCATATAATTATCTTTTTTCCTCTGCTGTGCAAAATTTCTTTCTCTGCCGGCACTTACCCGCTGCGCTTAGCGTGCGCACCTGATTCACATAGTTTTCCAGCGCACTCCCCATTTTTGCTTTTTAATTTTGCAACTGCGTATGTAGTCCGAGACTATGGCTTTTCTACAGTTTTTTTTTTTTATCGCTAAGAACTAATAAATTAAATAAAATAAAATATTTTATACGCGTTCGCGTTTTTCCTGTTAACAGTGTGACCGTAAACTGCAAGAGTTCACATGCGAAAAACACTGACTCGCTGAAGGTATTATTCTGCAAGGTGGCAACGTTATTTTTTTTTACAGCAGTGAAGTTCTTTTCAGAGATGTACGATAGCTTATATAGAGAGATATGAGGTTTTCCTTAAATGTTTTTATTAAGTAAAATCCACGGGAGTTTTGTTAATATTATATATGTCAGTAGTAAAAGCTGTTAATAACATTTCAGCAACTAGTTAAATGCTATTGTCAAACAGCTAGCCTTTGACTCTTAACAGCCCTTGCTTCTTGAAGCTGTGAAACTGTTAAATTCAAATTTTAGCACCATAAAACTGTTAAAAACATTTCAGCAAACTGTTAACTGGCAGCGCCGTTAAGAAAACAGCTGACAGTTGCCTGTTAAGATTAAATTATAGTTTTAAGAAGTGTTTTGCTTGAAATGGAGTTGCCTGCACGCATTGTTTATGTTTGTAGTTTATGTCTGCGTCAATATGATTTACTGGAAGATCTACGTGGCCACATGATGTTATATCACGACTGTCAGCCCATCAAAACGGCAAACAAGAAAACACAGTCTATGGATGCAAGTCGAGAGTCCTTGTCGCCGCCTCCTCCTGCGGAACTGCAGCCGCTGCCCTTCAAGGACTTTCGCATTGTGCTGCGTGCCAAGCAACAAGTGAAGTATGTAGCTGACATTGTTTGACTATAACCATATTTAATGCACTCGTTGCAGTTGTACCTGTTGCATCTATAAATTTGAGAGCCTTCACAAGTTGTCGCTGCACACCAAATGCCACAAGGACTCGGGCTTCAGTTGCAGTGAGTGCGGTCAGGATATGCCCAATTGGCGACGCTGTTCGCTGCATTTGTGGCGCATGCATCAGCTGGATGTAGATCTATTGGAATGCCCCGTCCTCGGTTGCGATTATAAATCCCCCATTTCGGCGCTCGTCTGGCGACACATGCGCGTCCACAGAAACTGGCGAAGCCGTGTCATGCGGCGTGAGCTGATGCGTCGACGTGCACAAAAGCAACAGCAGCAGCAACAGGAGGCGCAACTACAGCAGCAGCAGCAGCAGATCGAAGCTACCGATACACAGCAATCTCTGCCAGCAATTGCCACGGCCAAGAAAACCAAATACTATGCGGAAAAAACCTGCGAGATTTGTCAACGCAAATTTGTGAATGGCAAAACGCTGTCCAAGCACGTGAAGACCGTGCACAATAAGATCAAACCCTTCATCTGCAACGTCTGCGGCAAGAAGACAGCGCGGAAGGCGAGCCTAATTGTAATATATACATATATCTAGGACAGATATATACGATAGGATATATTATGTGTAACTTCTACAACTATCATCTCAACCTTTGCAGATACACATGCGCCAGCATACCGGAGAGAAGCCATTGAAGTGCGAGAGCTGCAAATTCTCCACTCGCGATCCCAGTTCGCTCTACAAGCATCGACAGCGACACAGCCTGGAGAAAAGCAGAGCCGATGTCTGATACTAATACTATATTTAAGTAAAAGTTTGATGTATTGAATTTAAATGTTCATTTATTGAGTTTACGTTTTCCATTTAATGTTAATATCATTTTAGAATCTGATATGATTTTGTTTTTGTTTTTTTTTTTCTTTACAACATTTGAAATTTTGTTTAGCTGTTTGGATTTATGTTTTTATTTGTTATTTAGTTATGGTTTTATGTTTTTATTGAATTTTTAAAAAATTTATTTTTAGTATTTCTTTTTTTTAAGTTTTTATTTTATATATTTAAACTAGTTGTTAAGATTAAAAATCTAACCTTATGTGGTCTTTGCAATTAGCGACGCTCATTTGGGTTTCCTGGTTAATGTATCCAGTATATATCTATATATCTTTGCCTCAGTCCATTTTAATGAGATCGGCGCACATAGTACATACATATATATGTGAATATATGTTTTTGTATTTTGCCTAATTGAGTATATAACTGTTTTTTCTTGTTGTCTAAATCAATTTTTATAAATTTGATTGCATTTAATGTAATTTGTTTAATTTAATTGAATTTAAGTTTACCGATCATTGAGTATCATGTATATATATATAGTATATATATGTATGTATGTGTGTGTGTGTGTGTATTATTTAAATGTTTCTTTAGTTATCAAAGTTGTTTGAAATGAGAATTTTGTTCGCGCTTCCTTTTGTAATTTTATTGTCTGCGATTTGATTTGAACATCAAAACTTTTTCTCTTTGGGATCTTGATTTTTTCTTTTTCTAATTATAGTTAAATGTAGTAAGTGTTTTCAATGATAAATAAAACAGCGCAGTGTAAAATTGTTATATATTTATATATATGTATATATAGTTTCTATTTTCTTTCTATTTTGCTTATTTACAATACTTAGAGTTGTTTGGAAATATTGGTTTTAAGATCGTATTCTCACTGATCTACCACTCCCACTCTCTTTCTGTCTCTCTCAGTTGTTGTTGTTGTTGTTGCTGCCCAAAGTTATTTTCTAGGCCTTGGTCTCAGCGACGACGACCACTTTGCTCGTTCTCATCTTGCAAAACGAATAAATTCAGCAGTAAAAAGTATATAAAATAGAGAATTATGGAATTTACTTTTAGTTAGCTGCCACAAGAGCCCAGAGCCAACAAAATTACCATGCATAGAAAAGGGTATCGTGTGTGTGTGTATGGGAATGGGGCGGCATTCAGGCAGTCTCTAATAGTGATTTGGTGAGCTATGAGCGCGAAGTTGTGCATAGATTTTGGTGTTTTTTTTTATTGGGGAGACGAAACAACAACAACGAGTTCAACAATGAGCGTGACACGATCCTAACTGCATGATCTCAGTATATCTATATATATATCTATAGATATATGTATACTTATTATGCTATATAATGGTTGATTGGGCTACGTCTATGAAACAACTAACGAATTTACTCTAGCTCTTCTAGTTCTATATAAATATATTTGTTCTAGGCTGCAAACGTGAATCGAACCGGACTTTGATAAAGTTCCTCTGCCAGCAATAGGATTGAGCAAACTGGTTTGAAACGAGGTTTTAGCATGGCATGCCCTTGAGGGGCTTCAATCTTGAATTAGAGCTTTAATAGATCAGCTTTACTAGATCATGAACAATATACCTTGTCCTTCAATAGTTCCATTGCTTTTTTAGACTAGGATTCAAAGTGGGATTTGCATCAGAAATTAAAATTGAACTTAGTTAAGCATGAAATTAATTTTTGGTATTAGCTCTAAGCCTAATGAATGATTCTATTTATAAGAATACATAAAACTAGGCTTAGCACTAGAAACCAAGGCAGTATTTTAGCTACTTGAGTTGATCGTGAAGCACTTTTGGTATACATTTCATGACCTTTTTTTTTGAGACAAGATTTGAATAATTCCTAGTCTCCAAATAAATTTAAATAAAATATATATATAAATATTGGAACGCCATAAAACCAGATTTCACAATGCAATCCTCAAGCGGTGAACTTTCAGCTGGCATCAGGAAATATTTTTTTTGGGTTTGCAGCTCTATTAGATATTGACATATATTATCGTTTGATTCTACGTTCCGTTGATCCAAAACGATCTTTCGACTATAATTCTTTCACTTTATTGGAAATTTACGCA
Source organism: Drosophila aldrichi (assembly GCA_035045965.1). Taxonomy (NCBI): domain Eukaryota; kingdom Metazoa; phylum Arthropoda; class Insecta; order Diptera; family Drosophilidae; genus Drosophila; species Drosophila aldrichi. The sequence goes on from JAWNOM010000501.1 coordinate 12,964,553, forward strand.
AATCTTAAAATGTAAAACATTTTCACTTACTTTCTACTTGGATTAATTTTCGACTATATTTCGACTTGATTTCTTATTTATTGGATAGTTCACTTTCACTTTGACTTTCTCATTTGGTTTTTGTATTACTTAATTTTTTTTTTATTTACTTGTGCGCCGCATAATAAATGCTGTGGTCCGTCCCATTACGAACAGACCAGAAGAACAAAATACTACGTTTTACCATCTAGATATAGGGCGAATAGCCCAGCTTGTCCCTAGCTGAGAAAGTTTTCTCTTCAGTTTTGTTTGGCTAGTGTTTTCTTTTGGTTTTGCTTAGAGTCTATTAGGAAACAGTTGTATCTACATAGGTCTATGAGCATTTCTTTTTATATATAAAAAAACCTAGTGGAAGTAGAAAACTCTTCACTCCTTGAACTAAAAGTCTAAAGTGACGTTCGCTTTATGTACAGTGGGTGGAAAATGTATTCCAACAAACTCAGGCCTAGAAAAATTGCTTATAAAACGAGTCCGAGTTCGAGTCTTATGCACATGCTATATATATATATTTAATATATATGTATATAAAACCGAGTTTTAAATACGAAATAAAAATTTGTCTCATATTTAAGTTTTTTCTTCTCTGCTTCTTCTACTTCTTCCGCCTTTTGTTTTTGATTTAAATGCATTTTAAAAACAGGTGAACGACTTTGACTTTGATTACGGTATCTTTTTTGATTTCCTTATTTTGTTTTTTGTTTTCTTCATTATTCTTATATTGCCTTTTGATCGCGTTTCGTATCGCATTTTAGTTTGATTTTTTTTGCAGTAATATTTTTAGTTTTTTTTTTTTTTCAAATATATTTTTTTCAGTTCCGGGGCACAATTCTGCACGTTATTTGAGTCGTGTTCAATCAGACCGTGGTCACACGATCGATCTCCACGTAACGCACAGAATTGTCGCTTTGTCAGCAAATCACCTCCTTTTCATCCAGCACAGCCGTATCCATCGAGCTGAGCGACTTGAGCCGCGTCTGCAGCACCGAGGAGCCGCGCAGTTTCCTTTTGATTTTTCTGCGAAATGAGAAATGGGAAAGCAGTTAGACTTCTGAGAGTAAAAGAGCTAATAGGTGATATAAGACTGTAATAAGTTCTATATAGAGATGGAGAACGACATTTAGTTCTTCTTCTTCCACTCACTTGTAAGCAAAGGCAGCGAAAGCACAACACGAGAGCACAAAGATCAGGCAGAGCGTGGCTAGAATTTCGGCGGGCAGTTTCATCAGAGCGGAGCATTGGAGGAAGGCCTCGTCGTCGCCCGAGGGGCAGTGCACGATGCCGTCACACCAGACGCTCGCATTCACACAGGCGCCCAGCTCGGCGCACTTGAACTGGCAATCCTCTGTGGGTGGGATAACAAATGTTCAAAAAAACTCAAGCAACAACAACTTCTCCTGATTCTTCGACTCACCTGCTATGCTGAGCGTGGGCCTGGGCACCAGTTCCATCCAATTGAAGCTGTATTCACCATTGCTGGGGCGCAGGAACTCCACGCTGATGGCACGCGAGCGATTCATCAGCGCGAAATTGGGTCGCTCATTCCAGCCGGAGCTGAAGATCTCCACGAATTCGTAGGCATTCGAGTCGGGGCTCAGCGGACAGGCCACAATGGTGAGACCTGAAAGGAGAGGGAATTGAATTTCTCTTCTTCATTAAGTGGCACATCTGCTTACCCTCCGAGGTGGTGAGCACTACTCGGGACTTGGTCTCGCAGCGCCAGCTGTTCGTCTCCAAGTGGGTGGCGTTCAAGGTCTTCTGCGGATTGTGTTTGCTCAGGAAGATGGCCTTGAGGCGCACATAGAGAAACTTGTTGCCGTTGGAGGGCTCGATGAGCCAGGGTCTCGAGCGGCACTCGATCTGAAAGAGCAGAAGGTAGTGCATATAGTAGTAGTAGCTCCTCGTTTCTCGCCTCCACACTTACATCACCAAAGGTCATGTCGATGGTGCCGCTGGGTCCGAACTTGCGTCGGCCATCCTTGCAGCTGGTGGGCGCCTTTACAAACTCGAACATGCCCTCGAAGTTCGCCGTGTCCGGATCGTCCAGTGTGGTCATATTGTGAGCTGTGAAGTGAACCTCCACATCGCGGCCCGTCGAGGTGTACTCGACCGGCAGGTGGGACTGATTGGAGGAGTTGCAGACGCAGCCGCGATGCAGCAGAATGGAGTCCGAATAGGGACGCTCAAAGATCTGTGCGGGGAAATGAAGTACTGAGAAAGGATTCCGATTGTGGCCGCAGTTGGCAAACAAACCTCGACGCGCACATTCGTATCGCCATAGCAGAACGATCGATTGATGTCCTCATCCAGACGTGAGTAGCAATCTCGATTCGAGGTCGTTACCTTGCGCAGCTTGATGCGTACTCGTTCCCCACGGAGCGCCTCGAAGCGGTAGACGCACTTCAGATGCCGTGTGCCGCCGCGTCCGAAGAGGAAAATGTTGCGCACACTGCGAAAGATTGCCGGATCCTTGCGATCCATCAGGCTGCTGACGAACTTGCGATTGCAGTCCAGCTCACCGCCACCTTGGGGTAGACCATCCTGATGCAGATCGATGAACTCGTATTTCAGCTTAAAGTCGAGGGGTCTAAGAGGGAGAGGGAGAGAGAGTCAGAGAGCACTTTGTAGGATTTAAGAATGCAACTCACCTGAGCACTGTGGACTCTGTGTTGCGCAGCTCCAGCGTGATGGCATCGCTACTGGACACGTAGCTCTCGGAGATGGTGCAGGGTCGTGCGAAGGTCTCGTTAATGTTGGAGCGATCGCAGGTGCGCGGAATGGTGCCGCGACAGAAGCGTGCTATCACATTGGTCGAGTTGTGTGCATAGTGTCCAAGCGAATTGTAGCCCTGGCTTGGCTCATTGGCACTGGGTGGAGTGGAGGAAGAGACGAGAAGAAAACGTTAGTAGAGGCATCACTAGGTGTAGATCATTGAATCAGAAGAAGTGAAGATAATCAAGAATAGATAAGATGGTTTCGCCCAGTGAGAAGGATGCATAGAGATCGATCGATCACTTAGCCTAGCTCACTTACCAGTTGAGATCCTTGCAGACCGGCACATCCCTTAGAGTGCCATCCCAGATGCGTAGCATGCCGCTGCAGTCTTCCTGCGTTTGCAGCACGCCAATTGCGCCCACAGACGTCTCGTCCATTTGCCCGAATTCCGGATCCAGATTGAACTTGAGCACAGAGATCCAGACCTTGAAGCGTGAGAGCGGCTGATGCATGCCCGACTGGCTGCTCGTGCGACGCGACAGGCTGAGATGGTCGAAGGTCTTGAAGACGCCCATGCCTTGCAGATGGTAGAGGCACGTCGAATTGGGAGCCAGGGAGTGCTTGGGATTCTCGAGAATGCCACGGCCAGTGCCGCGTATCCAGAACTCGCAGGGTTTTTTGTTCTTCGAGTACGTGGGACTCTGTATGTCCACGAATTGAACCTCAACCTGCAAAGCGGCAGAGATTTGCGAAATGGGATTTGCTGTGGGCTTTGGCTCGGCTGATTACTCACCTCCAATTGAAAGCCATAGAGCGGCAGCAGCTGCGATGAGGTGCCCGTAAAGGTGCCAAATGGCGATGTGCTAAACTCCACCAGCAGCTCCGGCCCACTGGATACGGCCGCGGGCACCGCCTGACCGCCGCCGCAAAATTTCAAAATGATGGGGTCACGTGTGGTATAGCCATCGTATACGGTCACGTAGTCCTGCGGTGCGACAGACAGAGCGAAAAAAGGAGAAGAGAGAAAGAGAGAAAGAGAGAAGAGAGAGAGAGAGAAAGAGCGAGAATGTGTGAGGAGCGCACGAAATGAGTGAGTAGAAAAACAAAAGTTGCGAACGACAAATGTGAAATGGAAATGTTGTTCCATGTGCCTTAACTACATATTGCTATACATATATATATAAATATAAGAGGGACGCTGTGTGTGGGCGTGGCTGCGTGTGTGCTAAATAAACTTGTGCAATTGCTACCCGCCCAGCTTTAGCGTTCATATTTATTACGCATACTTCAAGGCCATTAGGCGTATACGTGATATTTTTGTCAGCTCGTAAAAAAACGGGAAAAAACGGAAATTTTTTAGCCATAATTTGATTTGGCCATCATGTCATTTACTATGTGTAAGTGTGTGTGTGTGTGTGTGTGTCAGCGTTAGTTAGCTTTTTTAGCGAATTTGCATTTTATAGCTTTTAAATAGCTCTAAATGACAAAAAGTTTTCAGCTAAAAATTGAGAAAAGTGAACGACTCTTGAAAGTTGAGCAGCTTGCATGAAGATTAATTTGACTGGGGCTTTATTTATAGATATTGGGGGATATATATTGATAGATAGTATAAAGATACGTGTGAGTATTAAAGTATATTATTTAAGTTGTATTTTCAATTGCGATTCTGTGGGATATCTTGGGTCTTTAAGAGAGTCTTTTGCTATAAGTTGTTAGTTGACTATTACAGTAAATTTAAATATATATATTATAAAATTAAAATGAAACAAAAAATTCAATATTGTTATAGTTTAAAGGAATATATGCAGCTATGTTTCAATATCCATAAATCACTTAATAAAAGAAGTGAATTTTACTGTATTTCATTTCATTTAAATGTAAATTCATTCAAGATATATTCAATAAACAATTGATAGCTACATATAAAGTAAATTATATTAAGTAGTTTGCAGTGAATTCGTAGCATTCATTGAACATTGAACAGGTTTAGTTTACTGGAACTTATTGGGAATGACAGAGTGCGGCTCTTTAAAGGTCCAAAACTTTTGCATTCGGTTGGAATTCAATTCATGAATTTATGCAGCGTATAAACGGATGGCGTGCTCAATTGTGTGTGTGTGTGTGAGTGTCACATGTGTGTGTGTGTGTGTATTTGCATTTGTGTTTACAGCATTTTTGCATAATTTCATGCATTTTAATTGAGTTGGCCCTCAGCAAATGCCTCGAACCAGGCAGCTGGATAAGCTGAGGCAAGTTGAGGAGGAGGAGAAGGGGGAGCAGCAGCTGTCCGCCAGGTGGGCAATTTAGCCTGTGGGTCTGGATTGCATTTGCCAACCATTTTGGCCACGCATGACAAATTAGTTTTGTGGCTGGCGACTTTTGCATTAATTTAAGTGAGGTTACCATGCAGCAGCAGCACAGTCAGAGCGAGAGGCAGGGGCAGAGCGAGCGAGACAGAGAGACCACAAACAGGATCAGGTAATAGAGAACCGCAAATTTATTGAAAGCGTGGCATTTATATAAATTATCAAGCGGTGAGGCGAACTACTTGCAGCTATTGAGAGCGTAATGACTGGAACAGCAGCGGAATGTGCAAACATGTGTAGTCAAATGTGCAATACACTGAGAGAAGAGAACTAGTCAAAAGTCTAATGGGAATTGGTTGGCCAAGGGGGTGGTAAGTGCTTGTAACTTGGGTACTAATCAATCTTGGTTGCGAAGTAAACTCTTTATATTTACATGAACAGAAATAGCTTAAGTGATAAATCAACTAACTTAAGTAGGTAGTTAAAAAGTGAAAATGAGTTAAATAATTGAAGTGCACAAATACTGAACTATTGGTAAAGTTTGCACGTCTTAAGAGGGTATGCCTATAAAGACTGCAACAAGTTTCTACCTGCTACAATATACATATATTACTACAACAACTTTTAGTAAGTTTTTCGCCAAGTGTATGCATGTAAATATTCGCTGGAGTCCAATAAGAACTGCTATACTTTCAAAATTCTCCATTTCAGTTGCCCACGTTAACGAATTGTCAACAAATTGAAAACTCATCTAAGCCTTGGACTTGTGTTAGTCTCAGTTTTTTTTTTTTCGCTCAGTGTATGCATGTGTGTTTGATGGGCGTTTCGTGCTAGGGCTTTAGATCGCTTTTCCGGCGATTATGCACACATGCCGCACCAAAAATGGCCAACACTTTGGACGCTGGCCGCTGGCCACTGGCCGGTTTAGCGACGCGACAAAAAGGACAACAAACAAAGACAAAAATGAAAAAAATAAAACAGAAAATATAGAAGGAAATGAAAAGGACAATTTGTAGGCGGCACGAAGTCAGGCGAGTGCCTGCTGCAGGCCATTTAGCCGAAAAACAGAGCAGCGAGAATTTAATGGCCAGGAATTAGTCGGACGGTCACGAGCAAGGATAACAAAATTGAATACAAAAAGAGAGGGAGAGCGTAGTAAAGCAAAGAAAATAAAGGAATTTGGACAAAATGCAGTGATTCGCGTGGATTCGTCAAAGCATTTGCAGTGCTAATTTGAAGGCAAATAGCACGAGAGAATGAGAGAGTGAGAGAGAGAGAGAGAGAGCGAGGTGGCAGGATGTGGCAGGATATGCCCGGATATGCTAGAATTCTAGTGCTTCACTTAAGCCTTAAGCTGCACGGAAATCCATCAGAGTGGACAAACGCAGCTAGAGATGCTCTCAAGAGCTCTGCGGAGAGGAGAGCGGAGGAGTGGTGAACAGGAGAGGAGGGGAGGAGAGGAGAGAGTGTAGCTAATGCTCGACGTGCATTAGATGAATATCCTGCGGCTATAATTCACACACAATTTACATAAGCCGAGGCACGTTCGAGCACTTTTGTAGTTAGCCCAGACCGAGACATTCTTGGCCAACGAACGCCCCTCCACCCCCTCCCCGCTCTCCACAACCGTCAGCCTGCTTTGTTGTTGCGATTTATGATGTGCGTGTCGAGTGTTCATTTATATAAATCCAAAATGACGAATTCCTGCACAGCCTGGCAGCCAGGCAGCCACGCCCCCTGCTACAGCTCGTCGTGTGTCCCTTAATGAATATATTATCTACTCAATGAATGTCCTTTAGTGATTAATTGTGCGCCTTGACAAACAATTGTTGCTAAAGATAACAGATAAGAGATATTTATATATATATAGATGGACAGTTTTGGGGGGTGGTGGGTGGCTTGTTGGATGTGTGGACGTGTGGGCGTGGACGTGGGCGATCTACGAGAACTAAATTTTTGCTTGCTTGAGGCGCTTTGTGTGACAAAACAGTTGATATGTATGTATATATAGCAATAATTTGTGGTATTTCTTTGCGTTTACCGTCGATTTCCACTTGGCTTTAACATTTTCCTAAGTACGAGAAAATATACATATATACAGACATATAGACATATATTACACATATATTAGACATATATGTAGCAGAGAAGATTTGGTGCATTTTAGACCCGAAATGATGTGTTTTTAGAGAGAGAGAGAGAGAGAGAGAGAGAGATAGCGAGTGAGAGGAATAGATCGCGAGAATGTTTACTAGAAATGAGGCGATGTTCTTAGAGAATCTGTCACAGCTTACTGTATGCTTATAGTGAGAGAAAGAGACTATATGCTAGGGAAGCCATCTGGATGATCTACACAGCGACAAATCATTGTACGCAATGCCATCTATACCAGCTTTAGCATACTTCATAAATTTCATTTCTACTATGGTCATCTATTACATTTAACTAAAGAAATTCATGAAGAGCTAGCAGTTTCTTGGGTCCATCAAGAAATCTCTAGACTCACCATATGGAACACACTAGAGGGGTTTTCATTAGATTTTAAATAATTTTAATAATTGTGCACAATATGAACAAATTTTACTAATAGTTAGAATAAATATTCTAGAGTTAATATCAACAATTTCATTTTCTATTCCAATTTTTCTTCTATAATTTCTAGTCATTCAAGTCTGTCTTGGATTGAGACTCTGCTCTATGCTTGTCATTAAAATAGCTTCAAGATTTAAGCTGTCGTTCGGCCTTGTTAGGCATTGTAGAGCCGGCAAAGCCAGCCTTGGCTCCGGCATTCCTTACTAATCAAATTCCCATTAGATTTTGCAGTTTACCATTTTCTCTCATTTCTTGGCGCTTTGTTTGCTGTGGAGCTCGTTAAGAGCCGAGTCAAAAGTTAGGCCGGGCAATTTTTAAAGCCTAACGAGGCGCTCTATATATTTAGAGACGGATGGAGAGCGAGCGAGCGAGAGAGAGAGAGAGAGATGTAGTGAAGGTTTCCACTCTTATCGCATTGACAAACAAAGAGGCTACGAAATTAACACTTCCCACACTGAGAGCCTATCGAAACGCAGCTCGCAGGCAATGTCCAATTCGTACAGACAGACAGACGGACGGACGGACAGAGCTGTCGTGCTGTTATGTGGGCCAGAGTCAAACAGCGCCAGGGAAGGGATATGCCCGTTGTCCAGCACTGGAAACAACAGAGTTTTTCCACCCGGACTTTTCTTCCTTTTGCTCATTTTCCTTTTTCATTTTCAATTTTTGTCGTTCAGCTGAAGTCTTTTCATGTTCTGTTTGCCTCGGCCATTGGCCGCTCGTTAAAAATTGTCGGCGCAGATGCTCAGAGTATGGAAGGGAGGGGGGGTGTATGGATTGGAGCAGTGTAAAGGACAATATGGAGTGCACTGAAAGTTGTTGAAGGGAGGGGGCGAGCGGGGCGGTGCATTCATTTTAATTACCTGAATGTAATCGCAGTCATTCCATGTTTTCAGCCTCGGCTCCAGTTTCTTATCCTTGTCGCTGGCACTTGGCGGCGGCGGCGCCATTTTGTTTGTGGCCGATGTCTCCTGCGTGGAGATCCAAACGAGATTCCCCTTGGGCTGTTTAACTAGAATCAGCGCATGTTTGCCATGGGGCACGTCGTGCTGTGTGTTTTCAAATAACAATTGAATGCAAATTAATGAACTGCATTTACAATAAATTCAATTGCGGCACAAAGTGCCAAGTAAAATTGATGGTAAAGTAGATGGTAAAGTGGGTGGTAAGGTAGAGATAATAGTCATTTGGGTTAATACCTCTTGGCGTGTATGTGGAGCAGAGTAAAGGTAGATAAATATTGAACAGGTCTTATATTTAGCTGAATTTAAGCTCACGGAGCATTAAAGTTCGTGCAAGGTTTAAAGGTAGACGGGTGAAACGCCTCAATGGACATCTGTGTCTTACAGTTTTCCTCTCACATCTATCACCTGCCTATGCAATCATCTTCAAAACTCCTGCTAATGCAATTCAAGTCTTTATCTCGACACATTTCGCGCACATTTCATAAATATTTAAATAGCTCCCCCCTCACCCATAACACCCCACACACATCACGGACAATAGACTTTTGCCATAACTCAAAATAGTCGTAAAGTCTCGTGGCGACATAATCTTGGCGTACGCCCAGTTAATTATAATCAAAGAACGTATTCTATTTTGGAATGTAAATTGCTTTTAAATCGACTTCCGACGTCGCTCGCTGACTTTTCAACTTTCTCAATTCCCAAGAAATTTAGCGGAACATTTTCGTTTCTCTTTATTCCTTTTTTCCTTCTGTTTAGTCGGGCATTTTTATGAGCTAAACGAAATTGGGATGGTGCTGTGCTAATGCGCTTAACGATGGGTTGGAGCTCTTCGAGGCGGTGTTTGGTTAAGTTAAAGGTATAGCATATGGGCTTGGGAATGGGCTTAATATGCATATACATTTTAGATAGTCCTTAGTAAGGGATACAGTTAAACATGTAGAGATGAAAATTGCTTGGATTAGCGCAAGAAACTTAAGAGGTAGGTTAGCGGGGTCAGCTCTTAATGAGGGTAGAGGTGCGAGCTACAATTTAAGATTACTTGTTGAAGGGAAGGGGTTTAAGCTAGATCAGAGGTTCTTAAAAGAAAACTTGGGGTGTAGTCAAGCAATTATTGGAATTATTATTATGAAAAGGAAACATCTGTATATATGAAAAAAAGAAAAAGTAAAGTTCTTCAAAAGTACGCTTTCGCTTGACTTACCTGTCGCACAGCGTAATAGCAAGTTAGATTGCGCGGATAGATGCCCGGATAGTTGGGTGACTGCAGGCGGCAGGGCTTCTTGTCGCAATCGCTGAAGATGCGCGAGCAGTAAGTGCCTGGTATAAGATCACCTGAATGGAAATTTCGATATAAGCGAGATGATTCTAGGGATGCGATTCGCAATTAGCTTACCCAGATAATATTTGGGTTCTGTGTAGTTGTGCTCGTCCTTGGGCAGCGGCTTCTCCAGAGAGTCCATGAAGGTCTTGTTATTCGCATAGGCGCTAAACAGACTAAAGTCCTGGCCGTAGCGATCAGAGCGAGCGCCGCTGGAATTTGTAAAGTCCTCCAAGACTGAGCCGGAGGCTTGAGCCTGTTGCTGCTGTGGATTGAGGAAGCTGCTGCGATTGTGCCACTGGCTGAGCTCTAAAAGAGATAGAGAGAGAGAGAGTAGCAGAAGGAGTTTATTTTAAGGAAATCCCCTCTTTTTTACAAGGACTTACCTGCCAGCTTAATGCCGCCGTAGCGCGTCACCGAGCTATCCTTTGAGAGCACCTTGTACCTAATACGAAAATCGAAGTTGTATCCGCTTTGATCCCGAGCCAACCTTAAGGGGGTAGTCAAGATGGACAAAAAATACTCATTAATGGCTTAAGGAAGTTGGGGTAGATTAACTCACCTGTTTAGCTTGATGGTGAATATTAGCGAACGCGTTTCGCTGTAGAATAAAACTGGTCCCCACGAGCTGCCGCACCACATGCCACCGATGGGGGTACGCGCGGACTCTGCTATCTGCATATAGCCATCGGGACAGCCCTCGTGCACGTAGCTGGTGAAGCGGCCAATCGTAAAGCTGTCCAGGGTAACCTAGAGTCGAGCAACAGAAGGGAAGGTAGAAAATGCAGTGGGATTAATTAAAAATTACTCTGAATAAGACGATTCGATTAGTTTAGTGTCCTCTGCTTTAGATATCGATTTTGGGAAATGGCAAGCACTTTTCAAAAATATTCTATTGAACTCTAACTGCAGATCTCAACTGCAGTAAACTCCTTTGTAGGGTACTCTAGGGCAGAGAGTGAGAGAGAGAGCTGTCTGCCTTAATAAAGTTTTGGCCAGCTTTGTATAGCTGGGAACTGGTTGGCTGCCCTGGCTAGCTGACTTTCAGGATGCTCTCAGAAGGCATTCGAGCGTGCCAAAGCCGTTGGCCAAGCACCTCAGCACGCCCCCAACGCCCTCGGCCACCCACAAGAAAAGGTGTGAAGTGGCGTAATAACTAACTGGGTGAGCTTCCTCTGTGAAGAGCGCATGCAGCACGTGAAGCAGGCAGAGGCGGGGGACAGGAGATGGGTATATACGACTACGCTGTCAGTTGGAGTTACGCTTCGTTTGCTGCACGCCTTTTGGGATTGGGATTTGCTGGGCTTTGAAATCAATATCGAGGGGTGTTGTTGCCTTTGCTTATCTTTTTAATGGCTTAGTTTATCCCAGCTGGCAAATGAATTGTGAAAGGCCAGGTGGGTAGGTAGTTCAGCTCACCTGTACTACATCGCCGTGCTGTCCGCCCGCTGCCGTGAACGTGAGCACACAGACAAAGGGCACACGATCCTGTTTGGGCCGATGCAGCTCCAAGGAGTAGGTCTGTCCAATGTCTCCATAGTAGGTGCGATTACAGCCTGCAAGAAGATGAAGGAGAAGGAGTAGAAAGAGGAAATCATAATTGTTAGCAGCTCATCAAAAACGATGTTAAGGGTAATTAGCTTTAGACGAGCAATTATGTATGAATGTTGCTGTTGTTGTTTGCTGCTCGTTGTTTATTTGCTGTCAAAGCAACCCCTAAGCCTAACGCACCCTATCTTAGCCTAGACACCTTTAATTGGCAATAGCGGCATTTATGAAGCGCCTCTTCAAATTAGGTGCCGTTACTAAAGGCAAAGTGTTAATTGTCTGTTAAGTTAACAGCAGCTCAACTCCGACTTGGGGGCAAATTAACTTTAGAGCATTACATGTCGGGCAGCACGCAATAAACAGGTAATTAGGCAAATCACATCAATTATCTAGATTTTTTTTCTATTTTTGTTATGATTTGCTCATTTATAATTTATAATGAATGAGCATTCATTTACTGAATAGACTTCATCACTAATTATGGTTATCGATATCATTTACATATCGTATATATTTATACTATTTATATAAAATACTAATTAATCGCAGCAATTAGTGCATTAAATAGTTCAACTTTCTGGCAACTCCTGTCTTGCTTATCGTTCGCTCGCGTTGTTTTGAAAAGAGTGCAAGAACAAATATATTTGTCAATTTTTCATTTACACCATCTTCCTTCCAAATGCATTTACCGTTTGTTCATTCAATTCAAATGCAAATCTCATGAGATTTTATTTTATGTGTAAAAAGCCTAAAAGCAATTTGAATTTCAATTTCAATTTGTTATGGCAATTGTCACAACTTATTGTAGACTTTTCAATTAGTATTATTAAAAATTTATGGGGTTTGTGTAGACAATTGAGTAAAACGGATTTCCATTCAATTTGGCTGTGGCACCTGTGCACCAGTCATTGTTGTTGTTGCTATTATTGCTGTTGTTGTGGCTGCTGCATTCAATCAAATTCGACAGGCAGTCGAGTGGTTATCAATACACAATTAGATAATTATGCTTCTAATGCGAATGCTCATAGAGTATGAGCATACCCATACACACACACACATCCATATGTGCATATACACATGTGTGTGTACATTCACATAAAGCAATTGCTTTCCAGCAAAAACAGTTGTTTTGATTTAGCATTTTGCTTTCAACCTACATATGTATATATTGATGGCTTGACTGCGCATTTAACCATCAATGTGAATTCATTTTTCAATTAAATGCCGTTATTTTTTGTTATTACGTTTTGCATTTACTTTGCTCTGATCCTCTCGCGCATTGTACGTCATTGAAAATACTTAATTAAATTCATCAACGCTTGACATGACATGCTCCCTGCTCCTGCTTCTGATCCGTTCATGACTGGGCACACGGCTCCAATGGGCAGCCAATTGGTAAAGTGAGAAGTTCACTTTGCCGCCATTATGAGGGCCTTTCTGTTCGAGTGTGAATGTGAATGGGAGAGAGAGAGAGAGAGTGGGTGTGGGTGTCTGTGTGTGTGTGCGCGTGCTTAATTACATTTACACATGCTAGCTGGGTTGCATGGCAGACGAACGTTAAGAGAGTGAGAGAGTAATGGCTGCTCGCTACACTGCGGCGAAGCATTATGGAAGTGTGTGCATGACAAATCGTGACGATTGGAAAGCGTTGGAAGCTAAAGAAGATCGAGCAGGATAGAAGTATCGAATTGTAAATTTGACAGACAGAGTGAGGAGATGCGAAAAGTGGAAGTGTAAGAGAGTGACAGGCTGGAATGTATGGATTGATGTGGGGAGCGAGCGTGAGTGAGCGAGATAGCAGCGTTTTATTTGTTTGTGCTTTTGTAAAATGCAGACAAATTAAATTTGAATTGTTAAAGTGTATTGAGTTAAACTTAATTTTTGTATTTTATACAAATAAAAATAAAATAAAAAAAGATTAACTGAATCAGCTCTGATTTTCTTTGATTTCGCTCAGTTTTCATATTTTTGTTTTGAAGCCTGCTTTTTGATGCAATTTTCTCTCAATGTAGCTGCGATTTAATTTCGCGGCATGGAAGTGTATAAAAAAAGGTTGATTGCCTGTTTCATTCGTTCGGTTTGCTGGCCACCTTTTTGCACCTGTGTGCCCTGTAAATTAAGCAAACAGCAGCGCAGCGCAGAGTTTCCTGTTGCCTGCACGGCTAATCTCTTATGACAGCTTTGCATAATTGCTGGCAACACCAGTTACCACGCCCCCATACACCCACGTCCGCCCCTCGTTCGTCGTAGAACTTACGTGTGCAGAAGCGCGGCTCATCGCTGCCATCGCCGCAATCGTTGTTGTTGTTGCAGAATTTGCTGAGCGGAACGCAACGTCCATTCGAGCAGCTAAACTCGGCGAGGGAACAGCCTGTTCCGGAACTGGAACCGGAACCGGAGCTGGAACCATAGCCAGACAAATTGGCAGGTTTGGCAGCGTTTGATGTGGATGCGGCTGCAACTGCAACGGCTGCTGCTGTTGCGGCCGCAGCTGCTGCTGCTGTTGTTGCGGCAACTGCTGCCAGTGCCAACAGCAGCGTCAGCGTCGACGTTGACGTTGACGTTGACGTTGACGTTGCATTTACGTGACGCTGACTGCGGCGCTGACGTTGATGTTTAGGTTGACGTTGACTTTGACTGGAAGCCTTAATTGCATGACATTGTGTTGCAATTGTTGTTGCTGGCATTTGAAACATTTGTGTGACAGTTATGTGGCGCTCATTTGACTGCCCTTTGACCCCATCCACGCTCAGTCTGAAGTGTTTTGCAGTTGCGGCAGTGTTTGTTGTTGTTGTTGTTGCTGTTGTTGTTCGTTGTTTCAGTTTCTTTGGCCTTTTTCTGCTTTTGTATTTTTGACGCCATTTTAATGTCATTTTTGTGTTTGTTGTATCTGCAATAAAAAAATGCAAAAAATGAGTTTAATAATTATTATTATAATTTATAAATACTTTTATGATCTGTTAGCGTAAACTTGAATTTAATTGATATTTTATAAACACATATTTAAGTAGGCCCAACACGGACAGAGTATCTGCTAGTCGTCAAACTACTCTTGATCAATTTATTTTTTCCAATTTAAAATAATTAAATTTTTATTTCAATTTAAGCTCAATGCTTATTATGCATTATTTTGCAATCCATTTCGTTTGGACTTTCATTGAAAATGCACGAATTAATTTTTCGTTTTCCAAAAATTAAGCGAATATAAAAAGTATAAAGGATTTGCGTTTTGCGATTTATGTCCCAAAATTTATGGCCAAATATTTATCGCACGGTAAATAAATTGAAATAAATGCGCCCGGCCAGCGTCGCGGTCGCAGTCGACGTTAGCCGCGACAGCGGTTTTGGCTCATAAATATTTGCAGCATAAACAGTTTTTATTTTGTTTTTATTTTTGTTTTTATTTTGTATTTTGTATTTTTATTTTGCTTGCTTTGCTAAGGACGAATTTTCACGCGCGTTGCACAAAATGTGTGCAAAAATGTGTAAAAGGGGGATTCCCAGCCAGCGAAAAAAAAGAAATGCTGCCAAGCGTGTAACGGTACTTTTTTGCGCACAATGGATAAATATATGCGAGGCCTGGCTGAAAGACCGGCGACTAGCATAGAACAGACGTTCTATGCGAGAATTGATTAATGTCTTTTTTTGTGTGTGCGATGCAAGAGAGAGAGAGAGAGAGAGGAGAGAGAGGGAAATAGAGAGAGAGAGAGAGAGAGGGATTGCTGCTGTCAATTGCAGCAGTCAGTGATAACGATGCGAATGAAAAACAACAGCCGCAAAAATCAGAGGCGGGAGAGAGAGAGAGAGAGAGAGAGAGAGAGAAAGATAGAGAGTGGAAAGCGCTGTTCTATTGGCTGTCTCGCGGGCTGCTGATGATTTATTACCGTTGTTTGGGGCTTGCAACGCGTGACCCCAAAACAGCAGCAGCAACAACAACAACAACAACAACTCGAGAGTCAATGAGAGAACTGAGTAAAAAAGCCAGCCCTGCACAGTAGCAGCAACAGCAGTAACAAAATAAAAATAGCAAAAAAAAATCGTTGCATAATTTTAAATTAGATGCACAGACATGGAACAGACGTGGATGCCTCAACGGATGAAACCAAATGTGGGACAGACAACAACGACAACGAGAACGACAACGACAAAAACGGCGACGGCGACGCCGACGACTTTGGTGGCAGACAGCAGCGGCAGATGACGTCGACAACAAGCAACAACAATAACAAACGTACAACAACAACTGAAAAAGCAAAAAAAAAAAAAAAAAAAAAAAGACACAAAATTGCTGCTGCTGCACAAAACAACACGAAAATAACTGAATGCCACAAAGTGCATCCAGAGATACCCTAACCAAACCAAATCCACAAATGTGATGCAATTTCAATGCCAGAGCATAAGCTAAGGAATTAAGTATACAGTAACTGAGAGAAAAAGAGAGGAAAGGTAGTAGAAAATGCCAAAGAAAAATCATAAAGAAAAGCATATTTAGTTGACAACTTAACAAAAAATAAATCAAGACTGAGTATGATATGCCCCCTAGGAGCTAGGTAATTCAGGGAATACAATTTGTATTACAACAAATTCTCTACAGAGCTGCTTACTTGTTTTACTTACAGTAGGACATAATAAAGGGCATCATAAAGTTGTAGTTGTAGTTGTTTTTGAAACCTCAAAGTTGAGCTATTAACACATCATAAAACATTTTTGTATGTTAATTCTGTTTAATTATCGGTAGTTCTTTGTAAAAGGATTCTACAATACATATGCATACTTTAATGAATAGTTTTTATAGTTCCTGCGTGTATTGCTGCGCAGAGCTACCCCAACTGAAGAAAAGTGTATGAAGTGGAAGTGGAAAACATGTTGTTTTTAACATATCCATGCAAGTGTAGAAGGTCTGGCTTCCATTGCCATCTGCCTGCCCTACCTACACCCTTTCCTTGCCTTAGTCAAGCTCGGTAGCTGTGCAACTGTTATTGCGTCTGGCGTCAGTGAAACTTGCCACAAAATCGAGAGCTGCCTCCTGTGAGACGAGCAAATGTGAAGTAAAGTGAACAGAAGTGTAGTGCTTGGACAGGACATTTTCAGCTGAGCTGCTGCTCCTGCTGCCGCTTGACTGCTGTGTCCTGTGGCTCCTTGACTAGTCGTGCATTAAATTGCTAATAATTTTTGATATGCCAAACTTTTTCCTTTTTTTTTTCTTTTCTTTCACTTGTTTTCGTGCCATGAAACGTCATTTTTGGCTGCGCCACACCTCCTGCGTCCTTTCTGCCTTATAAAATCTGTGTAAAGTGCATTTTCGTTAAGGTCCACTGTGAAATGGCTTAAAGACTTGCCCAGACGTGCTTCACATAAACTAAGAGCAGCAAAGTAAACAGCAAAGTAAACTTCAAAAACAAAAGCATAAGCTGTAACAGATAATGGCTGGGCTAGAGGGCGGGGTAAGTGGGATGGGAAGCTGAGAAGGGTATTGCGTTGCGGCAATGTCAAAAACCTTTCAAATTTGCACTTGTGCTGCTTCTGCTTCGACTACAGCTTGATACTCGTCTATTGCGGTAGTTTCAATAACACAACACTAACAGAAGCTAAGAATAGCCAAGGTCTAGTGTGGGATAAGCGCGACTAGAAAATTAAGTTCTGAAATGAAAGATAAAAGTTAGAAGATGCGAGAGATAATTCATTTCTCCTTTCTTTACTTTCCTTTACTTTCCCTTCACCTATTACATATCAAGTCTCAGCATTAATATGCCCTTTCTTAAGCATTTTCAATGGCTACGGGGTATAAAAAACAGCAGCAACTTGTTTATCATAGCGTTTGCTTTCTTATCAACACTAAAACACACGCACACATACACACGCACGCACACATTTAGATAGCCCTCATATCATGGCAGACGACAAAGTAGTTGGAGGTAGAGAAATGACGATGATGATGGTTAAATGGTAGCAGCAGCAGCAGCCGACGAAGAAGAAGAAGAAGAAGAAGTAAGCCGTAAGCAAGCAAAGCTTTCCCACTGAAATGGACGACCTTAATGGCGGCCCAACGTGTGGCTAAAGATATGTGTAAGATATATATACACACACACACACTCACACACACTCACACAATCACGCACATATACATGTATTTAAGATATATGTGTACATGCGATATCAGTTACGACGAAGCGTTGAAATGTGCGAGCGCCAATGCTTAAGTCAGCGCAGCAAACATCAATATACCAACCACCTCAACCACACACACACACATACACACACCCAGACATTAAAACCGCAGGGAAAGCGCCTTACTGTGAGCGTGTCTTCGTGCGTATGTGTGTGTGCGTGTTTGGCATATGCAAAATAGTTGCATATAAAAAGTGTTGAAAGATGTTATGCACGTCGTCTCGTTTGTAGCTAGCGGCATTGCCAGTTCTTTTTATTCACCATCAGGGTATCATGGTTTTGTTGAAATGTATGTGACATGCAGAAGGAGGCATAGCAGATCCCACAAAGTACATATATAAATATATTCTTGATAATTTATCATTATTTTTCTGTCTATTTCTTCTAAGTATTTCCTCTACGTGATTCCTTACCTAATTCCTCTACGTCTTTAATGCTTAGCTGATCGATCACACACTCGCGCACTTCACATTGATGCGCTGACCTCCAGCAGGTCTGAAAGACTGAAGAAATGCTGCAGCTGCTGCCCTTTATATACGGCCGGCCACTTTTACTCAAGCACTGTCTCTCTCAACTCTTGAGCCCGACGGCAGGTCTCTCTCGTTGCAGTTGACCTTCCAGTGAGCAATGGGAACGCTCTCTGCTGCTGTGAGCATTCTAGCTTCGTTTTACACATACCAAATGAATACAGCTACACACACATAGACAACTTTAATGATCTTCTGCACTTCTTCTCTCCTTGCGTTTACTTTTACTCAAGTACTGTCTCTCTCTCGTTACAGTCGAGCTTCTCTGCTGCTATAGAGCAACAGTTAGATGTGAAGAGCTAGAGAGCTAGATCTGCAGCTTTTGCTAGAGCTAGACTTAGAGCTAGAGAACACAGCTTCATATAACACTCCCAGCTACATACAGCCTTAGCATATAACGCATCGACTCTTCTTTCTTTTAACAGAGTATTTCGCTCTGTTTGGCATTCTATTGCAATCTTGCGACTTGTTGTCTTTAGTTCGTCATCTTCATTGTCAGCGCCAGCAACTGCATCATCATCATCGTCATCGAGAGCAACTGCCAGGCCGGAAGAGAACTTGACTTATAGCATAAAGCAGACTACATACAGCCCACGCCCCCTTGCCATTTCCTAGCTAACAAACTTTGCTCAGGCGCCGCAGCGGAAAGGGAAGTGCAGCAGCGTCTATATAAACCACGTCGCCATCTCCCCGGGGAGGGAGGGGGGAGGTGCTGCTTAAAGTGTGGCTCTGCTCATGCATGGGCTTTAAGATTGTGAAAAATTTCGTTGCATACTTTTGAAGGCGCATGAGTGTGAGTGCAGGACACGCAAATCGTGGTTCATTAGCTAACTGCTAAAGCATGTTGGCCCCAATGAGAAGAAGTAGGCGAGCAGAAGAAGTGAAGAAGTAAGGCCAAAAGAAAGATGTGCACAAAAGGCAAAATGATAATTGCGACAATTTGGCAAATTTAACCCGAGACAAATTGCTTGTATCGCTACGGCACGGAAAAGTTGTCAAGCCAAATTGCTGGCGCTATATATGTTTGCCGACATAGACGAGGAAAATGGAGGGAAAACGGGCGGCTGTGGGTGTAACTGCTGCACAGTCAAACGCGAATTGCAGAAGCAACAAAGTCGCAATTTTGTTAGATTTGGCAATGAGGCGAAATTGTAAGTCGCTTAAACACATACAAAAGCTTGTCGTTTGTGTTTGATGTGCGTGTGTGTGTGTGTGTGTGTGCAGTTATTCCCTAGCTGGCAAATGAAGGCAAATTTCCCTTGGCCCTGTCAACGTACGTCGTCAAAAAAGTTTTTCTTTTGCTTCAATTTTAGCGTGCGCTGTGAATGGCATTAGAAGCGGAAATGCCGCACACTCAAACACACACACACATGCGAAGTACACTCCTCTGTATGTGTGTGTTCTCATGCAGAAAGGGCGTCAAAGTTATTTAAACGCCTAGACTTGGCCACATTGGCAAGGAATCCAGCTAGCTACCGAAACAGTTCATGTAGAGAGATTCTTCAGTTTTGGGACTTATTTTTGGATTTATTTTGCTTGCCTGATACCCAAGGCAAATAGGTTAAATAGGGCATGATGATGATGATGTTTGTTTGTTGCAGTAGAGAAGGAAGTTAAGGGTGTATAAGATTATCATATAGGGCCTATATACATACACTAGGGTCTATAAGACAGAAGCTGGTCTATCAGACTCTATAGCGTCTATAAGACTCTTATGGCTTAAAGAAAAACCAAATGACTAGTGAATTGTGTTTACAGGGTACCTTGTAGGCGAGCACAAATATAATTTGAGATCGTATCATAGAAACTATATTAGTTCCTTAACAACAAAGTAGACCCTAACTCGACCTTTAACAAGTGAGTTAAGTTAAGTTACCCAAAGAATATATTCTCATAAATGCTAAGTAAAGTTTACATTTACAGGATATCTATAGTTGGTATTCTTAGAGAAACTCTATAAGTACTACCTCAGCTATTTATCTATAGACCCTACATTTGCAGGGTATGTGTTAGTCCACATCAGCTATTTTGCTTGGCTTTTTTATTCGCACTTTTGCACATTTGGCAAATACTTGAGTTAAGCCGCTTAAAGCGGACTTAAAGTGCGTGCCACAAGCAGCAGCAGCAGCAGCAGTAACTTGGAATTGTTTATGTATGCGTGTGTGTGCTTGCATGTGTGTGTGCATGTTTTATGCAGCTAATGAATTTTGAGCGTTGTCCGCATTTTAAACATATTTCGGTTACTCACTTTGGCTTTCGCATAAAGTATTAAGACTACTTTATTATGCTCCTTTAGCCACGGATTGAACCTTAAAAAAAAGTACTTTGTGGTTGTATTAGTGTAAAGTTTGTTTGTGCTCGTTTAGGTAGTTAAAAGAGTATATTGGTTTTGTGAAATGCTCTGCACGCTATACACATATGCTTCAATTTATTTTCCCTCTCATATTCAGAGTATTTTCGTATGTTTCACATTTTCAAGACATTACAAATTCCCTGTGGTATTTTCGTTTTTAATTTACACCTAATATGTATGTTGCTTTGGCGTCGGTCCCCAGGTACGCATTATGCTGCTGTACCACGTAAATGAAGTTAATTTAATGGGCATTATAAATGCCAGCGCAGACACCATAATTAAAGTACAGCAAAAACACTTTAGACTTAATTTGATTTTACTTAAATTTATAGCATTTTTCAGTCAGTGACAAGAACAGCAACAACTTGTCATCTCTCTCTCTCTCTCTCTCGCTCTCTCTCTCTCTCTCTCTCTTTCAGTCTCATTTCATTTTGAATCAAGCAATGTGATTCTCTTTGTGTATTTGGTTGTCCGACCAGCTGGCATTGCATTGTTTAGTCGCTGATTCATTGACTCATTCATTCAATCCACTCGCGATTCTAAAGTGTATTTTAATTTGATTTCATTGTTCGCTGTCATTGGGCGCCATTACGAATTGGCACTCGAACGGGCGCCCAAATGAATATGAATTCAATTTCGACCGCTCAGCTCGCGGCTCACAGTTACTTGCGCTGATTCCAGCTGCTGTGGGTTGAATCGTTGTTGTTTTTTCTTTCGTCAGATAGGGTAGCGCGTTCATTCATGACATTTATTCGATTAGGTAGTACGTTCTTTTGGTGGGGGGCATTATGTGACGGCCTGTCCTGTGATGACATGGCATTTTAATTAGTTTTCAGCAATGGACAGAGACGGAGAGAACGAGAGAGCGAGAGAGTTGGATTGAGAACTGGCTAATTAATATGACAGACGCAGGCAGCGAATTTGGCAATTCGAATTTGAATTTGAATTTATTTTCATTTGCAATGCAAAACGTAAAATGCAAAATGTTCGAGGTAAAATCACAATTTATACGATTGATTGAATTGTGATTGGTAAATAATGCTAATGGCCCTTGTCTGATGTCGTCCCCAAAAGAAAAGAAAACACCAAATGTTATATGAAAATCAATATATAGATAACTAAATATATATAATCACAATGAAAACTTTGTTATTTTAGTGATAGCCCATTGAAAATGGGAAATTCGAATTCAGTATATTCATGATATGTGTGTGTGTGACAAAAAGGTAAAAACATTCATTTGAAATGTGATTGCATTTTAGAGGTAAATTCAATCAATATAGCAATTGCCTTTGGCTCAGCATTGAAACACACTCATGTTAAATAAACAAGCAAGTTTTCAGCTAGAACAAACATCATTCAAAGAGACAAGAGTTCAATTTCCAGTCAATAGAGTTCATACGCTCAACTGAGCCAATGAGGTTTCGGGCTTCGAATTTCATTCATAGTTATGGTTATGCATTTATTAGTTTCTATTGAAATTAGCGAACATTAAAGTGAAATTTATGTTTCAATGAGCAAGTATAATCGCTATTTAAAGCTAAATTCATTAAATGACGCAATGAGCTTAGCTAAAAATATTTATATCATTTTAATCTAGCATTAATGTAATTACAATTTCATAATGTTCATGCACACATGACCTAGATTTCGAAAAGAATTTAATTATATTTTGAATTATTATTTAAAAATTGAGCATATGTAAATTAGACAAATAACTAAAATTAAATAGCATAAATTTCTGTCTAGGCTTAGAATGACTAGCTGGTTTGATTAACAAAAAATAATCTGCCACTCTCTATGAATAGAATAAATGGTTCTGCAGGGCACTCCCGAAACAGGAAGATTTAAATTTAGAACTAAAATAATTATTTAGACTAACATATATAGGAAATTACCTTATTTAATTTAAATTTACTCTAAATGGATAATTTCCTATAAAATAGAAGACCTTAATGAGTGACATAGTAGTTATATCACTGACACATAAGGAAATTACATATAAATTAAATTTAAAGCAATTTTCGCATTTTCCCCATTTAAATGCCAATTACTGTACCACTTCTATTGCAGCACATACAACGCTATAGCTGCAACCATTTTAATTAAAAATGTATTTTTAATAATAACCAAAAAAATGTTGGCTTTACTCCACTCCATTTACCCGTTCTCCTCCCGCTCTCTTTCACTTTGAGAGCAATTCACATAGAACAAATATTGCGTATACGCAATGTTTGGCGCAGCTAGAGCTTGATTTTGAGTTATTTATTGCGAAGTGCATTTAGCTCGAGTAAATATTGAAATTGTGCATAGTAAAATTGCCAAATTTGACGGCAGAGAATTTACGTATTTCAAAATTTGATTGATGCGTTATTAAATCGCTTCAATTGGTCAATGAACACTGAAATCAAGAGCAAAATCAACATTCATATTGAAAAAATCAAAAACCGAGAGAGAGAGAGATAGGGAGAGAGAGAGAGAGAGAGAGAGAGGGAGAGAAAGAGATAGGTAAATGTAATATATAGGCTGAATTAATTTCTGCTAAATTTAGTAGCTCTACTAGTTCTGAACAATGATTGTTACACATTTTTTTACATAGTCGAAATACCCTAAAGGTAAGCGTACATAAATGCCATCAAAAGAAAAATGTTGCTGTCAACGTTGTGTGCTCATGCCATTCCTCTCATTCCGTTGCTGTCATTTAGAATGTTGAAATAGCTTCGACTTATAAGCAGGGTTTGCTTTTGCAAAATACATCAAGAAATATCAAGAGATTTTGAAGAAATGTTTGGGTTGAATTATTTTTGCCTTCAGATGAAAGTAAACACATGGCCTAAACAATGTTCAAGCATGTGTGCGTGTGCGTGTGTGCGTGTGTGCGTGTGTGCGTGTGTGTAATACAAACTCTCAAATGAGCCGAGGACAAGTCAAGCTGACAGGCTCAAGGAACACGCGACATATTTGCAAAACATTTGTCACATCCTGCATTTGCCTAAGCCAAGGAAATGATTTTACTCACGGAGAGCGTGAAAGAAAGGGAGAAAGAGAGAGAGAGAGAGAGGGAGAGAGCGAAGCAAGAGCTTAGGAAAGAGATAGAATTTTGAATTGCTTTGCTTCATTTTATTTAAATCTAAAATTGCTTTTGCCTCAGTAATTTGTTTCCTATGCAAATTTTTTGAACGAAAATTCTAGGGAAGCAAGAGAAAACAACAAGAAATAAATGTTGCGTGAAAATAAAAGTGTGGAAATCTGAATACCCTAGGTGAGTTGTGATAGGTAAGATAGATATGTATGTAAGAAAACGTAGAAGAGAAGGCATATATATATTCTATATTATAGTGATAAGCTCCAACAATAATGGACAGACATTAAAATGGAGATTAGTTAAAACGAATATACTCTTTGTACTTCGTGAACGAGTATAATAATCATATATATATATTTATGCGTAAAGAGTATAATTTTGCATATCCTTAATATCTATCAAATATAAATATTTGAATATCCTATGCAAAGATTCTTAAAAAATTGAAGCAAATTTCTTAAGAAATTGTTTGGATTTTTTATTGTTGTTGTTGTTTATTTGTAGCAGTTAAATCGCAGCAAAGTAAAAAAGTTGTGCGCTGAATAATGCAATTACAAAGAAACTGAGACGAATTGCTCGTTCGATTGCCCCATAAAAAAAGTAAGAAATAAAATTTACAAAAAAAAAGGAGGGAGAGCGTTACGTTAGTCTTTTTGCTTTGTTGTTGCTACTGATTTGCTGAGGCAGTGCCACAGCCACTGCCCCCTGCCCCGTGCCCCGTGCCCCGTTCTCTGGTTGCTGCCTCTAAAGTGGCACTCAACTTGTACTCCACTCCGGCTCGACAAGCGAAGCGGCGAGAAGTGGCCCCCGCCTTGAAATGTTGCAACAAATCGAAATAGAAATCGAAAAAAAATAATAAAAAAATACGAGGAGATGAAAACACAGTGAATAAAATCAAATTTCAAGTGCCGCACAAAGGCGCTGCAAAGGGGCGTGGCAACAGAGCAGAAGCAGCTCAAGAGCTATTTGCATAATGCGGCTGCTGCATGAATAAACCATGTCTCAATGCCACCTCTCGGCCTCAGTCCTGGCAAAACGTTTAAATCAAATCAAGTGTAGGCGCAGCAATTGCGAGAGAGAGTCAGTGAGAGAGAGAGAGAGAGAGAGAGAGAGAGAGAGCGCATTGAAGGCTAGTGAATTGTTGGAGTTGCCGCTTTATATAGGCATCAGACAGCGCAGCAAGTGGATATGGCGGCGATAAAGCATTGTCCACGCTTCATTGAGCAGCCAAAGAAAAAAGATCTTTAGACTGCTAGACGACTAGTAAATACCCTGGAAAGTTATGGCGACTGGTATGAGGTGTAGCCCTAATTAATATTGATAAAGACAACATAATGATAATATAATGAGAATGAAAATCATAATTAGAAGAATTTGTTTCTATCCTTCTTTGTTTCTTTTCTTACTGTCGTCTTAGGTCTCTCTGTCTTTCTCTTTTCCCTATCTCATTTTGCCTGTTTATCGGTTTCTCTGTCTTTCTCCTGCAATGCCATTCTTCTCTTCTTCTCTGTCTGTTTTTCCGGTACTTTCGAGATTCAGAGATAAGTTTCTACAAATTTTCAGATTTCACTTCTCTCTCTTTGTCTTTCTCTTTCACTCTCTCTCTCTCTGTCTCTCTCACTCTCTCTCTCTCTTTCACTCTCTTTCTCTCTCACTCACTCTCTCTCTCTTGCTATCTCTCTCTTTCTATTTATCTCTCTCTCTCTCTCACTCTCTCTCTCCTTCTCTCTCTGTCACCAATATCTGCTTCATTGCAATAGAACCTTTGCCATTCCGAGTTTGTGATTTGGATTATTGAAAATATGTCATACTTCATCTTTGGCTGAGCACAATTTATGTGGCTTTAAGGTGCTGTCTGGGACGGCGACCTCTGTGCTGCTGCGGCGCAGTGGTGCAACGCGTGCCACAAATGTCATCAGTCGCTGCCCGCATAAGTATGCTATGAAATCTGTTCCTCAGTCCTTAAACTGCTGCTGCTGGTCTTTTCTCTCACACTTCCATTTGCATATCAAATGTCATTGACAGGCGGGGCTCAGGGCCCATGGCCCATTCACATTTAAACGTAAAACTATTTCCAAGCTGCGTAACGCTGCAAGTCCGTGTGCCAACTCCGTGGCGAGGTGGGTGGCAAGACAAACTCATAAGCCAGACCAAATATGAAATAAATCACTGGGCGGGTTATTGACACGTTGGCAAATATTTGCGCACACAGACACACAGGGGGAGGGGGAAGTGTGACTGGTGGCGACTAGTGTCAGCTTGCAACCAGCTCCAACCAATCTCTTCAGCCACCTTTGCGCCCACACACGTGTGGCATGCAAAGCAGCGCTCAAAACTCTTAAGAACTTTTTTTTTTTTAGAGCTGCGACCCCTACAAATATGCTCCCTTTCTCTCTCACACACTCTTTCTCGCTGTTCGGCCCAGACAACTGCGTCAACAGCAAAGTCCACTTAATCCAAATTCAGTAAAAAAAATTGTGAAGTGGGTTAGAAGCTGCTGCGGGTGGTGCTGTGGTTGGCAGTTGCTTCAATGTTAGTTCAACCTTTGGCAAAGTTGACGAAGATGACAGCAATGTCACAACTGCTGACGAGTGTGTGTGTGTGTGTGTGTGTAATATGTGTGCCCTGTCATCAATTTTGCCTTGAATTTGTTTACCCTTTCAGCGCAAGGCTTTCTGTCATATGCGTCGACTTTGACTTTATAGCTGACTGTGTGTGTGTGGGTGGGTGGAGAAAGAAGAAGATGTTAACTTGGCTGGGTCGCCAAACCCTTTTTTTGCCCGCCTTTGTTGTTGTTTAATGTACAGTGAACAATTTGTGGCACATGCGTGCGGCATGACATAACAATGCATCAAGCTGCTGTTTATCTACGCCTAATTAAGGGGCGTGGCTGAATTACGACAGTCAAAAAGAAGACGACGAAGAAGAAGCAGAGGAGTTTTGCAAAATATTTACTGGGGCCTAATTGAACGTTGGGGAGTTGCCGATAAAATGCAAAGTATGATATCTTAAGATGCTGCGAATATGCGTATCGCGATTTAAAATTATATGCGGGTAGCATTGTGATACAGTGGAGCAACGCAAAGTGTGACTGGCAGGTAGGAATTGAAGAAAGACAATGAAAATTTATGCAAATATTTTGCTTTGACGTATCAATATTTTTTTTGGGTATTTTCTCATTTTTAATGGGAAGTCTCAGATGATAAAATGAAAGATTGATAGTCAAATAATTGTTTAATGCGTCAGCCTTACCAGCTTTGGTATTGTCAGATATTAAAGATATAATAAATATTTATTTATTTAACTTTAAAAATTATTAAAAATAATACATATCTTGGTTTATATATAATATATGAAAATAAAATAAAATAAAACCATTAAAAACCACTGCATTTGCTTAGAAACTTTATAAAGCTAGCTAGCTAGAACCCGGACAGTTGTAAAACTCTCACATAGCAGTCTCAACTACTCTTTACTTAAAGTTAAAAAATTGCTTCAAGTTTCAAGTCATCTTGTTGACTCGCTTAAGCTGGCCTGCATGTCGTTGCCATTGCTACAAATGCGGCTCGCATGGCTTAAGCTGAACGTAATGTAACCTCAACGTATCTGCTATATATATATATATATGTATATGCACATATATATCTATATATATCCTCAATGTCTTCGCCATTCCATTGGTGGTATCCAGAGTTAAGTGATTGCTGAAATGTATTTGCATAATTTCTACAGATTTTTCAATGCTTGTCTGAGCTGATGCTGCATCTACTGCTTGATGGTGATGGTGATGGTGATGCTGCTCCAGTCAAGCAGCTGAGTTATTCCTAACCTCTCTCACACTCTCTCTCTCTCTCTGACTCTGTCTCTCTCTATTTCACCTGGCACATGTGTTGGCGAACATGCCAGTTAAGCGTCGACACTTTTCCCTCAGTTTCATTTTTTCATTTTCCTCTCTCTCTATTTTTTCCGTTTTATTTTTATGGTTTTGCATATGCGAATATTTTATGCAGATTTATGTCAACTTTTCTCGCTACGTGTGCAGCTCCTGCTGCGGCTCCTGCTGCTGCAGCAGGTTCTCTTGGACAGCCGCCAACGCAGTCAGCCAAGGCAGGCAAGCCAGGCAGGCAGCAGTTACCACGTGCACTCATTGAATTAGTGTGAGGCAGTGCTGAAAAGTGTGTTGTAAAATGTTGTTAAATTTTCGGCATCAGTGTTGCGTGTTGACAGCGCAACACACGGCCAAACAACACAACAAAACAACTTGTTTTTGCCCTACTCACAGCACGCAGCACGCAGCTAGGTGGTGGGGGAAGGGGGGCGGAGGAAACACTAAAGCAAGCATTTGCCTGTCCTCAGCTGTCGTTTGAGCCTGTTTCCTGTCGCGTCTGAACCTACATCGTAACGCTGTAACGACTCTGGGGACCAAGCATTACGTCCGGCCCCTAACCGTACTTTCGTCCGTCCGTCTGTCTGACTGTTTGTCTGCTTGCCCGCCTGGGCATTGCCCATTTTTGTGCTTTCTTTAAATGCGCCGTTCAACATATGAAATGGGGTATATTGGTTGATGGATGAGCTTTGAATAATGAATATGAATTAATTTCTGAAAATGTAATCTTGAAATAGTTTTTGAGTCACTGTGTTCTATAGATTTTGAGAGACATGGAATGGAATGAAATGGCAGCGAAAGTGGAGGCTCTAACAATAGCCTAAACTTTGTAGAGTATCGCTCAGTCGTCTATTTATACTTCAGTTGCATATTTATTTGTCTTGCTTTGCTTTTCTTTCTTGCTTTAATGAAAAGAAAACTTATCTTCAACTTTATGATGATTTGAAAGCAACAACAACTTGTCACACAGAACTAGAAACGAGAGAGTGTGAGTCAGATACAGCGAGAGCGAGAGAGAGAGAGCGAGTAGAAGAAGGAGTGAGAGAATGAACATGAGAATGTTTTTCCCACTTCACTTGTCGTACATTTTTCCTCCTTCTTATATTTTTCTTTTTCTTACTTGACTCTTATTTGTGTTTTTTTTGCCGTTGCTGTTGTTGTTGTTGTTGTTGTTGTTGTGTGCGCGCTACTTTTTCATTTCCTTTGTGTCGCTCTACGCTTTTCCTTTTCCTACCTCGCCTACCTCACTCCAGCTCCCTCTCTGTCTAGCTTTATCTCTGACTGCTACTTTGAGACATGTTTGCCAAGTCAGCTGTAGAGCGCGCCGCCCCCCATCCTGAAGTAGGACAACACTTAATTTTGTGTAAGTACTCACTCAGCTCATTAGGCGTGCGCTGCTTCCAACATCTTAGCTTCGCTTGGGGAAATTAAATTTCAACAGCAAAATGCTAAAGAAGTTGCCCAAACTGCAAATGTGTGTGTGTGTGTGGGAGTGTGAAGCTAAATGTGAATCCGTTTAGTTAGCCCAAGTGGAGCCATCAATCAGCAGCACCAGCAGCCGCAACTGACAGAGGAAATGAATCTACAGAGAGCAAGAGTTGCCTCAGTTTATGGATGCACGCACGCACGCACGCACGCACGCACGCACGCACGCACGCACGCATGCATGCTGTCCTTTACTGCCACGCCCCCAGCCTTTGGTTTAGCTCAGCTAGAGCTCAGCTTGCCGCCTGCGGTCGCTGCAGCCAACTGCAGTTTTGTGGCTTGAATTATGGCAACCAACTGGCAACTGCCATATAGCGGGCATTACTAACGGTGCCCCAATCCAACTCGCCTTGGCTAAGCCTTTTTGTCAACCCTAGCTCTTGCCGGAATCCTTGCGGTCAGCAAAAAGTCACCATTACATATGCGAAAAGCTTAAATGCAGCATTTCGACCCTTTTTCGTGCATGCATTTTAAATGTGTATATATAGATGGATATATGTATGTATATATATACAGATTTCACATCGTAATGTTGTCTAACTGTTGTCTAACTGAAACACAAACAGTTTTCTTCTATACGGCAAAAAAAAAAAAGTATGAAAGCTCAAGTCGAGTCCGCTCGACTAGCAAATCCCCTGAACAAATTAATGAAGCAGCAAAGTGCGTTCCCATTGGTCACTTGAAGCTCGAGAGAGACAGTACTTGAGTAAAAGTAAAAACAAGGAGAGAAGAAGTGCAGAAGATCATTCAAGTTGTCTATGTGTATGAAGCAGCATTCATTTGGTATGTGTAAAACGAAGCTAGAATGCTCACAGCAGCAGAGAGCGTTCCCATTGCTCACTGGAAGGTCAACTGCAACGAGAGAGACGCTACTTGAGTAAAAGTAAAAGCAAAGAGAGAAGAAGTGCAGAAGATCATTCAAGTTGTCTATGTGTATGTAGCAGTATTCATTTGGCATGTTTAAAACGAAGCTGGAATGCTCACAGCAGCAGAGAGCGTTCCCATTGCTCACTGGAAGGTCAACTGCGCCGAGCTCTGCCTGCCGTCGGGCTCAACAGTTGAGAGAGACAGTGCTTGAGTAAAAGTGGCCGGCCGTATATAAAGGGCAGCAGCTGCAGCATTTCTTCAGTTTTTCAGACCTGCTGGAGGTCAGCGCATCAGTGTGAAGTGCGTGAGTGTGTGATCGATCAGCTAAGCATTAAAGACGTAGAGGAAAAAGGTAAGGGAATTACGTAGAGGTAATAAGTCGAGCAAATACTTACAAGAAAGAGGAAATACTTAGCGAAAATACTTGGAAGAAATGCTTCAAAATAAGTAGAGGGAATAGACAGAAAAATAGTGCTAAATCATCAAGAATATATGTATGTATATACTTTGTGGGGTCTGCTACGCCTCCTTTTGCCTGTTACATACATTTCAACAAAACCATTATACCCTAATTTCCCATTTTCTCTGGCTACATGGAATTTCATGTAACTTTGCTTAGTTCTCTGATTTCTTTTCACAGTAGCGAAGCAAATGCAAACAACTTAGATGTGAAAAGCTTAAATGCAGTGTTTAAACTTAGTTTGAAAATGTTTTGCAGCTATAAATAGACAGATTTCGAGTATAAAAAGTTACTAAACAAATGTATGAAAATTAAAACTAAAAAAATTTGTATGTGATAATGATATAAGAGCACTTGTAAATGCCAAGCGTATTTAATAAACGATAAGCTGAAATAAATCGCTCTCTCTCACACAGCATCTCCTTCTCTCTCACTCCAATCCATTCATCAACTTCGCGATGGAACTGTAATAATCCCTTTTGAACTTTTGCATTCAGAGTTTCTGGCTCAGCGGAGAGCAGCTTGAACTGCAACTGTGGCGATTCGCCTAGGGATTGGCTTAACTTTAATACCTTTCAGCGTTTTTCAACACTGTTGCACAGCGGTGGGAGTTGATGGTGTGCAACAAAAACCACTTTAAATAATTACAATGCACAAATACAGCAAAAGGATATGGAAAAAAATAGTCGCTAGCAAAAGGCGAAAAAACAAAACAAAAGCAAAAACGAATGAAAACAGAAAAACAAGTAGCACACCACAATATGGAAAATATGTAAATATGAAAACTACACACACACGCACACATAGAGAGAGATACCCACACATTGCACTTAAATTAGAAGTGAAAACAACAACAGCAATAAAAAAAAATGGCGGAATAATAATAAATTTCAGGCCAGAGGTCCAGCAAGAAGCGCCACGATTCAGGGAGCTGAGCCAAGACAATAATATCTATGTCAGAGCTGCCAACAACAACAAGAGCAGCCACCGTAACCACAACAACAATGGGCCACGCCCCTTGCCCCCGTTCACATTGTGTGGGCAAGCAGCCAGGTAAAACTCAGCTCAAAAACTTTAATCTCTATGTAATATTTTTCATAAACTCGACGCGCGCAGGCCAAAAGGGGGCGTGTCACAGTGCTGGCCACATATTTAATGCTAAAAGTTGTTGAAGTGGCAAAAGTAGGAGTGGCAGGCAGGAGACGCGGCCATGCACTGAGGGAAAAAACGAAGTACTTCGGAGTTAAATTGAGAATAAAATTGAGAGGATTTTAGATTGAAGATTGAAATAATTTATTTATTGAATACAGCTAAATTCTTTCTAAATGAATTGCCAATTGGAACATTTAGTCTAATTAGAAATGCAAAAT
This sequence comes from Drosophila aldrichi, assembly GCA_035045965.1. Classification (NCBI taxonomy): domain Eukaryota; kingdom Metazoa; phylum Arthropoda; class Insecta; order Diptera; family Drosophilidae; genus Drosophila; species Drosophila aldrichi. Next base: position 12,996,237 of record JAWNOM010000501.1, read on the forward strand.
ACAAATCAAATTGAGAATCTCAAGTGAATTTCAATCAATTTTCGTCTACTCTCAATTACATTTCGGAATTAATTTAAGCGCAACTCCATTAGCTTTTCGCTGAGTGTAGCTATAGGAGCAGTGGGAGCAGCAATTGGAGCATGTGAAGCACATCCGAGTGGGTTGCCTGCTGCCTGGTGCAGCTGAATGGTAACTCTTTTTTTTTTTGCTCAAAAAGAAGAAGAGTCAAAAGAGGTCAGCTTGTGGCTGGGTAACAATGGTTAAAAAGCCAGCTTAAACGGACGCGTTGCTTCAGAGGAATAGTAAGAAGAAGGCGGAGGAGGAGGAGGAGGAGGGGAGTATGGATACATGTAGCTGGCGTAAAGCTTTGCCAATTAAACGCACGGATTAAGCAAATCGAATCAGTTGCAGTACAGCCAATTGTAATTGACAGGCGGAGGCGTGGCTACACACCAACACACCCGCACACCCACACCTACACACATGTTATATAATGAAAGATAGGGTAGACGTTGCCTTTTGTCTGCTTTGGCATCTTCAGCATGTGTGAAAGGCGACGCCCAGTGGATGAAGACAATGCAAGCGCAGCTGTGCAGCTGCCGGGTCTAACTTTGTGGTGTGTCGTTGCATGAAAAATGGCACTTGATAAGGACGGGGGGAAGGACTTTGCCTGGTTAGCTGCTGGAGTCAGGCTGTCAAGCAGGAAGTGTGAAGCAGCTGGAGCTGGAGCTGGAGCTGGAGCTTGGCTAAACAACAGTGCTGATGAGTGGAAGCTGTTTTGCCCCGCGGGCTGCCATTTGTCTACCCCAACTGCAACTCCCGCTACTGCTGCCGCTCCTTTGGCTCCTTTGGCTCCTTTTTGCCCGTTGAGTAAATAGCAAAAGGCGCGTGTCGAGGATTTTGTGCGGGATTCCCAACTGGTTGGCTCTGGCTTATGAATGTAAGTAAGTGGCTCTTGGTTAGCTCGTTGTTGTTGTTGCTGTTACTGCTGCTGCTGCAGTTGCTGCTGATGTTGCTGTTGCCTTTGCCACTTCCGCATCACGAAGGACCTGCTCCAGCTGCGTGACTGTCGCCAGCTGCATTTGTCCACTGTCGTGTCCTAATTTGAACACGTTTCGTACCCAATGGCCACAGCGCTGCAAAACAAACAGACCAACAAATAGCTCAGCGGAGCGGAGCGGGGCGTGTTTGGAAATGGAGGCGTGGCGCATAATAAAAAGTGATTGCGGTCATTACGGATGTTGAAGACAACAATTGTGTTTATTTAGAAAGCCAGGTCAATTGGTTGAGTGAACCACAAATAAAACAAAAATGAAGGCAGCTAGAGAGTGGAGAGAGAGAGTGAGAGGGGAGAGAAAGAAAGCTGTTGCATGATTCAGATTAAATGAAAACGTAGCAGATGTATTTATATAAATATAAATGTGAAATGTATTAATAAAGATATCTATGACTAAGGAAAGATCTGGGTATTAGCTCTATATTAAGACTGTATGTCTTCATAAGTCAGCTATTGATGAAGCTGTAAAGTCTGTGCAGCAAGTACAAAGTCATTTTACTATTAATTAAACCAAAAATGATCCATTAAAGAGCCGTAGAGCCGCAAACTGGGACTTATTTACAGTGCTGGGAGTTGAGCAACATTGTGAATCATTTGTCATTAAAATGTAATTTGGTACAGTCCAGGCCATTGTCATTCTCTCTCTCTCTATCTCTCTCTCTGTCTCTAACTGTTCTGCTTCTGTGGTTTGCTGTACTCAACCGCACACACACACACAGATAAATTAGATACCCAGCTTAACTAGAGTCTCGTGTAATGTGAAACCGTTGCCTTTGGACTAATGAACGAAGCCTTTTACGGCCGTATAGGACGTGGTAAAGCACGTCTACTTGGTTGGTTAGAGACGAAAGTGTCAATTCAATTGCAGTGACTTTTAAGGTCATCGCGTGCGCTGCACAGGAGCTCGCATTGTGGATGGCTCAATCAGTGGGCGTATCCTGTGTTGTCTATCCTTTGGCTATCCTTCCGTGACTGCACTGCCAATCATCGTAAATCAGCGTTAAATTAGCTCATCGATGACACAAGGCAGACAACCAGTCACCTCCCCCCTTGCTGCATTGAGTATAGCCTTGGCAGGAGTTGCCACCTCCTCCCCTGCCACTGTCTCTGCCTGCCCCTACAGCTGCTACTTAGTTTTTGCTTGCTGTGCACGTTGCAAATTAACTTAATGTTGAATTCTAGCTAGGGGCTGGCTGAAGAGCAAGGGAGAGAGCAAAATACAGAGAGAGAGAGAGAGGGGAGGATCTTTAGATTGTGCGGGCTGCTGGCATGAGTTTTGCTTGCTCTGTGCTTCCTGTTGCCAGTAGCCGGCAAAAGTGTCCTTAAGTGTTGCTAATGCTGCTGCACAGGAAGTTGCTTACGAGAGACATACACACATACACACACACTCGCAGACTCGTACACCCCACATCTAGATAGTACAGCTAATGGGCTTGGCATTGCACTTTTGCAGCCACTTGGCAAGTTTTTAATAGAATGGAAATGTTGGCCCAGCTTTAAATGTCCTGCAAGTGGGCTGACTGTTCAGCTGGAATATGCGTTGATAACTTTTGCTAAAATATCAACAAGCAATTGAATTCAAGTGCTAAGTGCACACTTGTTGTTCGACTCCCATCTCTCCCTCTCTCTCTCTCTCTCTCTCTCTCTCTCTCTCTGAACGGATATTATAAATTTGCAATTTGATATCCTTGCTGCTTGAGTTTGGCTGTCAGCTATTTACGCAGCGTCTCTAATGAGTTTTTGCAGAGCGCTTCAAATGAATATATGTTTACCAGTCAGCCAGTCAAACGTCGAGCTGCAACTCGCATCCTTTCGCATCCTTTGCCATCCTTTCGCATCCTTTTTCTGCCTGCATACGCACACACACTGCACTACACTGCACTCTACTGCAATCGAATGCTTTGGGCTTCAAGTGTTGCAGCACTTTTGCCACGCCTGCTTTTTGCTGCCTTTTTTTGTGTACCCCTTGAGAACGTGTAGGTGGAGAGGTATATTAAAAAGGTGGTGGGCAGGAGCTGCTGCCTGCCTATCGATTGTTGTGTATCAATATTTATGCAGAACTAGATTCCAAGGCCTGCTAAGCATAAGTGTGAGAAGAGAGCAAAACTTTCCTAGATTTAGTTTTGATTAAATATAGTCAAGTTTGGCCAAATTAGATATTTAAATAATTATAATAATCCAGATATAAGTCCAATTCTACCTCCAAGTCTTCAAAGCTTCATAAAAGTAGCAAAGATAAAGGTATACAAAAAATTCCACAAAAATCCATCTCTCTTGCCATCAACTCATTTTGTACCCAGGGTATATTCTAGTCTAGCATTATACAGCGTCGTACACGTACTTTTCCTTTTTAGATCGTTTGAATGCAATTTTTTCTCTTTCTGCCTTTGTTTCAGCAAAATGCCGCGAGCTCAAGTGGCATTTTCTACCTTTGAGGCGCTGAGGCGAGCCTTAAAGCTGGTAAAGCTGGCAAAGCTCGAAAAGCTGACGCCTGGCGCCTCGGTTTGCTCCAGTTTTAGAGTTCGCATATGTTGATTGCGGTTTTACATTTTCTATTTTCCATATTTTCCCCTTTTAGCTTTCCTTTTGTTGCCGCTGCTTTGGTGCGCTTTGTTCGCGCACTTAGCATACGTTATGTTTTTTAACAACTATTTCAGCGCGGTTCAAAGCCATTCATAAGAGCTGCTCAGCGATGATAATGAGTGGGACAGGTGGGAGGAGAAGTGAGAAATATATGAGAAATATTTTGAAAATAATTGTAATAGTAATTATAATTAATGAAGATGGGGAGAGAGTGGGACTAAGTCTGAGGGAAAATAACGAAGGTAATTGCAGCTAAGCTAAGTCTTATGATTATTTTAGATTTTAGTTATTTATGTAGTATCAAATCATTAGTTAAAAGATTATTAAACCACGTTCTTTAAGCTTTGCAAACGTCTTCTACATAAAGAATTCTTGCTCATTATTATCTAAGAATTTCGTCGATGTTGCTTGGAATTTAAATGCCTCAGATTATTCCCTATCAAAATTAAACTAACATTTAACATGGAAATGCACTAGATATAATTTACAGCGAGGAATTTGCGAGCAAGCAAAACAAATTTGAATTCCAAGAATACATTTCAACGGCACACAAAAAGTGTTGTTCATGTGCCAGTCATACAGTACAGTCTATACTCGTGCATAATGAAACATAAAATGGTCAGTCATTAAGCGATCTGATCTGATCTGATAGGGAACTAACTATGCAGCCAAAACAAAATGCTGGACTATTAAATTAGGGCACAGTCTTTAAAGAGGCTTAAAGAGGCTGGGGGAGGGGCAGGTGTACAACAGAGGAATTACTGTAATATATAAAATGTCAGCTAGGCAAAAAAGCAAAAAAAATACTAGAAATGTCAACGCAACATGCAACAACAGGCACCGCAACAACATGCAACTGGTAGATGGACAGGGGCTGGGAGCTGAGGCGTGGCAGTTGACACAGATTCAGCACACACACACATAGTGTGTGAGAGAGAGAACAACACATAACATGCTGCGACACACGCAAAAATTGTGGCCATAAAATAAGCGTTTGCATACGTTTTTTCGAGCCTGCATTAAGAGTAGGCAGTTTCAGTGGGAGTGGCAGCGTGCAGTTTCAAGAGGCTGCTTAGCTGAGTGTTAGTGTGTGTGTGTGTGTGGAAAAGTGCAAGCGATTTGGCCTGAATCGATTTTGGATTGGCCATTATCGGTATCGAGAGGCCAGATCATTTAGCTAGCAGCTGACCCAAATCGAGTCGGCTGCGGTGGCTCTTCTTGCTGCTCGAGTGGGTTGAATAACCCCTGAGAGAACTCACTAAACAGCAGTCGCAGCAAGAAGCTGTTAAGCAGCTGAGCTCCTGAGTGGAACTGCAGAGTTGCAGCTGCCGGAGTTGGGGTTGAAACTGGAGCGAGAGACGAAGGTGTTGCAGTTCCTTTTTTTTTCACGATATGTCAAAAATATTTTTGGCAAGTCATAAAATTTGTGGGACAAGGAGTTGAAAGAGTGTGTGTGTGAGAGAGCGCGAATGCTTGGACTCAGCTTAGAGATGAATGCATGTTTTATGCGAGCTTAGTATATGATAATCCATATAGGGGAGATCGGGAAGATCTATTAATAGATAATGTAAGTGAGACATTGTATATAAGAGAGTCGACTCTTTTCTCTTTTTCATTCAAAATATATTCGTAGCAATTGCCTTAGAGCAGCCAAAGGTCGTGTCACGCGCTCAACTCTATTCAAGCTGCTCATTAAAAACGGTTCGAGCCTTGTCAGGCGCTGCTTCCTGGCCAGGAGCAGGAACTGTTGGTAGTAGTGAAGCAGCAAGTACTCCCGGCGGCATCTGTTGCCACTCGAGGCGTGTGCAAAAGTTGAATTTTAATTTGAATGTGACCAAGTTTATGACTTCGAAATGAGTTCAACAAGCGACTGTTGCGCTCGCACTCTGCTCTCTCTCTCTTAACAGCTCAACAGCTGCTGCGTTTGCATTTTTCCACAATTTAAATGCAATTTTTAAAGATATTTTGATGTATTTTTTTCTGATTTCATTTTATTTATTTATTTTTGTTTTGCATTTAATTTATGGAATTTGCGCAATTTCGATTTTAACTCAGAGAGCAGTTTATTTTTTGAAAGGCGAATAAATAGAGTTGTAAGTCGAGAGAAAATGCAGTTTCATGTTGTTGTTGTTGTTAAAGTGAATGTAACCATAAATAAAAGTAAATTGCGTTTGGCTATAAAATCCAATGAGACTCCAAAGAGCGAGCGCAAAACTTGTTTATTTGCTGCACAACTGCGCCAAAGGAAGGACTCTACAAGGATAAGGCAATAGCTGGAACTGGAGCTGTAGCTGTAGCTGGCGGCAGAGAGACAAAAGGCAGCTGTGTGCCAGCAAAGGCAGCCAGGCAGCCAGGCAGCCAGGCAGCCAGGGCTGATTATTACAAACTTATTACAAACGTGCCAAGTAAAGGAATGCCAACTACAGGATATGTATATGTACATATACCTATATGTGTGTGTGTGTGGCAGGATAATAGGATATGCGTATAAGAATAAGAATACCAAAGAATTGTTGCCCATTAAGTTTGTCCCATTGTTGCAAGCACACAATCGAAATGAAATCCTCACGTACGCCGAGGTACAAGCAAAAATGAGCACATAATGCCAGAAAGGACATACAGTGAGGACAAGAGAGACAAAGAGAGAGAGAGAGAGAGAGAGAGAGAGAGAGACTGTGGTGGAGAATTGAAGTTGGTTGTTATTTGCCTACGCTTGTCATATTTCATACACAACACAACAATTAAATGGGGAACGTGGCTGACAGAACAGCGCAACGCAGGACTCGTTGATTTAAGCACAATAATAATTTCACGATATTTGTATAAATTTGCAATTGCATTTTATTGAGCAACGGCGAACGCATAAAATTTACATAAACAGTTGTGACCCACTCTGTGTGTAAGTAAACAATTGGAGAGACAAATAAACAGACAGACAGGCAGGCAGGCAGCCTGACATGTTATTACTCATACGACGTGTGGGCCAACGAGCGTGAGCAATGAAACGACTTTCAGCTACGCTTTTGCTAGTTGTTGGAATGTTGTTGGAAGTTAAACAAATAAAATCAAATTTATAGTAAATTTACATAGTAAATATTGATAAACAGTATTGGAAAACGTTTTAAAATAGACAATTTGTTGGTGTTTATATATTTTATATTTTATATTTTATATTTTATATTTTATATTTTATATTTTATATTTTATATTTTATATTTTATATTTTATATTTTATATTTTATATTTTATATTTTATATTTTATATTTTATATTTTATATTTTATATTTTATATATATTTTATATGTTTTCTTACTAAATATTTAATGGGTATTTATATAAATATTAATCTTAAAGTATCCTCAGTCAAATTTTTGATTTATTTAATTTTTTTGTTCTTCATTGCCATTCCCCGAATACCTAGTTAGGGTATTTCTTTACGTTCCTCCATAATTAAGTTTTCTCTTCTCTTTGTTTTTAATTAAAACAACGACTCATTAACTTTTTAATTTGCCAACTTGATGGCTTTAAAGTGCTGCACTTGCAATGCTGCATTGTTCGTGTAATTTGCCGGCTTTAACTGGAAGACAGCAACAACAACAAAATTGCGAAAGAGAAAACTGTTGACAACAATTTCATTGACACAATTCTCTTTTATGCAGAGAGACAAACAAATAAAACAAAGCAGAAAAAAAAAAGAAATGAAATTGTCAGCGACAAAATCGATGCCCTGAAAAGGCAACGAAATAAAACAAAACAGCCAAAAGCAAAAGTCGCAGTAAATTGCACAAAATGTGCACAAGTACGCTCTGTAGTGGGCCCCCCCTCTTTCTATCTCCTTCTCTCTCTCTCTCACACCCTGCCTTGCTATATACTGCCAACAGTTGTACGTGTCATTTGGCTGCTGTTTTATTTGGTCGAGCATAATGCGAGTTTATGTTTATGGTGCAGTCCCTGAAACTGGGCTGATCTTGCACTCGGCGAAGCAGAAAATAACCCAAATAAAAACATGAATAATATTTAAAGAGCCATGTGATATGCTGTTCCTATAAGTATCCTATAAAAATGTGTTTCTTTGGTTGCTTAGACTGGAATTTATATTCTAAATAGTAATTCATTAATTTTGGACTACTTTAAATCATATTTTTTGCCTGAGAGCTCAATAATATAATATTTAATATTTTAAATATTAAATTTCCACTTTTAGTTAGGGTATATTATAGTCTAGCTAATCCTGAGCACTATACGCTTTGACTTTTACAGCGAATTCTGCAAATTCTTAAAAATAGATTTGTGGCATGGCATTTCAGGACACGGCCAGTTACTTGGGCACGTCCTAATACTATTTGTAAGTAAGAGAGAGAGAGAGAGACACTGACACAGAGAAAGTGAAGAGATGCAAAGAGCGAAACGAGGCAGCTGCAAGCCACTTGCAGCTTTTGTAACTAGCCAGACAGGCAGGCGACATTTTTGGCGAAATATAAATAAAAATGGAAAGTTTGCATACAAAACTAAGAGAAAAAAAGTAAATGGCGCACAGGAAGAAAAACAGCAGGAAGGTAACTAAAAACGGAAACGAAAGCAAAAGCCAATGCAGCAGCAGCAGCAAAAGAGGGACAGAAAAGAAAAAGAAAAGCGGAGCAGCTGCCAGCTGAAGAAGCTGCCAAATCAGGTCAGGGATTTGGATGCCGCTCTTGTGTCGGGTTCTATATATAGCTCTATATATATATTTATATGTATAAATACCCTGTATTTATATAAAGTTGGAAGGTGCACATGATTGGAGCTAAATTAAAAGCATAAATTGTTGATAAATATGAAATAATTTATAGTAGTCAGAGTATAGATTCTGAAGCTTTAGCACTTGCTAGATATATGAGATAAAATGTAGACTTTAATAACAAAGAAGAAATCGAAAAGATCCTAATAATCTACAGATTATCTTCTAGTATACCATACACTGTTGTTAATCATCTCGTTTTTGTTGTTGTTGCTGCTGCTGCTGTTACTTTGTGCCATTTGTTGTGGCACATTGTCGTTGATTTCTGTCTTTTACAGTTTTCAAAAGAAGAGATGAGAAAACAAATTGCGTATACGCCGCGTGATGCTCAATGCAATGCAATTTGCCAGAACGGGCATTAATTTAATTACGAAAACAGCAAAAATTTGTGCTCCAAATGAATGCTTTTGCAGAGTTCGCAGCTAAAACAGCTGTGTGTGTGTGTGTGTGTGTGTGTGTGCGGCATGCCACATGCTCCGACCATCTGCAGCCTGCTGGCTTTTTGTGTCACTGGAGCAGAGACACAGCCAAGTCGTTTTGTGTGGAAGTGTGAAAGGCAACTTTGGCCGACAACCACAAGCTGCATTTTTAATTGCGCACACGTGCGAAGAAGTAGAAGTAGTAATAGTAGTCGAAGAAGAAGAAGATGAAGAATAACAAGGAGTAGACGTGTTAGTAAAAGGGCAGCTGTCAGTGGGCGTGGTGTGGCTGCTGCTTGAACTCATTTAGCGTGGAAATTATGTTGCGCTCAAGTGGATTTTGACAGGTCACATACAACACATAGAGTCGCCGAGAGTCGCCGAGAGTCGTAGCAGTAGCACTCGCACACATCCTTGAATCCTTTGGCATGTGTTGTGCTCGTTTTTGAGATCCCTGACCCTCCTACTACTACTACTCGGCAGCTGGAATGCCTGCAGCTGCCACAAATTGGGGCCATTTGAAGCTGTTGGAGGCACAGGCAGGGCCTTCTGTCTAATTGATATGCAATAAACATTGAGCGCCAGACAGGCGTATCAATGAAAAGCCCTGCATATTGCCCAACTGACAGCCATGACAGGCAAAAGCTCTGCCAGCAGGCATTTATTTGCCAGCCCCCACAGCAACTCTGCCCTGCCTCTCTCTCTCTCTCTCTCTCTCTCTCTCTCTCTGCAGCTCTCTTGCTCTATCTCTATCTGCTACTTGCAACATTTTCGAGCAGCATTTCAACTTTTGTTTTGCTTGAGTTGTTGCTGCTACTTCAGGTTCTGCTGCTGCTGCTGCTGCTGCTCATGTTGATGCTGCTCCAGCTTCGGTTCCTTGTTGCCTGTCAAGTATTTAAGTCTAATGCGCTTAGTTGTAGCTCTATGTGATTCCCTGTACACAATTTAAATGACTAACAGCTGGGCATATTAGAGTAATGATAGCCGAGTTGGAGTCATGGAGAAGTTAGCGAGTTCAAAGGACACACATATTTAGGATTATAATGATCTAAAATGTAATTTATTGTATAGAGTATCGATAAATCGATAAACTATCGGTTAAATTAAATCGATCTTGCAAGTGATTTTCAGAGAGTTTTATATAAGGATCTTGGGTCTTACCTGATATTTTAGGAATATTTACATATTTTTGAACCCATACATTAAGTCTTATGTTATTTTTTATTAGCTAAAGTTTACTGAACAATAAACGATAGCTATACTAATAAAAAATATATCGATTCCCATCTATTTTCAGCTAACTTTTTGCGATGCTAACGATTAAAGTTCTGGAAGAAGAGGTAAGTCAATAATATTTTGTCTTGCCAAGCATAAATTCGTAGTGATGAAAAAAATAATTGAGCTTGTCTACAGGGTAACTACTAGTTGAGTAGTCCTATTGCTCACTCGAAAGCATTTAAGTGAATTGATTTGCAATGATATTTGTGGTAAACTTTAGACAAAAACTGTTCTCGACCAATTGGGCCTGGCCATGTTCTAATGCCAATTTTGCATACGATTGCGTATACGCAATATTGATTTATAATCTTAATCGAATTAGGTATTAATTGAGCAGCAGCCAATTGCAATTAGGCACTTGAGAGCTACAGCTAAAGCTGCAATATATAATTTGAGTTTATACTACACGATTTACTTACTCATTTTGCCATGCGAAGCACTTAACAATAATTACGTATACGCCTAGTGGCGCATGGTTAAGCCGGCCACCGAAATTTGTTGTTTTATTGTTGTTGTTGTTGTTTATCACTGCTTATATGTATCTCGATAACTTCACTTATTGTATTCGCACTGTAATAGTTGATAAATTTGTTAATAATACAGAAGCAGAAGCAGAAGCAGCTGCAGATACAAATACAGACACAGATACAGATACAGTTATTGATACAGCTATTTGTGTAGTTGCTATATTTATTGTAATTGCACTCGTTATTTATTTAGGCTTTGCACATTTCATTGCTGGCCAAAGCTTTACCATTGGCCATATGCATATTTGATTATACTTTCTGGCCTACACCAAAAAAATACCAACAAACACCCGCAAATTTAATTTTGTTCATTTATTTACAATTTGAATGTATTTATGCATATTGTGTAAACATTTTTCGGTTATAAAATATTTTTGTCATCGTTGTTGGTGTTATGTAAATTATTTATGTTTGTTGTCGAGAGATAAGAGCAACGAAAGATGGAAAGAGAGAGAGAGCGATTGGGAGAGTGAGGCAGAGCAGGGGGCAGGGCAGGCATTAAAGTGGCAGCTGCTTTGGCATAATCTTGCTTAAGCAACACATTTGTGGCTGATTCGCTGTGAGAATGATCATCTCTCAATGTTTAGGCGAAACATTTGAATATATTAAAAGTTGTAGCTGACAAATAAACAATAAAAAGCTGCTAAGGAAGTACGAAACTAAAGTGTGAATAATTTAAATGAAATAAATAAATAAAATTAATTTAACTTAAAATTAAAATAATTTTCCTTTTATCAAATCTCGTCTCTATCTCTATATGCTATAATTAATTCTCTTTTGTCCCTATGTTCAATTTTTTTGTATAAAATAAAATTTTAATATTATTTAACATGCAATTAATCTGTATTTAAAAAAATGTTTTTTTTTTTCTTAATTAATTTTATTTTTGTTCCACACCGCAAATAATTTAAATGAACAATTTTTTATCTGCCCTATTTTTTTTTGTGACTTTTAATTATTTTCTTTAGGCTTGATTAAACTTTTATGAACTCAATTCATTATTTTTGTACAACAATGTGAAAAGACCAACAACTGCGTTGAGCCCGCATTGAAAGTGATTAATAATGAATATATGTTTATACAGGCATAAATTATGTTTTGGCCAATTTATTATTATAAATATATGCGTATTAAAAATAGACAAAAACTTGCCCACGTTTCAGTAAACAATTTAGATTGCTTTTGGGAACCTTTTTGTTCGGGTCTAACGAGCAAAGTTAATTAGTTAGCAAGAATGAGAAAAATGAATTCATGTTTTGCTGCGTTTTCTATTTGCAACATTTAAAATAATTAAAATGCCACATAAGAAACGTTGCTGTAAACACAAGAACTTTTTGGGCGAGGGAGAGAGGGGGACCCACCGCAAATATTAGAAAGAAACAACAACAACAAGAAGAGAGGGGAAGACCATAAAAAAAGGGCAGCTAGCAAAAATTGTAGGCGCTAAGCAAGATTTATGAGGCCCTCAGGGCCAAGGCAGCGAAGCAGTGGGCCAACGGGGGCGTGGCATTGGCATTGCTCTTGCGCTCACTGAATGCCCATTATTTGTTTTAACTGTGCGCTTTGCTGCAAAGTCTGCGGCTACACATTTCAATAATTTAAAGTATTTGAGCATTTCGAGGCAATTTGCTTAATGGTCCTGTGCCACGCCTCCTCCTCTCGCCGTCCATCCACCCGTACAATACCCACCCCAAAGGGTTCGTTGGGCGCAAAAGCTCATAAATAAGCCAAGTGTCCAAGGCAGAAAGCTTTAAGATGTTTTTGCCCCAAAAGAATAGAGACCTAACTACATACAGTGGCAAGAAGCTGTTGGCCAGAACATGTGTAGCAGCTGCTGTTGCTGCTGATGTGTGTGTGTGTCTATCTGTGTGTGTGTGCGTCAGCGTGTTCGTTGCACAACAGTTCAAGGCCGTTGCAAGTTGCAACCCAATTACGCAAAAACAAAAAAAGTGTAGCTGAAGACGCACGCAGCTGCAACCTTTGAACCTCAAAAGCCAATCGATAGAGCGTTGTGCAAGCCAAGCGAACTCATAAAATATAATTCTTGTGGATATTTATTTATAAAGGTATTTATTTATATACAGTATGCATACATAATAAGATATATGTATATACAGGTCTGCCAAAATGTATTATTATATATTAAATTCTGTTTTGTAAGCTTTAAGTTCTCTAATTTAACTCAAACAAGCTTAGAGTTTGGAGGGAGATATATTTAGGTGAATGTTTGTCGGACGGACATGAACAGCTGAGTTTTAAAGGCTGCTCATTGGAATTTCGGTTTGAAATTTAAGACTCAAACTTTAAATACTAAATGAAAATAAAGATGTGAACAAGTTTTATTCAGTGTGTGTAAGATGAGGTTTATTTTTAGATAGTTTTTTACTTAAATTACAGTTAGACTGCTTCTTGTCAACTTGCTTTCGACAGTTAGCCTAAACAAATCATATCAAGCAATGGACAAAACATTGAATTCTTTCTTATACCCGGAACTGAACAGGTCTATTAAATAAACACAACAGTACGATTGTAATATTATGTAATATTATTATATACATATGTATTATTATTATATATGCATTATTATTATATTATTAAAGACGCCAGCGAAGAAAAAGCTGCACAACAAATATTTTAATGAAATGTGTGAAGGATTTGATCGAAGAATTGCAATGTTGACCGCAAAATTAAAGTTAAGACCTGGATGGGTTCTGCTTGTATCCCTATATATGCAGATATTCGTGAGACGCTTTGAACAGCCCTCACCCCGAGCCAAATCAGCTTTTGTAGCCCTCTTTTGAAATGTATGTGCAACATGCATAAAAATGTGAAACAGCTTGAGCTCCACGGGCTAGGGTCTACGGTCTACGGTCTACGCTCTAGCGACCTAGACAAGTTGGAGGCAGCTGCCTTCCGCTGCTGCGCTGAGTAGTCAAAGTTGTGGCGTGTCGTGAATTCCTTGTTGATGCCACAAGCCAAAGCAAAAAGATAAACATGCCACAAAATGTGCCAATGCCAATTGTCGAAAGGGGGCAAGGCACAGTACGCTTAGCTAGGTTTAACTGTAACACTAAACTACCCACCCACACACACACACACCCACACACAGTCACATGGGATGCACAACGTTCAAGGACATGCAGCGAGAGCTGCCTGCATTTGTGTATGTAAGTCACGAGGTTTTCTGTATGTTTTTCTTTTTTTTTTTTTTAGTTTACGGCGCCTGCAGGTTATGCAACACCTTTTTGTTGCCACATTTTATTATTCATCATCTTCCTCACGTTGTTGTTGTTGTTGTTGCTGTTAATTTGTTTAGCTAATTTTATGAATAGGCGAGCACACACACACACAGCTTTTCGTGACGTCAAAAATGTTAGCTGAATTGCACGCTCTCTCTCTCTCCATCTCCCTCTCGCTCTCTCTCTCGCTCTCGTTTGCTCCTTGTGCGTGCGTATTAGAGCAGCTGTGCGCTGTATCTGTATCTGTATCTGTATTTGTGTATGTATTTATAAATATGTATTTATGTGTGTGTGTGCGTGTTTTCACTTTCGCTTTTTCATTGATTTTTTTTTAAGCGCGCATTGTGTGGCATGCCACACACACATACACACGCACATTTATGTTACTATTTTGTTGGAGCTTTTTTTGTTTGGCTTTAAACAGCTTCCACTGTTAACTTGTTTCACTTTCATCTAAGCACAACACACTTACACACACACCTACATACGTGTACGCACTCTCTCTGTCACACACACACACACACGCGCGCGCTGCGTCGTTTTTTGCAATTGGCCGCTAACGTCGCACAGCGTTCGCTGCCAAAACTAAACTGAACTCGTGCCACGCTGCCACATCGCATGTGACCAGCATGCTGCTTGTGGCAACAACAGCAGCAACAGCAGCAGCAGCAGCAGAAGCAGCGGCAGCAAAAATACTGGTAACAGTTTTCCACAGCGGCGCAGGCGCAATTTTCCATAAAAGATTTGTGCCTTGCCTCGACACTTGTGCTCCACTGTCACAGTTCACGTCACACTGTTGCTGCCTGCTCCGCGGCCTCTCGCACACATTTTTGTTGTTTACATTGTTTTGGTGCCGCCCTCGAGTGTGGTGCTAAGCAGTGTAAATAAAATTACGCATACGCCACGTGCTGCGACAAGTTGTTAAGCAAGCTTAGACAAGCTCTGCATGAAAATTAATGCACTTATGCTGCTCTCCCTTAATATATAAAGTATATAAGAATCTTGTATTATATTTTTATACTTTTATTTATATCTTTGGCAATTCCATTTTTATTTTAAATCCGCCCCACTGCACTTGACGCCCATTGAAAAGCCTGAAGCGTGAGCCAAGACACTGCACAGAATTACGACTCAATTTACAGAAATTGAACAAAGCAGACCATGGCACTCGTTCACACACACACACACACATATACATAGAGAGAGTGGGAGTGGGAGTCACACGTGTGAGCTGCGTGTGTCCTTTTGCTGCTGTGTTGGGTCGACAAAAATTTTTACGCTGATTGGTTTCAACTCACTTTTTTCTTGTACTCTTGCTGGCAAACATTTTCGAAATGGGGTATATGGGAATATGAGAAGAGTTTATGAAAGTTAGAAAAAGTAGAGTAGGGAGCATAGACTTTGAGTGTAACGAAATAAGATCTATAGTAATATGAAAGCTAGAATGAAAGTTAGAGAGACGTAGGCAGGGTAGATTAAAAGAGTAAAGTAATGATAGCTGATGAGCGAGTTGATTATAGAGCTGATGGTGTCAATAGTTGTAGACTCTGAAATGTAAGTAGAAATAGGAAACTTAAGCACTACGGATTTCAAGAGCTAACGAAATGCTTCAAGAGCTAAAGAGACTTAAAGAATTAGCTGAAAATTATGCTGAAAACTTATAAAGAGTAAAGCTATGATCTCTCAGTTATTGAGTCCTAAAAGTTATTGATGTTTGAGAACTGAACTAATATAATGAAAATGTCTACTAACATCTACATAAAAATCTTCGACTTTACGGCGTATCTCTTGGCTGTTCATTTCGTAAAAGTTCTCTTGTAGTTGATTTTTCAGCTCTTGACGAAAAAGTCAACGAGCCAAAGCCAAATGTCAGTTTACCCCGCTCGGCACCCGCCCCCTGCTTAAGCCAATACCCCCCTACCGACCAATTTCTCTGCTCTGATGATACGGGTCACTGTGCCGGCGCCTTGAAGCACTTTTGGAATTTAATAATGAAATAGCCTCAATTTTCTGGCCAAGCTCCTGTTGAGCAGTTTGCTTGGCCAAACAATTTTCAATTTTCCATTATGTGACTTTTTCGTTGATAAATTCCATTCGAACAGATGATGAAAAAATTTTTCTTTTTTTATTTTTTCCTCAAAAGCAAAAATGTTGCAATGCATCACAGCTGAAACAGAAATTGAAAGCCAGAGAGTTTGGCAATTGCATTTGGCATTAACTGAAATAAATCATTCGATTGCCAACATTCCTAATAACTAATTAAAACTTGAATGCAGTGCGAGTTATTTCATTGAATTTAATTGCATTTCAGCTGAAATGTCCAGCTGCACGCACAGTGGAATAAAATGTGGAAATAAACGACAATTGATATACTGGGGCGTGGCACTACATATGTCGTGTGTAGAAAGGCGCTTGGCATTGATTTTTTTTATCAATGATGAATGACAGTCGAGTCACAGTGGACAGCCAATGACAGTGACAGTGTGTGTGGGTGTGTGTGTGTAAGTGTGTGTGGGTGTGTGTCAGCTACTTATAGTCCACGCTCAATACTAAAAATATCCGTCAAAATGTCTTTTATAACCATAACTTTGTTGTAGCCTCAATCGAAATGTGTTTGAAACTTTTTTGTATGCCAAGAATTGATTTTGCATTCAAAATTAATAGCTTGATTAAAAAAATTATTAGTAAACATATTATAAGAACTTTTTACTGGTGGCAGGATATTAATGTGTAAGGAATTTAATGTATATAACCAGTTGTGATTATGTATGTAACTGGCGGAAGAAGGCGTGGCATAGCGGACAAAGTATTTATATATGAGGACAACAATCTAGCTGTCCGTCTGCAACTCTACATAAGATTCAGAGTATCTTTTAGCTGTGCACACCCGACTAGCGCCCACTTAGTTACTTCAATATTGATTTGATTACATATTTTATTGTAATTTCCAATAAAATATATTATAATCATATTGCTTCCTCGCAGTTATGTCAGTCAAATATCCATTCCATCAACTTTTTTATGCCTCAATCTTCACATTTGTGCTTTTTGCTTGGCCAATTTGCAGCACGATTCGCAGTTTTATGGCAACATTTCGCTTGCCAACTTGTTGTTGCAAGTGGCGCAGTGAAGGAGCTTTAGCTCTTTGGCTCTATTTGTTAGCGTTGAGGACAAGTTTTGCTATCTTAGCCAAGTTGCTCATTAGACGCAACGCAGCACAAGTGGCAGCTAAAGACTCACACTTGAATTTATTATCGCCTTTGATATGCTGCTCGTGTGTGTTTGAGTGGGTGTGCGAATGTGTGTGCATGTGTGTGTGTGTGTGTGTGTGTGTGGGCGCACTTACACTTAATTGAATCCTGCGGGCAAAACTCTAAGCCCCATGGCATGCGGCATGCCAAAGCGTTTAGTGGCCAACCGCCGCCCGCAGCTTTGTTGCTCGTGCTGCTTCAACTGCTACTGCTACTGTTTCAGCTCCTTTCTGCTGTTGCTACTCCTGCTGCTGCTGCTACTCCTGCTGCTCCTTTCTGCTGTTGCTCACATTCTACATCCTGCAGCGCCTCTAATTCAATTAGCAGGTTCAGCGCCAAAAACGGCAAATGGCTCGTTAAACACGCTCTGTGTGTTTTTGCAGTTACCAACATCTACACACACACACACACACACACTACACACATACATAGAGTCTCACTTAATGCCACTTCACTTGTCTACTCTTCGTTTTTTAAACATGTTTTATTAGATTTTCTTTCCTGTTTTTTATTCCATTTTCCATTTTATTTTGCTTAATTTTTTTTTCGTTCCCCTTAGTCGGCGCCATTTTTATGCAAACGGAACTTCTCGCACACACACACACACACACACGCCGCTCCATTGTGTGTGTAATGAGCAAAATGTTACAAATTGCCAAAAACTCTGTCTCCCACTGCCTTTTGTGTTTGCTTTGGCAGATAATGCAGGAAAAATCTTTTGCCGTGGCCGTTGGCCCGTGGTCAGTGAAGCATCCACCGAATGTTGTTGCCCCCGAACACACACACACACACACACATGTGTGATACACTGCTTCCTGCCCGCTGCGGGGCATAATTATGAGCTATGCAAATAATGTAGCCCCAACATGCTCAACTCCGAACTCTGAAGCCCCCGAACGCCAACCATTTCCCTTTTGACACGATAAATCGTTGTGCTTTTTACTCATTTACACATTTTGCACAAATAACTCGAGCAAATTGTTCACTTCAGCTGACCAAATGTATTTAATGTGATAAAAAAGAGCCGAGAATGCCAGGGATTGCAAGAGTGAATTGGACAAAGAGCTGGCTGGCTATATGAGGTGAATCAAAGGGATACCCAGAATTGATGTGACGAGGCAATCATTGTATGGGCCCAGCTAACTTTTAAAGCATTCAAAAGTTTTCTAAATGTGTCTAGTTCCCTCGTAGCTTGCATTGAATTTCTTTTCAAAACTGCAGCGCCTCTCTATGCGCTTTTCATGCACAATCGAAGCACATCTATAGCTAAGAGGATAATGCATTGAACAGACAGTCAGTCAATTGAGAGGCTTTAAAAACTTTGCTCTTAAAGCTTGCAGCTTAAAGGCTTAGCTGATAGGCTGTGAGACTAAGCTACAACTCATTTCAGAACAGAGCTTCTGCAAAGCAAATGATAGTTAGAAAGCGCAGCGCAATTGCACTCCCTTCTATGTGCTTCTCATGAAATGCTGTTAAAGACCTATAGACGATTGAACTATAAGGCAATCGCAGAATACAGTCATTCAGTCAATTGAAAACCTTTCAAAACTTTGCTCTTAAAACTTTCAGGTTAAAGATGAAGTTTACTTGGCTTATTCCGTATTCATAAAATGGCTTTCAAGGTATTCAAATTTTCTCGAGCAAACTCAATTTGTATCTAGCTCACATTCAAATTTATATATATATGTATATATTATTTTTTTCTTCTATGAGAAATGCTGCAGCTGTTGCAGCTCTCTATGCGCTTCTCATACAGTGAAGCTGCTAACCATAATCGCCTTTCCCTTTTGCGCTTCATATGGCCGCAGAGTTAACGCTGTGTGGCTGGCTGCATTCTGTTTTTGGGCTCTTTGATTTTTCGCTCTCTGTTCGATCTTTGCCCCGCATACCCCATAATTTCCATCTCCCGCTTTTGCCTTTTGCGTCCAGTCGCGTTTTTTTTTGCAGCTGTTGCAACAAAAGTCCATTATCCTTTTTGGCGTTATCGGTAATCAATTTCAGTGGCCCAACACACACACAGCCCACACATAGCCAGCGAAAAAAAAGTTTCTTAGCTTTTTTTTTGACAGCTTTTTCGACCAGCGGCGCACAAAAGCGACGTCAACGAGAGGCAGCAGCAAATGGGGAATTGTTAGTTTTGAAATATGCACGAAGCGCTGGGCCCTTCTAACAAGCCATGGCATAACACACACATACACACATATGAGTGTGTGTGAGTGTGTGTGTGTGCAGCTCAACAAAAGCTGTTGAAGTGTTGTTTGCTGTCGTTGTTGTTGTTCAGTTTTATAAGCGCATTTTGCAGCGCAATTTCAGTCAGCAACAACAACAACAACAACAACAAGTAATTCAATTTCAATGTGGCAGCAATATTGCTGCTGTTGCAGTTGCAGTTGCATTTTGCAGTTATTGTTGCTGTTGTTGTTGCCACTCACTTACATAGTTGTCGAGTTGTTCGCAAAAAACTTTTCTTTCCTCTAGTTAGTTTCTTTTTTTTTTCATTTTTTTTTTTTTTACTGCTGCAATTGGCTTCAAATTGGCTGCGCGTCGAATTAGTTGTGAAATGTTGCGAGCCTTGTGCTACTTTTCAATTGAAATGGGGCGATTGAGTTGCTAACACACAGACAGACACACACACGCCTACACACACACACACACATACAAATCTAATTACGCGCAGTTATCTAAGTCAGACACCGCAAAGTACGTAGCACGTTGGCTTTTTTTTTTTTTTGGATGATCCAACTACATTATAAATTCAGCTGATTCTCCCTGCCCACAACTCGTTGCACACATACTCTAACGGTAAATCAAAGGCAGCCTTTTTAGCCATGTTTCAATAGTTGCATAAAAAACCAACCTAAAATTGTTGCTTACATTGGCAGCGCGAAATTTTCAGTTTGTTTGGCATTCAGCCTCGGCTCTCACTTTTCAATTAATTCGAGAGGCCTTTGTAGCAAGCCAAACCACAAACTGGCCTCAAAATTTGGGTTTTGGCAGCAGCTAAGCAGCTGCTGCTGCTGCTGCTGCTTGTTTTTCTCTGGTTAGTGTATGTGTGAATGCGGTGTTTATTTGGCTTACCCCCCACTTTGGAATGTGGCTTTAGTGATTTCAATGTGGGTCACAGGCAGCAGCAGCAGCGGCGGCCACTGTTGGCCAACTCGCTGACAGTTGGCCAAATCACGTGGCTATTTTGGAAAAAACAATTGTGGACCAAGCAAACGAATGTGGGCCAAGCAGCGACGAGTATGTCGATTAGCCAAATTGAAAATGACAGTGCACTGGCAAATAATAAAAATGTGGAAAAAGGGGAGCAACAGCGGCTTATGAGGCTCCAGCTGAAGCCAGAGCTAAAGCTAAAGCTGAAGCTGAAGATGTTGCCAGGCAATTTGGGTCAAACTGGCTCAGCACTTAGCGCCAGTTGGCAATGTTATTGTGAATAATATGTCTATGAGGGAAAGTAAGTCTGGAGAACTGAGATACCCTTTAATAAATGATGCTCCCAGTATATATGGAAGGGAGAATGAAATGAGTGAGTGTCTATATATATGTAGTCATATGATATGGTTATTTATATCAATAGACCTACATACATACGAGATAGATGTGTAAGTTCTGCGCATGATAGACTATGAAATACCCTATAGTGTTATACTTGTGGTTTAAAATTGAAGCTGAGGAATTATTTATTTGCTGTAGCTACGAATTATAAATTGGAAAATTGAAAGCACTGTCCTCTAGATCCTTCAGCTTGAATTTAAAGATATATCAAATATTTATTCAAATTTATATAAATCTATTTAAATATATGAAAATATGATATTTATCGATTAAACTTAAGCTGTAATCAAAATAGTTTAATCCTGAGGCAATGAAACTTGGCCAGAAGTTAGAGTTATTATCAGGAATAAACATACATCCATATCCATATATTCTTTCCTCTCAACATTCACCAACTATGTACATCTATGTCAAAACTCTATCTAAACCTCTCAATTAACTACAGGGTATACAAAGTGGTTGAAAAAATATTCGAATTTTCAACTAGGCGTATGAGTAATTTTCGAGCTAAGCGGCTTATGCGCTATGCGAGCATTGAGAATCCGATATGCGATTTATATTTGGTTAACTGCACATCCAATAAACTGTGAGCAAAACGTACGAGGCAGCACGACAAGTGGTGTGGGCGGTGGTTGGGCGGAGTGTGAGTGGCGCTGGATCCACTGACTGGCAATATGTAAATATTGACTTGGTAAAATCGAAATCGTCAAAAATCGTTCATAAAAGTCCAATGGAAAACGTTCAGAGCTGCAAATATTTGGACCAACTAACAGACAACATGACAGCAAGCGATAGAGAGAGAGAGGAGAGAGAGAGAGAGAGAGAGAGAGAGAGACAGAGAGAGCGACAGTTTGCTTTCTGTCTGTTTGAAAATCACAGCGTATAAATAATGAAAGTCCATTTAATTTTCAACAGCTGACGGCTGCTAGTGGGCAAGAAGTCGACAAGTGAGGGGGGGGGGGGGGCGTGGCGCACGACATGCTGACAAATTTTCGTCGTTTCGAATTCTTTGGGGAAAGTAAAGAACTTTTTGACTGATTCGCATAACTACGTTAATAGAATGTGCTTAAATACGTTCGTTTAGCATTGCTTTGGCTGATTTGAATTTGTGTCACGACTTTCACGTGTTTTACAGGGTCTATTAACTGTTAAATAAAGTTTGCTGCCTTTAATATCTAACATTTTGGGAAGTGAAATTGTTACCAAAAATACAAAATAAATTTGATTTCAGTTTGAGAAGCATTACTATGTGCTTACAGTTTGAAATCAACAAGTGAATCATACAGATTATATGTTCAATCAGTTATTATAAGCTGCTTAGACAATGTGCAATGAGTATTAGTCATAGAGTCAATTCTCTGTCAATTTATCTTTTCAATTGGCTTTTATTGCTAGCAAATATCTGTCTCTCTCTCTCTTTCTCTCTCTCTCTCTCCCTTGTGCTTCAATATCCTTGGCTTTTATTTTGGTTCATAACAGCGAAATATGTCATTTAATTAAAGCTCGCTCTATACATTTATATAAATAGTGAGACTAGCTAAATCGCCATCATAATTGGCCATAAAACTTGACCAACAAACCGCAACTTTTGGCTGATTAATTTCGAATGCGAAAAATGCCGGCAACTGCAGCCGGAGCAACGAAACTTTTGCGTGGCCGGACCAAGTTGACATTCATTAGAGTAAAACTTGTAGAAGAGGAAGAGCAACAATAACAACAACAACAGCGAGAGGAGTGTAGCAACTGGGGCTGAGACAAAAGCTGCCCAGCTGGCCGCATCCTGTTGCCTGTTGGCAGTGCCAGTGTCCTGCTGCATTCCAGTCTCTATTTTTCTCTCTCTCTCTGTATCACTGACAATAGCAACAGGCGCTGAATTAGCAGCAAAGCCAGAGCGGAAGCTATACACAGCCTGCAGCAGCTACGACTCGGCCAGCGCGACTTTAACTTCAGTCTTCTGGGCTGCTGCTGCAGCTGTTGTTGCTTGTTGATCCTGTGTCCAGAGCTAGCAACGTTCGCCTCATCAAAAACTCTTTGAAATGAGTTTTTATTAGTTTCTTTTTTTTTTTGCTACGCTGTCACTTGCACTATAATGCCTGAGTGTGTGTGTGCTTGAGTGTTAATTAAATTTCAAATGCACAAAAGCTGCAATGGCACAAGCTCTAGACCCCACGACGAACAATAACTGTTTAGTTTTTACTCTAGACACACAAATATATAAACGTTTTTATGTTTTATTTCATTTCCATTTTCATGTTTCACTTTAATTGCATCTAAATGCCAAGCATGTGTATGTGTGTGTGTGTGTGGATGAAAACGTTTCTTAAAGCTTTGAGTTGTGCGCCGAAAAAGCAGAGAATGCTGTGGCTTGAGCGCCAAGTTTAAGTTATTTTTCTATTTATTTTTTTGGCTCAGCTTTGGCTTTGTTATGCTTTTAATTAAGTTTTTAAACTGGCGCCAAACATGCACAAAAACACAAAGAGAAGAGTGAGACACAGAGAGAGGGCTAGAGGAAAACGAAGAAAGAGAGAGTGTGAGAGTGAGATGTGAACAGCAGGAATTCTCGAGTGCAGAGCAGGACTAGAGTCAGAATTTTAGCCGGACAGCAAAACGGACTTATAATTTACATGGAGGCAGCTTTCGGTTTCGCTTGGCTGCCGTTACAGCTCCTGCTGCTCCTGCTGTTCCTGCTGATGCTGCTCTTGCTGCTGCTGACGGCTAAATTGATTAATGTGCCTTCTAAATGGCGCCAGGCGGTCCAGCCTAAAAAGCCAACAGAAAGAGTTAGAGATAGAGCTAGATATAGAAGAGACAGAAAGAGTGAGGGAGAGAGAGAGAGAGAGAGAGAGAGACTCGTGAGGCTGGGTGGCCACAAAACTTTGCTGCAACAGTTCGCAAATTGTTGCGCCAAAGTGTCGAGTGCAAATGTCTCTTAAATGTAACGCATATGCGGGCCATTTACACAACGAGAGTAAGAGAGAGAGAGAGAGAGAGAGAGAGATGGGCTAAGCCATTAGCCTGGTGATATCCTTGATATCCTGCCTTTGTTAATAGGCTACACAATAATTAACAGCTTTTCGTGTTGCCCGCATTGCAACAGAAATTTTCTCGTTGGCTGAAATGATTTGTAAAGCTCATAAATTTTGTCTCGTCGCCTCGTTCAAAATTCATTATGCGAAAACTGAGTTGGGTTAATGTCTTCAAGGCGAGCGAAGAAGGCGAGAAAAGCACAAAGCATAGAGAAGAAACTAAAATGAGTTGACTTGGAAATGCTCTATGAGCTGGAGCTGAGTTGGTGAGATGAAACAATAATAATATTATCTGTTTGTGATAGAGAAGAGAGAGCAGAGGGTTAGATATAGAAGAGAAGCAAAAGAGGTTGAAGACAAGCAAGCATTGAATTTAATACAGAGGAATCTTTTATACATTTGAATAAGATTGCTGTTTCGAATTGATCTTAGACTAGGTAAATCTCATTGTATAGAAAGAACTCTTAATGAAGCTAATTGCATTATTACAAAACTCTTTCGCTCAGCACGTAGAAGACAAATAGCTTCATTTGGAATATCGTCAGCCAAGTGTTCTGTCAACCCTTTTCAAGCATTTCAAGTTGACGTTATATAGAAATAACACTTATTTTAACAACTGCCGTCTAACCCAATCAGCTCTATAGCATACCCTACTCCTCGAAATCTCTAGAGCATTGAGTTTCAGTCTTGAAGCTTACCCAAAAATATTTGAAATGTCCTCAAAACAAACAATGAAGCAACAAATTGGCAACTCTCAACCCGTTGACAGGCTTATCCGTACCTTCTCTCACTCACTCACTGCTGCCTCTCGCTCTCTCTCTCTCTCTCTCTCCTGCTTGCCATTTTGTTCTGCTAGCAACCATAATTCATGCCAAGTGTTTGTGTATGCCAGAGCAGCAATAATAACAATAACAAGTGCTCGGGGCCAATGTCAGCTTAATAATATAATAGAACGCAGCCACGCCCATTTTGTGGCGTTTGGCCCGCCCCTAGTCGAGTGTCATTTATGCGGTTGAAATGGCTGGCAATAAATGTAGATTGTCGTAAGGCGCTTTTACGTCTTTTACGTAGCAACGTATACGCAATTTTTGTAACGACAAAGCGCAAAATTTTTGCAATTTACAATTTGTGCTTTCAGGGGCGTGGCATTGAGACAGGGGCAGGCGAAGAGGTTGCTTGGATCAGTGTGACATTTGTTTGGTTTTCATTTCGAGAGGAACGCGTCAAAGGCTGCCATGGCAAAGCAGCAGCAACAGCAGCAGCAGCCCCACAGAAAGCTCGATGAAGAAATGCACAAAAAAGAAACAAAAAAGGAGAAAAACTCCTTCAGCAATGCAATGAGAGAAGGAGAGAGCAGAGGCCAAACAGTTGCAGTTGCTGTTGGTATAGCAATGGCAAAAATTGAAATATGCCACGAATTGCAACAAATGCAATGCAGCAGGCAGGAAGAGCTCTGGCTGTCAGCAAACCTTGCCCTATGCAAATAGACCAACGCCCACACCTCACCCCCCACAGATACACGACATGAAACTATTTAATAAACATGAAGAGCCAACTGAGAGTCAGCTGAGGGCACTCCCCAAACGGGGATGCGGAAGCGAATGAGCCAGCTACAAATCGAGGCAACTTTGATGTTTCGCTCGACTGCATTTAATAAGTCCAGCCAAGGGAGACACACGAGGGGGGACACGCAGTCAGGCATCTGTTAATGTGTTATGGAGCAAAAAGGTGCAATCGTTGGTCGGTTGGGGTCAGCAGCTCTGTTGGCAAAAGTTCAACTCATTAGACAAAACGGCGCTAATGAAAATTTATTTGTGCAAGTTTAGTAAAACCCAAAATGCTAAATGTGCTAAGAGTAAAATGAATGTGTGAATAGTTGTGGAGAGAATGGGGGTATTATAATAGGGCTGCATATGAGATTTAGCGGTAATGCTATTAGAATTACGAGGGCAGAAGGAAGGAAAAAGCAAATCACTTGAGTTCATGCATATAGAATGGGCGTGTAGGGAAATTCAAGGCAAGGGTTTTACCAGAATGGAATCTTGATTTTAATATGTAATAGAATATACGAATAGAATATATATAAAAATATATTTGAATATCATTTTTATGGGCTGCAGAAAGCTAATCATATATCAAACGAATGTATGAGAATATTACTCATATAGTTCTGATATATCAGATTAATACGAACACACTCATAAATATTCATATGAATAAGACCTATGTATGTACTTAATTTTAACCTTTACTTTTCTTGCAGATTGCACACATTGGAATATGGAATGAGCCATAGGAAGTCGACCAAAATTTGTAAGTAATAAACTCTCTTTCAAAAGAAATCTTGCTCCGTTTACTTATTTACTATTATTTCCCACTGCAACTTAAATATTTGTTTTTTTCTTTTTGGGTAATTTATTGACTTATTTTTTGTACACCCCCTTTACAAACACGCACACCAATTAATAATTAAAAATTATTGCAGATGACTAGATTTTGCCCCATTTAAGATAAACAATCATACATACAAACACACACACACACATACAAAGATAATAGGACTTGGGATTGGTGGCACATTAGCAGGATGGGCAGCAGGGTTTGCGGCGTGGCTTGCGGCGTTTGGGGCAAGCTGGCCTCTTCTTGCATGGCCTGCAGCGTGGCTTTGGCTTGCAGCATGGCCTGCAGCGTGGCTTGGGCTTGCAGCATGGCCTGCAGCGAGGCTTTGGCTTGCGGCACGGTCTGCAGCGAGGCTTGGGCTTGCAGCATGGTTTGCAGCGTGGCTTCGGGCAACGCCGCTTCTTGCGCTTCCTCTTGCAAGCATCGTCAAAACTGTCCGGCTCGGCGCACTCCTGACAACACACGCTGCAGCCACTGGCTAATTCGTCAAAAGTATAAAGTAACATTGGACGCTATAAGTAGATGCAATAGGATTATATAGATTAAACAGTTAGTAGAATAAAAGAATCAATGCATTCGCCTAATTGAAGAGGTTGACTGATCTGTTCTTGGGAATAATAGTAGGTTTGCTTTGAAAACCTCGCGTATACGTAATCTGAATTCAAGGAACTTTACGCTGAACTCACAGCAAGTACAGCCAGAGAAAGCACATAAAAAACTCCCCTCGTACTTTGTAAGCTATAAGCCTGGGTTTTACTTACCGGATTAAAGTCAAATGCATCGATTTGGGCCAGTGTAGCACTGGTTTGACTTTTGATGCTACGGCTTTCTAAGTCGTCCTCCGATACTTTGGAGTTGTGAGAAAATTGCCCGTTCATTTTATTTAGCTATTGACCTTTCACACTTTTATATATATATATATAAAAAACACAAAAAAAAAAACTTAAAATTACTGAAATTTGGAATCATATACAAAAAAATAAAAAAAGGTTTTTTAGAAATACTTCTATAAAAACTAAGAGTAGTTTTATGTAAATATGAGTTTAGAGTCTTCTGGAAGTCTCGAAGCAACTGACGAAATATTGTTTAGCTCAGAGGCAGGTTCCAAAAATTGTAGGCCACGCCTACTGCGATAAGAGCAAAAAAGCATTTTTTTTCTATTCACAGACACAAGTGTATATATATTAGGGAGCTAGATATACAGATACCCTGTAATAAATCCACAACAACTTAACCTGTAATAAATCAGATAGCTGTGCTGTAGGCGAGCTTGACATACCCTGTACAAATGATGCTCAATTGCCTGGGTGTGTCGTCTCAAGTAGTGAGTAAAAATGCTGAACGCTGAGCCTTGATCTACTCTGTATAAATGCTGAGTGCTGAGCCTTGAACTACCCTGTAAAAATGCATTCATTTACCAACTATTCAATTTGCTTTATTTTAGTCATAAATTTAATATAAAATATTATTTTACCTCTTAAAGTTGAACTTCTCTTTCTGCTTCTGCTCTTTTTCTGCTCCAAAGCATTTTTCTCTGGCCGACAAATTAGAAACTATTTGCGAACTTTTTATATGCTCAGCTTCGCTTTCAGCAGCGAAAATTTTCATAAATCGTTACATAATTTATTGGCTTGGTGTGAATTTGCACCTTTTTGCTTTGAAAGCGAGTTTATTTGGACAGTTGAGGAAATAGGAAAATACGAGGCAATGCGGCAAAGTCTTTGTTAAGGTTGGTAAACAAAAAGCCCAGTCGTTCTCTCTGTGTGGATGCTGGGAATTGGCTAAGCGCCAGCTGCTTGTAGCAAATGAGGGGCTGGGCCAGAATATATGTATGTATGTAGGGGTATGGTCGGGTGGCAGGGGCGGGCGGGCAGGCAGTCAACAATAAGTAAAAACCAAAAACTATTTGCACTCAGCGGCAGCAAATGGAGTCGAGGCTGTGTGGCACAAGCAGGCCATCGATTTGGCCAGGTTGTCGTTGTTGTACCCAATGTTGCCTTGTGCCAGTTAACAACAGTTGTTGTTGTTGTTGTTGTTGGTGTTGTGCAAATAGTAGAACGCCCTGGCATCATATTTACAAGTTGTGAATTGTTGTAATCCGCTTGAACGATTCAGCCCAATGTGGGTAGTGGGCTGGCAATCTTTGGCAATCTCTTGGCCCGTTTTTCATTACCAATAGCAAGCAGGCAATGTCTCTGCCTCTTGCTGTGGCTCACTCCTCTCGTGCAACAGTCAAACATCAATCAGTCTGTATTATGCAAATATTGTGCATGAATGTTGCAACAAAAGCGCAAGCGAATGCCTAATATAGACAGATAAAAGAGAAATAGAGCAAACGAATGTAAAGAGTGTTTGCAAGCAAGACGTTGAAATGAGATTACACTGCGAGAAATAAAGTTGGCAAGGTGTAGTTAAATAAAGTTTGTTAGGCTTTCGACTTCTGTATGGGAAGGGAAAAGGAAAAGGTAAAAATTTCTAGAGTAGTCTTTATATAATTGTAAAATCTGTATTGCAATTTTCTCTCAGTGTATAGCCGTGGTGCCGCAGTTAGCTGCCAATCGCTTGAGTTGCTTTGGCAGCCACTCGCCGCATCCTGCGCTGGTATTAAATGATAACGAGTTTTGGCTTTCGTCGCCTGCGCCAAAGGAAAAGCAACTAAAGCCAACTTTTCTTGCTTTTCTTTACTATGTTTTGTTATTTATGCGTATTGTTGAGTGGAAGACGGTTGCTGCTGTTGCAATGTCTCAACCTTAAAGCTGCTGGCAACAAATGTCGAATTGCAATTTGAATTTTCGGGAACGCTGGCAAAAGTTCTTTGGCGAAATTTCGTTACGGATTTTCAACTTTGAGCTGACAATAAACAAAGCCAAATCAAAAAACTTTGCAACTGACGTGGGCGGAACGGAGGGCGTGGTGTGTGCGTGCCGTTGCTGTTGCTGTTGCAGTTTGTTTAGTTTGCAACACTTTTGTTAACGAAAACTTTTGTTGCAACAACTTATCGGCGTTCGCTTTATTATGGCGCCCGTAGAGAGAAAAACTCTAAATTGATTGCAAGAGTATAAAATATTCTACGTATTCCAGGGTATTAAGTTAGCATGCATAATTTCTCTCGGCTTGCTGCTGCTGCTGTCTCTAAGACAACCAAATGCGTGCAACAACTTAGCAACTGTTAATTGCGAAACAATTTGCGATGCATTAAAAGTTAAACTTTTCGGTTAATAACGAAATAATATGCCGGCTCAGTGGCGCGTCGGGGCTCTTAAATGCCCCGAAACTTTTGGGCAAGGCCAGAAAAACTTAGGCGCCAAAGCAGCAGCAACAACAATAATGTGCAACATTTTGTGCATGTTGCAAGTTGTTTGGCTTGCCAATGAACACTTTAATTAGTTTGCCACGGAGTTGCCAGACAGTTGCTGTAGCTCACTAGGTAATCAAATATGCGCAAACAGCAGTGCGTGTGTGTGTGTGTGTCTGTGTGTGTTTGTGTGTGTTTGGCTGGGGCATGCAAACAGGACGCAGGCATGCGTAATTAAATTTACATGAATTGATATTGAATACAGCAAGCAGACATGAGACGCACACAATATATGTATGTATATATGCACACACCCTCCACCCACCCACACACACACACACACACATGCACATGCCTCGCATTGTAGCATGTAATTATCGTTGCCTTCTTTCGAGCGCGCATTTCTGTTGCCTACTTTTGTGCGCTTCCTTAGGAACATGTCGCGAAATGTCTTTGCCTTGTAGTTCAGTCAGTTGCAAATGTGACAGTAAACAAGTGCGAGTGATGCTGAGCGAGAGTGAGCGACTATTAGTTACCCTAGAGATAGAAGAGAGAGAGAGTGATAAAGAGAGTGAACTATAAAATGACAGAACTTGTTTTATGTGTGTTATCTCTGTGATCTAACAGTTATGCGAATGAAAAATAATAATTATTATCAATATATAACGTTATGTAGTTCCGATTAGCGATTGTTATCGATTTTAAAGATTTAACTCATACAACTTTCTCGCTTACATTAATAGTGCTTCGGCATATTCCCAAAAAAACTCTTAATGAGCGCAGGGTAGCGTGAAAACAAAGCATTATGACGGCTGAGCACATGTGACTCACACACATAGAATACACACACACACACGCATACACGCACTTTGACTCACTCACAACTCCCGCTCTCTCTCTCTCTCTCTCTCTCTCTCTCTCTCTCTCTCTCTCTCTCTCTCTCTTCACTCGCCTGACTCAACAAAAGTTCATTTGGGCATGGCACAAACTTTTGTTGGCTCCATTGTCTCCACAGTCAGTGCTCTGTTTGGGGCCCATCCAGCAATTGGCTTTTCCACATGGGATTTCCCACTTTGCGAAATGAATGTCTAATTTTCACAGTTCGCGCTTTTCGAGTTCATAATAATTAAAATTACGCGCCGTCTACAATTTATTTGACATTTGTTGTTTTTATTGTCATTGACATTGTCATTGTCATTTGCTGTTGTTGTTGCTGTTGTTGTTGTTTTTAGTCTTGTTATTATGCATTATTTATCGCAGTTGTATTTGTTTTTGTTGTTGCTTGGCAAAAAGTTTGTCCTTGTAACTTGGCTCTGACTTTGGCAGTCAACTTGTTTGGCATTCATCAGGTTTACTTCTATATTTGGCCTGACATCTACATACATTGTATATATGTATGTATAGCTCTCTCGCTCTCTTTGCTTTTGTCTCTGTCTGGCTTTGCTGCTTTCGCTGTTTCTGTCATATTTGGCTCGTTGATAATTGCGCTGATGGCCACCATTTTGTTGTTGACTATAATGAGCCAGAACATCTGACCGAGCATGAATTATTATGCAGAAGTGCAGTTGACAATTATTTTTAAGTGCATTAATGCAATGAGGCGCAAGAGACAGAGACAGAAGACAGAGACAGGCAGAGACAAAATGAGGCAGTAAGCCAGGAGCTGAGGGAAAAACTGGAAAGAAAGATATAGATACAAACCAAGTCATATAGAGATATACAAGAGAGATGGAGCGATATGGAGAAAGATAGAGACATACAGAGAGGGACAGATGAGCTGAAAGAAGAGAAATGAAAGAAGAGAGATTCACATATAGAAAGAGAGAGACTGCGAACGCTCGTTAAGTTTTGATTAAAAAAGTTTAATGTCATATGAGAGCTAAAAAAGTTTAAGCTAAGAGTTAAGTTAACCAAGGGCAGCACAAAGTGATCCCAAGCTATTGAATACCCTATAAAACAAGCTGCAGAAAAACTAGACATTCGAAACTGATAAATAATGGTACTATATGGTAAGGGAAACGATAAGTAGCCCATGCTGCATATAATATTGGTTTTTATTTAGGTTCAAGGAATATACATATGTATATCATATATAGTAAATATAATATGTATATAATTTTATACATACTCATCCTCACATTTACTACTAAATTAGTTTTGCTTTCCCACTTACACTCCTTCTTGCTGCCTTTTACAGGGTATCTTCGACGTTGATCTGCTGTCAGCAGTTTGTAACTGTTGCTGCTTGTTGTTATTGTTGCGGCACTTTTCTTAACAATGTCAACACTTTATGGTTTTATCTGTTTGCACAAAGGCTGACGGAATACCCTCCATAGGCGCTCTCACTCACTCTCTTCCACTCTCTCTCTCTCCCACTCACACTTTCTCTTTCGCCCCACACTGAATGTCTGCTGCATGTAAACACAATGCGATTAATTTGTTTTCATTAACGCGTACGCCTTTGCCTGTTGCCTTGCCACGCCTACGCAAATGCCTTTCAGCTCTGTTATTATTTTTTTTTTTAATTTCACTCTGCGTATACTTAACTTTAACTGTAGCTGACTTTATAATATATATATATATATATATACACTGCGCGTCATCAGGAGCGCCCCTACACACAACCCAAAAAAAAAAAAAAAATAAAAAAAAACAGCCCCATATTAAAAAATTTTTATAAAATAATATATTTTTTAAAAAAAAAAAAAAAGGGGGCTATAAAAAAAAAAATTTTTTATTAAAAAATTTTTTTTTAAAAAAAAAAAAAAAAAAAAAAAAAAAAAATGGGAGCCCCGCCCCCCAATAAAAAATAAATAAAATATAAAAAAAAAAAAAAAAAAAATATGTTATTATAAATATTTATTATTAAAAAATATAAAGGGGGCCCGAAAAAAAATAAAAAAAAAAATAGGAATAGAAAAAAAAAAAATATTATAATAAAATAAGATGAAGGAGGGGCGGGCACAATAATAATATAGGGTTATGCCAACCCCCCCACCCCCACGCGGGGAAGGGGGGGGGGGGGGGGGGCAAAAGGGGGGCCAGGGGGGGGGGGGGGAAGCGGGAGGGGCACAGAAGAAAAAGTAGAAAATGGGGAAAAGAATATAAAATAATATAATAATGGTGGGGGGGGGGACGAAATGAAGAAAAGAAGGGGGAGAGACCGCCCCCCCCCCCCCCACCCCCCCCCGCCGGGCGGGGGGTGGAAAAGAAAAATAAAAATAAAAATAATAAATAAAAATTTATTTTATTAAAAAAAAAACACAAATGGGGAGGGGACGGGTGGTAATAACGAATTATTTTTTTATTATTTTTATTTGTTGTTTTTTTTTTTTTTATTTTATTTTTTTATTTTTTTATTGAGTGAGGGTACCCGTTTTGGTGGGGGGGGAGGGAAGGGGACTTATATTTTTTTTATTTATATTATTTGTTTTTATTTTTATATATTTTTATTATTTTTAAAATTATTATTAATTTTTTAGTTTTTTGTTTATTATATGTATGAAATAAAAAAATCAAAATAAAAAATTTTTATTTTTTAAAAAAAAAAAAAATAATATAAATATATTATATATAATAAAAAAATATTAAATATGTACAAAAAAAGGAATATATGTGAAAAAGAAAGAAAAATAAATAAGAAAGGGGGGGGAAAAAAAAAAAAAATAATTAAAAAAAAAAAAAAAAAAAAAAAAAAAAAAAAAAAAAATATGGATTATTATAGAATATAAAAAACAAAAAAAACAAAAAAAAAAAAAAAAAAAAAAAGGAAAAAGAAAAAAAAAAAAAAAAAAAAAAAAAAAGAGAAGGGTGTATATATAGAGCTCTGCTGCTCGTTGCCTTTTTTTTTTTCTTTTCTTTCTCTTTATTTTTGTAATTGGCTGTAAAGTATGCGGCGCCCCTCTTGCTCCCTCGACTTAACCTCTGACTGCCACCCAGTTCAAAGGTTAGCCAAGGCCAAGGCCACGTTGATGAGAGGCCAGCCAGACACAAATCTCGATAGGCTTTGAACCTTCGGCAGCGAGTGGCCAACGAGTGGAATGCTTTGAACTTTAGTAGCTGTTCAGCATGCATGTAAAACACAGCTTGTGGGTGGGGAGTGGGAGCATATGATGTCCGAGTTCAACTGCAACTGGCCTCCAACTGCTCAGAGCTCTTCTGAGAGAGTTAACTTTTTCACTTTGGGTCCAGTGCACTAAAAAGTTACCCAAAAGCATTTGCTTGTCGTCATCAAAGTTTTGCGTGTATGCGAGTATGTGTGTGTGTGTGTGTATGCAAGCAAAGCCATAGACCAGCCTTAGCCTTGGCCCAAAGCACCGCACTCTGTTAGCACGCTGTTAATGCCATGTTAAGTGCTCTGTTAGTGAACCACGTGCCATCAGCAGCCCGTCGCGGAGTTTGCGCCGTTTCGTTCGCTGCAACTGTTCCCAGTATCTGTTGAGGTCGTGCTGCGTATGATTGTTAAACCAAAATAAATATTTTGCCAGACTCGCACTGCATAGGCCAGCAACAACAACAACAGCAACAACAACAACAGCTGCTGCTGCTGCTGTGCAAATGTTTTCGCATTTGGACTTCGATTTGATTCTTTTAGTTATATTCATTTTTATTTTTAGACCTGGCTTGGGTGGTGGGCGTGTTGTGGAGAGGGGGCTGGGGTGTGCGTGCAGCGGTTAGCGGGCGTGGCAGTGGCAGTGCGAATAACATCTGTGTTACAGACGCACACACACACACACCCACACACACACAGGCATGCGCTGACCTTGAGCTATGCTGTGAACTGTTAAAGATGAGCCACAGCTTTTGGTACTGTGTGTGTGAATGCGTGTGCTTAGGTGTA
The DNA here is from genome assembly GCA_035045965.1 of Drosophila aldrichi. Classification (NCBI taxonomy): domain Eukaryota; kingdom Metazoa; phylum Arthropoda; class Insecta; order Diptera; family Drosophilidae; genus Drosophila; species Drosophila aldrichi. The sequence goes on from JAWNOM010000501.1 coordinate 13,030,488, forward strand.
AGTGTGTGTGTGTGTGTGCTTTGCGGCTTTGTGGTTTATGCCATGTTCAGTTCAGATTGTGTTGCTTTTCTATTTGAGGGATTGAAAAGCCTTTCCCATACCTAAAGTGTATGAATCTTCTTGAATGAAATACGATGTGGGTTTGAAGAGCCTTTCATCAGGTAGATTTAACTTGAGCTAATTGAGATGCAAGATGTAATTTGAATGCCAGAAATGAGAAATGAAAATATAATTGGATATATTTAGGCAAATAATACCAATGCCAATCTCTTCTAATTTATCTGAAACCACAACTAATGTATGTAGGATGATATGGAGTTGATTTAGTTCGAATTGATGCATATGTTTAAAAAATATGGGATATGGTAATAAATTTTCTATAATGTGGATTTAGAATGAGAATGCTTTTAAGTTTTGGGAATAATTCTGTTCTTGGGGAGAAAATTATGGGGTTTTTTTTGGTGGGATTTTTTTTTTATTTTTTGGGATCCTTTGTTTTAACTATCGACTTTCTCCTTTACTCAATCTTCTGTCACTCTTTTCTCTGATATTTCTTACCTTATAACAAATCTCATATACCTTCAGTTCTTAGCTCTCTTTAACTCTCTCTTTAAGGTGCTTAAATTCTTACAATCTTAGCTTAATCATTCTTTCTTTTTACTCATTTATTCCACAGCTCTTTCCTTCTGCTGCCTTCTCTAATCTTCTACTTCCTTTAAGCACAATATTCGTTCACTCTGTAGCTTGTTGCTTTCTGTCTCTATTTCCAGCCTTTGGCGCTAGTTCTTGCTGCCCCCATGCCACAGCCTGGTCTAACTGCCTAATCCTCTCCAGGCAGTAGTCAGTCAGCTGTCAATTAAATTTACACAGCTCGGCAGCGCACACGCAGGATACACAGGACGTTGAGCGCTGCTCAGTTGCCGACTGTGGTTGCATTCATTGAATTGCAATTAAATTGTTTGGCCCAGCCCCCCCAGCTAGCATACATGCCCCGCCCTCTTTTTGGCCACTGCTAGCCATTGTTTCGTGTTGGATTTGCAGCTGTCAAAGTGACAAACATCGCCTGCTATCCTGTCGCTGTCCTTTGCCCCGCCCCTCGCCCCGCGCCCTTTGCCCCTCGTTCTCGCAGACAGTTGCACACTTATTATGCCATTTGTGCAGTCAGCCTTTGCTCCCTCTCTCCTCTCTCTCTCTCTCTCGCAAACCTTGTCATATGTCAGGTGGCGCTTTGTGCTCTGAGGAGTTGCAAGGAGCACGACTCAAATGTTGCCTTTGCCACATATACATAAATTGCTTTTGACATGCTCCGTTGGCTTTTATGGCGAGCTTTGTCTTGGCCTGGCATTCAACACATTGTGTGGCCTCCTGCTGCTGTCTAATTACCGCAGGGTGTGAGCTGCGAGCTGCTGGCTGTGGGCGTGTTCGTTCGTTGGGCCATGCCACATTTGACAGGCAAACTCCGCAAGATGCTAACTTTGACCCTGGCTCTGACTGCCATTCCACTTTCAAGCGCGCACACAAATAGAAATGTTCAAATGTTCTAACGTTGAAATGTTGCAAACATTTCTCTGAATAAGAACAAGACTTTTCAACACCTCCAGCTCGCACCCGGACGCCCGGACACCCTAGTGCCCCACCTGCCCCGTCGCTTACGCTCCATAAACAACATTTTGCGCTGCGTTCAGGTTAAATGCGCGCGAATTGTTTTTGGCCAGCAAAAACTTTGCCATTTAACTTTTGTGTAACTAACTCGAGAAGACTGCCAAATATTTAAAAGCAAATAAAATTGCGATACTCTCTAAACGAAAAGTGACTAAAGGGGGTATATTAGCTGTTTGGTATCGTAGAATGTGATGAGTCGCTATGTTGAATGTTGGTTTATATGCTTGTAACTTCTAGAAGGGATGAACTATGATTATATGGTTATCTAACATTGTTTGATAAGAGATTGCCGAATCTTTGGTCTCTGTAAAAGAGTTTTGGATGATAATAGTTTTAGAACAATTCACAGGTTTGCATGCACCGCATGAAAGAGTCAAGGGCAGACTTTTTTTGGGCTATGGTTAGAGTACAGGGTATGCCAGCAGTCATTTATAGTTTTCTATTGCTTATTGTACCTTTCTCTATTCTCACTCTCTCTCCCTACTCCACTCCCTCTCCCACTTGTATTTCAATATTCTTTTTGCTGATACAGCCACCTTTAAAGTTGAGCATTCAGCATTAATGAGAGCAAACGTGTATGGCTGTTGCATTCCTAGGAAAGGACATGGACAGCACATTTGGCTGGACCTAGACCTGTACCTGGAGCTACCTGTCGCCTTTTGTCGCCTGTCAACTGGTTTCCTATTCCTAAACGCAACTAACGAGCACAATTTTGCCAGCTTGGACAAGCTACCTTTCTCCCTCACTCTGCCACTCTCTCTCTCTCTCTCTCTCAGAGCTGCTCGGAAATTAGCAACATTTTATGCTAACCTTTTTATGCAAATTACCAATTCCTCGCTCGCTCTACCTTACCCTCTCGCTCTAACTCTCGCTTTCTCCCTTGCTCTCGCTCTATTGCGCTGCCTCACATTTGCGGTAAGCTGTGAGCAAACACTTGAATGCTCTGGCATAAGCAGAACCTGGTCAGAGCTCCACCAGCTTGCTTTCAGGCTGAGAAAAAGCATGTGGCATGCGGCATGTGGCATACGGCATGTGGCATGCGGCATGCGGCATGAGGCATGTGTCATGTGGGCTAACAACACTTTGTCTCCTTTCTAATCAGTCTATTTGTTTAGGAGCTCCATAGAAATGAGCCTCTTTTTCGCATGGGTCAAACATTTAATTAAGGAGCGCACAAAAGCTCATTTTTTTCTAAATTAATTTAATTCTATGAAAAGCGCAAAAAGCTCTGACGTTGCTCTATAAAGACAAGTTAGCCCTTAACTTAACCCTATTTCAAATACATTCCATTATAAACGGTTTCCAGTTGCAAAATGTCTGAAACAATTTATTTACTTTTCATTATTTTTGTTTTCCTATTTCAGCTCTATATACATATATTTGTATGTCTATATGTGAGTGTATATCTGCCTGTATACCTCTCTCTCTCTCTCTCCCGCTCTCTCCCTCACTCTGTTTTAATCTTTCGCTTAGTTTGCTTCTATCACATTTCATTCATTTCATACGAATTTGATTTGCACACAAATAAATTTTCATTTTAAAGGATTTTTACTATGGTTTATTTGCGTTTTGGCAGTGCTATAAAGGGGAGTTACAGCTCCCTGGCTATACCCCGTAGTGGTAAGTTATTGAGGCGTATGATGACATGAGATGTGTTTATTTTCCTATGATTAGCATATGCATGAAGTGAACTTCAAATAAAAACAACAATGTTTGCTTTAAAGCACTTGGAAATTTGAAAGTATGGCTTAAAGATACCCTGTAATTTGTAGAGATGCCTATTCGGATATCTTTTTAAGTTTTAGCTGCTAGAAACTCCCAGTTAGATCATCCGTTAGTCAGGCACTCCCCACCAAAGCACTCTCACTTGTTTTTTCTTCAGCCTTTGGGTAAATATAGAAATTTGCATGGAGCCAAATACCAGAAACGAGCTGCCAGCAAACTTTTGCCCAACAGCAGCAGCAGCTCGGCTGACCAACAATTTATTACAATTACGTCAAAATTCATTTGAAAACGCGGCCTGCAACTGGAGAGAGAGAGGGAGAGCGGGATAGTGGGAATGCTGGGAAGCGTAGGTTAGGAGGCGTGACAGCTGGTCATAAATTGGTAGCTGCAATGCGGCTGATAAAGCGAGAGTCCAGCCTCGGAAAAAGCATGAAAAACAGAATTAGAGATACGAAATGCAGCTGTAGACGGGGCAGGGAAAAAACTTACACAATTGAAGAGCCCACAGATTGCTGGTCAGGCTGTAGGAGGCTGGAGGAGCCAAGAGCTAAAGCATGCTTTGTGGGTCAAATGCAAATGGGTCAGAGAAGGAAAGCAGAGCGGGGCGAAAGCAACAGCAAAAATAGCATAAATCAAAGTGAAAGTTTAACAACGGAAAGTGAAAATAATTTAAATAAATGAATTAGTGAGAAAGACGGGAAGACAGAGAGAAAGAGAGAGAGAGAGAGAGCGAGAGAGAGAGAGAGAGAAATAAATATATAAATATTCAGTATAATAGAGAGACAGTAGATAGGTAGATAGAGAAAGAAATATAGATGAAAAATTAAAGAACAGAACGAGATTGACGAAATAGACGAGAGAGAAGGAGAAAGAGAGAGAGAGAGAGATAAAAAAGAATAAAGAGGGAAGAAAAAGAGAGAAAAGATAGACAGCAAGAAAAAGCAACCGAAGACAAATTTGTGGGAGGAGGGAGAGAATAAGGCGGAGACTATATATGTATAGATACGTTTTATAGAATAAGAGAGAGAGAGAGAGGGAGAGCAATACATATTAATATTTGCATAGATAGACAGAAAGGGGAGAGGAGAGAGAGAGGGACAGAATTGAAGTGTCGTAATAAACACTAGCAAATTGACGTGTTTATGCGACGCGCTCTCAAAGACGTGCCTAAGCCAATTCGATTATTTAGTGATTTTCCTGTGGAAGCCAGCTCTGCTAAATAGGAAATGGAGAAGACGACGGATGGATGGGGACTCTGGATAGGATGGGGTGTCTCAGCGTCCAGCCTGCTTACATACATGCCACACACACACAAACACAAACACACACAAGCTGGCGCATAATAAAACAAGATTTATTTAGTTGCCCGGCATTAACTGTTGCCCTTTATAAGCAGCTCAGCTGTATCGCAGCTGCGGATGAGTGTGTCCATGTGTGTGTGTGTCCAAGTGTGTGTGAACTCTAGCCCCAAAGCAAGGCGAGAGACCAGTCGCGTCTACACACACACACATACACACACGCATAAAAACGGAGAATGAGTTTTCTTTTCATTAAAAGCGGATTTACGCAGTGTAAAGGAGAAAAAGCGAGAGAGAGAGAGAGAGAGAGAGAGAGGGCATGAGAGATTGTAGCTGTGGCAGCTTATTGTACAATAAACACGCACACACACACACACATACATACACTTATACATAAATCTGCTTCGCTGAGTCAGCTTGTAGAAATTTTCCTTTGCGTTGCTTTTCTTTGCTTCATTTTCATCTCTTTTCTTGTGTTGTTGTGCTTCCCACTTTTTGCACAACCAAACTTTGCCTTTCATCGCCACTAACGAGTGTGACACACATGTGTGTGTGACTGTGTGTGTGTGTGTGCCGGTTCGAGACAACTGGTCAATGTTGTCACAGACAAGGAATGTCAACAAAAGATAAGCCATTCATTTTATTCATTCATTGCTGTCTATCCCTGTCTGCCCACTCGCACTCTCCCTCTCTCTCACTCGCTCTCTCTTTATTTCTGTCTCTTTCTGGTCACATGCTTGCCAGTTAACTATTCCGTAATTTAAGTCCTGTTTGCTGTCACTTGAGACGAAAATAATCGACTTTATCGCGCTGATGCCTTGAACTGTCCCTTAGCTACACACACACACACACACTCTCCCTCTCTCTCTCTCTCTCTCTCTTTGTGTCTCGTTCGTTCTCTCTGCTGTCGGCCCAAATCAAACAAAAATGGCTATCAAAGCGCGTCTCAAATTTCATTGGCAAGAACACGAGACAAAATTGTTGTCGTCCTTTAAGGACGGCCAAGAAAATCCCGCATTCAATTTACGAGTGTATTTGTGTGTGTGGTTGGGTGTACGTGTGTGTTGGCTAAGTAGTTAATGCTTAAGCATGTGTGTGTGTGTGTGTGTGACAGCCAACAGCAAATAAATGAAAATACCTAGCGCTCTGCTAATTAGACCACAAACTTGTTGTTGAGCTTGTTATACCACGCACTTAATGGCATAATTGAGGCATATTGGTTGGGTGTGAAAGGTTTATGTCATTCAATATGCTTTGATTATGGTTTCTATAATTTGCTGTAATTGAACGAAATATGGATAATGAATAATTGAAGCGTGTGCGTGATAAATTAGACCATTAGCTTATGCGAGTCTATCGCAAGGGAGGCGTGGCACTGGCCCTAATGTATATACTAGATCAATATGAACTGAATATGAGCATTGAATATAGCAGGAGGAGAAGAAGTGAACTTATAGCATGAACAATCAAGTTTGCTTTAAATATTGGATACTTTTCCCCGTTTCTTCTAGTCGTACATTCCCGACTGGAGTTTTGTTTATTCTTTTAGTCGTATCTCTGAAGAAAATCCTTTTAAATTATAGATGAATTCAACATCAATCAATCTCAAATCAATCAGATTTCTTACTAATATACTAGCATAATTTCACTCCACATATTCAGGCATATTCACTTGTTTCATTGAGGTAGGGTATTTTCTATTCGTTCACAGCTTGTATACACACTTTTTTTTCAATTTAAGTTTAAAGTTTTTGCTGCTACTCAAGATGAAATTGGAAAGCCAAGAAGCTATTGCTATCAGTTCTTATGTTACACATCGTTGTCCAGCTGCTGCTGCTGTTACTCGAGTCCTTATGGTCATGTCCTATTGTGTGAGCTGCTCCCTTGTTGTTGTTGTTGCCTTTGCTGTTGTGGCAATGGCGGCAAATGCATTTTTCAACCGTTACTGACCGACGGCTAACAAAAACCCGACTACAAACCAAGACACGCCACGCCTGCGGCAAACAGAGCAAAGATATCGCTCACGCTCTCACTATATCTATACAAGCACATATAGATAATATATAGTCGAATGTTTTCACGTATGCGTATGTGTGTGTGTGTGTGCTCCTTTTCCCCTCTGTCGAGTCGCTGGCTTTCAGACACTTTGAAGTGCTATTTGAGTTGGGTATAAATGTAATTTACAAGCTACAAGCGCTGCGACGCCTCATGAATTTTAAACAGCTGCCACACACACACACAAACACATTCACACACGTTCTAAAAAAGTGGGCGTGGCCATTGTGCATTATTTTGTGTGATAAATGCAACACTTAATTGTAATTGTGTTAGCTGCCAAAGCAGCCGTTGAGAACTTTTCGGCCAGAAGTGGATCTTTGGCTCATTTGTTTATTTATGGCTTTGGCAACTGCGACAATCTGCGCCAATCAATTGCCAACCTTTTTGTTGTGTGCGTGTGAAGGTTCCTTTGATGTGCAACTGGCTGCTGCATGCCACAAGCTGTATTTACAGTGCAATGCCCTGCTAAAGCCTGCCACAGGAGTTCCTGTGGCCAAATGTCCTGCACAACGGTTTCGTTAAGTTCTCCTTGCGGATGACCTGTGGAAAATGGACGAAGAGAACAAGTGGGGTATGCTCGAGAGAAAGGGGTATGAACGAGAGGTGCTCAATGCTCGCTCTCTATCTCTAACTCCCTCTCTCTTTTTACATAAGAAATAAGCTAACATTTCAAAAAGTCACATTTGCTGTTAATGAAACAAATATTCATAAATTATGCATCAAATACACTTTAAATCTTTACAGGATATCTACCAGCTGTGCACACACTCGCCTCTACTCTCTACAGCTTTTCCACATTCTTTTTTGTTCGTCTCGTTTTGCCCGCATTTTTCGCGTTTATTTATTGGACATGTTTTTATTGAATTCTTTGTGCGGCTGTGCCGACAGATGTGATATAAATATTTATGCGCCGGACGCAGAATATTGCCAGGGTCGAGACCTTTTGCTAGCCAGCCACCCACACACACGCACACACACACTATACACACACACATACATAGCCTCTCCGCCCCCACTGAGCTTAACTTATTTTAAATTGATTTCTCTTCCGTTCATTGTGCTGCGCGTGTGGCAACCATTTGGCTGTATCGTGCTTGTATTGAGCATTTATCTATCGTATATGCCCGAAGGACTCTTTTACTGCCCCAACACACCCACACACACACACACACACACACACGCTTGAAGATCCACACGGACAGAGAATACAATGCTTACGCTTTGCGGCTGTTCCGCACTTAAATAATAATCAATTTTTCTTAAATTATTAAGCGAAATTCCAGCTCAAATCGCAGCTAATTGTGGGCGTGTAGTCAATGGAGGAGTGGGGGAGTAGGGTGTAGCAAGTTCTTATGGGGCAGCCAAGAGCTTATAACTTACAGCTTACAAAAGTTTTCTCATTTCTTTTGGGGCTTTGTCTCATTGTTATTTCTACTTTATTTTGTGTTATCTGCTTATTATTGAGATGATGGGAAATTGAGGAAAATGTTGTTAAGTAACGTCAAAGTCTGTATGTCTGTGTGTGCGTGCGTGAAACATATGACATTTGTCAACATTCATTTGTCTGTGGCATAAATCAATTTTTGGGCTGCATAAATAAATTATATACCTGCATCATTTTAATTGCAAAAATAGATGTGTAAAAAGTGATTTTGGCCTGGCAGCAATAAATGTGAATTGCAAATGAAGATCCAACGAATTGTTAGTTGGCTTTCATTATTAAAAATTTAATTCTCATTTAAAGTTCAGTTGAAAGGAAATGAAATTTAAGCTCTCTGAGTGCTCATTTAAGTGTGCAGCCCCAAAGTATGCAGCAAATTAAATGCTGCTGCCTTGTCTAATTAAACAGCGCTCGCTGCTTAGTGCGGACAACAACCATTTCTCTCGTTATGCACAGCAAACAGCGCCATCCATCAAATGGTCGCATTGCACCTTAAATAATGTTCTTAAATGGCGCACTGTGAGGCGAAAATTGTGTTGATTTAATTATTTAAAAACGTAGTGCACAAAGAAATTCTTATATGTGTGAACAGTTAACTGGAGTCAACATCCTCAATGGGGCATAAGTTAAACCAACTCACTAAGCTGTGGCAACAACCTTCCGAGATCATTTATAGCATCCGTTTACCTACGACAACAACCAAGAGTTGGCAGATATTCAACCGATTCAGTAAGCTGTGACAACAACCTGTCAAGATTATTTATAGCAGCCGTTTAGCTATGACAACAACCAAAAGTAGGCCGATGTTCAACCGATTCAGAAAGCTGGGACAACAACCTGCCAAGATTATTTATAGCAGCTGTTTAGCTACGACAATAACCAAGAGTAGGCCGATTTTAAACCGCTTCACTAAGCTGCGACAACAACCATGCCGAGATCAATTTTATTACATTTTGTACTCTACAACTGAAGTCGGGATCACATTTAGCAAAGTTTCTAACCACTGTGTCGAGTAGCTTAGTTATCAATTTACATCTTGCGCTCGAAAGTATGCCGCAATTTAAATGCGAAACACAAATACAAGAGGCGCTGTTAAACGCCCACTGTTAACGCGCTTAGCAGCGCCTCGATTTAAAAACTTTTTCTGCTGCCACAAAGCGAATGAAAAATACGAAATAAAAAATATTTATGCAAATGTAATTCGCAATTACAGCTATACACACACACACACAAAGAGAGAGAAAGAGAGAGAGAGAGAGAGAGAGAGAGAGCGCGACACAACAAAAACATAAATTGTTGTGTTATTTATAACTAAAATGCTGCCAGATCAACTTTTAATGAGTTCCATTTTTTTGTTGTTCGTTTCAACAGAAACAAAAATTTAATTTGCACTCGGGCACATTTTGTGTATTTAATAGCATTTACTGCTGCTGCTGCTGCTGCGGCTGTTGCTGCTCCAGCTGCTGCTGTCAATGTCCTGGCCACGCCTTGTGTGACCCTTCAGCCACGCCCCCCTTTCGTGAAACTTTGTGCGCTGTGAATGCGGTTTGAAAATTATTTTGTAATATTACAAGCGATGCGCTCAGCTGGAAATTGTTCAACATACAACATTCCATAACTCACACACACACACACAGACACACTCTCTCTCTCTCTCGCTTTGTGTCTATGTGGGTGTGGGCTGCTACTTTATGCCATTAGCCACAACAGCGGCTGCGAAAGTTGAAGCCGGGGGCACAGCCTTCACGCAGGTAATAATCGGATGTAACTAATTGAATAAAGCGACGCACAGGACAACACAAACACACAGAGACACTCTCACACACACACACATACATGCACATGCACATGCACTCGACTCGCTGCGCATTAGCCAAATCCGCCAAGTGGCAGCGACGCAGTTGTTGTTGCCTGCCCCCGGGGGGGCGCAGCGTTTGGGGCATTGTAACTAACAGCGCGACTCACTAACGCATCCTCGACCGCTGCTCGCATATCCCTTGGGATAATTTTGTATCCTGCTGCAGCAGGATATGGCTTAATGGTCGCAGCTATTTAAATTTTCATAATCATTTTAATGCCTCGCCCATAACAGAGCCAGAGCTCAATTTAAAGGCGTGCGCTTCTCGTACAATTGATGGCTTAACTACAGAGCACTTGCTCTTCTATGCAATTCTCATTCAACTCATTGGTTGAAGTTAATGGCATGCGATCTACTATGGATGTATGTATGTATATGGTGGTATGGTCAGCTCAGAACTGAGCTCTTCTCTGCACTTCTCACTCAACTCTTTGGGGCCATGCGAACTCTTCTTTGCAATTCTCATTAATATCAATGCTCACTCACTCTTGGAAGCGTTACTCATTTTATTCAGTGGCCCAACTTAGGGCTATGCGCTTCTCATTGATGTCTTAGAGTCCAGCTTTTCCATGCGCTTCTCATTCAATTCATTTCCTCGTTTATTTTCATTAGGCGACAGTTTTTCTTTCCTTCTATTTTTATTTGCCCTAATCCTGCTGGCTTTTAGCGAATCACGTAGTTCAAACCAATACAATAAAAAAAGGCACAAGTAAACAGTCAGCGAGGTTCCGGTTTCGTCTTACCTGTCTCCAAGTCCCAGCTCTAACCTCAAAGTGTCGTCTAATTGCAATTGTTACACCGTCTCTCAGCGTCTCCCTCTCCCGTCTCCGTCTTTTAGGGTATTTGGGATGATTAATGGGTCTAGGGCAGCGGGCTCCAATTGTTATTTATTTGCCATATCATATAGATGAGAGTCGAGCCTGTAAAAGCCGCTGTTAATGCCCTCATTGATTGATTTGTTGTTTGACATTTGTTGGTTAATTGTTAACTTGAATGATTGGCCAAGATTTTCCGGCACAACATTAAGACGATTGCCATGGTGACTAAACGAACAGGAAGTTTTACTGTAACAAATACTCAATTTAATTGGCACATAGAGAGCATAGAGAGTAAATAGTAAAGGGCGCAATTAGAGCGAGGAAAATCTAATGTTTAACTAGCAGTTAGTAAACATAAAAACAGCTCATTAAAAGCTCTTGCTTAGCTAATAATTAGCTGATTTTCTAGTCAAGGTTTCTAGTTAAAGGGAAATGTGACACAATTTATAAACCAAGTTGATTGAAAGCTTTATGAATGTGCTTTAAGCTCAAGCTCTAAATGCAGCTTGTGTCATTGCAGCACCAGCAACACAGCTCATCTCTTATAGCCTATTCAAAAGCTCCTCCTCATTAAGCTCCCATTTCCTTCTTGACTTTCAGCTGCTGTCACTGCATAAGCATACGCAGCGCAGCATAGCTTAGCTCAGCTCAGCTCAGCTCAGCTTTTGGCCTTAAGCCTATTTAAATGTTAATGTGGTCGGCCCTAAAATCAAATCAAGTTCAACTAAGTAGAACATGCGAAGGCTCTCCCAGGCGCCATGGTTCAACTTAATGCAGCAGCTTTACGGCTCAATAGGCCGACTAATTATCTACGTTGGACATGGATGAAAGCTTAAATAGCAGCAGAAACAGCGGCAGCAGCAGCAGCAGCAGCATCAGTTGCCTATCTGTTAGAGATGCTATAGATAAACATTGAAGATGAACTGGCAAAAATGAATAAACGAATTTAACGCTTGATTTGGCAGCTGTGAGCTATATCTATCCCTCTCTCTCTCTCTGTCTCTCTGGCTGCTTTCATATGCACTTTGAGCCAGAGCCAATTTGCAAAATATTTTTAAATATTTTTAAAAAATATTATTGCATATATGTATATATTTACATTTTATTATTGATAAATTTATTTTCATAAATTTCTCGCCTTTTGACACATTTTTTAATATGCATGAAGTGTGGGCCGAAAGCTGCGGCAATAAAAGCGAAAAAAAGAGACAAGAAAAAAGCTGTCAACTGCCAGCATTTCAAGCTGTCCCTGCCCCATGTTGCACGTTGCATGTTGAGCGTTGCGCGTTGCAGCGCTTATCGCGGACAACACATTGTTGTTGTCACTTTTCAGTTTGACAATTTTTTAATGAAGTTTCATTTTTGCTACCCAAAGTGTCAAATTAAAATAATCAGAACATGACAGCTACCGGCAGGCGGTGCCACGCCCCACCAAAAAATAACACAGCCACAAATTGTAAGAAGTGGCCGAAGTCCAAATTGTATTTAAGAAGTTGGTTTCATTAGTGCGAATTTTCGGCGCATTTCTTTGCAACTTATTTTTCATGCGCTTCATTTAAGCGACAAATCCGATTAGGTCCGGCTCGACTTGCCGGCATACCCCTCCGGCTAAGGTCCGTTGGCTTAGGGTAGCTTTGGCTGACTAAAAAAAAAATAAAGAAAAAGCCAAATAAATTGGAAATGAAATCAAATGTGAACCGCGACATGAACATTAGGCGGCCAGCGACTAAGCATTCAATGTCAACCTAAACAAAGCCGAGCTGGAGGAGAAGCGCAGCATAAAACTTGTTCTCAGGCAGTGGGGAGCAGAGAGAGAGACAGAGAGAGAGGCGAGCGAGAAGCCAAATGAAATATTGGCAAATAGACAGCAGCAGCGCATCTCAATGTGTTTACCCTACTCAAGCGAAAGAAAAAGGTTTACTTCAAAACTCCCACACCTTACCCCGGCTGTCTGTCGCTCTCTCTCTCTCTCTCTCTCTCTCTCTCTTTCTCTCACTCTCTTAGCGGAAATTTGAGATTTATGAATTCTCGGAATGATTTTCGCAAACATTTCACAAATTATAATCGTCTATATGCATTTGATGTGAGAGGCAGTTTACAAATTAGCAGCGATTTCGTTTGAGTTTAAGGAGATGCCAGCTAGATAGAGGTAAACTGAGAGAGAGATATATATATAGAGAGAGAGAACAAGAGAGATAGATTGAAAAAGAGAGGGAGACAGAGAGAGAGAGAGAGAGAGAGACCAAAATGTTTAGAGTGAAAGATAAGAGTAAAGTCAAATTATATTTAATTTTAGCATCAACTTTAATTGATTATAAATAATTAAAATAATTTAAATATACAATTTAATTGAGCTTTTCAAAGTTTATTTTCCTTTAATGAATTTCTCTAGTTTCGATTCATTTTTATATATTTTTAACAACTTTTTAATTGAGTTAACTTGAAAGAGGCTTGTTATAGCTTTTGTCTGGTTTTGTTTTTTTTTTATGAACTTTACGAAACTTTATACCTTTCACTATTGTAATAGGATATGTTGTAGTAGTAGTAGCAGTAGTAGTAGTAGTGGTAATAGTAGTAGTAGTGGTAGTAGTGTAGTAGTAGTAGTAGTAGTAGTAGTAGTAGTAGTAGTAGTAGTAGTAGTAGTAGTAGTAGTGGTAGTGGTAGTAGTAGTAGTAGTAGTGGTAGTAGTAGTAGTAGTGGTAGTAGTAGTAGTAGTAGTAGTAGTTATACTAAATAATATAGACAACTGTTAGAAGTTGATAAAAAGTATAGTAAATAAGGTATATAAATAACAAACATAAAACTGCAGCTGCTAGAAGTATATAGTAATGTACTATATCTACATATATCTGATATATAATCTCTCAAACTACAAGAGACAAGATCTCATTTTTGAAGCATTTGCCATTCTTAAATTCTCGCACAAGTATCGCGTTTTGTGTTTAACTTTTGTTGCGGTTGCAGTCGCCATTGGCGTTGCTGTTGCTGTTGTTGTTGCCGTTGCCGTTGCTGTTGCAGTTTGTGGCACGGTTAGCCGCAAGCAACATGAACCCACAACCCCTGCAGCTGCTAGCCATGCCGCAGCATTGTGGCACAGCATTGCTTAAGCACCACCCAAAAAGCCACCTTTTGCAGCTTTTTAACTATGGCTATGAAAGTCGAAGATAAACAAATGTTGCATGCATCATGTTGGGTTATTTAATACAGCGCATTGGCTGCAGCTGGGCAAACACCTGGCAACCGGCAACCGGCGAGCGGCAACTGGCGTTAGTTAGGTGGTGAAGGCGGTGCCACAATGTGGCAACTGTTGCAGCAACTCTGCAACTCCACCTCCACCTCCACCAATTCGAATGGCCCTACAAATTGCTTCCTCATTGGCCACCAATTAAAAGTAATGAAAAGTTGTGCGGGCCATGCAAAAAGTTGGCTTTGCCTCCTTCTGCCGCCTGCCGCCTGCCACCTGCCAGTTGCCAGTTGCCACTTGCCACTCACATGTGCAGCAGTTGCTGGTGTTCTGCCAATGTTGGATTTGTCGGATGTGGTGCTGCATTCAAGTCCAACAACGGTAATTATGCAAATTGCAAATGGAGCGAAAGCAACTGCAGCAACAGCAACAGCAACAGCAGCAGCACCACCAACATCAGATGTTGCATCAACTTGGTTAAGGCACTGCCCTAACAGCTCCAGCTTCAGCTTCAGCTCCAGCTCCACCTCTAGCCATTCTCTGCTCCATTTCCATGGCAGAATCGTAGGCAACCGCAAGTGTTGCCAGTAGGAAATCAAATTAGCGCACCACGTCGCACAGCCAGCACAGCAACAATGGCCAGGCAGCCAGATGCAGACCCAGCATTGGCCTGAGCTGGACTGGACACTGAGAGGCGACTCTAGCCGCTGCACAGTTTGCATGCTACTCGTTCATGCCACACGCATGCTACATACTGCTCTGCTGGCCCCGTACTTGATTATGAGTTGTAAACTGGCCAAAGAACCAAACGAGAAAGCGACTAAGAAGCAAGTAAATTGTGCTCTAGTTGAGTGAGTATGAACTACTAGATATCCTGTAATTGATGAAAGTAGATATGCTAAAATGCAAACTTAGCTAAAAATAAACTGTTTCTAGTATGTATATAATCCCTTAAGCTATTCAGACGTATGCTAACTATCGATAATTAGCGATGCTCACCTTTTATCTATATAATACATGATGTAGTATGAAATCAATAATTTTATGATTATAGCTGAGGTAGCTGCAAAGAAAAATACTTAAAAAATCAATACAAACAAACTATAGTTATCGATAATGAGCAGTTATCGATAAAGCTATACCAACAATCGATACTTATCGATGGTAGCCTGTTATTAACATATCCTTTTGTCATGTTCACTTCAATACAAATTATTGCCTACGATGATCTAGATCGTATCAGCAAACTTCCCTTTTATTCAGTTGCTCTGCTCACAGGGTATTTCAAACCGAACTTGAATAAGTTACTGCTGTTTGCCACAAATCGATTGGCATTCTAGAAAGGGGCTCAAGCACATAGAGTGAGAGAGAGGGGTGAGAAGGGGAAGAGAGTGGTGTCAAGAAGTGGGTTAAGGTGGGAAAGGGGGCTGCTACTGCAACGTGTGACTAATTGACATTGACGACTTTTTGCCATTTGGACCGAGCTGAGCCACAATTCGCATTTGGCCATTCGCATTCCCCAACATCTGTGGGCCATAAACTTGAACTCGTTTTAGCTGCTTCTCTTAGCCATAATAAACTGCCAACTGCAAACTGCAAACTGCAACTGCGACCGCGGCAGCTAGGCAAAGTTTTATGAGCCGCAGTTGCTGTGCCGCGGTTGGCGCTGCCGCCGCCTGTGGCCCGTTGTTAAATAGCGGAAATGGACTTGGACTCAAAAAGAAAAAAAAATACATTAGAATCCAAAGCCGCTCGCTGTGGGCAGCGTTTGCCTATTGAGGTGTTGAAAATGGTCAGCACTTGGAATACACTGCCGCCGTCTCTGCCTCTACCTCTATACCTCAGGCCTACCTGGCCGCCCTGTCAGTTCGCTGTGCGGTCTCTGACAGCCCGGCTAATTGCAAAGAGCCATAAAAATGCGCGACATGTTTGACTTTTAGGCATGGCCAATTGTTTGGTGAGAGTAGCAGAGAGAGAGGGGAAGAGAAAGAGAAAAGAAAGTATATAAATTATAACAGTTGGTGAAATAGATCGAGAGAGCTAAAAAAAATGCTGAAAAAAATATTTCAAGAGAATGAGAACAAAATATACATAAATATAGAGAGATATATATTAATGAATAGATAGAGAGCGATGCAGGAAATAAGAAGAAGAGACTGGGGACAAAAACTAACTATAATTGAAATTAACTAGATATAGAAAGAGAGAACGATAGAGAGCCACAAAGAGAAAGAAATTCAACTAGATTTATTTCTATATATCAAGCAATCTATATTGTCTGCTCCTCTTGAGGCTTTGTTCCTCTTCAGCTTTTTACGGAGCACAGCAGCAGCTGTTAGGCAGCTCATTTACAATGGACTTGGTGTTTAGTTCTCCTCTCCCACTTTAGCCCACGCTATCTAGAAAGTTTACCCAAGAGTCTATTATCATATTAAAATTATAAATGTCAGCACAACGTTTAATATGCTTAGAGCTAAGGCTCAACAGCGTTTACCTTAATCTGGCTCCTCTGGCTCTGCCTCTGCCTGTGCAGCTGCAGCTCTTTTCTTTCTTTTCTTCTTTTTGGCACACTTGTTGCACTCGCCCCATTTCACAATGTCTAATGTATGACAAGTTTGTCAGCCAATGCCCTCGCGCTACCCTCTTTCTAATGTATGACACAGCTTGTCTGCAATTTTCTCCCTCTCTCCCTCTCTCTCTCTCTCTCTTTCTCACTTTGTTCTCGATTGTGCGCCTCGAGTATCGCGAGCTTAATTGGCATCAAATTGCTTGCATATTTCAAACAACGAAAACAACAAAAAGAACAAAAAATAAAAAAAAGGAACAGCGAGCAAAGACACATCAATACAATGGGCCAATTCTCTAGATGTTTCCGCAACGCTCTCCACCCTTCGCTATCTTCCTGCTATCAGCTCCTCTCCTGTCTCGAGCATTTTTCAAAGTCCAATGCGCGTTAACAAAAATCCTTTTGAACATGTCTGTGCTCCTAATCAAAATTCCAAAAGTCATGAGTTCGGCGCAAGGCAAAACCCTTGGCCCCTCGCAGCTCTCTCGCTCTCTATCTGCCTCTTGCTCTCGCTCTCTGGGCTCCCTCTTAATGACTACTGCATGAAATTCTTAAGCCAAGTTTTTGGCTCACAAGCAACGCGCGCCGACTACCAGAAAAGGGGATAAAAAGGAGACGAAATGGATTTCTTTAATTTATAATTTATTGATCTTACCGCAACAGTTGTTGTTGTTGTTGCTGCTGTTGTTGTTGTTCTTGTCATTGTTGCTGCCGTTGTTGTTGTGCACAACACAATTGCTCATTAGCTGTGCATACATTAATCAAAGTGCTGGCCCTGTGTTGCATGGCATGCCACTCGCTGCGGCGAGCCTGCCTCAAGGTCAGCAGCGCGTCCAATTAACGCCCCCGCCCGCCAAATTGCAAGCTGTTGCAAGCTCTCAAGCAACTAATTATCAACACATTTGATAAGCCGTCGAGATTTGGCAACGGAAGTGGCCCAACCTATAGTGCTTTTCCTTCCCTCCTTGGCACACCTCTAAGACAGAAGCAGGGCAAAACAGCTCCAGTTAAGTGCTCCAGTGTTTGAGAGCCAGAGATACCCTGCAAAAGCCTAACTGTTAAATAATTCTACAAAAATAAAATATGTAGAATAAAAATCGATAGTTATCGATTTCAAATGGAAAATTGAGCACTGTCCATTAGTGTTGGGGATAGAAGTAGCCTAAATGCCCTTCATTGGTATATCTTTTATATATATGTATATCAAATATATCAAAGAATATGAAGCGATAATTATCGATTACAACTAGTTGTTGAGCAAGCTCTGAGCAGTGAGCCAAAAATACATAATTAGAGTTTAAATGTTATACCTTCTTTCGCCCGCATCATATACCCCTTCAACTCAGTGCGTACAGGGTATTGTAAAAACCAATTTTAGTTTCGCATCAAGCTGCGCAACGCCCCCAACAACGCCCCAAAGCAACTACCGACCAAGTGGCTCAGCAGTCAGAGCCTGGCGTTGTGTGCCCTTAGTTACAGCTCTCTCTCTCTCTCTCTCTCTCGCTCTCTCTTTCTCTTCCCTCTCTGCTCTGCTCTGCCACTTCAGTTGCAGTCGCGTACTCAGCCTTGGGTCCATTTCACAACTGTTTGGTGCGCCTTTTGCTGCGTATCTGCGTAGCTGCAACTGCAACGCAACAAAAAGTGATTAATTTTTGATATTGTTTAAGCGATAAAAACGGAGAGCGGGTAGGAGAATGAGGAGGAGGACGGTAGAGGTAAAGGGAAATAGCCCAGAGGCTGAGCAGAGATGTAGACTGTGTGTCCAGAGCAAACCTTTCACATGCCTCGACTGCAGGTGCCGAACAAAGTCTGGCACATTGTAGGTAGACAATGAGGGGGAACAGGGAAGGCAGGACGAGACCTGAAACAGGATACGAAGTGGCCCAGAGAATTGAGAGACTCGATTGCTCGAGCCAAAACTCCCAACTCGTCGCGTCTCGTTTGCTCGTCTGTCTGCCAGCTATCAATCAGCTTTTGACATTTTTAACTGGAATTTCTTGAAAATTTATTCGATTTTAAATTAAAAAAATATATAAAAAAAAGAGAAGAAAAGAGAGGAGAAGAGAAGAAGAGTGCAGAAGAGAAGTTCATATAGCGAAATGAACGGAATTCTGATCCTGTGTGAGGGGCGCCTAAATCTTGAGTTAAAAGTAATTTCTGGAATTTACATAAAAATTGTTTAACGAGCTATTCACTCTCTCACTCTCCTTGTTGTTGTTGTTGTTGTTGTTGTCAGTTTATGACGCAATGACGACAAAAAAAAAACAAAACAAATCAAATCAAAGTAAAATTAAGAGAATTTAAATGGCAATTTAATGAACTTCCAAATCCACGAAATGAATAAACAAATCCCTAAAAAAGAAATATACAGAAACAAATAAAGAAGAATTCAAAAAACCTCTCCAAAAACCCATCAAAATTCATTTGCACTTCACAGCCAGCCAACTGTCAGGGAACGAGAGAAAGAGAGAGAGAGAGATAGAGCGAGAAGGAAATGAAAAGGGTGAGAGGAAAAGAGAGGGTAGAGCTGAGGAGTGAAACATTTTGAAGGCATTTTAAGCTGCTTAAAACATCAGATGATTGCGGCTGATTAATCAGAGTGCGAGCATTTAAGCTGCCAAAGCGAGTGGATTGAGCAAGAAAGAGAGAGCGAGATGGATGTCAAGGAGTAAGAGAGACAGCTGTTAGTTGGCTTGCGTGTTTATTTCGCCCATAAAAGTGTCATTTATCAATTTTGGGCGAACGCACGGATAAATCTTGCTGCCTCTCTCACACTCGCACTCTCACTCTCCTTCTGTTACTCTCTCCTTCAGTCTCTCTCTCTTTCTCTCTTGTTCGCCTGATAGATTTGGCTTAATTGGACGCCTTTTTTTAATGTTTTGACATCAATCAACAGACACTCATTGTCTTGATTTGTTGTTTTTGTCTGTTGTTTGTTGTTCGCTGGTTGCCTAGCATAGGGTATTTTAATTTCGTCACGAAATGTGAGACACACTGAAGCAGATGGCTCTGATTGCAGAGGGTATACATTCTGTCAAATAAGTACCCGGAAATTCTCATTTTAAATTTTTCCTTTGAGAATATTTTAAAAAATTTTTCCCCCGGGGGGAAATCCCCCCCCAACGTAAATATTTTTGATATTGGGGCACCGGTGGGAAAAACCAAAACGTGGGGGGGGCGGAATGGAAAAAAAAAAAAAACAAAAAGAGGGGGAAATTGGTAAAAAAAAAATATGCCAAAAAAAGGAAAGGGAAACAAAAAAAGGGCCAACCACGCGAAAAAAAAAGATAATAATAAAGCAAAGAGGGGGGAAAAAGAAAAGAAACCACCCAAGGCCGCCCCCGACCCAACAGAAAAAAACGGACAAAAAAAAAAAAAGCTGCAAAAAAAATAATAAAAAAAAAAAAAAAAAAAAAAAAGGGGGAGGGGGAGAGAGAAGGGGGAAAAGAGGGGCGGAAAACAAGGCCACAAAACCCCAACACAAAACGAAAAAGAAAAAAAAAAAAAAAAAAAAAAAAACACCACACCGACGGGGGAAAAAAAAGACGGGGGGGAAAAAAACAAAAAAAAAAAAAAAAAAAAAACACACACAATAAACGGAACCAAACAAAAAAAAAAAAAAAAAAATAAAAAAAAAAAAAGGGGAGGGAAAAAAACAAAAAAAAAAAAATAAAAAAAAAAATAAAAAAAAAAAAAAAAGAAGGTACATTAAGTATTCTTTGTTGCCTACAGCTCCCTGAGTAATTAAACTCTCTATTTTAATTTGTCTTTAAGCATTGAAGTTTTTGATACATGAAACTTGATTAGACTTTAGTGTTTTGATTGAAATGTGCCTTAGCTATGTAGATGTATACCAAAGAGAAATGAATTAATCAAGTAGAATAAAACAATTTCGTTCTAGTTTTAGATTTTAGATTTTTGACTTTGACTTTGATTTGCAGCTCGTAGAACTACTATTACTATCGTATATCATCCACTGCACATTTCCTATAGGGTATTTACTATTCGAGCACTGAAACCCCTCAATCTTTCTCTCTAATGTTGTTCCATTTGTTGTTCTTTGATTCGTTTTATGGTTGGAATTTAAATCGCGCTTTTTCATTTCCACACTTTCTATGAGAAACGCTTTTTACTGTTAGCTAACTCGGCCACTACTTGAGTATATTCTATTTCCAATTGGTATTGGTTGGCCGCATGACAAGTGTGGCCGGAGCTAGACTAAAAAGTCGAGGAGCAGCAGGGCGGAGAGACTAGAGAACTTAACCACAACACCATTAGTCGTGCAAATGGATTACTCTTCCTGTTGGGCAAACAGAACGCACACACACTCAGTCTGAGTGCATGTGTGTGTGTGTGTGTGTGTGTGTGTGTGTGTGTGTGTGTGTGTGTGAGTGGGTACGATACAGCAACTGATACACCCGGACTCACAGGACGTGGCAGCCTTTTCGATTTCGATTTTGTGTCCTAGACAAACGCATCGAATTCGTGTCAATATTTGCATTAATTCAGATCCACTCACGCACACACAGAGAGAGAGAGAGAGAGGTAGAGGGAGCTAGCTAACAGCTGGCATAGGAGTCTATGTGTGTGTGTGTGTATGTGTGTGTACATTGTGGTCACAGTCACGTTTCAGGCTTTTAACATCCAACCAATGTCCAGACAAGCATCCCAAATGACTTTTATTAGTTAACTGACCCTAGAAAAAGTTTTACAGATAGCGTTAAAAACCGCACAGAACACAGCACAAGACAGTGGGCAGAGGAGCGAAGAAGAGGCAACAGAGTTACAAAAACCATTTATCGCATATTATAACCAGCAATTGCTCAAATAGCTGTACCAAAAATACCCATTGATGGGGCATGAGTAGAAGCTGAGATGGGGATCGATTGGGCAGCCTAAGTAGTCAATGACTAGACATGAGTAGACGGCAAGATACCCATTGATTAGCTAAGGTACCAACTGATTAGCCTGTAGTAGAGCTCAACAATAGTAGTAGAAGCTAAGATACTCATTGATTAGACATACAATAGAAGCAAAGATACCCATTGATTAGACATCTCTCTCAGACTATATAGCCTTAAGGGCTTTTAAAGAAGGTCTTCTAATTTCATAGAACTTCGATGTCATTTGGTGCAGCTTAAGTATTTAAAATTCCTTAACTAGGGTATCTTTTTTTCATGCTGCCCAAAATGTGTTTTTAGCTTTTAGTTTTAGCTTTTCCGGCTGCCAACTTTTTGGCTGGTTTGGGTCACAACTTTTTACCTTGTTGTGGTTGTTCTAAAGGTCCTTAAAACACGACCGACCCCGCCTCTGCCCTAATGTGCGCACTTTGGCCTCAGTTTAAACTTTTATTTTGGTATTTTCTTTTTTTTCTTTTTTTTTGCCACTTTTGGTCGTGCATAATTTTTCATTAAAATTTTTTCTTGTTTTAATTTATTTCAATTAGCGAACGAAATTGTGTTGCAAACTTGCTGCACATTTGCTTGTAGTTGGAGCAGACCCCCAGCACGACCCCTACACTCACCCCCTTTTTGTATAACCAGACACACATATTACGCATACGACGCATTGCTCTCTCTCTCTCTCTCTCTCTCTCTCCCCCTGCGCATTGTAGTTAGTTGTTCAGCTGCTGTTGTTATTTTTGCTTGATTTTATGGCGCGTGACAATTGTCCACAGCATCCACTTCCCTTCAACCTCGCCGTCGTCCCGCTGCCCCGCTGCCCCGCTCGCATTTTATTGTGCTGCAATTGCATTTAAATTTTGCCAACGCATTTTTTAATTAACGTTCAGCGGACAACGCTTACAACTGGCTTGTGCTTGTGCTTGTGTTGCTGCTGTATGCCTTTTGTGTTTTTTTTTTGTGCCACATGCCACATGTTAGCTTCCCCTATCACCCGCCGCCCCACACACGCTACCCGGCCTCAACCCTTTGTCAGCTATTTAAAATGCATTGTGCCCGTTGGCTTTTGTCATTGGCACACGTAAATCCATTGAAGCATGAAAAACGACTGAAAAACTGTGAGCCGATAGCCAATACCCGATAGCTGACAGAGCTGAAACTCTGCGGACTGTGAGGAGCAGCTCTCGAGCTATTTGGAATATTTGTGCAAAACATGAGCAGAGAACTTTTTATGACTGGTTAAGCTTTGCCACAACAATTTGTTTGGACAGCAATCGAAATGGGAAAGGGGCTTGGGGCAACTCTGCTGCATAGTTGGCAAAAATTTATATTTTGCATATTGCAAGCACAATTTGGTAAACACTGGAGCAGCAGCACTAGCAAAAGTAGCTGCAAGTGTGGCAAACGTCCGACAGCACTCAACAGAGATAGAGATAGAGACAGAGAGAGAGAGAGAGAGAGAGCGAGAATAGAACTTCAAATTGGAAGCCTTTGTTTGTCCAGGCTCTGTCTAAATATTGCGGCACAGGCATGACGCATGCAAAACTCAAGCGGCAGATCAAAAAACACCCCAAACAATGGCCACTACACTAAAGAGCTAAAAAAAATAAATCATAAGAAATATTTCAGCAAAAAGAGTGCAGAAGAGACAAGTGACAAAGGAGCGAGCAGCAGAAGACGAAGAACTTCTGCTGTGGAAGTTGAGCATTGAAAATGAAATGAAATGAAATATTTTATGCTCATAATAATGACACCAACCATAAGCCGGGCCCAGCCAGCAGCATAGCCATATAGCAAGCGCCAAAATGTTATAAAATGCTGTTGTATATGATTATGTCCGGAGGACCCCCTCCCCAAAAGAGAACCAGAAAAAATATGTGTGAACGATGTTGATGGAAGTTTATGAACTACTAAGCAACATCTGCTGCTGCTGCTGCTGCCAAGGCAGCCGATTCAAGTGGCCCGCCCGACCGACGAAACGCGACGTCTCTCGTAAAAAAGACATCAATTTTGACTTTGTTTGAAATGTAATATGGCGGGCGTGTTGTGACTAAGAGATACCCTTGATGACCCAAGCATCAGAGTTGCGGGGAGCTCGATATGAGCCGTGGGCGCGTCTCATTAAACAGATATCAATTTAGTCTTGATTTGAAATTACAACTGTAGTTGATTGACTTGACTAAGAGATACTCTGTGTGAATTGAATTAAAGATGTGATTGTAGATTACTTAGATTAAAGTATATTTTTGTATATAAGACTTAAACCTATTCTCTTCTCTTTCATTGGCAGTTCTTGTTTACCTTTTTTCTCTCCTTTACCCTCTTATCTCAATCTCCTCTTTTACTCTTCTCTTTTTGCTCTCTACATATGTTCTATGTTCTATAGCTATGTTCTATAGCTCTTACCCCATTGTCTAAAATTACAGGGTATATCATAATGCCATAAGAAGCGGCATCCGAAACTCCAAAAAACGAAGTCTTGAGTTCATTAACAAATTGATACAACAAAATGCTGTAATTATCGCGTAGAGCAGCGAAGGCCAAACAGAAGCAAGAAGCAGCAGCAGCAAGCGGAGTAGGAAATAAAGGAAGAGAAAAGGAAGGCAGTGGCAGAGGCAGAGGCGAGAGCTGAGACAGGGCCGTAGGCTGGGGCTGGGGCAGCTTAAAAGCAAACTTCACATAGCTCGAAGCTATTTTCAGCAGCGTTCAGCAATTAAACACTCGAACGCTCAAGCTGAAGAATTGTAGCTGGAGAGGATTTTGACGCTGCTGCGATGTTTTGAACTCTGCCAAGTTTTTTTTTTTTTTTTGCTGTTGCTTTTTGCAGTTTTAGCTGCTTTTGCCATTATGGTTGATATAATTATAGGCGCTGGAATGCTGCTGTCCAAAGTGGGCGTCAAAGCTGACTCCGACTCCGACTCCGATTGGGAATGGGAATGGGATGGGAGAACTGGGATTTGTTCCACTCTGTGTAGTGCTTCAGCTCATATTTACCGAGTTAGTGTGTGTTGGTTGCGTAACGCCCACTGCGTGTGGCACTTGAAGCCTGGCCGAGTGGCCGAGTGGGTTCTAAAAGATGCAAACCTCAAGATAAACGCGCTACCTCACAATTTTCGAGTAGCTGTAGAAGAAACGGAGCAACTGTTCCAGTGAAACATGAAATGGCACTGCGGACACTTGAGCTTGAGCTACAGCAGATACGCAGTGATAGGGATAGATAGATATGCATGAAGAAAACACAATGAAAATGACATGAAATGGAACGTTGCTTCAAGACTGGACAAAAAACGACAACAACAACAACAACAATAAACAGTCATGTAAAATGTTGTGCTAAAGCGCAAACAAATTCGTTGGAAAACAATAAATGCGGCACAACTGGCGCTGAAAGGTGAGCGAGTGTGTGCGAGTGTGTGTGTGTGAAGCTCAAGTGCGTGCCACAAACAACAACAACCACAACAATATCAGCAGCAGCAGCAGCAGCGAGAAGAAGAAGAAGAAGAGCAAAGGCAACGCCTGATTAATTTTAACTGATAAGCGCGTCATTTGCCTTTGCTTGCCTCCGTGATTGTTGTGCGAGTGTGTAGGCTGTTGCGCAGGCGCAAACATTTACCAGGTCATACACACTCACGCACACACACACACACACACCTGGCCACATTCTTTATCTTTATCGCATGTTTTTCCCTTGTTTGTTTTTGTTTTTATACCCTGAACCCATTTTCAATGGGAAATCAGGGTATAATGGTTTTGTTAAAATGTATGTAACAGGCAGAAGGAGGCGTGGCAGACCCCACAAAGTATATATATTCTTGATCAGGGCGACGAGATAAGTTGATTTAGCCCTGTCCGTCTGTCTGTCCGTCCGTCTGTCCGTCTGTCCGTCTGTCCGTCCGTCCGTCTGTCCGTCTGTCCGTATGTTTGAACGCGTCGATTTCCGAAGATACAATAGCTAGAGACTTCAACTTTTTTTTAAAATGTCCGTATATAGCACGCGCATATCGAGTTTATCACATAATTTCGATAACTTATCCGATTATTTTTTTATCGATGAAAAACCTTATCGAATGTCAATTATTAAATTATATCTCCTACATCTTTTGAGCTAGAGTCTCCAAATTTTAAACGTAGACTCATATATACTTTCTAGAATTTCGGTTTTTGTTATAATTCACCCCCCACCCCTATATCCACCCCCTCACCCTCACATTTGTAATATGCGTATTTCAAATACTAGAGACTTGAGATTCGGCACATACACGCATAGTAATGATATAATCACAATCTAAAAGTTTCATGAAGAACGTACGTCCACAAAAAAAGTTATTAAATAATTAAGTTTCAATGAGAAGCCCACACTGCAGCCCATGCGTGTTGATGCGTGCGTGCCTATATGTGTCTATGTATGTGTGTGTGTGTTTCTTTTGTAAGCAAAAAGACGGGTTCAGGGGATTTCGTAGTCGAGCAGTCTCGACTAGAGCTTTCTTACTTGTTTTTTCGTGTTGTTGCTGATGAAACGTCGCAGCGCAGTTGCCGTCATCGGAGCCACGTTCAAGAAACAATTACAAACATAAAAGCAAACCATCAACGGACCCATCAGCTCCAGCCCCCTCCCCTGCCCAAAACTTTAGTGCCTGCCCCCGCCACTCACTATCTCTCTCGCTCTCTCTCTCTCTCTCTCTCTCTCTGAACCACACCAAGTACCCACTGATAAGCATCGCTTAGCGGCTGCTTTTGTCTTCTCTTTAGTTTTTATTTTGATTTTTTTTTTATATTTATTTTTTTGGGACACGTCGCGCAAATTTCAGCGTAAATTTGTTGCGGCCGCACGTCCTAATCAAGTTGTAGAGCAGCAGTTAAATTGTTGCAGCAACCGATTTAAAGCAAGTTACATCAAATCGTTTGCCACGGCAAATGTGAGGAAAATGCTCTATGGAGAAAGTTAAGCAAGGTTTTTTTTTTTAGCGTAGCTCGTATATTTATATTGAAGTTACAGTTAATACTATCAATTTGTCTAATACCAATTCAATTCAATTGTTCAATTACAGATGCCTTCGGATTGCCTGACGCTTGCACACATCTCATAAGGTAAGTCATGACAAGATTTGAATATCTTTTTTAGCAATGAGTTACTCAAATTATCATCGACGATACTTCAATCAATCCATTTGTCAATCGGTCAATTTCTGCTGTCTTTCAATTTGGAATTGAACAGGCAATCAGTCAGCTAATCCGCAAGTAAATCACCTAGCCATTCAATCAACAAGTCAATCATCTTTTCATTCAATCAGCGTTGATTGAATGAATCTATCATTTTTGTAGTCAATCACAGAATCAATCAATAAGAATCAATCAACAAGATTGCAAACTGCTTTATATTAGGATATCCCTTAAAGATTTGCCTTATCCTGACATAAAACGCGAATACCCAACCGTGAAGCATTTCCCATTTATACAGGGTATTCAGAAACCAGACTCAAGCTAAATTGGTAACACTAGGAGGCAGCACACACACACACACACACACACACACACCAATGCAGAGATTGCGGGGCTGCTGCACATAAACATAATTTAGCAGCAGTTGCCACATAAACTGCAGCAGCAACCTTTAAGTTATGAGCCCGACGCGCAGCCAGCCGCGAGTTCATTTTGCAATTATAGACAAGCAACTAAAGTAACCCCCTCTCTCTCGCTCTCTCTCTCTCTCTCTCGGCAAGCTCCTGTTACCTGGCATGCCACCTGCCGCCCCTGTGCGCTGTCTCCTTTTAGCTGCACCTGCTGTGGCAGCGCAGCGCAGCGCCTTGTCGATCGTTCGGCTGCACCACATAAATTGCTGTTGATGCTGCGATTCTTTGCGCTGCTCTGCTCTGCTCTGCTCTGCTGCACTAATTTATGGCTTGCTGCATGAACGATTGACTGACGGACTGACTGACAGACTGAGTGACTGACGAGCCAAGTTATTTGCCTGCCTGGTCTGCTGCTGCTGCTGTTTCCATCAGGATTGCCATTTTGGGCTGGCCAGGCATTTCGCTGGCCGCCAAAATTGGTTGACAACGATGGCACGAAGCGGCGGACCAGCGATAAGTATCTTACAGATACTTTGGGCACGCATTGCCCGAGCGTGCATCTCCTCTACAAGATGCTTATATCCATAGGCAGCCTTGCGTATAATTTGCGCCTTGCTGCCTGCTCTGCATACGAAATGAGTTGCAGATACTTTTGTATCTTACACAGGCGCTTATGCAGCCGCAGCTTCTTTTGTATCTTTGAACGGTTTATACAGCAGCCGCAAATCCTTTCAAACAACATTCAAACTCAATTAAATTTATGATTTTACATAAATAACTCGAGCTATGCTGCAGTTGCATCTGGCTGCTGCTCAACCGCAAATTAAATCAAAATTTTCAATGGGCTTCAAAAGTCATACTTGAGATACTTTTTGGTGTAGGCGGCGTCGAAGTTGACTGTGCGTGCGTGTGTGTGTGTGTGCTACTGGTTTTTAAAGTCTATTTGTGGTTATTAAATTTGATGAATAACCTGGAAAATCAAACACAATGTAACCTCAAGAGCCAAATCCGAAAAGACGCTCGAAGTTCATTAAATTCTGTAAAAAATATACATAAAATATGCAAAGGCGTGCCAGGGCCAAAGAGATTATCTAGATACAAAGCGAGACAGACGGACGTGGAGTGAGGGAGAGCTAACTTTTAATATATGATAATTAATTCATTATCGATGCTGTGACGTGAGCAGACAGACAGCCATGCAGACAGCCAGCCAGCCAGCCAGCCACTCAGACAGCCTGCACAGAGATTGCCTGCAGGACAAGACTCTTGACAAGGATTTCACTTGCAATTAAAACGAACAAGACACAAAAATTGCTGGCCAAGTTGGCTGGCTAAGCCAGGCCAAGCTGGGTTCGGGCTAAGGCCAGGACCAGGTAGCCTTCATTGATTAAAGCGCGCCTCGACATGGACTAAAAACTGATTATCTGCATATAAGCGACTAAAAATCACAGCCAAGACAACAACAACGAAAAAAAGAGAAAAAATAATTGCCCAGAACTGTTTAACATATCAGAGCAAGAGATGAAGGCAGGCGAACTATAGTCGAGTGAGTCTTTTATAAAAATTCAACAACATGTCATTGGCAACGGCAGCGGCAACAGCGTCGTGCCCCAGTGCTGCATAGCATCAGGCACCCTCTCCTCGGAGAGTCGCTGTCTGTCTCACAGTCAGTGTGCGCCTTCCTGTGCGACTTTGACTGCACAGGACATGGACGTGGACATGTCAATGTCTGTCTCTCTGTCTGTCCGACTGTCTGGCTGGTTGTCTGGCTGGCTGGCTGGCAATGGCCTGCCCCATGGAAACTCTCTGATCCATATCGTTAAAAGTTAACGCTTTAGCGGGCCTTAACATGGCTTTTAGCGTTAATTAACAACGAATTTTGTTTGCTGTTTTCTTCATTTTTTATTTTTTTCTGCTGCGAAATGCAAAATGCAACAACAGCAGCCAAGCAAGTACACAGAATGTTAAGTGACAATCAGCTGATAAGCTGCCGCAACAACAGCAACTGCAGTGGGCAACAGCCAAACACGATAAGCCAAAAAGTTAAGTGAATATAACTGTGAATCGCACTGTAACGCGTTGCCAGTAGTCTAACAGTGAGAAGCGCAGCGAAAGCTACCTAATGTTAAATTTAACATGGGAGTAGCAGTGGAGTAAAGGGTACTGTTAAGTTTAATATAAATTTACCAGAATAGATGAGTTGAGTATTTTATATGAAGGTAGAGAGGGAGAGAGATAGAGTGAGAGATCCAGCTTTAAATAATACTCTGTTTTTCTTCTGTTGATGTTATTTGATCTGATTTTATTTAGGCAAACTAAAAATTAACAAAAATAGTTTAAACATTTCTTAGAGATTAGACTACAGATTACAATTACATTCGTTTTATATATATCTATATACACGCACATTGCAGATAAGACATATACTCGAGACTGTCATTAAGAGTTCAGAGAACACTTAACTGATGTTATGAATAATATGTACATATCTGCGCACTAAACTCTAAGCTCAACTTAAACATAGACTAGACCATTAATTGAACTAAGCTATTAGCTTCAATGGAAGAGTGTACGTAACGCTACAGTATAAAGGAAGCACTTGGAAAGTGTTGAATTGCTGTAATTGCAGAACTTAAGAGATAATAGTTAAAAACTTGAATAATCTATTTATCGGTATATATATGTATATATTTATATGCTTTTTTTGGAAGGCAAGTTCTTGATTAACTTATGAATCTCTAGGAAGCACAACTTTCGAGTTGAATTCGATATTTATATATATATGTACAAAGAACCATCTGTTTATCATTTTAGCTGTTATCGATTACTATCGATTTATCATTCATATTCGCTTACTTAAATATTAAATCACAGTGATGAGATTTTGTTTTTTCTGCTTTCTCCTAATCATCTTTCGACGTTTGCCAAACAACTTTGGGTTCAGAACCGATCGCAACGTCTGCAACAGCCAATGGGAGACACCCGATACATTTATCGATCTACGTTTTATCTGGGCGGGCAGAAGCTGAAGTAGGGAAAGAGTTGACAGTGCAGCGAATAGAAACGCTTTGGGTCCGTCTTCAGATCGAAGCCATCCACTTTGATCACATTCCATTGATTCTTCATGTGGGCATAGCTGAAGGACACCTGATCCTGGAATGTATCGGAGCGTATAAGCTCCATGGGCTCCAAATGCGAGTGGAAATTATCGACAACAGTCAACGGCACTTTCAGCAAATGCTCTGCAAGAGAGAGGGAGAGAGAGAGGGAGACGAAAGAAGGGAATCAGTTAATATTACGGCTCATGGATTGGCATTGCAGCAGCTTCACTCACCTATGATGAACCCCATTGTGACGTCGTCCGGAAAGCGTATCTTGTCGCCGATGCTAATGAATTTGCCGCCACCTGCTATGGGCAGCATCTTCAGAGTCAAGGCTCGACTCAGGCAGAAGCCAGCGCCGCCTGTGGCAAACCAAAAGGTGATCTTCTTGTTGGTCGTTGTGTTCTTCTGCAAGATGAGAAGAAGTTGAGGAAGGCAAAAGTTAACGGAAGAACCAAATAAATGAGCTGAGCAAAGGATAAACATAAATAAAAATAACATATTTGCCGTGGATTGTTGGTGAAGTGGAAAGCGGGTATATCCGACTAGTAAGAGAGTGGAGAGGTAGGAAACAGAGTAGGAAGAGATTGTTGTCAGCAGTTTAAGAGTCAGAAAGTTAAGAGTCCCAGCCACAGCTACATTAGGTAATTTTAGCCACTTTTACAGCGTATAACGCAGTCGTTCATCTTCCCTTAACTCACATTTTTGCCAAATTGTTGTTTTTAAAAATTAAGAAACTGACCAAAAAAAAAAAGAAATCCCCACTTGATTAATTGACCATGTAAATGGGACATGTGCGTTAAGGAAACTTAATACGCAGCCCAAAAGCCAAAACCCAAAAGCCCGAACCAAAACCGAAACTAAAACGAATATACGAAGATTTTTGACAGCAGCAGCAGCAGCAGCAGCTCCTCCTGACCTAATGAAGCGTTAAGTTTTCAGTATTTTTTCTGTGGGCTTTCAATTAGTTTGTGGCAGGGATCAGGCTCGATTCGTCGATTCAACGATTCGTCGTGGCATGCGGCCCAGCCTACAATAAGAAGTCGGAGAGAGACAAAAAAAAAAAACACTGTTTGTTACATGCAACAGCATTCATTACGGGATCAGCTGGCTACATATATTTCAAATGGATCGAAATGGGAACACAGATCCAGAGAGTCAGAGAGTCAGCCAGTCAGACAGTCAGCCAGCTTGTCAGAGCAGCCAGCGCTTGCGCTTGCGCTTGTCTGAGCCAGATCATATCGGTTATTAATGATAGCCTGCGCTGGCAGCTGGAAGCCAAATGGCGGCATAGACAAATGGCCACAGCCAGGCGCATAAATAATGCAGCCCGGAGAAAGGCGATCGCCGCTGCCATATACCCAGAGCTATGGACATGGCCGTAAACACAGCGTCATGTAATTATTGGTATTGGAAAATACGCAAAAAGAAGCTGAATGCAAAAAAATGCAAAATAATAGCTAAGCAGTAGGCAGCCAGGCCAAAGAGTATACGCGCCTCACAGTTATCCTATACTACGATATTTATAGCTGTTGTTTATAGCTCTAGCTTATGCAAATGCCAATCAACTGTTATAGCTTAAAAATTTATGGCACTATAAGATGACATTTGAAGTCGTTTGTGGAGCAAAAATATGTTTACAAATTTTGCTATTTTTATGAATTTTATATGTTAATGGAATAGAACACCATTGAGTGGAATAATCATACGCTGGGTTTAAATATGAAAGTTGGCATATTAAAAATTATTGCTGGAGCTATTTGACTCTACGAGTTATGGCTCAAAACAAGCATTAGTTCGATATATATCGATAAATATTTATAGATCATGTGAGATCTAATAACTAGCTTATACAACATTTATACATTTCCAAAAACGAATTTATAGATACCGAAAACTCCCTCTTTCAAGTATTTCCCCTGCATACAGGGTATAGAAAGTCTGTAATGAAAACGAACATAGATTTGCACTTACGTTATCAAGATGTATTTCCAGCGGCGAGGATATGCTCGGCTTGCCCAGATACCAGTCCACCGTCGGACTGTACTCGTCCAGCAGTTTCACCAAACGGGGCACATTGACATAGTTGTCATCGTCGAAGTGACAGAACCATCTGGAAACATTACAAATTAGTTGAATACACACAGTTTGAACAGAGAGTAGAGAGTTTATAATATATACAGATATACATATATCTAGCTAAACTATTTGTATTTTCAAATTGTTCATTTCATTTTCACGTTTGTTGTTGCCTAAGTGAATCGAGATGCAGTTGACGCTGGAACAATTGGCGCGCATTGCGCTGGGCGTGCCGGAGATGAATCATGTGAATGTCGCCGTGCTGCACAGTCTGTTGGATACGATGATGAAGAAGCTGAATTGCAATCAGGATCTGGTGACGATTGGTGGCTTCGAGGGCAAGTGCATGGAACGTTTGCTGGAACGCTCGAAGGTGTCACCGCTGCCATTCGATTTGGCCAACATTGAGCCAATTTCCACAGAGCTGGACAAGATGGTGGCCATGGAGAAGCGTCTGGCCCAGGTCGAATCGAAGCTCGAGTCGCACTTCAAGCAAATACGCACCGTCAACAAGGTGAACTCGAAGAAGTATCAGAAAGAGTTGTGGGAACAGTACTCGTCGCCCTGTGAGGATCTCTGCACCGTTTGCGATGAGGATAACAAGATCGCCTGTAGCTTGCTGCAGAACATGGACTTTATGAAGAAACTATTGCGACGCATTGCCGCACCCATACTAGAAATGATTGAGAAACTGCAGGCGGATCTAAACCAATTCTATATATCACTGACGGCATTTTTGAACAAGACGCAGAAACTGTTCGATCGACTTGAGTTGGTCAAGCAGTGCGTCATCGAAATTGAGAACTTGCGTGGGCTGGTCAAGGAGTACAATCTGACCTTCATTGGCACCATGGAGGAGCTGCAGGATATGCTCGACAGTAAGTTGGACAAGGTTCACATGCCGGCACTCAAGAAGTACATACGCGATCGCTTCGACAATATCGATCAGCGTTTGAGCAAGATCGAGGACAAGGACACGTGTCCGCGTGCTGCTGGATTTATTAATACGGGCATTACGTGCATCTCCTGTGGCAGCAAGAACATTGGTGTCGATGTCGGACCCTTTAATATTGGACCTTTGCCAGATGCCACACACCACGGTAAATGCCCCATTATGCCGCTGAACTGCCAAAAGAACTTTGTTCCGCGCAGCCATGACAAGGAGCCCACGCTGATGGTGCGTGTCCAGAATCTGGATCTGAATCTGATTGCCCAGCGACTGAATCGTCCCAGCACAGGGAAGGTATGCAAATTGCCAGAGGCCAATGATACCATCTACGGCATACGCACTTCCACCTATTCTGTCTAGCCCCATGAGTTCCGCCCTTAACTGTTTCAAGTTCATTCAAAATCGTTGCCGTTTAGTACAGCTGACAGCCAGTTTTCTTCAACTACTCGGACTACTCGTACTCTCCTCAGTTGCGTAAAAAAGTGCACTAATTTAAATGGTAATTACCGGTAGTCCAGTTCTTTCGGACTCACTCAACTCCTGCAGCTGCATTCGCCGCGAAAGGGGGATTAGCTGGAGTGACAAACGATCAACCATATCCGGTAGCCCGCGCAGTTCAGCTAATGATGCCATTAAAATGCAGCCGAGGCTATCGAACTGGTTCTCTACCGCACACACACTCACAAGCGGCGACTGAGACAGAGAAAAACAAAGATGGTGCGAGTGAGAGAGAGAGAGAGAGAGCGAAGAGAAACGAGGTAACTCAGCTTGATCATAAAGTTTGCCAGCCTAATGGAGAAATCGGTTAAGAGCATTCAAATTTCCTTTAATAACTCAACTTTTATAACGGGCTCTTACTCCTATCTACACAAGTGATTTCAAATAAATTGACTAGAGTTAATTACAAACTGAGAAAAAGAGGGTTGTATAGCAATTAACTGTTAAGCTATAAATTAACTGATGTGATATGGATATAGATTATGGAACTAGGCGGAAGCTGAAGACAATAAATATAGTATCATATACTCGTTTCTTTTTTTTATAGTATAGAATGTGTTGGAGAAAAATCTATTTAAGATCAATGGATCGTACAAAGTCCTGTTAAAGCAAATGAAAAATATTTAGCTGATACTCCAAGTTCATACTAATTCTACTACTACTACTAATTCTTTTCTCCATTCAGAAAATATTTGTTCAGCCCTAACGAATATTCCCCTTGGAATACCTTAAATATATCTAATCACTATTTCTACATGCAGCTCAACTATAACTTAAGAGCTGTTAACTTCGGCTTAGGTTTCCTTTCGCCTTTGTCGCACATCTTTAAACTGTCTTCAGGCTTTCTGCCTATTCACGCAGCCAGCATTGAGCTGAATTAATCCGCCTAAAAGTATCTATAAAATCTGCAGCTATATCTTTAGGCAAACGCCTGTGGCTAAGCAGCTAAGCAACTTCTAGCACTCACTCACTCTCACTGAATATCTCGCTCCCTCTCTCTCTGTCCCTCTCTCTCTCCCTTATGGTGCGCAGTTCATAACTATTCAATAAAATCGAAGCGTTTGTTGGCGTCTGTTGGGTAATTTAATATAATTTTTTATTACATAAGCCGCAAGGGGAACTTTGGCAGGGGCAGGGATAGTGTGAGGGGTAGACAGTTGAGGGGGGAGGCGGCCTCAGAGTTTTGTGTCTTCACTTTTCTAAGTGCTGCGGCAGCTCAGCTAATCGTGGCACTCATAAATTGTTATTGTTGTTGCTGTTGCTGTTGTGGCTGCCACATGCAATACCTGTGCGAAACGGCAGCCAAGTTGATGTTGTTGCTGTTGTTGTTGTCGGTTGTTGTTTTCCTGTTTTTGTCGCTTGGCTCTGTTAGTCGCGTCGTGTCGCATAAATATGCGCTTTTAATTTCGCTTAATTATGCGTACCACAAGCAACGCATACACTTGAAGAAATGAGCTATGCCTAATACTGAACTAACTCGCTTTTAGCTGCTAAATTTTAGATATAAACAAATTGATCTATTCCTTAAGCTATTATCAATCAAACCTAAACCTACTTCTTATGGGACTTTTTTATCATTCTATCCAACTTCCATTTAACTAGTTCTTTTTTCTGAGTGTAACCTGTGGTAGGCTACTCTGTGCCTGCCTGCCTTTGCTGTCACCCTCACTTCTCTTCTCCTTCCTTTCTATCTCTTTCACTATCTCCCAGTTGACTTTACCAAATTGAAATCTAGCTGGCATTTTATGTGTTTGCCTTTATTTAATTAACGCGTTTGTCTACGCTTTTTGTGGCTGCTATTTGGCATTTTATGAAAATGAAAATGTTTTCATTTCGTGGTAGTTCGATCGCTGCCAGACAGATAGAGAGAGGAAGAGAGACAAATGAATGGGGAGCAGCGATCGCTGCAGCTGGCCAGCAACGTTGGTGGCTTAAAATGCTGCCGCAGCAGCGTTTGTTTGTTTGGATATTTGGGTCTGTGTTTATCTGGCATCGCATTGCAGCAGCAGCAACAGCTATAGGAGCCTGTGTCTGTGTAAACGCAAAACGAGTGCAAAAACTTTTATTTGAAGTTAGTTTATTTTTCATGGCAGTTTTCCAATTACTCGAGTTCCTGCTGTTGCCGTTGCTGGATATTGCTGATGTGGGCAGCAACAGCAGCAGCTGTTGCCGGGGCGTAGTCGCCATCGTCTTTTGGTCGACTGCAGTTGAAATGAGTTTATGTCTGGAGCCATAATAAAAAATGATTGACGGGGCACTTCGCGAGCCGCCAATGCAGGCAGTCTTAATAGATTTCGCATTAAGAGTGAGTCGAAGTCGCAGTCCAAGTCGCAGTCGCACTCGAAATCCGACTCGACCAACAGTCTGCGTTAAAAGTATTTTGACAGGCAGCCGAGCAAAGGCGGATCGTGCCAGATAAGCGATCGCCAAACAGAAAAGAAACCAGGATGACGAACTGATTTCGTTTCGTTTGTTTTCTTTTCATGTTGCTGTTGCTGTTGTTGTTGCTGTTGTCTGGCTTTGCAATTAGCAATAAGTCAGCTGTCAGAGCGTCAGAGAATGTATCTTACAGATACAATATACGCACATATACACGTACATTTTGCGCATTGATACAAATCAATGTTTCGGTGTGCCATGTCACGGGTCTCCAAAACAAGATATTTACATTAAGCCGGGGCACTTAAATCAAACAGCGCGGCTCATTAGCAACAGCAACAGCAACAGCAACAGTTGCCGTTGCCGATGCCGTTGCTGCAGTTGCAGGCGTGACTCACAGATTTAAGAGTCGCTCTCTCAATGCAGTTTTGACACGCTCACTGAACAATTGAAAAGACAGCGGCGACAATTGAAACGCATTTGTCAGCAACAGCAGCAGCCAAAGCAGCAATAACAGCTGGCGACGATATCGCTGGCGTCAGCAGTAACAACAACAAAAGATACAAAAATGTATCTTGTAGCTACAAGCCTGGCAAATTGACGCCAATTGTCGTGTGGGCGACGCGTAATTGAAATGTAGAGCAAGCGATTTGCCATGCAACAGCAACAGCAGCAACAGTAACAGCAGCAACAGCAACTGCTTCTTTTTTCTTTTTTTGCTTTCCGGCGGATGCAACAGTTGCTAATGCGACTGCAGCAACTTCATCTGCATATCCAACCAGCTCCAATTGTGCATTTCCGCTATGCACAGGAAAAAGTAGACACAAATTTCAACTTCAGATTGCGACAATGTCAAGTAAATTTAGACCCGCTCCCTCCATGCCGCGCTGCCTCCTGCTCCCAACTAGCTGCGCCCCTCTTTTGATTGCCTCAATTGAATAATTGTGTGGTGGTTGTTGCTGTTGCCACAAGTGGCAAATAAATGAAATTGATGCGTTGGGCTGCATTCTCTTTACCCCCAGATCCAGACCCGCGCAACTGTTGTCGCGGTTAAAAATTTTCTCACATGCAACAACATCTGGTTTTTCACATATGCGACAAATGCTTATGAGGTTTTTCCAAGCCGCAAAGAAAATGCATAGAGCGCAACAACAGCAACAGCAACACAAACAGCAACAACAACAACAGCAATTAAAATTGTCGCAGCTCTCGCTGCAGCTAAGCCTTAGATGGATTGGTGCTGTGTGTGCATAATAATGCGACTGTTGCCGCAACTATTTCTGT
This sequence comes from Drosophila aldrichi, assembly GCA_035045965.1. NCBI lineage: Eukaryota > Metazoa > Arthropoda > Insecta > Diptera > Drosophilidae > Drosophila > Drosophila aldrichi. The sequence continues at coordinate 13,067,859 of JAWNOM010000501.1, forward strand.
TTCAACAAAACCCGCCCTGGACTATGATTTTGATGTGGGATTAGCTGCGGGCTGTGGCAGCGACTCGACTGGAGTGGAGTGGAGTGGAATGAGAGCGAAAAAAAAAGGGGGAAGCACTCGACGCCTGGGAAATAACATTGATGTGCCACTATGCAAGCGACGTGCAACAAATTCCCACGCACTTTCTCAGCGCCAGCGCCAGCAACAACAACAACACCCACCTAAAATAATGGCAGGCAAAAAAAAATGAAAAAAATCATTTTGAAAATATGTATATGTAACGATATTAAGGGCTACAACAGCAACAGTTGCTGCTGTGAATCCTGTTCTCTTTTCGGGCACTTTCCATTGAGCTCCACTTTGGCAGTTGATGCCGTGAATATTACGCATAATACGTGTCGTAATTGCATGAAAGGGACAGGCCGAAAAGAAGAAACAAATTAACAAAATAATATCATGCCAGAAATGCCGTTATAATGCCAATAAATGTTGTTTACGAAACGTGCCACCAAATTGCTGGCACAACAATTACAGATACAAGTTCAGAAATACAAATAAAGATATAAAGGAAAAGATACAGATGCATTGGGTGAGATACATATAGAAGAGATACTTAAGAAGACAACAAAAAAGTAACTTATATTGATACGGATACCCATACGAATACAATATAGATTTATCAATGAATTTCTAGAGATACAAAGATACAGCAATGTAGATACATAAACGCAGATGTAGATGCAAACATAAAGATACAAAACCCGAGCTCTAGATGAACTCAATTTTAGACTTACAGACACAGAGGCAAATGCACAGCTAAAGCTGAAGATATAAATGCAGACGTAAAGATACAAATGCACGGGCACAGATACAGATATGTGGCACTATCTAAATGCGTCATGGCAAGGGCATGCGCCCCGTTTCGTAAATCAGAGATACAAGATACATTCGCACAATATTGGCTAGTCGAAACGCGACATTTGTTTATTAGGTGTGGCTGCCATACGGCACGACCAAACACACCCAAGCACAGACACACACACACATACACACACACACACAGCATGAGATAAATTAGAACTTGAAACAAATAAATTGAAAAATAAAAAGTTGAAAGCAGGAAAAAAAGAGAACAAGCAACAGCAACAACAACAAGCAAACGATTTAAAGCGTGCATTTGATTGGCGCTTTATATAAAAAACAAAAGGTGCTAGCATGGAGTGTAGCTGACCAGAAGATACCCTGTACAATGTTACTAAGAGCTGAGCTGCAACGAATGTGATATGATAGCTGTTTATTCCTTCATATCTTACTCTGGTGTTTACCCAACTCTCTTCTTCAACATGTTTTCTTCTATTTATCAGCTACTTCTCTTGTTGTTACATAGCTGATATATAGATTCATTAAACCCTTCATTTCCGAGTTTTGTAATTGGTATAGGGCATGCTGAAATCTAATTTATATAAACTCGAATGTCGCAACAGCTGCAGAGGCGGCGCCGACACCTTCTTGGCGCCTGCGCCGCTGCATGAATGTGCTGCTGCTGCTGAGTGTATGTGTGTGTGTGAGTGTGAGTGTGTGTGTGTGCTATAGAAATTCCTTTAAACCGATTTCCCTACAGCTCATAATTAATGATTGCCTTAAGCTGTGCGACTGCATGCATTAAGCTGCGATTCAGAGGGACAGAGAGAGGGAGAGAGAGCGTAAGGAGAGAGACAGAGAAAGGAAAAGAGAGGTGGCTTGTCTTAAATGAAGGCTGATTGACGTGCCAGGTCGAGCGGTCACTCAATTGTTGTTGCTAGTGACTTGCAGTTGTTGTTGCTGTTGTAGCAATTGCTGCTGCTGCTGCTGCTGCTGCCGCTGCTGCCGCTGTTGTAATTTTTAATTAAATTGCACTAATTGTTCGGGTTTATAATAGACATACTGCAATTAGCCCGTCAGCAGCAAGCAAAAGGCGTCTCTTCACTTGAGTTGCCGGCAACAAGTTGTTGCTGGTGCTGATGCACTGCGGCAACATTGCATTGAATGTAATTAAAAGACAGAGTTGAAAGCGTAGCAGGCACATTTGGGGCTCAGTTGGCTTGATTTGCATTTAATAGAATGGACGTCCCGCTGCGGTGAGTCAATTTCTGTAGCCGACAACAGCAGCAACAGCCGGAGCCATATATTGCTGCTGTGCGTAGCAATGGGTCATAAAAGCGCAACAACAGCAGCAGCCGCAGCCGCAGCAGCAGCAGCCAACTGAGCGCCATAATTGCCCGTTTCAGTGCACGTTAATTAACCTCTTTCCATATTTTGCCAGCGATTGTTGTTGTTGGGTGTTGATGTTGCTGGACTCGATGCTGCTGCACTTATTCCAACAACAACAATAGCAGCAACAGCAAAAAATTTAAGCGTTGCCAATCAAGCGGCACAGGAAACTGGCTGCGCCACCTGATACCATTTTCAGCAGCACCAACAGCAGCAGCAGCAACTCCTGCTGCTGCAGCAACAACAACAACAACAACAAAAGAGCAACAGTTGCTCTCGCTGCTGCCTCATCTTGATCATAACTGCACATTTAGCCTGCTTGCCATTTATTTTGTTTTATTTTTTATGAACCTGCTGCAAGAAGTTGCCAGCAACAATTTGTAGCGAGCAACTGTTGCCGCTGTTGTTGTTGCAGTTGCAGTTGCAGTTTGCTGCTGCATTGATTGCATGCTCAGTGCTTTTATAATGACAGTTTCAAGTTCTAAGCCAAAACGGAGCAGTCGCAAGACTTTTAACCGACCAAAGGAGCAACAGCAGCAGCTACAACAACAACAACTGCAGCAGCTACAACTGCAACCACAAGAGCAACATCCTACTCAGCCGCTCTTCATATTATGTTGAGGCATGTCCAAGTTGTTCTAGATTTTCAGCTTGCAATACAACAATTTGTTGTTGTTTCTGTTGTTGCTGTTGTTGCTGCCAGCACAATTACAAACAAGCTGAAGAATTTCTAGGCATCTCCTTTGGGCGCTAGCTGAAGTGTCTTTGCAGCTTGAGTCTTGTTTTTTCTTCGCTTTTGCTGGACAAGTTTTGAGTGGCTACAACAAGAAGGAGAGCAGCAGCAGCAGCAGCAGGAGGCGCTGTTGCTGTGGCTGTTGCTGCTGCTGCTGCATCTTAATTGCGCAAATTAGAACGCATCGCAGCTGCAACCCGAGTTCCAAACTGGGTGTTTGCTTTGCCACAGATGGGATGCCTGTTGGATAGATTGTTACTGCTGTGGTGGCTGCTGCTGCTGCTGCCTCTGCTGCTGCTGCTGCGGTTGCTTATTAAAAGCATTCAAGTCTACAATTACAGCAGCAACAGTCGCTGCAATGGGAGTCATTGCACTGGTCAATGCACGCGCTGCCAACATATCTATTTTATGTTTCACTTCATTCTGTCCATAAATGTGGCAAGGGAGGCGTGGCTTGAAGAAGGGTGCATAAAATGTTGCTGAAATTTAATTTGTATATCAAATTTATGTGGGCAGCAGCAACAGCAGCAAATTAGGTAGAAAGATGTAAATGGGAATCATGAGCATAGCTGTAAATTTATACCCATATACTACAGTTATAAGCTATATACTATATATATACGTATAAAAATATATTTGGTATACTTACTTTTTGCCGCTCTCAAGAAAGATATCCAGTTCGGCGGACATTTTGCAGCACAGAGCCTTGCGGAAGTGGCCCTGGGAGCATTTCGTGTTTATCAAATGTCCCTCTGCAAGCGAGAAAGAGATGGCATTAGAGTGTGCGCTAAGAATTTGCTAAAGATTGGTAATTAAGCAGAAGACAAGCAATACACAAGGGATGTACAGCAGGGTAGAGAGAGAGAGAGACGGGGGGAGAGACCAGAAGCCGCATCTATGTTAATTAACCAAAATGAGCCAAAGCTCATATCAGAGAAGAAGAAGAAGGAGAGGGAAAAGACAACAAACAGTAGCTTGTTAGTGGGGAATGCCGCTCATATCCAGCGGATGCGTTTTGTTGCTCGTTTGACAGACGCCGCCGATAAGGCCGGAGGCGTGGCCGGGAAGGGCGACAGAACTTTGAAAATAAAAAAGCAAAAGCAAAAAAAAAAAAACAAAGCGAGCGCAAAAAGTTGTGCGCCTTAATTGGATGAAAATTGTTGAAATATTTAAAGCACACACAACAAACTGGACAAAAGGACAGACACAAGCTATATATCCTTTTGTACGCCAGACAAGCTGAAGACGACGGAGCAGCGGAGGCAGACGTGGAGGCCCGTAACTGAACAACACATAACTCAAAAATGCAGACTCTCTGCTTCTTCTACTTCTTCTTCTTCTTCGCTGCGTGTTTAGTTGAAAATCCTTGTTGGCTCTAATCAAAATGCCAGCAGCCCAAGCAAAGGATCCAGCCACAAGAGGCTGTGAAACATGAGATCTGCACGAAGCGCACAGAGAGAGAGCGAGAGAGAGAGAGAGAGATAGGGAAAGAGATAGAGAGAGGCAACAAGGCTAGGGGTATGCAAAAATAAAATATAATCTTCTGCTTCTTCTCTCGTCTTTTTTTTTATAAATTGAAATTTGAACTTGGTTTTTTTTTTTAATTAAAACTCTGAAAACTTTATGCAGCTGCACGCAAAAATCGAAGCACGAAAAGGCTGCAATTCAATTAAAATGCGGGTGAGCAGGTAAGCACACACACTCGACACACACACACACACACACACACAGACACTGGGACAGCCTAAACTTTAATCGGTTTTCGTTCGGGGCAGACAGTGGCCAAGATTAGGCGTTCGATGGGGCGTGGCCGCGTCGCTGATGTGAAACCCAAATTGAGGCCAAGAACGGGGTCAGACAAACGTACCCAAAAAAAAGATGAAAAATAAGAAGAAGAAAGGGTAAGAGGTCGACAGGTAACTCCGCGCTGATAAATATGCATTAAGGCGAAAACAATTCCAATTTTTTGCTTTTCTCTGTTCTTGAAATTGAAAATCCAAGCGAAATGGTAATCGAAATTTATTCGTTTTGGCGCAGAATGCAAAAAACAACAAGTAAGAGTGCTCTAGTCGAGACTGCTCGACTAGGAGATACCCTGAACCCTCCAAACTGATATTCTAATCATTCTGCACTTCTTTTATGCACACATACATACACATGCCTCCACATGCACGCATAATCTCGCGCTCTGCTAACTGCGCAGTAAGCAGCGACTGCGCTTGGGCTGCGCTGCAGTGTGGGCAATACTATGAGATTTTATTTGTTGAATAATTTCGTTTGTAGACGTATGATCTTAATGAAACTTTAAGAATGTAATCATAATGTATAAATGTGTGTACATTCTGAAGCACAAGTCTCTAGTATTTGAAATACGTTTTTTACGGATTGGGGGCGAAGGGGGCGTGGTATCCAAAATCTGTAAATGACAAAATGTGTGTATCCATCAAATGTATATACACAACAAATCTGAAGACTCTATGTTAAAAAACGTTCACATTAGGCTGAAAAAACAATATCAATTTATCGATTATCCTCGATAAAAAAGATATCGAATGAGTTATCGAAAAAATATGATAAACTCGTACTGCGTATGGTATACACGAGTCTACATACAAAATTTCAGCTCTCTAGCTCTTGTAACTTCTGAGATCGACGCACTCATACGGACGGACGGACAGACGGACAGGGCTATATCGACTCAGCTCATCGCCCTGATCAAGAATATATATACTTTATGGGGTCTGCGATGATTCCTTCTGCCTGTTACATACTTTTCACAAAACCATTATACCCTGATTTCCCATTTTCAATGGGTTCAGGGTATAAAAATATAATAATGTTATATCTTTTCATTTCCTTTTCATATATATTTTCAAAATACTCACTTGTCTTCTCCTGATAGTAATGATCGTCGGTGTCTGTGAAGAACCAGGTCTGTAAAGAATGTTGAGATATTTATTAGAATACAGTTTGAATATGGGAAATGATGTCATCAAATGTTGTAAATGAAAGCTCAATTTGAGCTCGATTCAGATTGATTAAAAATGTGAGAATATTCGGGCGATTTAAGATAAAAATACCCTAGCAAAAATATAATATGGGAGATATCTACTGCTATTACAATAGCAATACCTTTATGTCTAAAACTCTGTAAACATATATATATATACTTTCTTCAACAATCTAGCCTTTACATTTGGAGATCTCCTTACCAATAAGCCGTAATCTATATTAAATCTAATTTTTACACAAATCAAGTATACATCTATATCTACCCTTTAATTTTGAGTCCCATTCCTTACAATAGGCTGTCAATTTCATGACCAACACCAAACTAACCTCTATAGCATTATTAATAGCATATAATTTGCATATATTGTAAGTTAATCACAATTCAAGTCATGGGAACATAGACCTACTTTTTCCAACCTTACATTTAGTCATATATACATATACATATTATTTTGGTTTCAAGACTAATCTACATATAATTATGCGAGCGTCGGCTGTAAGTCCCGCATTCCACTTACAAGAAGTGAAGAAGCGACAATCAGATAAGAAAATTTCCCACACGCTCGCTGAAATCGGAGCAAAAGCAATTGGAAGAGAGAAACTGAACGTCTACAAGAAACTGGGCAGAAACTGGACAAAGAATAACTCAAGCAAAAAAACAAAGAACAAAAACAACAAGTTTAAGAAATATAGTTCTAGTTGGGTTTGGATTTAAGTTTGGGTTTTCCTTCTTGCAAGGTATAAGTTAAGGTTGTGCTGGTAATTGTTCTAGTTGCTTCTTGTTGGTTTTATTCTCTTTATGCATCGTTGCTCCGCTAGGGGCTTCTATTTGAGGGTTATTTACTTCACACGAGTCCAGTAAGAAACTTTAAATTGTGTTCCCTAAGTACGATTCGATGCCAAAACAGATTGTGCAGACAGTGGGAATGCTCACTCCCTCTGTCTTCCCGTCTTCCCCTCTTTAAGTACTCTCTGCCTAACTGTCATATCCAAAAACCTAATTGCCCAAATGACAGACGAAAAAAAGTTCCTGCGGCTATTTGAAAGTCTGCCTGCGCTTCTCTTCTTGCTTCTCCCTCCGCTTGCTGCTGAACTGACTTCTGCTGTCTGCTGCTGCTGCCTTAGCTTCTTTCCCTGACTCTGCCACTGCTGCTCTGCTGCTACTGCTGCCTTAGCTTTTTTCCCTATGCTGTCGCTCAGCTTCTCTCTGCGCCTCTCTCTGCGCGCTGTCTTGTCGTCGTCTACAACTCAATTGGTTTTGCCTTTAATAACTATTTCTTCGCCTGTGTCAAATCAGGCGAAAATCGTTTTAAACCATTGACAACAACACGAACCATACAACAGCAACATGCTGTTGTTGCTGTTGCTGTTAGTGCCACGACAGCAACATGCGGCAACAACAATACGCCCGCTGCACAAGCATTTTGGCCAAACTCGACTGTGTTTAAGAGTTAGAAAGTCAACGTTGCCAACGTTCAGACTGTTGTCGAAGTCGTTGTTGTTGTTGTTGTTGTTGTCGCAGTCTAGTCGAGTCGAGTTCTTTATAACACACCAGCAACAGCAACAGCAACAGCAACGGCAACTGCTGAAAACTTTTCGTCGTCGTCGTCTGCTGAATTTTCATGGATTTTCACGAGATTTTATTTGACTGCGCGCTCACTCTCTCTCTCTCTCTCTCTCTCTGTCTCTCACTCTTTTGGCACTTTTCATTTTTCGGCTGCTGCTGCGGGGCAAAAAATGTTAACACCATGTTGCAGCTAGATATTGCTGTTGCAGTTGTTGTTGCTGCTGCTGCTGCTGCTGCTGCAGTTGCACTCGCACTTGACTCGCATTTAATTTATGTGACTGTTCAAACTGTTGACAAACAACATTACAACATGTTGCAAATTTATGTGGCAAGTTGAGCGCTCTGATGCAACTGCCACATAAATTTAAGCATAGACTTCAGCCAGACTCGGAATGATTCTTTTTATTATTTTCTCTTCTTTTCGGTGTATGTGTCAGTCTATTGGCCCAGTTAATTGCCGCTGCTGCTAACTGGGCCTAACTGCGTGGGCGTGGCAACGCCCACTCGCAAACTGAAATCGAAGTGAACAGCAGTGCAATAGAAATTCCAGGTAATTAGCCAGACACTGAAACTGAAACTTGAATTGTCAAAGGGGTATAAGTAGAGCAGGTGATTGACTAAGAGTTATCCTTTATTGTAAATATACGAGATGGTATTTGAATTGTATATATTAATATATAAGGCATTGGCATGCCCGAGGGTTATACTGAACTGTTATACTATTAATTACAATAACACAGATATAAATACAGATAGTCACATATACATATACCACATATTACAGGGTATTTAAATGAACAAGTTCATGTTTAATACCTGCATACTCAGCTCATATACAGCTTACGGCATGCACAGCATTAGAGGGTATCGACGTGTTTGAATATCTCAAGTGCATATCACTGGCATTGCATAGAGAGACACACAGAGAGCGGCAGAGAGAGAGAGAGGGAGGTGGAGAGTCTGGAGAGTCCATAAATTTGCCAACATATTTCGCTTGGGTCAGCATTAAATGCAAAACAAATTTATCATGAAAGCTGCAGCTGTAGCCGAGTTGCTGTTGTTGCTATTGTTGTTGTTGTTGCATGTTCGTTTGGTGGATTTGAATTCTGATTCGGATTTGGGTGTTTTTTTGCACGTTGCACGTAGCAAGTTTGCGGCCAGGCTGCGGCGCGGCATGCATTCAATTGGAACGAAGCGATTGCCACAACAATTCGTTATGTTTTCGGCGCCCAAAGAGGAGAGCACTGGCTAACACACGCACACACAGGCACAGCTGGCCAAGAGCAGTCAAACAGTTAACTGACTGTCGCCGGCATAGACCAACGACAGCAACAAGCAGCTGCAGCAACAACAACAACAACAATGCATTTTCAATGGCTCCAGCCCCAACTTCAACTCCAACTCCAGCTCCAGCTCCAGCTGCAGCTGCAGGCAAAAGGCGGCGGCTAGGCCAAAATAACCAACATTTTGGGCCGTTGCATTGCAGCATTTTGGCTATATATACATTTTCTTTGCTATTTGTGGAGCTCCATTGTTGTGGCACTCCACACCCTGCTGCGCCCCTGGCTGCAGTTCCACTTGAACAGCACGTGGGGTGCGGTCCGTCCATAGTTCCATTTTACCTCGAGCCGTTGCCAAGTGGCTTGAATTCGCCTCTATCTGCATCTTTGGCTTTGTCTGCATGTTGGCCAAATAATATGATTATTAACCATGATTTTGTGGGGGGCGTGTGCCGGGCGATAGCCAACTGCTGCACATGCTTTCCCAAAAAAAACCCATTTTGACCAAGCTGGCGTCGCAGACAAAGTGAAAGTTCACTAAATCGAATTGAAGAATTTGTGAATTGAAAGCTAATCAAATCGAAATTAGGAAGCTTTGGAGCAATGTATGCTAATATAAAAATTAATAGAAATGAAAATTGGCCAAGGCACATTTGAAGATATTTTAAAAGAGATAAACTTGACTGTAATTGAAAATTTTAGTACAATAGAATAGAATAGAATGGAAAATAATTCTCTTAAAGAAATTAAAGATCAAGTCTTTAACATAAAGGCAGCTTTCTATATGTTTCACTATATTCTTGATCAGATTATAAAAGTCTTTTCACAGTCTCCATTAGTATTTTCAACTCTCAATCTTCGCACTCTAACATATCTGCGACATCACAATAAAACTACTTTCTATAATATGGGAACTATAAAACCAATTTCAAACAAATAAACAAACCTGAAAAAAACCAAAGATCTGAAATTTGATAAAGAGATAAAGATAACGAAAAAAAAAACCCACAGAGATAATTAATTTCTTAAATCAGAAAAAAAGTAATAAACTAAATTGATGTAATACTCGTTGTTTTTTTCTCTCTTTTGATTGAAAATTTGGAGTTGATCGACGCAACCGCAGAGCAAACAAATTGAGGGCGTGGCCCAATTTGCGTAATCTCTGCTCGGCTTTATAGATGTTGGCCAGCTGAGCAAAACCACAAAAGGTTCACATTTTAATTATAGGTCTGTTTGCCCCGCGACCCTCACACCTGCCAGCAGCTGTTGCCGCTACCGCCACCGCCTCCGCCCTCATTGAGGCAGCAACAACAACAACAACAACAGAATGTGTTGCGGGGCGTGTTGAAAGTTATTTTCTTCTTGTCTTCTTGTTGGTTAATGAGGCGTTCGGCCAAAAAGAGTCCAGAGAATGAATCAATTAGCTGAATGTGTATTTGATTGGTGGCTCGTTCGATGCTTGATGGCAGACAGAGATGCGGCAGAGATGTAGTGTGTATCTTTAAGATACAAAGATACTTTACTGCGGCAACAGATTTAGCATCAATTAGGCAGACAAACAACTGTTGCAAAGCATAAACGATGTGTTGGAATAAGTTAGTTTATTGATGGGAGATTAAGATAGATTGTATGTAAAAATATATAGCATGAGATTATAGAGTATAGTATTATAGTGTAAGGAATGTATCTGAAGATACATAAGATACTTATAGATACTATGCAAGAGAATTGCAAATATCTGGGATCTATAGTCATATGCATATGACACACGCTGTATCTTTAGCGTCATCTTTAATCTCTTCCTCTTCCTGCCGTCATTAAATTCAATTTTCCATATGGCGCACTAATTGCGTACGCTGCTTATTTGCAGGCACTGTTCGAGCAATTGGCATATATTAAAACGGCCACATTAAAAAGGAAGTTGCATGCGGGCGAGGGTAGGAGGCGTGGCATGATTCGCAAAAAAAGAGAGAGAGAGAGAGAAAACGAGAAGCATGAAATTGTGTCGCTTGTGTCGCATAAACAACACAATGGAAAATATTTCAATTTATTGCGAATTGAATTAAATTGAAGCGCATTGAAAAGGCCGCCAAAATAAAAATCCCCAATCAAAAGCGACAGCACGGGCTGCACTGGAGAGAGAGAGATACAGAGAGAGAGAGATGATGTGTGTGTGTGTGTGTGTGCGTTAGCGGCACACTTTGGACGTGCTGTCAATTGAGCTTTAATTGCCATGCGGCTCATTGCGCATACGCCGCGTGAGCCGCAAGCAAAAGAGCACAGCTCTCTCTCTCTCTCTCTCTCTCCTCACCTTGCATAAAAGTTGAAAAAAGATAGAGTGAGAGGGAGAGCGATACATATGACAAGTGTCATTTGCTCTGCGCATATTTATGAGCCGCTGACAGCTCAAAGCTTAAGCACAACTGAACTTCACTTCAACTAGAACTTGGGCTAATGTCGGCCGAATAAGAAGAAGCTGCAACTGCAGCAGAAGTCACGGTCGCTGTCGCTGTTGCTGTTGCTGTTGCTGTTGCTGTCAACATGACACAAACTGACCAAGCAACGAGCGGCGGGAGCGGAGCAGAGGGCTGGGTCGGCGCAACTGACCAAGTCTAAGCAGCTGGGCTAAGCCAAGTTAATGAGAAATGGGACCAGGCTCTAAAGCAGCCAAACGCGGCGAACGTGACGCATGGCAACTACAAAGCGCAAATAGGCCGAGACAGAGTGCAAGAACTTTGCTAACGGGCATACCCGACTAAAGAGTTACACTGGAAAATAAAATAACTTTAACTAAAGATAAGATTTGTATAAAAGGGACAGAAATTAAAAGATATTTTATAGCTTTATGAATACAAATGAATTTAAGAATTATTACTTAAGCAATATACCCTATACATACTTGTATAAACAGGGTATAAGAGGCGCTGGTTGGGGGCATGTGAGCAGCAACAGCAGCAGCCGCCGCCGCCGCCGTTGTCAGTTGTCCAGTTAAAAATTTAACGACAGTTGCTTGTTGTGGCTAATAAAATAAAATGTGAGCCGCCACACACACACATATACATACGCACACACACACACACAGCTAAATAAAGACTTGTTACAACAGCGAGCAAATGTTTTTTTTCCGGGAAGACATTTGAGCAAATGTTGTTGTTGCTGCTGTCGTTGCTGTTGTTGCTGCTGCCACTGACAAACGCTCAATAAGAGCCACACAGAGCATCATTAAAGCAAGCACTAAATAGCCGAGAAGACAAAGAAAGAGGAATCCAGCTAGAGCGAAGACCCACCCACTCGCCAAAACTGGCTGTCAAACTGTGTCTGCGATTTATCTGCATAAAGTCAGCGACATTTGACATGCGTTTGTTATGTTGCATGCAGCGCGGACGAGAGAAGCAAATCAGATGCTAACTAAGCGAACTGCCAGACAGGCTGACAAACCTGCCAGACAACTGCCAACCGAGAGCAGTAGACAAACATAGACAGAGACAGAGACAGAGAGAGAGAGAGAGAGATCGGAACACGGTAGCCTTTGCGAATTTTCGTGGCTTTGCATATTTGGTGAAAATCGTTCAATCAAAGTCGAATCGCTGCAGCACGGCAGCAACTGTCAGTAATTTATGCTCATTTGTTTGTTGCATGAATAATTTGAATGCCACTTGAGAGCAGTTTGCAGAGCCGCAGCAGCTGTATTTGACCATAAGCACGATTTAGCATTATATCCATAGATATATTTGATTTGTATGGTGGGTCGAACAAAATTGACCCAATAGCTAATTGAGCGCTATGACTGTAAAGCTCTCCGAATGGAGTTGGTTAAACTCTAATATGGAAGCTTTGAATAGTCTTTAAAGATCTAAGAATCCAAACATACCCTGTAATTGTGTAACACACGCTCAGCATACCCGCTGCCGTCCGCGCCAGACTGACCAATGCAGCCAAGTTAAAAGCTAAAGACTTGTTGCTGTTGCTGTTGCCATTGGCCTTTTATGGCAGGAGAGCGGGTTGAAGTGCGGGTTGGACTGCAGCACAGCAGAGAGAGGCACATTAAACAGGCGTTTATAATGTGCAACAGAGGCAGCAACATGGGGCAGCAACACAAATAGTTTCAAATGCAGCACAAACCAATCAAATTGAACGCATTTTCTCGATGTTGTTGTTGCTGTTGTTGCTGTTGTTGCCTGCTCCATATTGCTGTTGGTCGCATCAAAATAATTGGCTGCCTGCAGCAGCAGCAGCAGCGGCTGCCACAGCCACTTGAAGCAAATCAAACTTGCAAGCCAATTGTTGCATGTCAGTTAGAGTGTTGTTGTTGTTGTTGCTGGCAACAGTTGCTGCTGCTGCTGCTGCTGACCTGTTCAGTGCAGCTCTCCTTTAATAGTGTGAAAACTACAACTCGATATGGCAGCTGCAATTGTGTAGGCACTTAAAAGGAGCCCCTTCCACCACTATCCCCCTACCCTATCCCACTCTCTCTCTCTCCCTCTCTCATACTCTTCGTCTGCAATCATAATAAAGCGCATTGCACGCTGCAGCCAAAAGCCTGAAACGTGCCTGTCGGGCATTTCAACAATTTTGAATAGTTAAAAGACACTCACACACTCACACACACACACACTCAGGCACATGTGTGTTGCTTATTTATTTATGTGGTTTTTTTTTCCTTATATTTTTATTTTGCTTGCCTGCAGTTCCCTGTAAACAATAACAAAACACATTTGTGACGCGTGATTTTGCATAAGTTGGCATCAACAAAAACTGTCGAAAGGCGACGAGACGCAATGACAAATAAAACATAGAAAATACAAGCAGACATTTGCATAGATACATGTATGTTTATATATGTGTCTGTACTTTTAGGTATAAAGCATTTATATAAATCTCATATTCCTCTATCAATACCAATTTGAGAGCTCTAGCTAGACTAGTCTCTGAGTTCCTTGAGGCTGGATGAAAGAAAACTTATATAAACTATCTGTAAATAGATTTTCCTATTGGCTTAACAGATATTTTTACATAAACTTTAGTTCTTGTGTGGCCTTTTAAACAAACTCTCTAGGCTATATATACAGGTTATCTCAAGATCTTATTGAATTAGCTCAAAAGGGAAACCTATAGGAAAACCTTTAGCTATAGCATTGATACAGCTGTACTGTGCATGCATTGCTCCCAGCTGGTTCCTTTAGCCTACACTCCCCGCATTAAAGGGTATCTCTGGGTTAGGTAGCTTTAACAGAAACCTACTTAAATCACTTTAGCTATTGAATTGAAGCAGCTTTACTATGCATACAATACACCCAACAGCTTTTAAGTGTCTTTCACAGAAAACGTTAATCAATTCTCGCCTACCCTTTCACACACACTCCGCACACTAGAGGGTATTAGAGCTCATTATAATCATGAACAATATTTAGTTAAGCTCGTATATTCGCAAGTTTTTGTCAGTTTTTTCTTTTCTTTTTTTTTTTTGTTCGCATATTTTGGCTTATGAAGACATTTTTATGGCCAATTAAGCGGCGGCCACAAAATCATAAATCGCCAAACGAATTCAATTCAAACAGCTTAAAAACTCATTATGCAAATAAGCCAAGCCCCGGCAAAAAATCGAGGCTATAAAAAGCCAGAAGAGGCAACGAGAGCGAGAGCGACAGAGACAGGAAATTAGCTTGGCTTTTATTTGCTTGCATTCAGCTTTTCAGCTTTTTGGCAGATCTCAATCGAAACGTAACCTTTAGCCAGAGCCTTTAGCTTCGGTGCAATTGTCGCCTGGCCTGGCAAATTGCTTGAACTAATCGACCTGGACTTTATCTAATGGCTAATTGCTGGGTATCTGGCGCTGTGGCCCGGACTCACCTGATCGCGCGCCAATTGGAACCAGGTCTTGATGATCAGCGCCAGTCGCGTATCGTGATAGTTCTTCGTTGTCTTGACGCTGATGAAAATGTCATCCAGTTCGGTGGTGGGCGGCTGGGGCGTGGCAGTTACCGCACGTTGCGACAGATCGTGCAACAGCTCGCCATTGCGACTGCGCCGCGCCAGCTCTGTGAGCAGCGTCGCTGTGGGTCGTTCGCTGACCTCAATGTCGCTGAAGTTGAAGCTGTGTATGTCCTTGCGTATGATCAGCGAGGGCGTGATGGGCGTGGCCAGCGAAGAGGCCGAGTGTGTGGGTGGCAGCGAGCGGGGCAGCGCGTGTTGCTGTTGTTGCTGTTGTTGTTGTGGCAGCAGCAGCAGCTGTTGCTGTGTGGTCGTTGTGGCAGGTTCATTGCCATCCAGCTGCGACTGCGACTGCGGCAGCTGTGGGGCGAGAAAGAAAGAGAACGGGGAGTTAGAGAAGTTTTAGTGTGGATTCAATGTAGAAGAAGAGGAACAAATATATGTATGTATGTGTGTGTGTGTATATGTTTATGAAGCGCTGCTGTTGCCGACAGGCATTTTCACCTGGCAAACAAAAGGCGAACTTCAATCGCAAACAACAATGGCAAACAAATGAGGGGCAGCAGACAGTGAGACTGAGAGACAGAACAAACAACAACAACAATCACAGCGCCATAAATGCTGAGTAAGAGCAAACAACAACAGCAGCAGCAGTCGCAGCAGCAGCAGCAGCAGCAGCAGCCAAACAAAGATCAGCTGCAAGATTGAAGCTTGAGCTTCATTTGGCTGACCTCCCCCCCTTCCTTGCACCTGCCGCGCACCTCTTGTAGCCAAGAGCTCTAGCTCTTGCTTTGATTAATTTCGACTGATAACAGGTTCATTTGCTTTTGTTGTGCGGCAATTCTTCAATTGCTTTTAAAAGCAGAGTTTGCTTCATCTCCCTCTCCCTCTCCCTTTCTGTCTGTTTGTCTTTTGATTCAACTCTTTTATCTAGACTGTGAGCGCTTGAAAATTGGAAAATCTGGAATCTGATTCAAGTTTTGATTGAAGTGAGCTGATAAAAGGGCATTTCAAGCATTGACCGAGTGGGGTCTAAGAGAGCAGGCCGAGAGGGGAAAGTCGACGAATGAGCAGAGAGAAAAGATGGAACGGGAGAAGCTTGTTGTCACTTGCCAAGTGTTAATTTGGTCAAACTTTTCCGCTATGCAAATCAACAGGGCGCAGCGGGCACTTCCGTTACACAGCTTTGTATACCCTGTAAATTGCTAAAAAGCTACACTAAGAGAATTTTGCTATCTAACCTTGAGAACAAGAAATGATATTTTGATATGTAGATGCAAATCAATAAATATCGTTATCTAACAACCAATTGGATATCGTATTACAATATATGTTTCATTTTCAAACTTTCCATCTACAGTATCTGGCCGTCTATCAGCTAGTGTTTATATATGCTCTTACAGTTATAGCTCTGTTAATGCTCATTTGCTTGGCTTTTGTGAAACTGAAAATGGAAATATTTCTACTTTAAGCCCCCATCCAGAGCGACGCCTGAGCCGACTTTTTTTTTTTTATTACAGGGTAAACGGGTCTTCAGCAACTGCTGCTACCGCTGCTGCTGCTGCCACTGCCGCTGCTTCACACGATATTGTCTGGTTGATAGGGCTAAAGACTTGGCTCATACATTTTTATTGCGGCACGATCGAAAAACGGTGTTCAATATAATAGGCCAACGATCGAAAAGCAAGAATGAGAAAGAGTGAGCGAGAGAGAGAGGGGGGGCCAGAGAGCTGTAGATGGGGGAAAACTCTCAGATAGAGAAGAAACGCTGAACAGTCAGCTACTGCCTAATGAGCCGCAGTCGTCTAAAGAAGCTGCTGACAGGTGGCAACTGCAAATGGCCAGACGAAGCTGATTAAAAGGAGAGCTCAAAATATTAATTAATTTATCTGAAGCCCAAGTCGTGACCCAAGCAGTGAAAGCGAATGGCAAACGAAGCGTAACACAACAAAAATTTTCAATCTGGCTGGTTAAGTGCAAATCCGGCTAAGAAGCAATTGAGTCAACAACAACAACAAGTTAACCAAGGCAAGGGGCCTTGCATAGATTAGAATGTGAACCAGTTGCAGTTGCAAGAGCAACAACAACAAAAACAACAGCAGCCTCAGCTAATATATGCAAAACAGTAAACGAACCAGGGGCAGGGCAGGGCAGGGCAGGGCAAGCTCAGCTGGCGAATTACTCGAACGTGAGCAGCGACAAATGCAATTGCAGAGAGAGAAACTTGAAGACACGTGTGTCCACAGCTAAGCATATAGACAAACCAACAGTCAGTCGAGCACGCCTGCGCACACACGAAATAACAAAAGAGAAAAAAACAAAACACAAGACAACAAGATACAAGATACAATATACAATATAAAAGAAACACACGCGTTTACAATAGTGCTGAGCAACGACTAGCAGTTACCCTAGGAATCAGACTCTAATAGACTCTTAATGAATAAAAATCAAAGCATTTACTTTTGAAAGGAATGAATGGAGGAGAGATCAAAGGTATATATAGCAAAAAAGCTGACTACACAACAAGATACAAGATCAAAATGATCTACAGGTATCTAACTGCTTGCACTATCGATATTTATGGATACATACAATCTTCGATACTTATCGTTGCATAGAAAAGTCTATATACATATATCGATTCATACAAAATAATTACATTCACAGTGAATAATCATGGATGGTGACACAAAAATCTAGAAATAACTTATGCGCTTCTACAGGGTATCACAAAGAGCAAGCAACAAGACGCGTTACGCTGGCGTTTGTTGTCATTGTCCAAAAATTGTATACACACACACACACACACACACACGCTCAAATCGTGGCCGAGTGTGATTGTGTAATGCTTCATTATGGGCATGATTAATATGTTTATAAACAATTGCCAAGTCAATTAATAATACAAATGGCCAAAACGCACATAACAATGGCCACAAAAAGGCTGAGAACAGGGCAGGGGGCGCTAGATTAATGAACAACACTGTGGAACTGGCAGGTCGCGTTGAGCGTTTAAGTCTTCATTAAAATGCTGCTTGAGCAATATTAAACTGATAGATACAAATCTACGATAAGATACACACAGAAAAGGCAAGGCAGACAGAGAGAGAGAGACCATATAAAGGAGCTGCGCAGCTCACTCAATTAAGTAAAAACCCGACCACCAAAGACCAGCAGCAGCAGCAGCCACTCAGCTGCTCAGCTGCAGATACAAAGATACACAGATACAACAAAGTATCTGCGCATCTTACAGATACATTTCAGCTGGCAACTTTTATCAGGCGCTTGTTCGCCGGCTTAGTGTCGTCAACAGTTTGGCTGCTCAACACAAAACTGAGCAACTGATTATGAAATGATGGGGAAGAGAGAGGGCGGAACAGAGCTGGGAGAAGAAGTAGGAAGCAGATACAGAAGAGAAAAAGCTGGAGCTGAAGTAAGTGATGGAGTCAAAGTAGCAGCTGCAGTCAGCCAGCGGCACCTGCGTAGCCAGAACAGGAATAAAAAAATAAACTTTTGAGAGCCTTGCCAAATATACCCTGTAGGAGTTGTAGTGAGAAAGGGTATACTCCAGGGTATGCAATCAGAATATTTTACAAGATTGTGTTATGAATCGAGCTTAACATGTTTTAGCAGCTATTGATTAGTTCTAGTTCAGCCTGCGAAAAAACAAGACCAAATTATAGTTCACAACTCGAACTCAATTCAGTAAACAGCAACTATTATTATTAATAAGAGGAACTAGTTCAATGCAAGTTCAACAGTTGATGAACGTAGAGTGTGAAGTGAATTGAACAACTCAGTAGAGTCTAGTCTAGTTGGGTGTATCTATATCCCTATATAGACAGCCTAAGTTCGATATGATAGATAGAATGTACAGGGTATATGCTAGTCGTGCACTCTCTCTCTTGTCAAGAACCCTTTTCACTTTGTTTGGCCTTTGTTGTAGCCATTTTTCGGGTTCCTGTTTTTTACCAGCGTGTTTTCCTGCCTGTTGATTTGCATGCAAAGCAGTCATGAGTTGTTTGTTACGTGTTGCAATTGTTGTTCATTTGCTTGATGGTGTTGTTGCTGCTGTTGTTGTAGCTTAGTTAGACATGCTCATAGCGCACCACACGAATCAATCAAAAACCACACGGCGCACACTTTAAACAAATTCGCATAAACAAATTCATTTATCGATCGACAATGGATATTTTTATATATATTCACATATACATATGTATATATATATATTTATATTCGTGATGATTTATGCATTAGCAACACGCGACACTTGGCTGAGTGGAGGTCAACTGCTGGCTGGACAGTGGACAATGCTCAGCTTTTGATTGGACTGCAGCAAGCCGAAAAGCCCAACCCAAGTTCCAAGAATGAAAAAACGAAATAAGAAAAAAAAAACTTGCGCAACTTTTGGCAAAAGGAAAAAAAAACTACAAAAAATTAAATAAAAGAATTAATTTTTGCAAAGCAATGCAATAGCTGGACACAAGTCACAGACCTCAACGAGCAACGACTTCAATTGAAAGACAGCAGCAACAACAACAACAACTTTAATAAAGTCCAATTCAGCATTTGTATGTATGTATATTTGTTTATATATATATGTATATAAGTATGACTCGTCTTCTATATGAAGCACATTCCCTACATGCCACACATTGCCGGCCCCTTTTTCCGGTTAGCCCATAACAGCAACAACAACTAACAACAAATGAGCAACAACAGAAAAAGGAAACGAAACTCATAAAAAGTTTTTAATTATTTCTGGCTAGCTAAAATCTAACTAAACTTGGCTTAGCAACTCTATTTAACTATTTGCCAAACTTCAACAAGCAATTGAATTAATTCCATTAGACTTTAGAAGAAGAAGGAGAGACGAAATAACAGAAGCAACAACAGCAACGTGAAATAGATATAAATAATAAATAATTCTGTGCATTTGCACACGCTGCGATTTCTAATGAAGTCAGCGGCAAAAGCGGCCAAGCTTCCGGCCTAAAAAAGAGCTCACAAAAATGTAGAAAACAAAGACTGCAAAAAAATAGAAAACAAAATGGAGTACATCCAAAATTTTAGCTATATTTATATGCGTACATACATACATATATCTATCTGTAAAGTAAAGTGAGTTCACATAGAGAAAATTTTAGAATTCTTATTGATATTTATATTAGTTCCACAAGCTCTTGAAATCGCAATGAATTTAGAGATTCATCTCTTAATAACGATCAGATATTGACAATATATAAAAGATCTTGCCACAAGAACAATTTTATCAAGCTTTTGTATAATATCATCTATTGATTTATTAATAATTCATATTAACAGTAATTATACAATAACTTAAATCTAGAAACACTTTTAATGTATTTGCAGGTATTATGACAACACTTGCATGAATCACATCAAACTCTAGTTTTAGAGGCGATGAAAAGGAACCAAGAGGTACAATAGAGAAACGATCCAATTTACGTAAGTTTTGAGAATTATTAGCTGTTAACTGTAGTTCAATATAAACAAACTCTGCAGAGGCTCTTTTTAAAATCGAATAAGTCATATAAACATATATTTTACTACACAAACTTTTCGAGCATTCCCCAACATAGATTGTAGGAATCGTAAATGGGTAACGTATATCTCTAGGTTCTTCCAGCTTAAGAAATGGGGTTCTTATAACAACAAAAACCACATTATATATGCGCACACACACACATATACAATATATAGTTATGTTTATAAATAGACTAGTCCAGTGGAAGTCGATTCTAGTTGGATCAGAGGGAATTGCAGCCAAGACGTAGAACTTTTGTAATATTAGCGCAGAATATTTTATTACACAGAAATTTATGCAAAACCCCAGCAAAAATAAAAACAAAACACACAAAAGTGAAAAGAAAACAACAATAAAAAACTGAGTCAGAAATCAGAAATGCAAGGAAATGATGGAGGAGAATGAGGGGCGGGGGGTGGCTTGCACTGAAAGCTTTGGCGACGCATTGCCGACGGCAAGTAAAAAAAAAAAAACAAAACCGAAAAAAAACTGTTTTATATGCAAGGCAAAGGCAAAGGCAACGCAGCAGCTGAAAAAGAAGAAGAACAAACCGAAGATATTGGCAAGGGCGCAAAAAGGCTTAAGAGCAGACGAAGAGAGGAGCCGAAGATGACTTGGCCAGCAAGCTGAAGTGGGAGAGGAGCGCATGCGCAGCTGCAAACGTCGCCAGCGTTGATTTATGAAAGTGCACGAAACGGGACAGAGAGCGAGGGAGAGAGAAAATCAAACAGATATAGGTAGAGGGAGAGACAGGAGTTAGCGGAGGCTGCCAATGGAGCCGGCGGTAGGGAAACATGCAAATGCGAACCTGGGATGGGCTTTCAGAAGGGGGGTTTATGGGCAAAGGCAAACAATTTACGAGCTCCCTTTTGTGTGCGTGTGTGTGTGGGCGAATTGTTGTGTGTGTGTGTGTGCGTGTGTGCGGCTGCAGCTGCAGCACCCACGCAACGATCTCGCTGTGGCACAACTCACTTGCAGGCCCGGATATCCGTAGGCGCTCTGATAGAGCAGCAGTGTCATATAGACGACGGCAACGGCGAGTGTCATCGCTTGCAGGATTCGTTTGTAACGTTGCGGCAGCGAGACAACAGTCAGGCTCATCATATGCAAGCGTCCTCTACGCGAACATCGATCGTGCGATCGAATCGAATAAACGATAAGCAATTCGGTAAAATTAACGGTAAACACTGCACTCTAGTTTATTTTATTTGATTATCAAGTTTATTTTAATTGGACAAACCAGCTAGGGTTTAATCTGCACTTGTGAAATTTTTGTAACGTTTGCGTATTTCACGTAAAACTCACGTATTATGCAAGCGACACGCGCGCGTACGTCTTGCTTGGGGCGAGTTTGCTGAGCAACTGATGTACTGCGCTCGACTTGGCTTTCCAGCGAACAGCGTAAACAAAACAAACGCAGCAAAACCTGCAAGACCACTCTGAGCGCTGAGCACGATTGAGTGATAGAGAGTGAGAGAGAGCGTGATTTGATCCAATTGGAAGTACTGTGCGCATTCTGCTGTGAAACAGAGATAGAGCGATAGAGCGAGCGCTCACAGTTTTCCAATGGGAGCACGAAACCAAGAGAGCGCGTCCGTTCGGCCGTTCGTTCGTTGACTGGTTAGTTCCGCCTCGGCATGTGCCACAGTAGCTGCCGAAGGCGATGATCGTTGAGTGTAACTCAACGTGCGCAGCTCGTGGGCGTTAGCGCTGCTGCACTCTCTCTCTCTCTCTCTCTGCCGCTGCCGCTATCGCTGCGTCTGCCTCTGCCTCTGCCTATCTCTCATGCGGCGTATGTTATCCTGCTTGGCACGTCCTTGCACGCGACTTGCAGCCATAAACAACAGCGACGCGGAGCATATCTATTTTTGCCGACTCTCTCGCGCCCTCGGTCGTCCCCTCGTTCGCTGCAGCCGACGACAATTCCATTAAAAGTTGTTCGTTGTCACTTTGCGTTCTTTTATCTGCGTCGCATGTTGTGCGATCGCATTTTTATTGTCGCCATTGTTTTGGGTCTCTGTCGCTGTTGCAGTCGCCGTCGCCGACGCAGTCGCACTCACTGCCCACACACACACACAGACACACACACACTTGCAGCCATGCAAACTTCGTTCGTACCGTTTTTGTCGCTATTCTTCACTTGACAATGCTTTGCATGGCTCCTTCTCTGCCTCTCTCTAGTCTCTCTGCTTTGGCTGTCATATTCCATGTTTGTGGCGGCGACAAAAGCTCTTGCGGCTCTTGCTGCCAACGTTGACGCTGACTGCGCTGACTGCGCTGCTCGCACAATCAGCAACTCGGCATCTTGTTCGCTGTCCCTTTGTGCGCCTTTCGCCTGAATTGCATTTAAAGAGGCGCAATCCGCGCTGCTCCGCTGCCTCGTCCCACTGCCTAGCACTCACCATCTCTCGTGCTGCCCCTGGCCCTGCGGCTAACCTTGTTCTGCCAACTGGAGAAAAAAAGACATCGTCTACCTTCGTCCGACCGCTCGCTCGCCTCTCCCCAATGGCTGTGTTAACCAGGCTCGTTGCTCCGCATGCTTCATTTTTAATGTGCAATTTTTAATACCCTGTACAAGTAGAAACATTGAAAGGGTAGCATGGAATCTGGATCAGTATTATGTTTCTCTCTTTAGATGTGTTATAGATAGCTTCTCTTATCCGTAAAGTCCTTATATACATTTAATAACACATGAAGGCGTGGCTGCCTCTGTTGTTGTGGCACTATGTTTAAAAGTAGAAGAAGAAGATTGGCAAACACCAAACAGTCAATTAAAGGATATCTTGCAGTCGTGCATTACCTAGTGACTAACAGCGCAACTTGAGCAGTGTTTGTGTGTATCTGCGGTCTCTCTCTATGAGTTTGTGTGTGTGTGTGTATGTTTGCATAGCTGCTGTGGTTGGGAGGGCATGTGCCACTGCCTCGACGTTGAACTGAGTGGAGTGGAGTGAAGAGAATTGCAGTTCCTAGTCCTCCTGGCCAAGCCATAGTCGCGTTTTATCGCACTGGCCTGAACCTTGTTAGGATTGTAAAATGTAAACCGAAGGCGTTGGTTGCTGCCCCTGCCCTCTGCCAATGTCTGGTTGCTCTGCTATTTTCTCCTAGCTGATCTGGTTGCCAGTTTTCAGCTTTGCGTTGCACTTCAGTTGGCGCTGCGACGCTCGACTGGCACACGCTGCAGCTGGCTGCTTAATCGAAAACGTTCGCCCTGGGGCTGCCACAGCGAGTGGGTGGCAGTCACAGCGGGGCCATGAGGCAGCGGGGGCCAGTGAGTCAACGACTGTGCGCGTGCGCCAAAGCATTCGACGTGTTCATTTCTTTCTTTCGGTTGCCTCAGTTTTTCGTTGTGCATAGGCAAAAATGATGTCCGGTAGTCATGCAACAGCACGAAATGCGGCAAGCTAGCCTGGCTTGTGGCAAGCAATTGTTGCCAGACATATTTTTTGAGTGCCTCTCTAACGGATTGACTGGAGAGCAGCTGGGGCTGCGGTCTGATTGACTGCAGATCCTGATTGATTGACTGGCAATCCATAGAGTAACTAGTATAGATGCTTGAGAATCGCAAAGAAGGGAAGGGCAGACAGAGCTTCAGTTCACCTTGCCTGATTCACTTCGTTGACTGACTGCCAAAGAGTTTCACTGCGTCTCTAACAGACATTCAGACTGCCTGACTAAGTAACCCGTCCCATTCGTATGGGCAACCCCCAAGCGTGCCACACAACTCGGCCAGAGTCACATTCATCAGTTTGATCTACCAGAGCGGAACGTGTTTCCTTTTCCATATTTGATGCGCATATTGATGGCCACTGACACTAAGCAGCCGTGAGATTAATGGCCGCCGAATTAGTCAGTGTCAAGATATTTAGTGGAACAATTGAACTGTGCCACAGTTTCAGACTCGGTCCCGGCCTCGGCCGCTCGGTCTCAGCTCCAGCTGATGGGAAAGACAGCGTCTGGGGCAAGGCCTGCTTAACGTATGCTACACGTCGCCCATTGGCCATTAGGTAGACTCTTAAAGTCTCAAATGTACGTAAATTACACGTGTTTCAGCCAATTGCCGGTACAAGTTCATCGAGGGCCTGCATTTGGGGCGCAATCAAAATTAATTTCAACATTGTATTCCCATCGATAACATCGATCAATAACTGTCAACACGACGCACAGTGCGCTACACAGCGAGCATCTCGATTTTCCGAGAGGACATTTAAATGGTAGGAATAGAATAGCAGGAGTTATTGTACATATGTAGAAATTTCTTATGTTGTAAAGCCTTGAGAATTTGTTTGGCTTTTGCCTCTACTGCTCTCTAACATTTGTAAATCACATAGAAGCGCATTCTTAGTTCGACTCGAACAATTCTTTTGCTGTTTTGATGCTGCTCCCATATACATATAAATTTCGTTTCACCGTCTTATTTTTGTAACAGTTTTTTCGATTTGAGATTTTTGTTCGATTTGAGTTTCGCTGCTGCTGAGCATGAAAAAGACGAAGAAGAGGAGACCACCTGGCGTTCGCGGAGGCTAATTGCATTGAAGGCAACTCTCAGGCACAAAGAAATGCTGCCAGGTGATGATATCAGCATGATCAAGCACTTAAATAAGTACAAATAATGGAAGAGCCCCCTCCACCGGCCTTCTGCCCCCCACCCTAGGCACTCTTTCCCTGCTTGCTACGGCGCTTTGGCGCTTTGGTTAAGTTTACAATTTGTTGATTCAACGCGGCATGAAATCGCTTTTCAACTTTTGTTGAACTTTAATTAAACGATTTTTAGGTTTCTACCCATCCCTCTCTCTCGTTCCCCAGCTCGTACTCCCTCTATATCTCTTATTGCGGCTTATAGTCTGCCTAACTTAAATTACATTTAAGCGGATTAATTTTAAGTTTCGATTTGTCTAGTTTCTGGGTTTTCTTCTCGTCTTTTTTGTCTTGGTTTGTCAGCGGCTTTTGAAAGGTCATTAAATGTGGCTAGCTAATTTGTTGGCCAAATACTGGACTACAAACTACGCACAGTTCTTTCCCTTCTCTGCTCGGCTATTTCCAAAAAAAAAAATAAAAAGAAACCAAACCTAATTTTTTCAATTTACCAAAGCAATTAACAACAAATTTTATTGGCTTTTAAGTTGTGCAAACACTTCGGCGCTGCACAATAAAATCTATCTGTGAGATACACAGCAACAACAACAACAACAACACACAAACTTTGCCGCTATTGATCAAGTGTTTGACAACTCTTCAAGATATGTTTTGTATACCCTATACACCCATGCGATTGAGATGGGACTAAAATGGTTATTAGTGCGTCTTTGTAACAGATGGCAGTATATGAAATATATAATAAATATTGTACTTTATATATGATTATAAACATATATACATACGAAAATGATATATTACTAAAATATATCATTATAGCATATTATTTACCATAGAAGTTGTCTGACTTCTTCTTTTATTCACACTCTATCAATCGACTGCGTAGCATCTTCTAGTCGTTCATTGCTCACCTATTGCATTTCTATTCTTACCTGCGCACTGCAAGTAAGTATTTGAGCATTTCTTTAGAAACTGTGCAGCGAACCAGTTTGTTGTAGGCAAACTCACGCTGCTTCTCTCTCTCTCTCGCTCCCTCTAGTTTCTCTCTTTTCTTCTTTATAGCACGCTGTTTGATTATGTGTTTCATTAATTAACAAAGCGAAGCTGACTCTTGAAGAGTCGAACTAACGCCGCATTGAAGATGCGATTCGATATGTCTGATTGTCTGATTATATGCATCGTCCACACACAGCGTGTCATCTCTCTCTGTCTATCTCATTCTCTCCATGCCTATCTCTATCTCTGTTCAATATTTTATTTATATTTTTCTTTTTGCCAGCCTCAAAGAGGAGGCATGTGTAAATCTTTAGAGATTGAGGCCCACTGCACCGTAGGTGCCAGCTTGCATGTTATGTTACCGACTTGCCGACTACCGAAATCCAACAGTCGTCTCCGCTGGGAGCCAGGAAGACTCTCAGTCCGAGTCGCTCACAATGTGCCATAAATTTATGAGACTAGTAAATGGTAGTCGTACTATCTGTGGTTACGACTCCAGTGCCGCGACGGAGGGGCTAGCTTGCAACATTATGTTGCCTTTGTTTCTGGTGCATATTACATGACATCGGGAGTTATATTGCAAGCGTATGCATGCCATTTAAAAGCAGATAAATAAACTTAATGCCAACTCGAACGCAGCCAGGAAAGAGGAAAACCCAACCGGGGACAACCTGTCAGACATGCAGACCGCAAAGTGTTGGCTATATATGCACATACATACATACATACATATATATTTATATATAAATGTATATATTTGTATACATAGATATGTTTATGTGGTTGTTAGTTGACATCCCGTTGAGCAGCTGATACTTGAGGGCCTTAAATATGTCAGGAATTTGGCTAGCCAAGCATCCTATAAATGGATAAGCAACCCAGCTTTGAATATAGGCAAATATTGCAGAGGACTAAGCCACAGCAGAAGTAGTATAGTTT
Source organism: Drosophila aldrichi (assembly GCA_035045965.1). Lineage (NCBI taxonomy): Eukaryota > Metazoa > Arthropoda > Insecta > Diptera > Drosophilidae > Drosophila > Drosophila aldrichi. Next base: position 13,094,714 of record JAWNOM010000501.1, read on the forward strand.
GTCGTAAAAATGAAAATAATGAAAACTATAACTCTATATGTGAAATAACAACCTGTGTTATATAGCCAAATCCCGCTACTTTAAATTGCTTCGACTTCTTCTTCTTTAGTCTCATCACATTCTTACTCCCATCATTTTGTCCAAGTATTTGGATCAGAAACTGTTAGAAGCTGTCTCAGAACTTGTGTTGCGTGCCATAAACAATCATTTAAGAGGTCTTTGATTTTGTTTATCCGCGACGTTAGAGCGCGTCTGAGAGGAAGCTATAAATAACAATTAATTGTATTATTAAACTAATTCGAATGAAGACGAAAGGCCGTCAGTCATGCAACAATAAATTTTGATACACCCTTCTCTCTCTCTCTCTCTCTCTCTCTCTCTCTCTCTCTCTCGCTCACTTTGACTTTGGTCAGCTAATTTACATTTTTTGCTTGTTTTCAAGGCAGAGACTTGGGTAAAAGTTCGTTGTGCGAACAACGCTTCTAAAATTGTGCCTTCGGGCTGACAGGCAACGGAGCCAGGACTCCTTGCAATCAATTATTGGAATCAAACTCAATGATCAGCAAGGAGCTGTCGCTGTCGCTGTCGCTGCCACCGCCTGAACACGCAATGCCCCAAAGTGGGGCGCGAAACTTTCATCCAAGATGCAAATAATGGCAACAATTAGGCAGGAAAAAACATCTTTTTTCATTGCGTGTTTGCGATGCACGAGGCTTTAGTCGGGGGTAACTAAATAAAGTTGAATGATTTCAATGGGATCAGAGTAAAGGCTGGAGAAAGTATGATAAAGATATGCAAGTAGATCTATAGACGATCTTTGATATTGATCTAACAGGCTCTCATTCGTAAAAAAATAAAGCTGAGAGGAAATTGATTTGAATTTAATAATGATTCAAATGCCACATTCATCAAAGCGTTCCTTCTCCGAAATTATTAATGGAGTTCAAAACGAATGGCTTGATATAGTTAACGTCCGTGTAGACGCCCGGATATTTGGGGCTAGCACAGCCGATGCCAAAGGAGACAATGCCACAAAGCTGTAAATTTCCTGTCTCATCCTTGTAGACAAAGGGACCGCCCGAATCGAAGGTGCACGCGTCCTTCGTTCCCAAAAGTCCGGCACAAAACATGCTATTGGTTATCTCAACTGCAAATTGCGAAGTGGAAATTAAGATAGGCAAAATCAGATTCGAATCGAACTTACTAGAATGCTCGTAGACTTTCTTGCACTTCCTCTTCTTGATAACGGGCACAGTAACAGATCTCAAAGCTTGCTGTGCATGGGTGCCATCAGGATCAATTAGACCCCAACCGGAGACAGTGAGATACATATTCGGCAACAATCGAGTATTGCACAGTTGAATGCTTTTAATGTTTTCGCCCACCAGAGGTGCGGCTAGCAACAGCACAGCCACATCCATATTCATGCTGAACTGATCAAAGGCATAGGGTACTACATAGTCCGTCACGGCAACCATTGGACCATCGTCGTTTAGATTAGAGATGCCACCCTTGACGAGCCACAGTGTCTTCACGGTGCGACCAAGAAAGCAATGAGCAGCGCTCAGAACAATACGATCTTTCAGTAAAGAGCCCCCACACACAAAGCTGCCTGCATAATGCAGCGATACAATAAATCCACCGACTTTTTCAACCGTTGTCAATTCGCCACCGATTACACGTTGTATTGCAGGTGGCATCACAAGTTGTCGCAAATTAGAAAACTCCTCAGCCCGAACCTGAACCTCGGTCTGGTTCTGAGCCTCACAGCCAGGACTCAGGCCAAGTTGAATTAGTGCAAAATATATCACGAATACCACCCGCATTGAAAGTAACTAATCAAATAAGTTCGCGAAAGACTTTTTACTAGATACACTACTCTTACACAAGCTGTATCGAATGACCACCCCGAACCAATTCGAAACAGTTGAGTTGCAACTGGAAGCGAAGTTCGCAAAGAAAGTCAAGTGGAAAGTTATTTACAAATTGGTTTTAATTGACGTCAATTGGCGAAGCATATGCGTTTTCATTAAGAGTACATATGGTAAGGGCACCCCTCTCAATTTCTATCCCCAGCTAGGAGAAACTTAAAGGCCTGATCTCCTTGAACAGTGTGCGTATGTAGTGAATTAGCTTCGGGTCACGATTTCTCACATCCGTTGCCTGTGGATACATTGAGTTGATCAGGTGATGCACATCAGAATAGATCTAAACAAAAATAGAGAGGAAGTAAGCAAGAGAGAGAGAGAGAGCATGTAATACGCTTGCAGATAAATATTCAAGGGTCACGAATACCCACTCCAATGTTGCGCCAAGTGAGATGATAGTTTAGCTTTATATCATCGACATCATCCGTACATGCCTCAGAGACCTCAACAAATGTTGATTTGTCGGGCGTTACACGTATTGTGACATCCGCACCACCGTTCACGTCTTTGGGATTACGCAGACAGAGCAATATATTGCGGCGAGAAGCCAACCGATTCCAATCGCAGCGATAGAAATTGACCAACTTGCAGTGGATGGCAAAGGCATCATAGACATGCAACTCAGTTGCCAGATGCTTCTGCGTGAAGTAACCTTTCTCAATATAGTAGCAGGCATCGTGCGCTGCAAATATATTGATGTTATTCTCGCAGAAACGCTACAGGACAACGAATCCTTGATTAGATATATGGATTATAAGAGATCCCCCTTAATGTCCTAGTCTAGTTTTGCTTACCTTGCGCAACTCAGTGAAGTCTGATGTGGACTCTTTGATTTCCAGATACTTGATAGGATTGGCAACATATTCGTCAACTATCTTTGTCGCGTAACCCCGGATGCCCGCGTTGGTTATGAACAGGATAACGCGCAGATGATAGGTGTCTAATGTAAAGATGATTTCGTTGATACTAAATAAGACAATAAGGAGAAAGAGTTCAAAAAAGAATGAAAATAACTGCTTATAAAAAGCTCTAGATATAGCTAAGCCAGAAGAGAAAGCGTATCTTACTCAAAGCTACTTCCTATTTATGACTAGCTAGCTAGCTTTAATGGACAGATCTATGTGGTCTCAAAAATCGACAGACAATCGGCAATGCTATCTTCTAATATATAGTTTCCCAGTGTTCTAGCTTCACTTACTTCTCCTTGTTGTATTTCAGGGACCAGTCTTTGAAGGGAAAGTGCTCGTAGCTCTTGAATGCAAAACCAAATACTCCCAATCGATCTGTTCGTATCTTAAGTGTGCAAGATTCCGGTAGGAACTCGGTGTGTTTTATGTATTTAGTGGTCCAATGCTTTACTTTGGGTAGCTCCTTTTTTGGCCTCAGAGACTCCCTAATTGATTTTTTTGGGCTCACAGACTCGTAAGAGATTACGCTCGCTGTTTCGCTGCCTGACCGTGTATCCATGAACAAATGACCCGAGTGAGAGGAGCGTGAGGACTTTATAGATGCGATCAGTTTACTATTCATTACGGACATGCGATTTGAATATGTCTTTGTCCGTATATCTGATTGGGCTACCCGTAAGCCTTTAGTGCCAAACGACTGATCCTTTATTGCATCTGTACGGGTCATATACTTTTTTTCGATTCCATCTAAAGTGTGCAGTATCCCATAAAACGTGAGCTTTGTCGGATCACTCGCATCCTGAGCTTTGCTTGTACGGTCGACTTTCACATGTTTGCTTTTTAACGAATCTATATCTGAGTCTTCAGCGAGAGTTTCGGGATAATTCGATTGCTTTGGTTGTTCGAAAATGGGAAATACTCTTTCGGGACCTGTCTGCTTATCATAGCTGAAAAACTCTGGTTTCTCGACTTCTTCAACCACCTTGGTCTCTGCGTGATGCCGACGTAGCAGCGTGCAGCCACGCCCAGCTCTCTCTGCCACTTCTTCGTTTCTCTCCATGCGGAACTCCATTGGAAACTTGAACGAGGACAATATACGAGGTATACAATATCGAGACAGGTCATGGACTTGAAGGGGAGTCAGAGGTTTTCCCTGCTTGCCGTCCACTTCAAAATCCTGTAATTCGGCTTCAATGTTGCTCGATAAGCGCTTAATATTGTTCCTAAGTACACTTATGACAGAGGGACGATAGATATTTATAACATTCATCGACTTTCGCTTAATGAGCGTCATATTAGGTCTGGGTAGACATTCCTCCAAGCCTCCCGATGCTCTCTTTTTACTCTTCCCACTTTCTTGACCTGCCTTTGATACTGAATGTTTTTTATATCTCTTTTTGGGTTTGTGAATTTCTCCAGCTTCAATCGAAACCTCGTCTGACTCATTATCGTCCATCTCCTCTTCGATAAACTGACATACTACGGGCTCCCCGAATAGGCACATCATCTTTGGCAGTCGGAAGGTCAAACAGAAATACGACACCTCATCTGGGGCCAGTTTTAAGTGTCGATTCTCTGGTGATTCCATTGCCTGGGTATAGTTAAATCGTGACTTAAGGCGCGTAGATCTGCCACTGCCGACATCTGCTCGCACATCTTGCTGGGTATATAGTATTCGTCCATCCTCGTGCAGGGTTATATTGAACTTTTCAAATTCCTTGTGCAGGGGCTTTCGCACAAAGTGCATCGAATAGAGGCCTCCCAAGATATTATATTGTCGTAAATTGATCTGTAACATTGCAAAATTAAATCTCCGAATTTGGATATTCTGCATTCATTGATTTACCTCATATGGACCCAATTTTAAATTTAGTGGATTTAGATACTGGTTTAAGAAATCGTCAAACTCCTGTTGTTCTTGGTCGATAAACTTCTGTAAGGGATCGGGAAACATACCCTCCGGAAAGAGTTCAGGCTCCTTTATAATCTTTTTCGATAAGCTATGTTCCAAACGTTTTGATTTAGTTTCTTTTGTGCTCCTAGTTTTTTTCTTTTTTGTGTCGCCTTTCCGTGCTTTTGCTTCTTTTTGGGCCACCTCTCTAAGATGTTATTGTTAGTTGAAAAAGAGTTTCTCACATCAGATTGCTGCGCTCACTCACTCCATATATTGCTCATATTCGGTTAACCTTTGCTCTAATGCTGATATTATTTTGTCAACAATATTCAACTGCATCAGCCATTCGTTGACCAGGCAATCCTCAATGTCCATTATGCCCCCGTTGATATCCACCACGCTATCAATGACCTGATCATAGCTTCTCGCTTCCTCCGACAAATGATCGAAAAGGGTGTGGACACAGCGCAGGGTTAGATTGTCACATAAAACACTAAGCGGTATCTGCACCTGAATGCCCACACTGTCCAAATCGGCCACTATTAGGGGTAGTCTGCAAAGCCAAATCGATTCAGTTCGAGACGAAACTCGCACTTTTGTCAAAGCTTACTCCATGTACTCGAAGCGCACGGGCACATCGCTAAGCCACCAGACTTGATAATTAAAATTGGGACAATTGTAGCTATAGGTTTCCTTTATTCCATCGCATGACCTGGGGAATAACATTTGTGATAATTGTCAAGGCAATGTATATGCTTACGTTCTGAAGGCACTCGGTGCTGAAACAATGCGGTAGGTGAGCTTATCAAAGAACACATCGATCTCGCGACTCAGTTCTGGGCGCACCTGCAAAAGGTATTTATAAAACGTTGGAAACAATCTATCTATGGACAACTTTTTCATTGGAAAACTTTAAGTTAAGCACTCACACATAATACTTCAATGATCCGTTCGGCTGAGAGATTACGCCTGTCGTGTTCGTTGTTTAGCATGCATTCAATTCGTTCGAGAGTGATGAGAATACGCGACACAGCCTCCTCATAGAACTTGCCGATATTGGGGCGAAGAGTCTCCTGGAGTGTTTGGCGCGTCAGGTCCTGCCGGAAGATGCTCTGCGACAGAACGCAGCGTTCATCCACAGCCAGTTCCCAATTGACCGTCGACTTCGTTTCCAACTCCTCGAAATGTTGCAACTCGGCAATCATTCTACGGATATCAGGCGGGTCGGATACCCGGGGCAGGCCATCACAGTCGATATAGCGCTTCCATGCCAGCGCCTTGCTCTGCTCGTACTGCAGGTTGTTGTAATCCTCAATCGACTCTAAATAAAAAGATGGAGCTTTAAGGATTGTGGCTAGCTTCTCGAGACACTACACCGACCCGTGATAAAGCTCAGACACACTTTTACATCCTGTATCCTCTGCAAGTGACGAAGCTCCCGTGCTTGCCAGTCATGCTCAGAGATAAACGTAACATCTTTAAACTCATTCGATCGAAGTCTAGTCGGTGATTCTTTCCTTTTACCACTTTCGCCCGATTTCTTAAAATTTAGTTTTACCTTTTTATTCATTTTTATTGGTTTTTATAATTTTTTTTTTTTATATTTTATTTATTTTTTTTTTTTATTATTATTATTAATTAATTATTATTTACATTTTTTTTAGTAAGCTTTTCGACTAATTTTATGATTTTTTTTATTTTTTTTGTTTTTTTTTTTTTATATATTTATTCTGTCTGTGTGTACATGTGTGTGTGTGTGTGTGTTTTTATGAATAATTAAAAAACTGACAGTTAATTCTCTCAAGACATTTTTACTCGTTTATAAACATAGATGAATCTGTAGAAAACAAATATAATACTATGAAAAACTCATTACATGAATTTCGTTAAGCATCCGCTTGACCTGAAAGAGCAAAAGCGGATCCTTGTTCCTAACGTCCGTAGCTGAGGGATTCATTGAATTGATTGCCTGATGCAGATCCGTGTAGTTCTAAATGAACTCAAACATTATAAAATCTTTACTTAAAGTACTCGATCTCTCACAACTTACACTCATGTTGCGCCACGTATTCTTAAAGTCAAGCTTTATAACATCCAGATCATCGGAACACAGTTCCGATACTTCGACAAAGGTTACATTATCGGGTGTAATGCGCATTGTGACCTCAGTGTAATCGGTTGGGTCTTTAGCATTCTTCATGCCAATCAATAAATTTCGTCGCGATGCCAAACGATTCCAGCTAGAGCGATAGAACTTCATCAGCTTGCAATGTAGAGCCATGGCATCGTATGTGTGATCCTCCGTTGCCATGTGCTTGACCGAGAAGTAACCGTTGTCTATATAGAAGCACGCATCGTTTTCCGCAAATATATTTATGCCTTTCTCATAGAAACGCTGGAAAAGAAAACAACTGAATATTTATCGAGAGGCCAGAGAATAGCATAGGGCCATACCCGGCGCAGCTCACGAAAGTCGGTAATAGGAGTTTGTATATCCAAGTATTTGACCGGATGTGCCACATAATTCTTGGTTATATCCGTAACATAGCCCCTAACTCCTGCAGCCGAAATGTAGAGTATAACACGTGCATGAAATGTATCAACACTTAGCACAATTTCATCATTGCTAATACAAAGAAACAACAAAAATAATTTTCAATTAAGTACAGATATTACACAGTGTATATACATATGTATATCTTACTTTTCTTCATTCGGTTGCAGACTCCAGTCACGGAAAGGGAAATGCTCGTAGCGCTTGTACGCAAATCCAAAGATGCCCAAACGATCCGTTTGGATGCTCATGGTGCGTGCTTCCCTATCAAATTTGTAGGAAAGGATGTGCTTGGTTGTCCAGCGTATGAGCCTTTGCTTGGGCTTCTCCGGCTCCACTTCCGGTTCTTCTGGCGTACGCGGTATGTTCTCTGGCGTATGGACTTCCTCCACTTCCTCAGCCATTGTGGTACGGCTCGATTGTGCGCCACTCATAACTGTGGAGCCTAAGTTACTTGGTCGTATAGCGCCCATATGCTTGCTCTGTATTCGAACTGTTGATCTCGTTCTAGCGAACGATATGCCAGTTCGTGAATCCGAGCTTTGCAGCGCCTTTTTCTGTGGCTTTTTGGCCATGAAGTCAGACTGTGACATAATATCAATGTGCCTAGTAATATACCTGGTCGAGATATTGTCAAAGGTTTCGATCAGGCCATACATGGATTTCTTATCATAATATGGCTCATCAACATCATCCTCAGCATAATGCATTCGCTCCACAGACTCAAACACGGGATAGACCCTTTCAGCTGCATGCTGTACGTTATAGTCGAAATCCAAGTCGCCTACAACGAAAGTTTCCTCAGTATCAACGCTGCGTCGCCTGATCAACAGATTTTTCGGCTTCGGTCGATTATCGGACTGCTGCTGTTCGAGCTCCTCTCTCACTTCCATCGGGAATTTGAATGAGGACAATATCCGTGGCACACAATATCGTTCCAACTGTCGGATTTTCTGATGATCCAATTTTTGTACCAAATGAAAATTTTCGACCGGCAACACACGCTCTCCAGGCATTAGTTTGCGACTTGTTCGTAGTAAGGCAATCAACGTAGGCCGAAATATGTTGATCGTTGAATTTGCCGCACGGCGAATTTGAGTCAATTGTGAATCCTCGATCACCTGGGCTGCTGCTTGCTGCTGATTGGGCACTGTGCTGATCCTAGATTTCTTTCTCTTCACGACCGCTTCCTTTTTTTCCTCAACTATTGATGTTTCCGATTTGACCTCCTCCATGGTATCCAGGTATTGACAGGGCATTGGCGTCCCCCATAAACAGAATTCCCGAGCCATCTGTATGGTCACAAAGAAATATGGCAATTCATCGTCCTCAAGCATATGGGTCTTGCGCTTCCCTTCGTCCATTAACATCTTTGATCGCTTTGTCATCACTTTGGTTGCTCTCGGACCCAATCGACTGTCGCGGTATGAGTTAAACAGATCAGCCACAACTTCGCGCTTGATGTGCAGTAGTCGTCCATCCTCGTGTAGTGTGACATTAAACGTCTGGTAATGGGTGTCCGTCGGGCGACGCACGAAATTTATTGAATATAGGCCGCCTAACAGTATGTGTTGCCTCAGATTGATCTGAATGTTGGAATGAACCAAGTGGGAATTGAATTACAAACAAGAATTGAGAAATTTACAATATATAAACAGGAATGATTAATAACTCTTAGAGAAGACTTACCACGTCGTCATCTATTTTGAGATGTCTTGGATGGTATATTTCATCGAGCAGATCCAAATACTGTTGCTGCTCGCGTTCCAGGAAGGTGTTATAAGGTTCGGGCAACATGCCTGGCGGCACCAGAAGCGCTTCCTTGGGCGGTTTAGGTATGACGATCTTTGCCTCTTTGCCATCACCACTCTTCTTTTCCTTGGCGGCACGCTCCGTTCGCTCGGTGATGACGCGCATTATTTCCTCATAGATCTCACGTTTCTCAAGCAAAATGGCCAACAGCTCCTTTTGTATATCCAGCTGCATCAGCCATTCGTTGATCAAGCATTCCTCGATATCTAAAATGCCTGCATTGACTTCCACGTTGCCCTCCGGTATGGGTGGATCGAAACTTTTCGCATATTGCGAATAGTTGTCAAAGTTCGAGTGAATGCAACGCAATGTGAGGCAATCGTGGAGCACGCTGAGCGGCATCTGAACACGCACAGACGTAGCAACCATCTCGGCGACCATTAGCGGAGCTCTGAGGACAAAAGCTAAAGCCAATTCGCATTGGAAGTTAGTCCAATACTCACAGCAATTCCTCGAAGCGAACAGGAACATCGCGCAGAGCCCAGATATCTATGCCATATCTGGGGCAACTATGGCTCCAGGTGGCTACCAGACCATCATGAGAGCTGGGAATTAAGGTAAAATAGTATTTAGCTAGGACTACAAATATAGGGTACTCCAAAGTAAGCCTCACTCCATGTAGACGCCATCCATGCGTATTACGCGATAAGTCAGACGATCAAATGAATCATCAATCTCATGTTCAATCTCACGCCTCGCCTGAAAAACAATGAATGGATTATCGATCGTGAATTGGCATTGTGAACTCACTCACTTCCATGATCTCCATTTGACGTGCAAAGTCCACACGTTCCATTTCAATAGCCGTATCAAGCATGCGATCGATCTTGTTGAGCGTATCCAGGAACATGGTGATGTCCCGCTCATATTGATCGCCTATGGCATCGTTGAGCTGCTCCTTGACCGTTTGCCTGGTTAGATCTTTGCGGAATATGTTCTGTGTGAGTATGGTGCGATCATCTACGGACAAGGTCCAGTCCACGCTCCGTTCCGTGTAGAACTGTTGATAGTAACGCTTCTTCGACAGAAACTGGCGCATTTCGGGTGGCAAATATGGGCGTGGCAAGCCGTCACAGCGTAAGTAGTTTTCCCAATGCTCGACAGCGGAGCGCTCCTCCTCCAGTCGATGGAATTCGAGTGAGGATTCTGCAAAACGACAAGTTATCGATAAGCGACTGTCGAAATTATCGGCAATCGGTTGCTTACCCTTGATAAAGTTGCAGCAAACTTTAATTTCCTGCAGCTTTTGCATATACTTTTTCTCCCGCTCCTTCATTTCCTGCACGCTAATGAGCACCCCCGGACCTTCATCTTTGGTCTTCACCATCGTCTACGAATTGTGTGTGTATGTGTGTGTCTATGTTGCGTGTACCTGCGTGTATCTGCGTGTGCGTTTAACAGCTAACTTATATAACATGTAAAAGGTTTTATGTATAAGTGTGTTTGAGTTGTCATGACAATTAATTCATGATCGGGTTTGTTATTCCATTTCGGAACGAACCAAATCGAATTTGAAATTGGAAAAGTCGAACTACAGACGCGTATTTCCATCTCCTCTTCCTGCTATACGGTCATAACTCAGCCAGCATGTGGGTGCGGTTGGTCAAACAGGCAACTCCTCGCCAACTCCTGCTCCTATCTCCGAAATTTATTTGGGCTTCGTGCCAGAAAAACTTGCGACTTATTTATGCTTTTTGTGCAATTTTCTATTGCAACTGCGAGTAGAGAAAGTGTAGCTAGACTCTTGGCTCGTGACTCGTAGCCAAATGTTTGATGGGGGAGCAAACGAGGAAAGGTGCAATCAGACGGGTGCCGAAATAATAAATACTCTAAGAGCAGAGATAAGTGAACTGTCGGTAAATCAAGTAAGAGAGCAAGAGAGGAAGCCGGAAAGTAGACCAGCTGATTAGTATAGTAGAATAATAATAGTAGAAGAAGAGAGGACTAGCAGATGGAATATATTTCGAGTTTCTACATATGTATATAACAAAACCCGCTTCGACGGCACATTTCATGACATAATTAAAATGCTGCTTCACCAGGGTATTCGTTAGACAATGGCTCGTTCGCAATAAATTGATTAAGTTTTATGTCGCATTGTTAACCGAGCCATTTACATACGCTTACACGATTCGGTCGGTCGTCGGAGACAGACATGGGGTCTGAGCAGAGAGCTGCGTCTGATCGATTACATTGATGAATGAATTTCAGAGCAACGACTGGACGACGACGACAACTCCCACACAGCTGCACGCAAGCTCGAGAATCGCATCTCTAGACCTTGGTTTCTGCCTCCCTCTCTCTCTCCCTTTCTTTCTCTAGGAGTATCTCTGTCTCTGTCTCTAGCTGCGCCTACTATTCTCTTGAAATTTATTTGTTGCCAGTTGTCTTTTAAATAAATTTCTTGTCAACCGTTCACATTCACAACTACGTCCATGTGCATGTTGGCCAACCAACGTCCTCTTTTGTAAAAAATATCCTGTACTCAAGGAAATTGGGTTAAAAGAGGGTATATTGGTTGGGAACTTACAAAGGAATGTATAAGGTATAATTAGAAAGAGCTAAGTTAATAGATATTATGATGTTAGAGTAGAAGAGCAATGTAATGGTACTAGAAATTGAGAGAGGCAGACAGAGAGAGATAGGGAGATAGAGAGAGAGAGAGAGCGAAAGAGAGACTTAGAATAAAAACGTATTCATTATTAGATTTGCAGGGTATTTCAGTTCGACTATCAGCGCATCTAGTCAGCTGTCTTAGTTGTTGGTCGTAACATTCATCAGTTGTTTAGGCTCTGGACTGCGTCTGTAATAAGTCACTCGGCTTGACAAAGACAAAACATTTCAAATAATTTAATGAACTTGACAGACATCTCGTTCCCCCATTTGTTGCAAATACCTACTACGTATAAACATATACATACATATCCATGTATAGTGCTAGCATTTTTTTTGTTGCAATTGTGGGGATTACAAAATGAAAGCCAAATAGTTTTGACACCTATTGGCAGCAAATCAATTGAATCGAATGGGGTCCCAAGATAAACGCCAATGCAGTTGAGAGTTAATGACGAGCAAATCATTTTGCCTAGCCATGCAATCATTCAATTATAAGCAGCTCCATGTTGCAGCTGCCCCACGTTGCAAGTTGCAAGCTGCAAGCTGCAAGCTGTTCGATCCTTAGCAATTTTCTTGAATTGGATGACTAGATGACTAGATGACTTGGAATGACTGGATGACTTGGCTCTGTCTTGGCTTTGACTGGACTGACTTCGCAAAGAGCCACCTCACGTAGTTGTCTGATGTCCATGTGGCATGCAACATGGCTAACGAGCGAGCTGACTCCAGCTACACACAGCTCCAATTCAACGCCAAGTGGATCTGCAATTTGGTTCGTTCGTTCGCTGGCCAAAATAATTGACATCTGTATAGAAGTTGTTTGCCATTTGATTTGCGGCTATAATTGAACAAGTGCAACGGCAGCCGATTACGTTGCCAGCGAGTGAGAAATTATGCCAAAATCAAATGCTGGGAAAGTGTATAACAAATGCACTCCCTCGCCGCTGCCTCCTCCTCCTGCTCAACACTTGCCACATAACTTAACGACTGCCTTATCGGTTCGAGCTGCGATTAGAAAGCGCTCAGAAAAATGTTGTCCATGTTTCACATTGACAGCAACTTGTTTACCGTTTTTACACACTCTCCCTCTCTCTCTGTCTCCCTCTTCTTTTGCTTTGTAAATGTTTAAACAATGCTGCAACTTTTGGCATTTACATGAGAATCGCTGCTGCTCACAGAAGACGAAAAAAAAAGCAGCTGAGCACAATATGAGCATAGATTCTGTTCGCCCGTTGCGAGCCAAGTTGTGGCAGCTGCCACAAATTGAGTCTAATTAATTTGCAGCGAACTGCATGACCAACTTTCTATGCCCTACCAGCCACTGCCAGGGCATTGCACTTTACTCAAGCTGTTTGTCTCTCAAGTAAACAATTCAGCATTTCCATAAAGAGATTCTGCTTTATGATCTCCCTGTTGCTTATAAATAATTGGATTTAATAGCTTGAATTTCTTTTGACATACAAAATGACAAATGAGGACAGGTAGAACACTCAACTGCTTGGCTCTGCAAAATGTTCGCTAATTATTTACTCAAACTGAAACCAGAGGCCCATCGTATATGCCTCCGCATTGAAAACTCTTTCGGCTAGTGTATAAGACTTGGCTGCTTTGACAACAACTTCAGTTAATTTCTGTTTGGTTGGTCTTAACGGTAGATGCATGTTTTTCTATGTTTAAACAATGCATTTGAGAAAAAGCAACAACAAACAACAATCACAACAACAACAACAACAACAGCAGCAGCTAACTACAAATTTGTTTAGTCTGAAAATCTATGCAAAGGCAATTTGAATAGCCGAACGAGCGAGCATTCAGCTAATGCCTTAGATATGTAAATTAGAAAAAACTAAATAAATTCTTTGCCCAGTCTACAGTTGCCAGTTGCCAGTTGCCAGTTGCCAGTTGATTGGCTTAGTCCGAGCAGCAAGCATACCCATCCGGGCCAGTATCTCATTTTCCCAGTCCAGCTACGTTTGCTCTTTTGCTTAATTGTTGTCTATCTCTATCTCTCGCTCTCTGTCTCTGTCTCTATCTCTATCTCTATCTCATTCTATGTCTTTCGATTTCTTTATTTTTATTTTCATTTCAAATTTACATACATTAAAAGCGCACATTGTTTGTGGCATCTGCAGAAGCCAACGTTGATGAAAAGTGAGCGTGGAAAGCGGCCAATAGAAATATGTATAATGGGAATGCTCCATTTGGCGACAACCGGCTAGAAAACACATTAAAATTTCCAGTTGTTAAAAATATTTTATATATGTTTACGTTTTATTTTATTTCTAGGCAACTGCTTAAGTTTGTAAACCAATTGAACTAAATATCGATGATTATAAATATTGCTCAAATGGGGATTATTTAGAGGTAATATATTACACATTTTATATAAAATTAAAAGTACATTTCGTCAGAGTATATATTTTAACAGAAAACCCAATACCGATTCCCATTCCCATTCCAATTCCGATTCCGATTTCAATTCCGATCTATAAGCAAACTGAGCAAACTTTTTCGCTCTCTGAGCTAGTCAGCAATAGCTACAGAAGTGGACAGGGGTTGGGTATGGGGATATCGTTTTGGGAGGCAATTTAAAGTTTTGCCCGGCCACACCCAAAGTGACAGTTGCCACCGATGCGGCTGCCGCTGCTGGTGGCAAAAGGCCTCAAGTGCCGCCTTATCAACTGACGTCGGACAGTTGCAACAATTTGCATTTGCGAGTCAGTTGAAGTTTCTACTTATCGCACTATGTCTCCGCTCTCGCTCTCTCTCTCTCCCTGTCTGTCGCTGCGTGTCTCTCAGTCTGTCTGTTGCATACGTAGCTCATTACGAATGCAACTGCGAGGACTGGCCTGGGCCTGGGCCTGAGCCCGAGCTGTCTGTCGTGCAACAAGTGGCAGGCAGTCGGGTTAGCGGCAAATTGTGCTGCCACATTTAATTGGCAACTTTTGGCACGCTCAGCCACGTTGCCTTTATCGATTTATGATGACGACAAACCGACAGACAGAGAGTCGAATGAACGGACAGACAACCGGACAGATTTTCTAGTTTTCCAGTTTCTTTTACTCAATCTCTGATTGCTGCCACAGCTGCTCGGGCCGCTCAATATGAAAATGCAAATTTAAGTGGCAAACGGAATGACAGAGTACTCCAAAAAAAAACTGGAATCAGAACTGCAACTGGAACTGGAGCGCGAACGGACGGGAACGGGCTGAACCGGCGGAAATCCCAGCTGGGCCCAGCTGGTTCTGCAAATAAATATTATTACTTCAATAAGGCTGCCAACTGTGCCCGCATTTAATTATACGGCAAGGCATATTAAAGACTGCAGATACCCTGTAATTGCTCCCTAATTGGCCAACTTATAACTCTCGGCTGTAACAGCTCAAAACAGTAAAGTAAAAACTAAAATATTTGTAGTTTTATGTTCCAAAATCCTTATTTATCGATATGAAGTTGAATTTGAATATAAGATCTTATACAGACTATCATAGTGAATAGTGGGTAACTAGCTAGTCGATCTCCCACTTCTTGTGCATAGAGAACGGCAAACACAATCAGCGCTTGATCAAAAATCAATATAATTTCGTGTCGCGCTTTAATGAAGCATTTTTTGGAAGCACAATAACAGAATAAGCAATTGTCATGCGGTTGCAAATGAAATGTTGCAGTCTGGTTGAAATGTTGCAGTGAGTGGGCACAGCAGCGCTTGGCCCCGATCGGTTCGACAAGGCGTTGGCTTTCGATTGGCAAAAGTCTGACTCAGAGTTGAACTAGTTGTTGGCCAAGAAAATTGTTTGGCTGCTCATTGCTAATATAAGTGCGAGCAGTTATGCTTTATTTAATTCAGCCACGCCCAAAAGCAGCTGCAATAGCTGCAGCAGCAACAGTTGCTGCTTGTTAGACAAGTTACCAAAAATAGACCAACAACTGGCTGAACTTGGCTTGAGTTGGCTTGGCGCGGCTTGGCCTAACCGGATCTGGCTTAGATTGTAATTGCCAAGACGCCCCTCTCTGCTGCAAAAGGGGGCGTAATTCATATTCGACTTTTATGGTGTTGCACGCGTTTTGCATTCCCAGCAGCAGCAGCAGCAGCAACTGTTGCAGCTGCAACTTGAAATCTCAACACTTTATAGGCCACTCGCTGGACAGTTATTATATGTGGCAGCGCTTAATGAACATATCTCCAAGTCCAGCTAACAAACTGGCTCTCGTCATGTCTCTCTCTCTCTCTCTCCTTCTCCCTCTCCCTCTGTTGCTCAATCATAATCTGACTCTACGTCTGTCTTGTCTGAGCTTGCAATTGATGGGTTCAACAGATCCGTTAGTGCCAAATTACAAATAGGCTGCACAGCCAGGTGCTGCAGCCACAGAGCGAGAAAGAGATAGATAGATAGACAGATATACAGTGATAGAGGGAGCGGCATATGGAGTAAGCACATGAGCTAGAGCTGGAGCTGAAGCTGGACGTGGCAATAACCAACAAGACATTAACCCGGCGCATGCCTTGCCTCGGCGGCAAGCTGCATACTGCATGTTCAATTATTGAACTCTCAGCTACAGTGAGCACTCGCTTGCAGCGCCACATAAACAGCTGCTGAGTGCTGGCGCGATTGCAATTGCAGCCAAAGTCACAGCTACAGCCACAGCCAAAGTCCAAGTCAATAGACCCAAGCCAGCCACGCCCCGCACTCCGCGGCGTCCACCTCTGCCCCTCAGCAGCTGGCCACAAAAACATAAAACAATAAAGTTGGGCGCTGCGCTAAAGAATAATCGCATAAATCATGCGGACTTGCGGCAACGCGCGGCATCTAAGCTTCACTAACGGGCAAACGGACAAACGGACAAACGGGCAACGGGCAACGTGCAACAACAACGTGCAACAAGCCGAACCGCCGTAAACCAAAAACAAAAACAAACCAAAGTTCAGTACACAAACACAGTATGCGCCGTGGGTCAGAAGCAATTTGTTTGAGAATTTCTTGAAATATCAAATAATCAAAGCAGAACCTGTGAGAATCGAGAGACTCCCAAATGGGAGATTGGAATATTGATTCCTTTAAATTATTCATTTAATTGAACTTAATTAGGATTCATAAATGGACAGTCAATCGGGCGAGCCAATAGGTTTGCCAATTCAGCGTAGATTTAAGAATACTTATTTCAATGTCAATTGCTCTTGTACCACTGTGCTTTGGTGCCAGACAGCTGCCGCTGCCGCTGCGGCAACACTTTTCTTGCCTTAAGCCAAATTTATAGCGATCTAAGTAGGTATAAAGCGCTCATTTTGTGGCAGCCACGTTGACTTCGTTACGTTGCCAAGGAGTGCCCCACAGGAGTAGCAGCCGAATGGGGGCATATGGACAGAGAGAGAGAGAGAGCAGAGCCGAGCAGAGGAAGAGAGGACGAAAGGCTTTGTTTTTTCTTCTTTTTCTTCTTCTTCAGTTGCGCCTCTCTTCACGTTCAAGAACAATAGAAATTGCACTGCACGAAAGTTCGGAGCGATTTCGTTGCCTAAATGAGGGAACAGCAGGAGTAGCAGCAGGAGTAGGAGCAGCAGCAGCAGCAGCAGCTGGAAGTGGGGCATTGGGAATCATCGGTGCTGTTGACATGGCCGAAACAAGGGGCGATTGTTGGCGACTCTGAAAAAGAAAAAAAAGAACGCAAAGAACTTCTTGACGGGCTTTCGCTTTGCGGCCAGAACAAGCAGCCAAGAGTAGCCAAAGAGCCTTTGTTGTGGTAAACAGTTAGCAAAGTGAATGGCAGCAAATGTGGCAAGGTGAGGAGGGACTGAGCATCGGCTGGCTTAACTTGCAACAAGCTCAAAAATCAGCTTAAATGCGATTAGGCCAAAAAAGTTAGTCAAAAAACTACAAAACACGGGCGTGGCTAAAGCGCAGGCAATAACCGTTACAACACCTACACACACACACACACACACACATGCCACATGCTGTGGCAAATGCTCAAATGACATTCTAATGCCCGCTGCATCGAGCGGCTTGCAACAGAAATCGCATTTATCACGTATGGGCTGACAAAATGCGAGGCAGCCAAACGAGAGAGAGACAGAGAGAGAGAAACTGTGAGAGAGAGAGAGAGGTGAGCTGCAAGTCCAAACAAGTTTGCTGCCTTGCCGCCTTCTGGCTCATTATTATGCGCGCATTGTGCGTGGCAAGGCAACAGGAACTGAGGCAGGCATGGGCGAGCAGGAGGCGGCGGACGGTGGCATGCGGCATATAGGCATAGGAATTTGTGTGTGTGCATGTGGCTGGGCAAGCAGCGAGGAGCGTGCTCCGATTCTCAATTTCAATTGCAATGCGACGCATATGCCTCCAGGGACAACAGCAGCAAAACAAAAAAAAAAGCGAAATGCGAAAAGGAAACCAAACGAAGCAGGCAGCGCCAAGCACCAAGCACCAAGCTTCAAGCTCCAAGCTCCACACAATTGCAGCACAGTTCGCATCGCAATTAAAGAAAGCCCCGCGTCCAGACGGCCGCAGACAATGCACCGGCCAAAATGGGCAAAGAGTCGCCTTGCCCCATGCGGCAGCCAGACTGCGCCCGTCTGGCACGGCACGGCGCGGCACGGATCGGCCAGGCAAGGCAACAAGGACTCAAAACGCATTTCCGCCAACGCGTCCGACGTTCGTTTGCCTTGCGTTTATGCAAAATTCGCCTATCAGCGAACGTCAATCGCAGCCCATGCAAAAAGGAGCAAAAGCACAAGTTGTAGAAGAAACAGAAGAAGCAGAAGCAGTTGTGGACCAGGAATGGAGCTCGCAGGGGGAGCGGACAGCAGCAGCTATGCCATATGTGGAAACAGGCTGTCCAGAGAGCCGCTTGTCATATTTAGTTGGCATAACAAAGAAAAGCTGCGGCCATAATCGCTTTTAAATCGCCACAAAATCGCCAGCAAATCACCAAAGGAATAAAAGAAGCTAAAAGGCATATAGATGGGCGGGAGAAGATAATAAAGGGGAGGAAGGTAGAGAGATTGCGTAAAAGAAATGAATAGAGGGAGAGAGATGGAATCAAGGAAGAGAGGACAGAATATATATAGAGAGAGAGTGAACTATTAAATATAACGACAGACATGGAAATCACCTCAGAAGGAACTCAAATTAATAAGCATCTATCTAAATCAACTTAACGTAAAGACAGAAATAACTGCAGACTCAAATGACAAACTTAGCAGTTCACGCGAACTAGTTCCGTTGTAAAATCGCACAGCTTGACAACCCTAAATGCTGTGATTGTCGCCGATTACGATTAAAGCATCTGCACTGAGCCATCGCCCGATTCCTTCGGCCGTGTCCACAATGCAAACGAAGCCCTTTCAACGCTCCACTCGATGATCCATTCGTTGCCTTCATCAAGTGAATGTGAGACACACACACACACACACCCAGAGAAACTCAGTGAAGCGTCTAGTGTTGGGGCAGGCATAAATTTGCGCCACGCCCCTCACTCGCCTTCCCTACAACCATTGCCTTAGTTGTCATCAAATGTGCGCCTTAATTTTCCCTTTTTTCTCGCACAATTTTCCTTCCTCGTTTTATTTTTTCAGACTTTATTTTGGGACATCAAAGTTGGTGAAGCGAAAAACTTTACAATCCATCAAATTAATGGTGCAATGTGTCACAGGGGAACAGCTGGAGCTGGAGTTGGAGTTGGAACTGGGCTGGGTAGTACAAGTGAAACTGTTCGAATTTGATTGATTCAAGCAAACGCTGATTGAACAAAGCAGCATTTGGCAGTTGGCGTGATTGAGAGCTTCTTCTTCTTCTTTTTTTTGGCACTCAGCAACAGTTGCCACTGTTTGCTACAGTGTAGTCCACCTGTTGGAGAACACGTTCCTTCCGCCTTCCCCCTCTCCTTTACTGCTTTTTAATATATTCCTTTCACCGGGATTTGCAATCGCATGTGGCCTCATCACATATGAAAGACAATTAACTGCGGCCCACATGCAGGCGCCTTTCACCGAGCCACAAGGGGCACATATTGAAAAAGAAACGAAGGAAGAGAGGGAGAGAGGGGGAGAGCGGGCGAGGAAGTGCGAGAGTGGGTTCTGTGGGCAGTTTTGGGCGATATGCAAATGCCATCCCACAGCCATTTGCACATACAAATGTAACGAACATTTTATAGACTTATCACGCGACACTCGCAGACGGCGAGACTGAGGCGAGAGTCATAAATCTAAACGATAGGCCGCCCACTCGCAGTCCGACAGGCAGAGAGAGAGCGAGAGAGAGAGGGAGAGAAGCAGCAGGAGCAGGAGACAGAGACAACAATGTGGCAAAAGGCATGTGGCGGGGCGCAGGCGGGAGGCAGATCGAGCGGCAGCCATCGTCACGAGTGGCAGCAATTAATTTTCATACGCAGACGCAGTTGCTGATGCTGCTGCTGCTGCTGCTGCTGTGGCAGCAGTTGCTACTTGCCTACTTGCCACACGTTGCACGTTGCAACAACAAATTGCGCATCGATGTGGCGACTTGTGGCATTCTAGGAAAATAAATTTAAATAAACGCTGCGTCTGCTGCAACTGACCAGAGCAAGACGAAGACACCAGCTACAGCTGCAGCTGAAGCAAGTGGGGCAGTGCCCAAGGGAGCTATCTACGAGTGGCCGCAACTAATATACCCTATATGAAAGAGATAAACAGATAAAGTATAGTGGACTCTACTCTATCTCCATATCCATCAATATTCTTAAAGAACTGCTAAGCTGGGAACCAAGAAAAACGAAACGATGAGTCTCTAAAGTGAACTAGTTCACCAAATAGAAACAGTCATCCCAACTCTATTCCATTTCCTTACCCAGGGTATACAAATCTATGTAAATTGGCTCTAAAACAAAATCAGCAAAGGAACCCAGTGGAGGGCCGGCCAATGCGGATGAAGTTAGATGTAGACAAAAGGCTTTAGTCTTGCAACCTTGCAGGCTTGCAACATGCTGCCTGCAGCCCGTGTTGAGCGCGTTGCAAGTGTTTTAACGATGTTTGCAAGGCGCATTACGTGATTTGGCCGCCGCCTACTGCCAGGCTCAACATTGAATGTTTGCAGCATGTTGAAATTTGAATAAAATCGCGGCAGCAGGAAGAGGAAGAAGATGATGCCTCCGTAGCGGCAGCTGCCCCCACGCCGAGCTCTGTGGACAGCGGCTGACAAAGTGGCTGCAGCTGAAGGCTCGACTCTTCTCTGCTGGCAGCTTTAGCTGCTCTTCTTTTTCTCCTCGAAGGGGCGTATCACTGTCGCCTGTCGGCGCGCAAACACTTTGTGTCGATAGCACACGAAGCCTGTGCAACCGGAATCCTCTTGCACTTGCCTCGGTCGATAGCGTCGCAGAAGTCGGGCTGAAACGATAAATTAGCGCTTGCAACTTAATTTGCTAGTCAAATTCCATGGCGCGCTGTAAAAGGTTGCCTGGAGCTCAGTCTATTTCTCTCCTCTCTCCCGCTCTCTCATTCTCTGTCTGCCAACGTCGCTCCTCTATCTCTCTGATTCTCCCTATGTTGCTTTCTTCTCTCTGACTCTATTTCTGTCTCTATATCATTATTTTTCTCACTCTTCCCTTATCTCACACTCTCCCTGTATTCCCATTTCTCTGTCTATTTCTCTATCTCAGTCTCTGTATTTCTCCATATCTACAGACAGAGAGAGCAGTAGCGAAAGAGAGTGTGTGATATTTTCCTTATCACTCTCTCTCTCTCTCTCTCTCTCTCTCTCTCTCTCTCTCTCTCTCTCTCTCTTCCTCTGCTTATCTCTATTTACCATTCTCCCTGTCCCTGCTTCTGCTCCTGCTGAGTCATTAGAATCTCCAGCTGCGTCTGCACTTTGGGCTTAAATCCAATTACGCGCATTGCTCAAAAGCCCCAAGGCGAATGTGCAGTTGTCACAGTGCTGACAGCTTTAAAGCAGCTAAAAAAGAAGCTCAATTGAAATTAAAGCTAAATTATGACTAAGGGATTTGGCTTGATTTACTCATTTCTATTCTACTCTATAATCTTTTTGGACCTACCTGGTTATGTATTCACATATACTTTCCTTTCGCTACTTTCTGCCACAGTATGCATTCCATCCTCATCGACCTATACAAATAAGCTAGATTTAGCAGCAAACCAGCTAAAGCACGCATCACTGACGAACTGAACAAAGTGCCCACTGTGCTGGCCGATCGGCAATTTGGCCTGGACAACAACAACTAGAACTGAAAAGCTGGTCAAAAGCCGCTGGCCAGCATTGTCCACTCAGTGGGCACTTTTGCTTTATTATAGCAATGCTTATACAGATTAGAATAAATCAACTTGCCCCCTCTTCGATCTCTCCATCTTCTGCCTGCTGCGATCAGCAAACGCTACCGGCAACAATCTGGAGCTGCAATTGGAGCTTGGGCTAGAGCTAAAGCTAGGATTGGAATTGGGTTTCGGTTTGGGTTTGAGTTTGGGTTTGGGACTCGAACTGGAACTGGTTAAAGGCCAGCTGCACCCCACACACAGACGCCCAGTTGGGACCACTTATGAAGTGGCCAGGAGGCTAAGAGGAAGTCGGCACAGATAAGCAGGCAAATAGCTTGGCTTATGCCACACAACACAATAACAACAACAAGAACAACGTAGCATCGGCAACAACAACAGCAAAGCGCCAAAGGGAAATGCAGAACAGAACAAATGGGGCGAGCTCAAAGTGCAGCTGCAAGTGGAGCATATTTATATACGGATATAGAATTCTCTATGCATTCTCTATTTGAGGCCACAATGCAAATCGGCAAACGAAGATGAAAGAGCCGATCGAGGAGGAGCGGGAGAGGAAAAGAATTGGAGGAGATATATTGTAGGAATAATGTGAAAAGGATCCGGGAGATATTTAGAGAAAAGCCTAAGCAGTTCTACAGAGATCTGCAGGGAAGATCTACCAGAGATATACAGGAGAAAGGTAATTTTACCTAAAAGATAATCTCTATACAGCAAATACCAGAGCCCGAGTTAAGCCTCAATCTACATGTCCCCTTTCTATAATAACATAATCCTTGCTTCATTAGCATTGTATCTCTGAAAATCAGTTGGCTTTTGCCTTGTAAACACAATTGTTGTCGATTTGCGGATCGGTTAACATATCGATGCAGCACAGCCGAAGATTCTACTCATCCCGATTCCCATACAATGTCTCGACATGGGGATCAACACTTTTGCGACCCGGCGAGCTTACAAATTAAACGCATTCAAGTGCAAGATGCTGGAATTTTGATTGGGTCAACAACAAGTCGGAAGAGGCGCGCGGTAGCTGAGATGCCATAACAAAATGTGTCAAGTGCCAGACATAAATGCCTAAGTAACGGCCCAGCCAAAGGAGTCGATTCCTGCTACTTGGCCTTTCCTGATCTCTCCTCGTCTCTCCTCCTGCCTCCTGCCTCCTGCCTCCTCCTGCTTCTGCTTCTGCTCCTGCTCCTTCTCGTTCGATTGCTCGCGGCCTTTTTGCTGTTTGCTCTCGCCATTCGACATGGAGCTCAGCTCGGCTCGTTCGGCTTCGCATCATGAGACAATAAATTTTCGGTGCGTCACTTTTTTTTTCTTTCTTCTCTTCTTTTTTTGTTGTTGTTGGTTTGTCTTGCAGATCGTTGGTCGAGGCTGCAGCAACTTCGGCTACGTTTTTGATACCCTGCAATGGAGAAGAGGTATATTATTGTGTGTCTGTTTGCGCTGATCTTAGCTCTTACTCTTTGACTAGATTTGAAAGGGTAAATATATTTTGATGAAGTCGAACTATATAGCTAGGAGATAGCTCTCTGATGGGCTCCCAGTGATGTCTAATATCTTGAAGATATAAACGGATATGGTTCATCTCTGAATCTACAAAAGCTGCATTTATGTCTATTTAATCTTTTTCTGCATGTGAAGTTCGTCTAGGAAATATATGTGCTTACTAAAATGTTTTCCGTTTCACTGCAGCGCATCTGTTAGTCGTGTAAACTCCGTGCTCGCATCGTGCTTTGGTTTTTGTGCGCGCTTTCCAATTAAAAATGCGCCACAGTTTTCGTCGCAATTGGAGTTTGGACGTTGCTCAGCTTGTACTTATTTGTAAGTTGCACGCATGCAGTCGAAGAATGTTGCCACAGAGACTGCTGCAGCGGCGTCTATAGCAACAGTTGCTGCTGCTGCAGTTACTCTTACTGCTGCTGCCGTTGCTGCGTCTGTTTCGGTAGATTCTCCTGGTGTCCTCAGCAGCTTCCACGTCTGTTACTGCTTCTTGCATTCCCTTTTGCTTCTGCTTGTGCGCCCTTTTCTGTTGCAGCTCTTCTCTTACCTCATCTCCCTCTGCTGCATTATCAACGATCTGGCGACCTTCTGCTGCGCTTGCTGCTTGCTGTTTTCATTAATTTACATAAAAATATCTTAATTGCAATGCCTCGTTCTTTTTCGCTTCTTTATACATTATCAACGGCCATGTCATGTCGCCGACGTGTCGCCTCGTCCGCATGTCCGCTGGCCACGTTCCATGCTCCTCCTGGTCCACTTGTCCAACGACTCGATCATTGTGGCTGACAAATTTTCGGTGGCAGCACGTCAAGACGTTGACCAAAAAGCTTGCGCATCCTGCTTGCTGGAGTCGAAACACATGTTCTGCGACACCAAGCGCCTTGCCTCTGCCCCGGCCCCGGGCCATCCTCATCCTTCACCCGCTGCATAATCACTAATAAATGCGCCTTTCAGTGCTACAAAAATGATTTGTTGATAATTAATGCAGAACCAAAAGCAAAAAATAAAACCAGTTCGCGCGCTTACCTCAAAAGAACAGCAAATTGTCTTGTTGCTTGCTGTTGTTGTTGTTGCCTTTGCTGTATGATGCACAATCAAGCCTTAAACGCAATCAACGCACAGTAACTCATGTCTGTGCGGCTCCCAGCTGACAGGCTGCAGATAGAAAGAGATAGCAGGCCAGCTAATTGCACGGCGCAAGCAAGCCGAAGTCGAAGGAGTTCACATAACAAGCGCGCAATTAATGCGCAGCATAAACTAGTAGAAAAACTTGTATCATTATTATTATTATTATTATTTTCGCGATCAAATTGGCAACAGAGGAATAGCACAGATAATCAGTGTTGGTTAATGCACGAGGCACGCGTCAAATATGCTCTTATGTGGGGCCTTAGCAGAGCGTGAGAGTGAGCGAGAAGGAGAGTGCAAAACACAATAACACTATGTAAGTGCTAACATTCCGCTGCTAAGCAGCTACTGTAATGCTAATTAATAGAAGAGAGTAAACTTAAACAACCAATCAAAACAAAGTAAGAGCAATGCATAGAGTGGGATGCTACTCCTGTTAAGCTCTCTCAACGCAACAAAAGGGAAAATAGTACACATAAACAGAGTAAGAAGAGCTGTTAATGAAATTCTTATTAGAATTCTCTTCTTCATGCTCACCATTCACTCTGCATATGTAAGCAGAGCACTCTCGAAGTTAAAAACGATTCTAAGAGTCCAGTGTTGAGCAATATTGAGCACAAAAAGCGATTTAGACATTTCGCAGCACTGTAGCGTGGTATGAAATTGGTTTTCCTCGTGCTTTTTGGTTAAGCTTCAAAATGAACACTAACAGGATTGTAAGCGAATTAAAGAAAATACCAAGAGTCCTCAAAAGGGACGCAATCCACTGGCAGAAGATCGTCCAAGAAGGAGGCAACCACATGAGAAGTTACGCGAACCACTGTGCGAAAATATTTAACAGAGAAGTAAAATTGAAATCGAATTCCCTACGTAAAATCGGCAAAATCAAACGCCGAACATTGCGAAACATTAAGCAAATTAACAAGAAGCGCAAATACCTCAAACAATCGATGCGACTGCTAAACACCATCCAGTGTCGTACTCTTATCATGTATAAGCGCGTGCGTGCCTTGTGCCATGATGATCTACTGCGTGAGAATGACAGTGAGTCGAGTCTGACTGCTGGCAAGCTGCTGGTATTGCTGGAATTCCTAACGGAGCGCTACGACCTCGAATGGGAGGCTATGGAAATGGTCATACGTAAGTAGCAGCACTCGCCCCAACATTTTCCCGACTGTGTTACACAGCGTTCTTCGACATTCACTTTCAGGCCAACTAAAAAATGTGAGCAGCATTGAAGAAGCCAAACTGCTGGTGCGTATTTGGCTGCACGGCAGCCACGCCGATGGACACGAATTCAAGGAAAAGCTGGCCGAGCTCTTTCAGACCATTGAACAGCATTGAGCCGCTTCCCAGCAGCGCGCAGAATCTGCCTGAGCTGTTTATCAATGCTGCCCATGGGGGCCATTTAGCAAGTCTTCCAAATAACATCGCAATATTCCAATCAACACAACAATAGCTATCCAATTTCCCACTATTTTGACACACAACATAAAACAAAACAGTTGCATTTTTCAATCATTTCATTTTTTTTTTGTTTTTTTGTTTTTTTTTCTTACTTTTTATTGGAAAAATGTGTGTTTCTTCTGTTCTCTGTCTGCACGCCAAAAAAACCGTTATTAATTATAAAGAACTTGCAAAAAATTGTTGTTTTTTTTTTTTGTGGTTTTTTGCTTTTTTGCACATTTAAAATTTGACTCGATCTTTTACTATTTTTTTTTTTTTTTTTTTTAACTTTTAATTTTTTTCTCTGCTTGACTCACGCGGTAGCAAAAACAAAACTTAATTTGTAATTTGACTACAACAACATTTTGTTTGTTTTCTTTGTTTGCCCAATATATATTTGCTTGTATATATAATTATTATAATTGTATATATAATATGCAATTCTGTAGCTAAATTTTCTTTCTTTATTATTATTATTTTTTTTCTTTTACTTTCTGACATACATTTCCTAATTATGTATATATATGTATGTATGTATATACTATATAATGAATGCATGGCGTTTTGTTTTAGAAACAAATTGCAATTGTTTTTCATTTTTCAATTTTTTTTGTTTCTTTTCCAATTTTTTCTCGTTCTTGTTTGTGTTTTCTTGAATTTGCAATTGAAATTTGGCCTATGTACACACATACATACCTACACTTAAATGCATGTGCGTGTGCATATTTGTGTGTGTGTGTGTGTGTTTGCCGTAAAACTAACCTCGAGGCTAACCTTAACAAATTTATAAATTAATAATTGCATACTTTTAGGCTAGGGGCTGGGCTAGTAAATGGTTTTCGCTCTTCTTCTTTCTTCCTCTCCTTCTTTCTCTCTCTCTTTCTGTCTCTTTCTTTCGCTTAATGCACTTATGTAATGTTTATATATATTTATTCAAGCCTTAACTAACTTTACAAATTTGTGAAATTTTCTTTTGTATTTAATTTCATTTTATTTGTGTTTTCTTAGAAAATTCAACTCTTAAACTGAGTTGAGTTTGTTTTTAAAAAATTCTGTTCCCACCATTTTTCGGTTTTAATTCATATATATATATTTTTCATTTTTTTCATATATATTTATTTATGAATGCTTGTTGTCAATTGTTGCTCTATATATATATGTTCCTTCAAGTGAGTCTGTGTGTATTACAGTTACAATTAACGCTATGTATATGTATTATGCATATGTGTATGTCGTTAGCCTTCGTCAGACAAACTGACGAACTCACCACACCAGCGTGGTGAACAAATGTTTTGAGTTGAGTTGAGTTGAGTGGCGAACTGAAACCCTTAGCTAGGAAATGTTTTCTTTTCTCTTCTGCTTTATGGAAATTATTGGAAGCGTGTTTGGTATTTTTTTTTTGTTTCTTTTTTGAGATATGAAAAAGCGCTGCGCTACTTAAGTACCAAAAATTGACTTACTCTTAATAATTTGTTCATTGCAAAAAAAAAAACAACAACAAAAGAAATGACCCAAACAAATAATTGCAAATAATTCATGTTTTATTATACACGAAAAATAATCGAATATTAAACGTGAAAAAAACCAAACTACTTAAAAGTTAAGCATGTGTGTGTGTGTGTCTATATGTGTGTGGTATATACTAGAAAACGTCTTTGTAATTGTAGATTTGTTTGTTGTTTCGCTTTGTTTTTAAATTATGCTAATTAAAATACACAGGTAAAAATAATTTCATTGTTTAATAATTGTTTTTTTTTTTTTTCATTTAATGTAAACTTAAGCCTAGCGAAAATCTTTCCTTTTTAAGTGCAAAATCAATTTGTTGTATATGTAATTGTGTGTGTGTTTTTGTTGTAAAAAGCTTTTTGTTTATATAAACATATTTATGTTAATTTGTACACAATTTCTTTTTAAGTAATTCATTATTAAACAATTGGCTATGTGAGTGTATATTTGTTTGTGTGTGTCCATGTGTCTCTGCAGGTATGTGTGTGTGTGTGTGTGTGTGAGTGTGCGATGTATAAAAACAAAATGTTTTTCCCATTCTCTTTGTATAAAACAGATCCCCTAACCTCAAAAAACTACTTATTGACTTAAAACCCTTATACCATATATTCCCCATTCCCCCACTTAAACCCCATTCATAAATTTCCCTTCTTTCTGCTAACCAGCAACTGCGCTTTGCGTCCAAATATATGTATGTGTGAGAGTGTGTGTGTGTGTGTGTGTATAACTGTTATATTAGCATGCACAGTATACCAAAGTGTGTTTGTGTGTATGTTTGCCTGCCTATGTTTGTGTGTGGGAGTGTGATTTTTTCGCTTTAACATTAAATTGTTTTTATTTGTTTATAATAATTTAAACTAATTCTCGCTTTGCACAAAAAATTTACACAATTTATTAATTTAATTTAGTTTTAATTAGGTATTTTCTCATTTGTTGTAAGCTACTTTTTGTTGTATAATTATAATTTTTCGGTTTGTTTTTTTATAATTATTGTTGTTGTTCTTAGTGCTTACGGCGAATTGGTTGTAAATATGTACAAATTTCTTTTTAGCTTAATAACTAGATATTTTGTTTTTGTTTTTTATTTAAATCTTGCGTATTGTATATGATCTATGTATATAATATATATAAATATGCCCCTATGTGTGGTTTTTTGTTGTTTTGTTTTGCATCTTCTACTTCATCCTTTTTGTTGTTGTATATGTATAAATATTAAACACTAAAACGAACGCCAGCCTAATAAAAAAACAATTCTTGCACTATACACAATTTTCAATTAATAAATAGTAATGCTGTTTTCGCTACTCTCCTCCATCTCTCTTCATCTCATCTCCTCCTCCTCCTCTCTCTCTCTCTATCTCTTTTGCTCCTTCTCTTAGGACTTATCGCTTTCATTGCTCATCATCTCATCATCAATTAACTTTCTTGTCTTTGTTTGCATATCCTTTGGGTAGGCTGTAAGGCTGCTGCGGCGGCGGCTTTAATTACAAGGCTCTGTTTTTAACGCTAACTGTGCGTTGCTGTTACAGTTTCTGTTAACATTACTGTTACGTTTACATCTGCTGTTACTGGTATATCATTATTTTCTCTTCAACTGTTAACTTGCTGGATTTTGCTCTCTTTTGTTTTCTTTTCTTTCTATTGTGGATAGTTCGCTATATTAATGGAAGTACAGCAAACGGAAGCAATCGACTGTTACTGTTACTGTTACGGCTACTGATAATATTCATGTTCTGTTGTTTCAGATATTGTGTTCTATGCTATGGCCGCCGTTAGATAATACAAATCCATTAGCGTTTGCACATTGATGGGCAGACAGGACAGACGATCGTGCGTATTGGAATCAAGTGCCAGCCAGGACAACGCATTGTATCCTTCCAGCACAAAGCGTAGCACGTCGGCCGTCAGTGTCGAGTCCAACGGATGATCATTGGCCGATTGATGAGCATTGGTCGAGTTGAGTATATCATCGGCTATCTGTATATTAGGCACATGCAAATGGAGCGCGGTCTTCAGGAAGACGGGACAGACATCCTCCAGGTGCGGACAAGCGGACCAGAACCAGGCGGGCATCCGACCCGTGGGCGCTGTCGAAACCATGTAACCCACCGAAATGGGCTGCTGGTTGAGGGAGCCCACCTGAAAGACAAAACAAATGTTAATCAAATATTAATCAGTCATATAAATAAGCGCAGTCCACAATACCTCCTCGACCTCCTGCGGCGGCGTGCATTTGAAATTGTTGCCTCCAGCGCTTTGCCAGCTGCGATTGTCTTCCATTCGCCCTGGACTGCCGTGATTTGAGACGCGATCCATGTGAGCTGCTGTGCAAAAGGAACATGCGTGAGACAAGCCACCAAACAAGAATCTCTCGATTCCAAACAATACTCACAGTCCCAGAAAAGATCACCAATGTCCGCATCGCTGAAGTCCTCGTTGCCCTCCTCCTCGCCAAAGATGAAGTCATCGTCCACCTGAGGCTCGTTCTGGAATTGGCGTGTGAAGGACTGCAAAAATAACGAAGAAAGTCAGGTTAGTATTGTTGAGTAGACAATTGGTAATCGATAACCGATAATCGCCAATATTACTTACCGCACAGACCGCACTGGTGGGAAAGACCAAGATATGCGTACAGGTGACATCCTGCGGCGTCGATAACGGGTTCTGCATGGAGATCTGGGAGAAGCGCTCATCGGGCGTGAACTGATCGGGCATCACACGAAGCTTGGCATCTGGCTCTAGGGTGACCAGACAAGCACTTAGAATGGTAGGCGGATACATGAGTGTACACTGCTTGCACATATCCTTGAACTGCTTGGAGGCCTTCTGCAGCTGCTGCTTGCTGAGCAGGTAGCTCCAGGACTTCAGCTCGCTGTGACCAATCCGGCCGATTCTTCCAATGACCAATCGCCACATTTGCGACGTCTGCGAGATGAGGCCCATGACGAAGTCCATGAGCTTACGCAGCGCCACATAACGCGCTGGAGCCTTTCTTCTTCTGGCACGATTCGGCACATCGATGTTGATGCACACTTTCTCCAGCAGTTCGCCTCGCTCATCCGTCGCGGTGGCCAGCAGCCAGGACTGATCCTCGCTCAGGCAATAATTGCAATACATCACTGAGTAGCGCGTCTCATTCTGGCCATGCATGCTGCCCGCCGCACGGGAGAAGTCCGTCTTGTCGTTCCGCTCGTGCATGGGCGCCAGCACAAATGGAGCGGTGTACATCTTATAGGGGCGTCGATTCGGCTCATCTTTGGTCTTGAGAAACGCCTCCATGTTGGCCGCCGTGCCAAAGCCCGTCAGACTCTTCACGGGCTGCGCATGCACCAGATGCCTTCGGCACTGCGAGAATATGTTGAGCGCCAAGCACTTGATCTCGTCCGAGAAGCGACGACGATTGCCACAGGGTCCTAGCTCCATAATGGACTCCAGCGAGATGATCTGGATGTTCATCTGCGCACGGACCGAGTCTGGCACTGCCTTCAAGAGCTCCGCATAGCAGCGGAGCAGCGCAATCAATGCAAGTCGCTCCAGCTCGAAGCTGTCGGAGGCAAAGGTGAAGGGATTCACCACATACAGCACAATGGCTGAAGGATTAATGTCCTCCAAGGTTTCGCCCATGCCAAGTGGATCGCCCAGCACCAGAGCTGGCTTGGAATCGCCTCCAGCTGCACCTCCCTTAACGTCCGCTTTGCTGTCCTGTTCCTGATTGCTGCTCGACTGGTTTGCGCCCGATTGTTGCTGCTGCTGCTGTTGTTGCTCGGTGCCCGGCTCCTGCTTGATGACCGGCTGCTCTGGATGCTCTGCATTTGTTGGCGGCTGAGTTACACCAGCTTTGGTGGAATGACTGCCACTAGGATCTGGCGGATTGAGCAGCGTCTTATCACCAGGCACGCGACTCAGATAAGGCGCCAGCTGATGCATAAACGCAATAGCGTAGCGCCTGATCTGCTCCGCCAACGGCGCATGGTCCAACGTGCGTAGCCAATCGTCTAGCGGTGTCGTCACATCTCTTTCCGAAACACCCACCTGGAGGATGCCGTCCCAGCCACGGATGGGCGTATGGCGACCCAGCTTGCACATCTCATACGTGCTGCTCAGTTCACGGAAATAGGTACGAGTGCTCGCGACGACATGCTCATTGTCCGGACAAATGACCACGTAGACCACGTCCCGAGCATAGGAATAGGGCTCCAGCAGAAACTTATCCCAGTAGTGAATGGAATGTGGTGCCACAGATATCCAATCCTTTTCGTAGCCAACCACAACTGAAGGTATGGGCTGTGGCTCACACTGTCCAGAGGCTCGTCCGGCGAGTCGGTGAAATTGCCGCCAGGTCAAAGGACCGCTGACCGTATTGTAGGAGCTGGCATCCTTGGAGCCCGCTGCACCGCCTCGCGACTTGCAGTGGAAGGCGCTTTGGAGCATGGGTTGGATGGCATTCATCGTCCGGACGATCTCCTTGTTGCTCCGGGTGAAGCCCACTGGAAGATATGGCCACTTGTGCACCGTTAGGCGACTGCTGCCCAGGCTCAACAGTTTCTGCCGAAGAGCGGGCGGCGCCTGGAAGGCTACAAGTTGTTGCTGCGACTGTTGTTGTTGCTGGTGCGGGTGATGGGGCTGGTTTGGATGTTGCGGATGATGCTGCTGACCATGTCCATGCCCGAATTCGAGCAGATTCATGTCCAGACGATGGTTTTCAAACGCAAGACGCGCCTGCTCCAGTGCCAAGCTGACCACATCGTGCGCATCCGTAAATTCCAGGACATTCGCAATGCTGGCCACCGAGGCGCCAAGCCGACGTTGTCTCGACATCCTGCGGCGATGCGCCTGCAGTGCTCGATGCACCGAGCTACTGGAGCTTTGTATGATGGAGCACTGATCCAGCAGCAGATCGAATATGGCATGCGCCAGCTGCTCCAGCTGCTGTTGCGATGTGCTCGTCAGCTTCTCCAGCTCCTTGCCAGCGGAGGCATCTTTGCTGTTGTTATTGTTGTTGTTATTATTGTTGTTGTTGTTGGCGCCCTTGCGGCACAGAGACTGAATGAGCGCTAACAGAGTGGGCTGTTTATTCCTCGCCGGATCATCCACAATGCCCGTGATCTCCAGCTCATCCTCGTAGAAGAGACCGGCCCGATGCGACAGTCGCCGATTGACCACAGCGCTAAAGCCGCACGTGCACTCCACGGGATCGTCGTCGACGTAGCCTGTTATATGGGGATTACAGCTGGGCGGTGTACAGGATGAGGAGCCGCTGGAGCCACCATTGGGTCCATGGCCATGGCCATGCACGGAGCCAGCTCCGGACAAAGCAGCAGCCACTGGCGACGAGTCCAGCCCACCGCCAAAGGCACTCAACATGCGCAGACCACCAGCTCCAGCTGCAGCTCCTGGTCCTGCTCCTGCATACTGATTATAAGGCGTGACAGCACCAGCTCCACCTCCTCCTGCCCCACTCGAGCCTCCTCGTTGAGCTGGAAAGGGATTAAAACTGCTGCCCGGCAGCGGCACATAGACTCCCGAATCCGCGCCACGTATATTCCCGATCTTCTGAGTATCCGCATTGCAGACGCAAACGCTGCTGCTGTCGAAATTGTGATCGCGGAAGACATTCAGTGCCGTGTCGTAGAGCAGGATATTGACCAGCACAGAGTTCACTTCCGGCAGCTCCTGCAGCAAGCTCACAGCGGCAGCTGCTGCTGCTGCAGCGGTTCCCGTTTCCGATGCACTGCCGCCCGTATACTGCATCATGGCCAGCTTGGAATCGCCCGACATGAGAGCAGCTCCGCCTGCGGCTCCTCCGCTCATCGAGCCGTACACATGGTGAGGCGTATGCGGATGTCCTGGCGGCTCCTGTGAGCCGTACGGCTTGTTAAGGTACGAGGATGTCGACGTGGCCGGACTAGCAGCAGCCAGATCATACGGATACGGAGGAGGCGGATGTGTGGGCGTCTGTCGCATCGGATGATGCTGCTGCATGGGACTGCTGCGCGGAAATGGCACCACTCCTGGACCGCCAGGTGAGGGAATGGGCGACATGCCCGCCCGCTGCATAAGCTGCTGCATCGAGCTGCCAGGCGGCGCCTGCGGACAGTTGAGTTGATTCAGCAGCAATTGGCTGCCACCGCTGCTCAACGGCTGTGGAACTGTTGAGGGCGAGGGCATCGCTGCATTCATCGGAGTTCGAGGACCAGCCGAAAGCAGGTCGTGCAGCTGTTTGTGCTGCTGTTGCTGGTGTTGCTGTTGCTGCTGCTGTTGCTGCTGCTTTTGCTGGTGTTGCTGCTGCATTTGCTGATGCTGCTGGATGCGCTGCTGCAGCTGCTGATGCTTCTGGTGCTGCTGCTGTTGCTGCTGCGCAGCGGCCGCCTTCGCGAGCGTCGCAGCGCGCGACTTTTGGCTGTGGCTCCAGGTGGGATTGTAGAAGCAATTGGCGGGCAGCTGCAGAGGCGGTAGCGTCTGGCTGGGCAGATTGGTGAGCGGTGCATAGCGCGAGGAGCCAACGAACTTCTCCTGCTGCGGCGGCCTGTAGACATAGCTCCAGTCATCGATGGGCTCCTCGACGGGGCTGCCCAGCTCCACGCTGTATTCTTGCTTCACCATCTTCAGCATGACTCCGAGGCCGACTGACGTAGCTGTCGCTGCAACTGTTGTTGCTGCCGTTGTGATTGCTGCTGACGGCACCACCAACACGCTGGTTGTTGTTGTTGTCGTCGTATCCACACTCAGATCGGTCATGACAACGTCCGTTTGACAGGGACTCAGGTTGAGATGCTGTTGCTCATGCGAGGGCGGCGTGGGAAACATTTTGGTTAGGTCTTCGGCTTGAATGTTGCCCGCACCACTGCTGGCGACGACAGCGGCAACCACAGCGCTCGTCACGGCGGTGCTGCGCTTCAGCTCGTCGATGGTGTTGGTGACAGCGCTGCAGCCGCCATTCGAGGGATTGTTGGAGTCGGGCGGCGTGTGGATCTGCACGCTGCTGCACTCGTCATTCGAGCTCGTCTCGAACAGCTGCTCCAGGTCGTTGAGCGAGGGATTCAGGCCCTCCGCTGTGAACAGATTGCCACCGCCGCTGCCCGCAGTGCTGGTGGATTTGGTCTCCTTGCAGGGCGAGTGCAAGCCTGGCTCCGTCTTGATGTCCAGGCAGGGGAAGAAGCTGCTTCCGCCGCCCGCTGCCGATGGGGCTTCACTCTTCACGAGCGCATTGTCCGCCTCATCTGCGCCGGCTGCATTGCCGAAGCCTGCATTCGTGGCTATGCCCACCAGTCCACCGCCTGCGCCTCCTGCTCCCGACCCACTCTCGCTCGCAGATCCGAGTGCTGTCACAGTGCCGCCCTCAATGGTGAGCAACGAGCCGTAGACAGAGCCCGGTGAGGGCATCAGTGGCTTGAAGTGCGTGTGCCCCTCGTACAGATTCTTGGAATAGCGCGGACGTCGCAGTTTGACTGATTCATTCAGCTTGGGTCGCTTAACGGGCAGATTGTCCCTGTTTAAGAAGTGGGGCACGGATTAGTAATAGCTAACGTAAAGCGCGATATTGCACCTACCAGGACTCTTGAAAACTGAAATCGTAAACCTCTGTAAGCCATTCCTCGTCGTAGACACTGTCGCCATCCTTAAGCGTCAGCTGTGGCGGTTTGTACAGATTGAAGAGATTGGTGACAGCTTCCATGGCGCTGGTTGCCATGGACGGTTGCTGTTGCTGTTGTTGTTGCTGTTGTTGCTGCTGCTGCTGCTGTTGCTGCTGTTGTGGCAGCTGTTGACTGCTCCGTCCTGTGCCCGGCTCCTGTTTAATCGTCGGCTGCTGCTGCTGCATCTCTAGCTTCTTAACGCTAATCGTGCCACATTGCGCCCCAGATCCAGGTGCAGCTGTTGCTGCTCCAGCTCCTGCTGCTGCTCCGGCTCCTGTGCCCGCTCCCGTTGCCGTTGCCGCTCCCGCTCCTGCTGCTGCTCCAGCTGCTGCTCCGCCTGCTGTTGGCGTCGCAGGCTGCTGCTGGGGCACACTGCCGGGCGCATTCAGAGTGGCAGATGCACCACCCTGTGAGCCGTGATCCGCGTAAGTGGGAGGCTCCACACTCGGTGTTTGATGTACATAAGGCGAGGCAGTTATGCTCTTACTATCGTGCTGATCTGTGGGCGTGGGCGCTGGCGTATTCTTGTCCAGCAGATGATCGATGGGCGTAGGCGGTTGCTGAAGATTCGATACTGATGTGGGCGCATGTGGGCTCATGTTGAGCAGCTGCAGTGGTGGAAGAAGAACGTGAATTAGCAAAGAATGAAATAAAAAGGTAAACTATTTAAATTGTGAATCGTTCGTCACTTGGACTCACTTGCTCAGCGGCGGGCGGCACCGACGTGGGCTGCGAGTGCGCCGAATTGGAAAGCGGATGTGGCGATGGAGCTGGTGTTGCGGGTGAACCCACCGAGGAGGACGCAATTGGTGGCATCGATGATGAATCGCCCACAGAATTGCGTGAATAAGTTGAAGCGCTGCCCGCTCCGGCTCCTCCATGGCAGGGCGTGGCACTGCTGCCACCGCCGCCTCCTGAAGCGCTGCTAAGATGTCTAATTATTAATAAAAATAAAGAAAAAGAGAGATATTCAAGAATTAGAATAAATTATTTATAATTTTTTTTTTTTTTAAGTTAATTTAAGTTAATTTACTAGAATTAATTATAAATTGTTGGCTCAGCCAGGCGCAACATGCTTGTTCCGTTATATACAATATATAAACTAGATAAATAAAATAAATCAAAATAACTACGAATAAATTCACACTAAATCTTAATTCGATATTAATCGATAACGAACTTTAATAATGGTAAGCAAACAAAATATATAGGTAAACACCACATCCAAGAGAGAAAGTAAGAGAGCAAGAGCGAGCGCATTTCCAACCAAAATAATATATTTAATAACCAAAGTAAAAAAAATTATTGCAGCTGCTACTTATTTACATTTGTTATTTAGAGCCATATATGTATATATGTATGTAGAGATGATAACGTGTCTTTTTGTATGTGTGCGTGTAATTGCAACGGCTCTACAGGCAGCTGCAATGGGTAGATCGCACACGCAACGGAAAGAGAGAGCACCGATAACGATTGGCCGTTTACCGACTTTTCGAATTACCGCTGACAGCGCGAATGGCAAATATGTAACTGTAACTTTGTTAACGGTGTGTATGCATATATGAATGTGTGTGTGTGTGTCATTATTTGTTTATTACTTTGCTGCTGTTGTTGTTTTTGCTACCCCATTTACCACAAAATTCAGCAAATAAAAAAAAAGTCCAATTATTATTGGTTAAATGGTGAATATGCCAACAAAGGTCAAAAATGTACGAATTGATATGATTGTGTGTGTGTGTGTGTGTTTATGTATTTGAATTTTAGACTTAGCATAAAAGGAAAAAGTTAAATATGTAACTAATTGAGAAATAAAGCCAAACAACCGACAAATTCAAAAAAGAATGTATGTTAAAAAGTTAACAGAGCGTGTTGCTGTTGTCTTGTTGATGATCAGATAGGAGGAGAACGAGAAAGAGAGCGCATGGAAGTTAACAGAATATAAACAACTTAAGAGAACGTCTGTGTGTGTGTTTGTGAGTATGTGAAATAAAATATATACAGAGCGTATTAACAGTTAAAATCAACCAAGGAAAATTAAGAGATTTGGCAATACACACACACACACACACTCACGCACTCACACACACATCTGAACAGCGACACAAACCTTTGTTTTGGTATATTGGTGTCTGTTGTTGTTGTAGAGGAAGTAGTGTTGTTGTTGTAGTTAGGTTTAAGCGCTGTCTGAGTATTAAGTAGAGAACGCTGATGAAACGGCACAATTTGTCGCTTGAGGCCAACAGCAGCGTAGGAGGAGTAGTGGGTAGAGGAGTAGGAGGAACTGCAATTGCTGTTCAAGTAACCAACACTGGAACTGGAATGATGAGCCCGTTGATGATGCTGATGTTGTTGTTGTTGTTGTTGAAGTAGCTGAAACGTTGACTTGCTGCTGCTGCCAGCGACACCGATCGCAGCACGCAGCGCTGGCGAGCCAATGCTGCTGCTACTGCTGCTGCCGCTGCTGCTGCTGCTATGCTGGCGTTTGCCGCTGCCAACGCCGACAGTGCTACTGCTGCCGTTGCCGCTGCTGCTGCATTGTGCGCTGAAATTTGGTGGGTTTTTGTGTTAAACTTTAAACTCAACTCTCGCGAGCTTTAACGTTTCTGTGGTGACTTTCAGTACGATTTTTGCACCTTTCTATTAGATTTCTCTAAAATT
This sequence comes from Drosophila aldrichi, assembly GCA_035045965.1. NCBI lineage: Eukaryota > Metazoa > Arthropoda > Insecta > Diptera > Drosophilidae > Drosophila > Drosophila aldrichi. The sequence goes on from JAWNOM010000501.1 coordinate 13,132,550, forward strand.
TTCATATATATATATCGATTTTTAGCTGTAAGCGTATTAATATCGATAACACATGCAACGTTAATCGATAAACACACACACACAAATTACTATTTTAATGTAACTATTAATATATATATCAAAGATGGGTTTCTGCGTTCTTCTATACATGCCTTTAAAGCGTTTTCTCTGCATTACATTTGTATGTTTATATTGATATTAATATGTACTTATATGATTCTTAACAAATCTCTCTACTAACAATTTCGCACATACTCCGAAAACGAAAACGTAAACAAAAGAAAAAGAAAAAAAACAATGCAAAACACTCCACGCAGTGTGCAGATGGAGAGAGCGCAAAAGAGCTTAAGTAGTACGAGTGGAACAGGAGTAATAGTAACAGTAACAGTTCAAGAGAGAGAAAGAGAGCGTAACAAGTGGTGAGTTAGTTTGGGAAAGAGAGTGAGACGAACTTACTTGGTACATATGCAGGGCGCCTTTTGCATGGGATCCACAAAGTTCCACAACTTTTGGCGTTGCTTCTGCTGCTGCTGTTGGATTTGCTGCTGCACTAGCTGCTTGGAATCCGTTTGCTTGCTCTCCTCCTCGTCGGTTGATGCGGCTGCTGCCGCCGCCGCTGCCACTGCATCCACATGCAGTGTATTCATTATGCAATCCTGCCAGGCACGTTCCGGCATTTCAATGGCCGCCGATGGGGGTATATGAGTATTATTTGTATTGAAGGTGAAGCCCGATGTGGGCCGCTGATCGTAGTAGGGCTGAAACGTTAGACGTTCCAGAGCGCTAACCGCTTGCGTTGCCGCCTTACGCGATTCCTTGGCGGCTGCTAACGCCGCTGCTGACGCCGCCATTGGCAGCGCTTGTGCTGCCGCTGCATGCGCCACTCCCGCTCCCGCTCCCGTTGCTGCTGCCGTCTGTGGCTCGCTGCTTGCGCCATTTGCTTTGCCATGCAGCTCAGCGAATTCCATTTCTTCCATGTCATCCAGATCCGTGACTAGTACGTAATTTGTAGGATGGTACATCTTATGTCCACCTGGCCAAGCATATCAGATTAACTATAAATTAGTATATATATACATATATATGAGTATATTTCCAACTCACCCGATACCACCTCCACGACGGGCGGCACATCCGTGTTGTCCTTATTGCACAGCGGAAAGAACGAGGCCCAGTCCTCGAGTATCTTTTCGGCCATTGGATCGCTCGCCTTGTAGCTATTCCCCGTGAGTATTGCCGCAATGCCAAAGGGCGCCAGCATTACCTTGCGCGCCTGCGTGGGCGTCGCTGTCGACGTCGCCGCCGACTTCTCGCCAGTTCCATTTCCAGTTGCTGCATCCAGCAGTGGTGAATTCGCCGGCAGTTGAGCTGTTCCGTTTGCATCCTGGCCACGTGCTCCTGCTGCTCCGCCCCCACTTGCAGCAGCGAAGGCAGCCGCTGCCTCGGCCAAATGCTCCTTGGTCAAAGGACGCACCGCAGGATGCTCGCGCAGATCGATTGAAGCGCAGACCGTGTCCCCGTGTACGAAGAACGTAAAGGAAAATGACAAATGCTGCGAGCTGTAAGAGATAGAGAGGAATAGCATTAGAATTGTATTCTCTTTAAATCCTCTCTTAAAATCAAGTCTGGAATGTGGCTGGAAGAACGATGCGACTGCATAAGCTTCAATGCAGTCGCACAGAGTTCCAGTCTTGAAGTAATTTACTCTGGGATGAATGCCTGCAGTTCCAATGGAATACACAACTATTGAAACTGTTTCTGTGAAGCATTTCATCCCCTTTTTCGTTGAATATTTATTATTGGATCCCTCACCTGCGCCCAAACAGACGATCGCTGGAAGTGCAGGGCTGCACGAACCATTTGCCGAAACGTACAATGTCCTTGGTGAGCACGAATCTAAGAGGAGACACAGAGAAATTAGTTGTCAGATCTTGAAAAGTATATTGAAATATAGATTCATTCACCTTTCCATGAGATTGTGCAGTGCCTTGAAGAGCAGCGAGCGGCACTCGTAGGTCAGCTCGCCCTTCCAGGTGCCATTCCAGAGCGATTGATTGGCTGTAGATGAGAAAGATACAGTATTAATTCAAAATTAAGATCAAAAATGTATGTTAGTTGTACAAATTAGTTCAATATACTAAATATCTAGCTCTTTCAAATGGATTTCAACACTGGAAAGTGAATCCCATTCCTTCCAACTTCCATTTCTCTTGGGCAAACTAGTTTATTTGCATATTGCGTTCCACTTTCTGATTTTAGTGTGTGGAACGCATTCGAAAGGCGGAAAATTACCGCGCGCGTAACTTTGCTATTTACAAACAAATACTTCAGCATATAAGACTGCATGTATGTGTGTGAGTGACAATACAATAACGCAAAACAATTCAGGCACCAAAAATTTGAGCGTCTCGCGCTTTGAGCATTTGTTGTAAAAGCAATTCTTAATTTGTTATTGTTTTGCGACGCGCGCGCAGCCCAACGACAATAACAGCTCACTCTCTCACTCTCTCACTCTCTCTCTCTCTGTCTCTCTAAAAAGAGACCGTGAGTGTGCGAGAGAAAGAGAGAGAGAGAGAAGGCCAGAGCAAGTGGTATTCACAGCTAGTGCATAGCGACAAGAAACTACGAGAATTTAGTATGTAAATGCAGCAAAAGAGGGAAAGAAAACATGAAAAACATGAAGAAGAAACAAAACGGTCCCCAGCAGGCCCAAAAGGCAGCCAGCAGAAGGCAGTAGGCAGGCAAATCAAAAGCGGAAGCGCAAACAAAATGCCACTTAAACAAAACACAAACAAAAAAATGAAAATCAAAATCAAACGGTGCGGAGAGACGAGTCGACAAGTCGCCTATTTACAATGCGGCAACGAATGAGCGGGAGTGGGGGAATTGTCGAGATTTTTTTGTTTTTGGAAAATTCCAAGCATCTCAAATACACATACACATATACGAACACACACAGCCATATTCGCGCTGACACCTACACACGCAGCAGCAACGACTGCCGACTGCGGCGTCAACATCATTTACAGAGCGCAGCATCAACGCCGGTCCACCCTCTGTACTAAACAATAATAAAAAAAAAAAGACTCGACACACACACACACAAGATAGAAAAAAAAAAAAAAAAGAATAACCAAAAGAGGCCAGCCAGAGGCGCAGACAAGGCAACACCAACAAATGTTGCAAAGATAATTACGTAAAGGTAAACAACATTATAAATAACAAAACACAACCTAAAGAAAAGAGCGAGCAACGCGACCCACTCACACTCACACTCACGCTCACGCTCACTCTCGCACTCAAAACTCAAAGAGTGGCAAGGCAAGAGGCCGGCGAGTGAGCTGAGCATGAGTGTGAGCGTGAGAGAGTGAGTATAAATGTATACGAAAACCAGCGAGTGCCGACGTCGCGTCGACAGCAAAAACAATGCAGCGGACTGAGGCAGCGGCTTAGGCTGGGCTTTGGAAATTTATGCTGTTGGTAGTTTTTGTTGCTGTTGTTGTTGTTTTTCTTGCCCCAGCTATTACAAGCCTGCTTGTGGATTTCATTGTTTGCATGTGTGGGTATGTGTGTACCTTCTTTCAATGAGATCAGCGTAAAATTTTTACCAGAGGGCAATGTACGATTATGTATAAGTATGTGTGTGAGTGTGTATGCGTGTACATGCTAGTTTGGCCCAGCCGGGGTCAAACCGAAAAACAGACACAGCAAAACTTAAAAGCTCAAACATATAGCAAAAGAGAGTAAGAGACAGGGGAGCTAAAAAATACTAAAAATGGTTGCAACAAATATCTTGCAGTTTTTTTTTTTTTTTTTTATCTCATCCAATTGAAGCAGAACCGAACAGCAGCAAACAAACTGCAAAACATAAAACGAAATTCCCCAAAACCTACAAATCCACAATACAAAATTAAAATTGCCGACCCGCCGTTCGTGGGTCTTCGTCTGCAGGCAACTACGAAACTCATTCCCGGCCATAACAGGAATATGACGACGGCTGCTCAATGCAAATTCCAAATACACACACACATATAGGGGCCGAGGCAGACATACTATGTATCTGTGTATTTTTGTATTTTTTGTAGCACGTGTGGTTTGTGCACATGTTGCTGCCGACAGCGACTCACGCAGCGCGACAGAGATAGCTATGAAGAGCGCCATGAGAGCGGGTGAGAGGAGTCCGAAACAGTAGTCTTATGTCTGTATCTGTGAACATGTACTAGATATGCGCAAACATTCGCTGTTGCTGAGTGAGTGAGTGAAAGAGTGAGTGAGTAAGCGAACGAGTATGTGTTTGGGCAAAAGTGCCGCTAGTTTTGAAGGCATGCACTCGTTCACTCTCCCACACACACACTCTCGCACACTCAACGAAGAAGAGAGCCTTTCGCACTGTTGTTGTTGTTTGTGCTTGAAACGCTATTTTAGGTTAAAAATTTGCTACCACAGCAAAAGCGAATGAAAATGACGTGCAAACGGGCCAACAATGACAAGCGTGCGAATCACTGTGTGCGTGTGCGTGTGTTTGTATTTATTTGTGTGGATAATTACAGTGCCTTGATACAATTCTACAAGCGTACGCCAATTTCACAATAAATTTTATGAGAGCATTGTTGGAAAGATTGCGTGTGTGAAGCGTGCAACAAGCAGCAGGCGGGGCATCGCAAATATTTTTTATACATATGTAATTGTTGTTGTTTGTATAGTTGTATTATTAATCAAGGTCAATAATCTACATATGTGAGTGAGCACACACATTGAAAATTGGTTAAGTACAACAGCAACAACAACAACAGGCAGAAACATCAAGTAAACGGAGAGAATGCAAAATTTTGCAGCAACAGCAGCAACAACAACAAAGCGCATTGTAATTAAGCTTAAAAACCAGTTTAAAAACGCGCACAAAAGAGAACCAACGACAAGAGCGCACAATCACTCAGACACATACACACGCATACAAGCAAAAATGCTGTGAGCTCATAATTATTAGCCCCAATTGTAGAACGCGCTCACACGAATAACGCAAGCATAAGAGAGAAATGAACATACACACACGTACACACATAGAATGTCAAAACAGCAGCAGCAGCAGCAGCAGCAGCAAAGTGACAGCTGTTTAGGGTAAAATGAGCGACAACAAAAACAACAGCAGCAAATAGCAATGACAACAAGTAGCGACACGCTTATCGATATTATCAAATCATGTTTATCGATTTGCAGTCCAAGGCACTTCCAACGTCGATATTCGTCTAGATAAAACAAATCTTTGTTATAAACAAATCTTCGAAAATTAACAGAAGAAACTCTCTCAGCAAGTGCTCAACAGCGACGCACTCAATATAGAGGCGCTGACCATGTGTGTACGATGTAGTGACGTATGTTTTATGTGGCCCGTAAACAACAAAAGCTTTGGTAAGTTGAACACCAACATCAACTACAACAATATCAGCAGCGCTGCGTTGCCACTTTTCACTGGGCAGCAGCAGGCACGTACATACGACGGACGAAGCGTCTCAGTCTCGTCGCTCTCCATTCATGCCCACTCACTCACACTTACACAGACAAGTGCATTCACACTCGAATATTTTTTGTTTGTTGTTTGCGGCAAAGTAAAAGGCTATAAAAAGAAAAGAGAATTCGCACACACACGCAGGCATACGGCGAGGTAATGTAATGTCAATGCAATTAGTCAATGTCCTTGTCATTAAACACAAAGACAAAAAACAACATTAACAACAACAACTCTCCATTCAGCGTCGGGGTCAACAACAATTTCACCACATACATTCATCTCGTACGCCGGCGTCGCTGCGGCAACTGCGGCAACTTCGAGATATCAACAACTAACTGTAAAAGTCAAGTGACCGACAATATGACGTCGTGCAATCAAAAGTGGGGTGCTTTGCTAACTTCGTTACGATTACCATTACGATTACGATTACGTTCAACGTTTAGCGTTGACGTATGTTTTGGGAATGGAATTTGCCACTAGAGCGAGACAGGCAACAAGTTTAAAGAGATAGCCTGATAATTTGTGGTTCCAGATAGCGATTTGGATGGCTGTGTGTAAGCATGAGGCAAAAATTAAATAAACATAGTAGCCACACACCGCAAAAACTACTGATAAGAGGCGAAACAACAACAGCAAGAGAAGCAGCAAAAGCAGCAGCAGCAGCTCAACAGCAAACCGAGGCCGTTATTGTTTTTGACTGCGAAGGAACCAACCCCCAAATAGTAGCTGTGGAACTACCGAGGCGGCTGTAGCGAATACCAAGAGAGCGCAAGCGAGAGCGAAACAGATGTAAAGAGCGGGAATATGAGAGAGCTTATTGGAGCATCAGCATGTGGGAGAGTAGGAGAGTGCTAATGTGAGCGTGTGCGTGAGTGAGTGTGTGAGCGCGCCCACCATACCAGAGAGCGAATTCAACGAAACAAAAACATTGCAAATGACACAGGTGACGTTCAACGCGTGGGCTGACCACACAACGCTGTGTGCGAACAAAGGGAGGGGGAGAGAGAAAGATGAAGGAGAAGACGACGTTGTTCTGCTGGCGGCGCTGCTGCTGCTGCTGCTGATGACAGACGAGCAACGCGCCATGTGAATAATGTTAGAGAAATACATATACAACGCACACACACATGCATGTCCATGTGTGTATATATAAATGTGTGTGTATTGTTTTGGTTTTCTCATGGGTACAACAAATTTTTAGCTTGCTGCACGCGCTGTGGCCTTGAGGTTTTATTAAATTTCATAAAAAGCTCATAATGTAACGGACGTTCTCAACATATTGTTTTGCATTATTTATGTGTGTTACCATAAACATATATATACATTCTTACAGACATCTGTAAATATTCATGTACATAACTGTTCTGCCCGACTGATTAATGATCAAAGCAAAGTAAAGCTAAAACCGTTAGAGAATATGATGGTGAATTGTGTTTATGTAATTCACCAGAGAAAAAGAGAGTTGGAAGTTGCGAAATTCTATTTACTGGAAGTGGAATATGAAGAACTCATTGAAAATATCTATGTATATGATATCAAAGGTACTTCCTCTCACATGTTTTCTATAAGTTTCATTTCCGTTTGACTTAGACTTACCCGCTATTTTAAGTAGATCTGCATCGACCAGTTCCGATAGATCCGGTTCCTCGCCATACCAGAAGATCCACAGTTCCTTGGCAGCGGCCAGCGATAGAGGCGGGTGTACAGTGGTCGATGTGGTAATCTCAAAGTTTAAGGCATTCGGATCGGAGTTGTCCTGCTTGGTGGATTGCACGCGCCGCCACACGCACAACATATCCGCCTGCATGCATCGTGAATAGGAGCGTAGAATTGGATCATCCAAAGGATCGCTCGACGCATTTGGACGTTCGCCATTAACGAACTTTCTCCATTTAATTCCACACAAATCAGTCTGCAAAAAAAAGAGAGAGAGAGAATTAGTGTTGGTAAGTTTTATTATCATTATTATCATCGATTGCTTCATTAGAATAAATAATATGTATGTATCGAGCAAGATAAGCGTCATGGAGATAGAGATAAAGATACAAATATAATTAAATATACTCAACAACACAAGCACATCTACGTATACGTATGTATTTTATGTGACAGAATTGATAGGTTGGTCAAGTGTTTGCATTGTTCAACTAGCTGCCTCTATCTCTGCAACTGCTACAGGAGCTATTCGATAAACTGAACTCATTCTGATTTCGGCCAGAACAGAACAGCTGTTTAGACCTTTGTTCGCAATGCGGCAGCTGCTTTTAGTTACCCAGAAACATCAGTTCTATTTAAAAGCTTATCTCCAATAAATTATCTAAAAAATCTACGAGCATTTCACCAATTAAGTATTTATAATAAAAATAAAACAAGTAAGAAGGCTCTAGTCGAGACTGCTCGACTAGGAGATACCCTGAACCCTCCAAGCTGATATTCTAATCATTCCGCACTTCTTTTATGCACACATACATACACATGCATCCACACGCACGCTTAAGCCCGCGCTCTGCTTACTGCGCAGTAAGCAGCGACTGCGCTTGGGCTGCGCTGCTGTGTGGGCAATACTATGAGATTTTATTTGTTGAATAATTTCTTTTGTAGACGTACGATCTTAATGAAACTTTTAGAACGTAATCATAAAGTGTAAATGTGTGTACATTCCAAAGCACAAGTCTCTAGTACTTGATACACGTTTTTTACGAATTTGGGGCGAAGGGGGCGTGGTATCCAAAATCTGTAAATGGCAAAGTGTGTGTATTTATCTAATGCATATACACAGTAAATCTGAAGTCTCTATGTCTAAAAGTGTTCAAATTAGGCTGAAAAAACAATACAAATTTATCGATTATCCTCGATAAAAAAGATATCGAATGAGTTATCGAAAAAATATGATAAACTTGTACTGCGTATGGTATACACGAGTCTACATACAAAATTTCAGCTCTCTAGCTCTTATAACTTCTGAGATCCTTTTGCTCATACGGACGGACGGACAGACGGACGGACAGACGGACAGGGCTAAATCGACTCAGCTCATCGCCCTGATCAAGAATATATATACTTTATGGGGTCTGCCACGCCTCCTTCTGCCTGTTACATACTTTTTCACAAAACCATTATACCCTGATTTCCCATTTTCAATGGGTTCAGGGTATAAAAAAAAAACAGCTGATTCGGAGCATTACACAACGAATTAAATTAAATAGTTCATTTAGAAGAAAGTTCTGGAAAAGTGTATTACCTATTGAAAGTATCTTCTTAAAATTTAATAATTGTATTATAATTTTACAAATTAAAATATATATAAAATATAAGTTGGTATATTTCATATGTATCGTTTTTATTCTTCTTATCTATATTAAATATAGTAATAGTATAGTATTAAAATATAGTAAAAATTCTATTAAAGTAGATCTTGGTTTTTTGTTCTTACTTCTGCTTTATCGCTTTATCGCATGCATACTTTATCGCATGCATACTGTATTTAATGCATTTCAACTAACCCAACTCCCACGTTTTGTTTACAAACCCCCCACACACACACACAAATAATTTCCATTAGTCGCACCACAGCAAAAAGCTGTGAAAACAACTGTAACTGTGTGCGGCAGTGTTGCAAAATGCCGCACACACACGCGCTCATAGCATTCCATTGCTGCTGCACTTGTAACCGAAAAGAAGAAGAAAAAACGAAAGGCTTAAAGCAAAGCGCAACAAAACAAGAGAGACGAGCTCAAAGCAGAAGACGCTAAATAAAAGAAAACCTATGCGATTCAACAACAACAAAAAAAAACAACAACAACGAAAATGGGAGAGAAAAAACTACGAATGAAAGAAAGAAATAAACTGGCTAGGGTCGTGTCTTTGGCTCGTCATTGGCGGCTTCCGTTGCGAACTTTGTAGCTTTGGAACAAGTTGTCGTAGTTGCTGTTGCTGCTGCTGCGCTGCTGTAGCAAGCACAAATCAATGGCCAAAGGCAGTGGCAGCAGCAGCGGCAGAGGCAGAAGAGAGCGTCAAGCATAACAGCACAAAAAACCGAATTCGAAAGACTGCGCACACACACACACACACACAAATGCAAACACGCAAAACATGGCCAAATAACTGCACCTCACATACACACACGCACGCACGCAGACAGAGCAGAGCAGCCGCAACAATAACAACGCAAGCAAAAGGTATTCCCCAAACCACGAATGGCTGCCGAGCGTCGACAACATCGACGAGCGTCGCCCCCAACATTAACAAAACAACAAAAACGACTATAGCAACAGCAACAACAGTTCGTTGCGTTCCACATTCTTCCCTTTTGATTTTCGCATTTGATATTTCGTTTTGAGCATCGCAATTTGTGTTTTCATTTTCGCTCTCGTTTTCAAGCCACTCGCTACAATAATCTTGTTTTCTTTATTTTAGTTTTGACTCAGGCATTTTGTTTCTTTAGTATCCTAAGCCCAGCATAATCTGTCTTCTGCTGTTTTCAACATTGTCATTAGCAGAAGCAAACAGCAGCGAAAACAACAAATTACGTTCAGGTCGCTGTCTTTTATCTGCCGACGTCAGCGTCGTCTTAGTGCACACACAAACACACGCACACATGCACACGAGTATCTTCGCAATTTTCATGCTCAATCGGCAATACAAGCAAACATTTATTCAGTGTGCTCTCTGCATGCGCTGGCGGCTACGCTGCTTGCGCCCGTTTTTCGACGCCTGTGGGCCATATATTATAGAGAGGCCCTCTCTCTCACTTACACACATGCATGCATATGCGTGCAACGCACGCACGCTTTTTACTGTATGCGTGTGTGTGTGTGTTATCATTCTGACACGCTTTGCTAGTGTTTGTTCACGCGCGCGTGCCTCCCAAGTTCAAGCTGACTTGTTCACTTTTTTCTTTTTGCTTTGTTTTTTTTCTTTTGGTTTTCTGGTCTCTCTCTTTAAATGGGTCTGTTGCCTAGCAGACTCACACTCTCGCTAACTCGCACGCTCTCGTTGGACGTTTTTACTCGCTCAGAGAAAGTTTTGCGCGTTTGTTATTGTTTCGTTATTTCGTACAGCGTTCGTTGGCGCGTCAGCCTCTCTGTCGCGCTTGTTGTCTGCTGCTGTTTCTTAAGGCGCCGTAGGTTGACGGCAGGCGTATGCAGCACGTTGACTTGTCTACGTTGACGTCGACGTCGCCGTCGACTTTGCCGTTAACATCGCGCTCAGGCGTCCATTTGAGCTTTTCCTTAGCATTTAGTTATACATTTTACTGTTTCTGTTTCTCTGCTTGTTCTTGTTGTTGTTGTCTTGTCTTTGAGCAAGATTCATTAAAGAAATATGCCACTGGCTGCGCGCCGCTTGTGTTAAAAAGAAACGGTGCGACCCGGCGGCCAACTAGACGCCGAAGAAGAACCTGTTATGACCGGACAATGTTGTCGCATGTAGTACACACACGCACACACACAGATTCATTGTGATTGTTGCTGCCTTTTCATTTCTTTTCTTTGGCTTGTTTTGTATCTATGCATAGTTCCGCTTTTGTGTGATTTTTTTAGGTGAAAGAAAATAACGTTACAGATCCATAGCGAAGAGAGGCGAGCGAGAGCAAAAATGATACAACACGCAACCATACTTAATCAATGGCCATTGGCAATGATTATCGATAAACAGCTGGCGATCGGCGCGCGCGTGGGTGACCAACACTTAACTAACCTGAAACGCCCTGTGCTGCATTTATCACTGACCTAGATCTAACGGAAATGGCAAAATGGAACTAGATTGTGCGACAGAGACGGGACACCTTAATTGCTGTTCTTTATTGTTTTTGTTTTTGCTTAACACTTACCAAGGCATAAAAGTTTGTATGGCAATCCTCCAAACTTGCGCCGTTTGTCTGATGATTTTGATGCGTCATAGTTCTTGGCTTATTATATTTGCACAACAGCAGCACCTCATTTTCTCAAGATGTAGATTTATTATGTACACACACATATATAGTAATTAATATATGTTTAGTATTTTGGTGTAGATGTAGTTGTTGTTGCACATTTGTTTTGATTGGATATTTGTTGCTTTGAATTTTTTACTTTTTGCTGTTGTATTGATTCTTCTTATATGACAATAGATACATTGAGAGAGCAAGAGAGACACACACACAGGCACAGACACAGACACGTACACAGAGACACAAATTGCGTTGCTTTTTGAGTGAATTTTTTTTCATTTATTCTTCTTGTATTTATATTTTATTTTTGCTGTTGATTTGCAGCTGTTGCAGTTTGCAGCTACTTTGAATTTTTGGCGTTTAATAGCAGAACGAAAATTGATTATGCACGTATTTTGATTATTTGAATAATTAAGAATTCTTTTTATGGATTTTCTATCTATTTTTAATGCACTTGGCACACACACATCTATTGCGGCACTTTTTCATTTCGTTGTTTTCTTTGTGTGTGTGTGTGTAATATTATTATTTACGTCGCTGCACTGTAAGAGAGAAATGAAGATTGTCATTTCTATTATTATTGTTGTTGTTGTATTTCGTTTTCGTTTATGCGCGCGCTTCTGAAACCGAAACACGTTCAGTTAAATCAATTCCAAAATCAGCAACAACATCGCAGTCAAGTTTACTGTAAAGCGAGAGAGAGACTTGGCTTTTGGCGAATTGCACTCACAAACCACACACATACACACTCATATTCACTCACACTCACACATTCGCACGTTGGCACACGACAATAAAAAACAATTTTGTATTTTTAACGTTTTAGTCTTATTGTTTTTTATTGAGACTACTGCGACTACTGCTGCTTCTACTTATTTGTTGCTCTCTCACAAATACACGCGTATATTTGCGGCAATTACAAGGGTGGACGGCCGCAGCAGCACACGTCCGTCTACTAATGCTCCAACTCTGTCGCTCTCTCACTTCATGGAGCTGAACCACTGTCCATTCATTCGACACTGAGCGCAAGACGAAAGCAAGTGAGAGACTCGACGCACACATACACATGCACACAAACCAAATTGACTTTTTCAAGGCGCGCAGTCGACGTGACGAGAACGACGACTGGGGTGCTTCTTAGTGTGTGTGTGGTTGTGTCAGCGAGAGAGCAAACGAGTCACACTAATGCATGCATACATATAAACACCGACGCACGACGATGAAAGTCGTTGAGTTTTCGTTAATCGTTGATGTAGACAAAAAAAAAAAAAAAAGGAAAGAAAACGAAAAAACTAAAATAGGTAGTTTTTTAGCTATAGTTTATACAAATTCAGTAAATATCTAAAAGATATACATTTTTTGTAAGTACAATTCTAAATGCGTCGTTTATAACTGTCTGCACATAACGGTGTTTGGACACTGTTGTAAAGTTTGCAATTTATGCATTTTGAAATACATTTTTCTGTATACATTTTTTCGTATTTCGATTTTTCACAATATAAAGTTGTAAGTTATTTGCGGTTTGCGTGTTGCGAGTCGCTCTCTATCTCTTTCTCTCACTCACACACACAGTCTTTGTGTGTGGGACAGAGGCAAGAAGCAGCAGCAGCAGATGAGTAATAGTAAATTGTAATGAGTTTGTGCTTAAAAAGAAACTCACACACACACAACATCACATGCACGCACACGTACACAGAGCATTGACAGCGATGGGAGACTTGATTGAATTTATTGCTAATCTTTTTTGTATCGAACTTGCACCTTGCACTGCCTTCTGCGCCGCATTAAATACATATTATTTTTAATTTATTACTCAATATACACATATGTAGCCGAACGTATATATTTATAAATATATGTATATGTATTTAAGTGCGTTTTTCTCGCTTTTCGCACAACACCAAATGACGAGTCAGAAAATTTAAAACCGACTGCGAGACCGTTTCTGCTTCTGCTTCTGCTACTGGTAGCTGGCAACGACAACGACGACGCGACATCGCCACACACAATGGAAATTTTGCTCGTCTAGCTTTGCTTTTGGTTTTGAGTAGTTGCTAAAACCGTGAGAGAGAGAGCAACAGCTACGGGCCAAAGCAGCGAGTAGCGAGAATCGAAACGAGCAACAGCAGCAGCAATAGCAGCAGCCCACTCAAAAGCAGATATGTGAGTTCTCTTTTAACGAATAGCGGCGTTTTGCTCATTTTGCAAGTGAGCGGGATCGAGGGCGAGAGCGAGAGAGCACACACCGCACTTCCAAACAAGTTTGTTTTCGTATATATATACATATGTATATTTATATATATGAATATATTTGTGTGTGCGTATGTTTATTATACGGACGCTCACTCTCTCGCTACGTCTGTCTCTTTTGTGCATCGCCCTCTGCTTGTGAATGCTGCCTGCCTGCCTGCCTGGTTAGGGATGCAACTTTTTTGTTTGAAAACCGGAGAATAAACCAGATCGATTTGCTCAACTATGGCGCAGACAAAATGGCCAGTTGAACGTTTTGGCAAACGGCAACCATGCCCACAATGTTTCTATTGTGGGAACGATCTACTGCACTGTCTTCAAAACATAAGCCAAATATGCAGACATTTCAAAAGAATCAGAATTTAAATCTGTAGACTTCATGTTTTGTGCACTACACAACACTAAACACACAACACACACACACACGCATACATCGACTTATATACATATAGAGTGCGAAACGTGATACATAGACAGCATTCCTCTCGCAGTCACACGCACACACACAACACTGTCCGTGGTGAACGCACCTATGTGTGTATGTCATACACACACATACACACATGTATATACAAACGTAGCAGTGACGCGAGCAACCACTTTCGTAGGTTTTCTTTCGAATGTGTGGTACACATCTTTTTTATATATTATTTGTTTAAATGTACCAAGTAGCCGTTTTATGTTCTTAACTTTTACATTTTCTAAGTAATAATTCTATTTTATTTCATTCTTTTTTTTTAAGTATATACCGCGACCGCTTTTATGTGCCTTTCGTTTGCATATATTTATACATCCTCACACACACACATTTAAATACACTCACTCACATACACTCTCACAAAATGATCCCCTTTCCAGCGGCAAGCATTCCAATTATTAATGCCATTGCGGAAATATTTAAAATGCAGTTACATATGTACATAACGTACATTGAATGTAATTATGCTAAATTGTTAAATGGTTGCACTGTTATTTATATGTATTATTTTAATGCTTCACTCTCATGGCCTTGTCTCTTTCTCGCACGACACATATACTTGCATATGTATGCGGATGTACATATGTATGTATGTATATATTTTCGCATTTCTTTGGCTTTGACTCTTTTTTATCATTTACATTTCTTATACGCTGTGCCACTTTCTATTCCCATTTTGTTTTATGAAACATGCACTTCTTAAATTTAACCGGCACTATATACTCCGCTTGCGTATCTTGCACGTACATACTTGGCGGTTTTTGCAGTAATTTTAAATTTAATTAAAATCCACGGAGCAAAAAATTTTCCAGCAAACTACCGTTTCCTTTGCGTACCTACGACCGAACGTCGCGACGGAGTGTTGGCAAGCGCCTTGGAATAAGCGTTGCATTTGGTTGAGCAATTCAGCTGTTCGCAAGAGCCAAGTACGCAGCTCACACAAGCTGTTCAGATGAGATGCTGTAAATTAAATGTTTAAATTAGAAATTCCATTAAAATTATGAATATATAAAATATATGATGGAAAGAACATTTAACTAATTAAATAATCAATATAGTTTATGCTTAATGACACTTGATAGAGAACATTGCATAAGTATCGATATTAGCTGTTGCCAAACATAATTTAATTGAATTTATAAATAAGTCATTTGAAACTGAAAATTATTAATTATTTAATTTATAACTACCTATTTAATTTAAAGACATACAAATGTCGTGGTGTATAACTATCGATATTGGCTATTTCAAAAAATACCAAGTAGTTATTTTTGCTATAAAGAGATTCTATCGATACCATCCAGCAAAAAGAAAAAATTAAATAAAATATCGCTATCGATACATGTAGCTTTTGATGTTCAGAAGTCAGCGATAATAAATTATTGTATGTTTTTGTATATAAAATGGCAACGAAATTAAATGTAAACATACGAACGCTGTTAACAAACTGCGAGGATTTGGCAAAAAGCGAGGACAACTTTTGGCGGCTGCAAAAGTTCCTCAAATCACTGGACACGATGGTTGCCGAGCTGGCGGCAATGGAAGAGTGAGTGGACATATTTTTATTCTGGCTGAAATAAAATACATATTTAAAATGCCAACCTAACCACTACTGCCACAGTCCGTCAAGTGCTGCACGCATACCCAGCTATTTGGAGCGATTAGAAGCATTAAAGCAAATCACTGGCTACACGACCAACAATAATTCCAATCCTTCCGCGCGTAGCTCCGATACAGACATTGCGCTACAGGAAATGCGACAACTCCAAAACACAGCCAGGCACAACGAGTTGCGTACGGAGCTGCTGCAAGGTAGGCGTCGGAGTAGATAAAGAAGCACTCAACTTTTCTCTTTCCCTCCCTCTCTCTCTTACAGATGCGGATGCACTGCGTCGCAGAAGAGTTGCTGATGATTCGGGGACGCCTGGCGAAACCACCAGCGGCGGCAACAACATGAACATGAACGAAGCCGTCAAGTATTACAACAACGCCCAGGAGAAGATAACCGAGCACATGCTCTCGCTGACGCGCAATCTGAAGGAGCAGACGGAGACGGCGAATCGTATTATTAAAAAGGATACGGAAATGGTATCCCGTTCCACGGGCGTGGCAGATCGCAATATCAATACACTCGGCAAGGAGGCCGAAAAACTTGAACAGCATTCACGTAAAGCCTACAAATGTTGGCTCTGGTTGATGTTTGTATTTGTCATCGTCGTTTTTATAGGTAAGCCGGAATTTGATTAGATGCGATTCTCCCTCGTCACTCATCTCATCTCTCTTTGCAGCCATGGTACTCTTTATGAAGATCATGAAGAAGAAGAAGGCATAAGCGAACTGCTCTCAACTACGATTATCATAGTTCAATAGGTTATCACACTAATAGCTAATGGTGTAAACAATATGGGAGAAAAATCATTAAACGAAAGCGAGCGCAATTGGGAAACAATTTGAAAAATGTATTATTTGAATTGTCTGAAGGGGTACTTTGACTACGTGAGGGAGTAAGGGAGCATAACGTTATAAAATATTGTTAACAATTTTAATTTTGCTTTGCAAGCACATTTAAGCTTCCTCCTCCATCATCCCTTTATTCATATTAGTTTAAGCATAAGCATTATATATTTATATTGTATATAGTATATATTATTCGTTTGTTTAATAATCTCTTGTCTCTACTCCGCCGGAATGAGTTCTGTAATGCCATTCTTTGTGATCAGTTGCAGCAGGGAACCGCTTTTGGGTCTGTCCTTGGACTGTGTCCATTTCTCAAAGAGTTCGGCGACCTCGGTAACAGGTGTCCAGCTGCTAAAGTCAGCCTTGGGCATCCATTTGCGGTTCATGGGCGTGTCTAGGGTAACAGGTAGAATGGATACAACCAGAGCATTATCAGGTAAACCGGAATTCTCGCCCGCCAGGGAGCGTGTTAGCTGATGCACTGCAGCCTTGGCCATGCCGTAGCCAATCATACCAGGAGTACCAGCCAGGGCAGGCTTGGCACCGGTCAGCGCCAACAGACCACCTGTCTTCAGGTGGTGTGCCGCCAATGTGGCTGAGATGCAGCTGCTCCAGACGCTCTGCCGCCACATCAGATCCGCATTCTTGGCTAGATCTAGAAAAGGAATTGCATGGGTTTTTAATGAATCTTGGGTGAGTATTGTCCTGACTCACCTTTCTTGGCATTGCCACCTGCCCAGCCGCCGGCCACACAGATGACAGCATCCAGTTTTTGGCCAGCCAGAGATTCGCCCACCTGGTTAACCACAGAAGATTCCTGCTCCTCCCAACTCGAATCGCGTGGCACAACAATGCTAATGTCTGCTTTGTCGTTTTCACTCAAATCAATGCTGCCAACCCACTGGAGGTCATGCCATAGAAACAATGGAAATTATTAAACAATTGCAATTAAATATAAAACAAAACAACAATAAAAGTGAAAGGGAAACTTACAAAGTCTTTGGCTTTGAAGTGATCGACGCAGGCGGACCCGAGGGCTCCTTTCCCCCCATAGATGAAGACGCGACCTGCGGACATGATACGTGCTGCCAGTTTAACGACTTGAAAGCAACTGAACTCAAGTAAGAATAACGAATTCAATTTTTAAGCTAAGCACAAGCAATTCACGACTTGCTTCGCTTCGAAAATGACTCAAAAGCGACTCGTGCGAAGTTTTGCTGACTAAACTGCTGTTCGGGGTTTTTGGCCTGCAAACAAGTTTTCGTTATTGTTATTGTTGTTATAATGTTAACTCGTTAATTGACAGCTTTTTTGCTTTAATTAGAATTTCAAAACAAGAATGTTAACTTTATTTTCTGCGCGAAAAGCAACAAGTGCAAAAATCAATATTGTGGTATTTTTCTTTGGTATTTTTAATTAACAGAAATGTTTATGCCATAACACTGACCATAAACAGCACTCCGATTGGCAGAACTATTCTGATGAAAATCAAAATAAAATAAGTAATAACTTTCTAAAATACACATAACAGTCTTCATTCGCCGATCATAAGAAAATGAGATTAGATTTGTGTATTCCCTTTTATAAATTTAAATTAACAGCTTAAATGTTAAGGAACCAGTAAGTGTGGTGGCAGTCGATTTATTACCTTATTTAATGAATTACTGGGTCTCATTTATGTATTAACATTGAATTCAATCATTTTTGTTTATTAACCTTAATTTTGTAAATATTATTTTCATTGCTGCACTTCCACAATTCTTAGTTTGTGTTTATATTTAAAAAAAAAAAAAAAAAAAAAAATAGTCAAATATCTGGCAGCACCATTGCACATTCACAGTGCATGGCTACGATATGCGTGAATTGCCATTCACCACGGTCAATGTACACGTACACTCACACTCACACACGTACACGTACACACAATTTTGTCGTGATTTCTTTTATTTGTTTAAAAATAATATTACAAATACTGTTGAAGTGCATAGCAAAAATGTACAAGAGTGTGTTGAGTGTTTTGCATACGTGTGCGCACAATTTGGCGCAATAGGAATAGCGAATATTCGCCAACCAAACGGAAAAGACAACAAATTGTTCGCTGAGAGAGGGAGGAGAGAGAATTTTATGCTGCGAGCGAGAGTTATTTATTTCATAAGAAATTTGTTAATCAAACTGCCAAAATGGAGCGGCGCGTAAAATTAAAGACTATTAATCCGCACATAACGTGTAAAATATGCGGTGGCTATTTCATAGATGCGACTACAGTGACCGAGTGTCTGCACACATGTGAGTTTTGCCTCTGCTTGCTTCTCTTTTTTTTTGCGCTAATTGCCAGTAACAGTTTAAGAGTGGGGGAACACGAGCACGAGCACCTGCACCGGTTGCCGTTGCCGTTGCCTCTGGCGTTTGATTTTACGCACAGTCATGTCCAGCTGAGGCTTCCAGCGGGCAGGTGATACCGTTACTCCGATATATACATTTGCTTTTGTATGCCCTCCTGTGTTGTGCTATACGGAGGAGATTGCCGGCTGATCGCGTGGGTGACAAATTGTGTCTATGATGAAAGCTGACAATGCCAAAAACTAATCCTACGCTGTTTTAGATCGCGAATGAAGAGTAAAGAAATAATGGAGCAAAGCACAAAATATACATACGCACACATTTGTAAACAAATATTTATATTTTGCGTTTGACATATTTTACAGTTTGCAAAAGCTGCCTGGTCAAACACTTGGAGGAGAAAAAGACATGCCCCACCTGCGACAACATTATACATCAATCACACCCGCTGCAATACATCAGCTTTGATCGCACCATGCAGGACATTGTGTACAAATTGGTGCCAAAACTTCAAGAAGGTAAAATGAATGCAATATTTAGCAATTTAGCGAACTTCCTTTTAAACTGTTACGAATTGCAGATGAATCGCGGCGCGAACGTGATTTTTACAAGAGCCGGAATATGCCATGTCCGAAGGATATAACGCAAAATCACGATGACGACAACGAGAAGGTGATGGACGCGCATGCCGAATCCGACTTCCACCGTCTCGATGAACAGGTCAACGTGTGCCTCGAGTGTATTAGCAATAACTTTAAGAATCTGCAAAGACGCTTTATACGCTGCAGTTCGCAGGCGACGATAACGCATCTCAAAAAGCTCGTCGCTAAGAAGATACTCAACGGAATCGAAAAATATCGGGAGGTGAGATCATCGCTAGCATAACTATATATACAATCATAATAAATAATTGTGATAACTTATAACCCTTGCAGATTGATATACTGTGTAACGAGGAGCTGTTGGGCAAGGATCACACGTTGAAATTTGTCTATGTGACACGTTGGCGCTTTCGAGATCCACCGTTACGGCTGCAATTTCGTCCTCGTGTCGAGCTTTAACACAAGCAAATGCAAAAATGATCTATATATATATTTTTTATAATTTATTGACATAGTGCTCTATTATATATATGAATATATATTTATATATATAAATATGAATCTTAGGAGTTCCCCTAGTGTTAGTTCTCTCTAAAACGAAAAACACAAAAATATGTATGTATGTGTAAATGTGCATGTATATAAAGTCGGCATAGAGTAGTCCTTAAGTTGAACGTGATTAGCATTATCCATTATCCTCGTGTGGCTTTTGTTGCGACTTTGTAGCGTCTGATTTAATCAAATTCTAGACCCCATCAAGAAACTTCCCTCTCCTGTTCAATAATTGCAATATTTTATGTTTTTTATTATTTTTATTTTTATTTAGTTTCATGTGTATAATTTATTAATTTAATGTACAAATCAAAACACACACACGAATGTAAATAGCAGTTGAGTAAATAAATTTGTAATTATGTAAAGTTTAAAAAATTTAGTTTGGCGCCTGCCGTTGATTCCTATAGCTAAATCGGGGATGCGGCCGAAATGAAGCGGCTCGATAGGGAAATGTTGGCCTCGGTCGTGGATATGGCGCAAAATACGGATGCCCAGGATACACAGGACGCGGTGGCAGGCCATATGGCACGGCGCCATACATGGGATTGAAATGTGGACGCTGTGGCGGAGGTGGCCAAGCCTGCAAGAGGAATTTATTAAATGATAACAATTGAGCTGAGAGTTGGAGCTGGTTACTCACATAGGCGTAGGGATAATCGCTAGCAGGCACTGGCACGGGAACCGTTATAATGCGTGGCGTTCGAGAGCGACTGCGGCTCCGACTGCGGCTACGGCTGCGACGTCGATAAGGCTTTGCAGCCGGTGCTGTGGCGGACTTATGGCGATTGCTGCTGTGACGGCGTTCGTAGCTTCTGGACCGGCGACGTCGATGGCAGCAATTGCGTTCCGCTGAATATGAGCGAGATCTGGCACGCCTTGCCCTTTCTCTGGGTGGTGTGGTTGGGCGTACTACCGATGTTTTCCTCAGTCGCAGATTGCGTACTCGATCACGTTCCCTTGCCTCATCCGCAAAGTATGGTACCTTCTCTTTCTCCTTCTCCTTGGGACGCGGACGCCTTCTCGTATCTAAATGCAACACATACAAGAGAAGCTTCGTTCAGTATTTAGCATTATATGTATGTATGTCTGCGCCTTTAGATACGTTTATATCCAGAATATGCTCTTTAGTACATCTTCCGCTGCATTTCACTTATGGTATATGCTGCGCGTCCTTTTGGCTTGCCATTGTAAATCACTTTCACATTTTGTCACTAGAAAAAAAACAACAAAAATATTGTTTGCACATTTTGCTTAAAGAAGCCATTGAAACACAATACAAACCTCTTGGTGAACGTGAGCTGCTGTCGGCGTCCATATTGTATGCACACACTATATCGAATTCTATTTGTGCACTTGTAATTCTTTACATGCATTACGCTGCCAGGGCCAAGGTTACGTGTTGCGCTAATGCATTTTCTGTCTGCGTGCTATGACGTCACATTTCACAATATCTGAGCTAGTTATTTCCGATAATTATGTATAGTAATGTAATTTTGAGTTACACGTAATTTTATTAGTATATATGTTAATATTGTTTAGTATTAAAAAAAAAAAAAAAAAAAAACTCTAGCATTAAATGCAATACGAGCAAAAAGTCACTCTCTTGGCGTGACACAACCTTGTTTTCTCTTAATAATGAGCCGGGCTGCACAATTGTGATGTGCGTGTACCGATGAATTGTACAGCGATGTTTTTTGTCTACATCACAATTTTAATGTGTGAATATCGATATATTTTATTCTATTTATTCTGAAAACTAAATTTAAATAAAATATATTTAGTCCTCTAATTGTGTACAACCAAATACATATATAAAACCTGAATTTTTTTTTTTCATTCTATGTAGTAAATGCGGATGCTTGAATACCCCTGTCTGTTGATGTTTAATCATGCTATTTTCCCTTCTTAGTTGGGCTACAAAGTGAAAAGAGATCAACTTGAAATCAATTTTTTTGATTATAAATTTTCTTTACTTACGCCAACTTGCCAGTGAATTTTAGATTGCTGTGCATTTTGGTCATATGCTTGCGGCAATAATCGCTTCTTGCAAAGCGTTCTGCGCAGTGGGGACACTTATAAGGACGTTCGCCTGTGTGATTGCGCATATGTCTCTCTAAATGCGTCTTTTGTTGAAATGCTATCGGGCAAAATGTACACGGAAATGGTCTTTCCTTGCTGTGCGTCAGGGAATGGTTCTTGAGTACCGGCAAATTACGAATTTTCTTCTGTCGAACGGGGTGTTTGGTATTCCGCTTAACCGACGTTGCTATTTGCTTCGGCAATGCGGGGATCTTGACGGCCGATTTGTTTTCAAGGTGCCATCTGGAAAGCAGTGAATATGATTAATGTAGGCAATTGATTTAAAAGCAGATTGTCCTACTTTTTGTGCACACGTAGTAGGCTTAAGTGCACGAATTCTTTGCTGCAAAGTTGGCATTTGTACTGTCTTGTTTCCTCCTTCTGCTGATTTATGTTCTTAGAATCTGGTTCTGTTTTTGTTTTTTCGGGCTCTTTCTTCGTGGAACGTGAGTTGTTCGTGCGCCTTTTTAACAGCTGACGGTAGTTTTCCTCGCACGTGCGCTTAAATCTGTAAGCATTTTGTGCACTTAGGACGCAACTCGGGCAGATTTGTTGCGGGAGTCCATCATTGATTTTGATGTGGCAAGCAGCACATGCGTTCAGCATATCCGCCAGGCTGGGTTCCGATTGGCCATTGTGAACTTCTTCCCGCAAAGCGAAAATGCTCACCAGCTTATTAGATGCAGTCAAACATATGCGGCAAATCTCTGTATCCATGTGTTTTTTGTGTTTTGTTTTGGCGTTGGCTCAAGGAAATGTTTAGTGATCACAAAATGTATGTATGTATATCGATAGTTATTGCCATGAAGATCGAAAAGAATAAACAAATGGCCTATGTTAGAAAAAATATTTCTTTATTTTAAGTAGTGAAGATCTATATTGAATGTTTAATAATAATAGTGTAATATAGATAAAAATATATTTTATGTTTTTTTACTGTTTGCCACCAGCAGTATCATGCATGTATCGAGAGCTCTCCCAATCATATCAAACATGCATATCGATAAGAAACCAATAGATCGCATTTGTTAAAAGAATAATTATTTATTTTCAACATTGAATAACATTTAAAATATATTATATATCAATAAAATGTGTAGTAATACATATTATATATTTGTTTCTCTTTTCAACTATTTCGACGCTTTGAATACATTCATTTTAAATGCTTAGGTATTGATTGAAATTCAGGTGGTTAGTTTTTCAACAGATTTTTAGTTTTCTCTTCTTTTTTCTTTTCTTTTCTGATTTAAATTTTGGCGGTACTTTAGTCACTTTAGGCAATCCGTTACGTTTGGTCATGGCACAATTATTGAGTGCTACTGGATTTATACATGAATATATATATATATATAAGATAATTATTAATTGATCGTGCCAGAAATGCAGTTTTTGTTGAAAATAGAATTATATAATCATTCTAAAAAAAATCCGTACGTTCGAGTACTTAATAATATTAAATTAAAAGTAATGAATGTTGCAAAACATGTTCAATTTATAATACAAATATAAAGAAACATTTGCTTTATATAAATAAATTTTTTGTCTTGGCTTTCTTTTTTGTTTTTCTTTTTAAATAGAGGAATGCCGGAACGGAAGATGCTTTTATTTTTCTTTTGGCTTTATTGCGGAATGTGAGTGAGAGAGATAGGAAGTACGAGTTTGAGTGATTCTACATGTGTCGAGTGTTGCCGAAGTTAATGCCCGACTGGGTGGCGCCCTTATTGGAGCCGTACTGTAGGGAGATAACATTCTGGCCGGCACGCAGCTGCTCCTCGCTGAAGTTGCGCACATTCTTGTCCGCCTCCTTGGGACCAATCGATGGCTTGTTGAAGTTGGAGGCCTAAATCGAGAGAATTACCATTAGTATATATAGATATAAATATCTTTAATGTCTTGCTTACCTTGCGACCCAGCGACTGCAAGCAGATGACAACAGAATTGAGATTCTGTCGCTCCCAGAGATCGACACTCTGGAAAGTCTCCTGTGTGGGCACACCGAAGTTCTTGGCACACTCGAGGAAAGCCGAAATGTTCTCCATGCACTTGAACGCCATTTTGCTCTCGTTAACCTTCTTGATGCTTCCGGGCTGTAGGGAATTAGCCAGCTTACAGAGGATCACACCATCCTTGAGCACCTCAAAGAAATTGTCCGTATCGCCCGATGTGTTGATGGGCTCACCTGTCACAGCCTTAATCCATTCCAGCGACTCCTGTGCCAGCTCCTCACTGTACTTGGAATTGATCTGTAAAGAGCGCAAAGGGGTGGATAATATCCTTTAGTATGTAGGACTTATAAGTTTGCCATATATATTCAGCGTAACCTTTGATTGATACATAATGTTCCACACTCAACTAAAGCTGTTTCACAAATGAAATCATGTCCAACCCATTTATGGATTCTTTTCGTTATCTCGGCTATATATTGCAGATAACCCGCCTATCGTTAATTGGATCGTAAACATTCGTACTCATGACTATAATTCAAGTTTGGCTAAGGATAAGATTGCAGTTTCCGAGACAACGGGCGCTCCCAAAAATAAAGCCCCCAATATATATTTTTCTTTCTTGAGCTATCCATAAAAAAGAAATACTAAAAAATTATGATTGCATATCAAATTTACCCACGCATTTGTACTTTCATGTGCGCTGGAGTTATTAAGAATATGTTATCGGTCGATAAAATTGTTTTTGTTTCGATACAGTTGAAGTCTAGATATATTGCTTATAAGTTGGGGACAAATTGTGAATTAAATTGAAATGCAATTCCATGCTAGAGCTCAAATCATAATGACTGTGGCCATTTATTCTCTCTTTGAAAAAATTAAGTGAGAAATAAAGCAGTTGCAGTTGCTGTACAGATTCTGATCAGTTTATATAGACCTATCAGTATATAGTTGACTCTATATAATAATGGTAAATAAAGTTAATTTTATAATGTTATTCAATATGAATAATCTTAAGACAAGTTTCCATTTATTATAGATACTTAACTTAAATGAACTTCATAATTAAATTAAGTGAAGTTCATTTATCTTACAGCATACAGTCTCTGGAGAATTGTGAATAAAGTCACGTTCTCAATCTCTCTCACTCTCTCTCTCTCTCACTCTATCTATCTAAATGCATAACCATATTTGCCTATGTTGCGCTGCTGTTGCCGTTTTAGCTATTTTTTTTTTATACAATTTTCGTATCTCTGTTTTGGCCATATAAAGCTCTAAAGCTTAAGCGCCAGCTGTTTGGGCGTCCTTCGCACCGTTTTGGCTCATAATCGAGGCCCACTTGTTGAGCGTTATTGGAGTGGACATGCGAAAAAAAAAGCAGAAACAATCGAAAACCACAAAAGTTGTCAATTGGTTTGCGTGTTAAGTTTCCATTTGACAATAGCTGTGGGAGCAAGGGAGAGAGAGAGAGAGTGTGTGTGGGTGGGAGAGAGATAGCTGTTATAGAAACTGTTGTCACTTAGCACTCAGTTATTAGTTTTAGATTTAATTGAATTGCTGTCTGCTAACTGATTTGAGATTAGCAGGAATTCTATTATTTAGGGTACCACCCCCACATTTGCTCTCTCTTTCTCTCCTTCCTCTGTCTGTATTTCTCTGTTGTTTCTATTAAAATAAATGATCTCACAAACATTTGTCGTCAATTGACTGGTTTGTCCCTTTGATTGTGTTGCATTTTTTTCCCCCCGTTGAAAATGGGAAATCAGGGTATAATGGTTTTGTTGAAATGTATGTATGTAACCGGCAGAAGGAGGCGTGGCAGACCCCACACATGATATACATATATTCTTGATGATTTAGCACTAGCTAGCCTGTCTATTTCTTCTAAGTATTCCCTCTACGTATTTCGTATTTCTTCCAAGTATTTCCTCTACGTAACTCCTCTACGTAGTTCCGCTACGTATTTCCTTTACGTAATTCCTCTACATAGTTCCTCTACGTCTTTAATGCTTAGCTGATCGATCACACACTCTACTTCACTTTATTGCGCTGACCCCCACCAGGCCTGGACGACTGAAGACTGACTGAAGACTGACTGAAGAACTGCTGCAGCTGCAGCCCTTTATATAGGGCCACTTTTACTCAAGCACTGTGTCTCTCAAATGTTGAGCTCGTTGCAGTTGACCTTCCAGTGAGCTATGGGAACGCTCTCTGCTGCTGTGAGCATTCTAGCTTCGTTTTACCTAAATACAAATACCAAATGAGAACTGCTGCATACATATAGACCACTCTAATGATCCTCTGCACATCTACTCTCCTTGCTTTTACTTTTACTCAAGTACTGTCTCTCTCGTTACAGTCGAGCTTGAAGTGAGCAATGGGAACGCTCTCTGCTGCTTCAATAATTTGTTCAGGGGATTCGCTAGTCGAGCGGACTCGACTTGAGTCTTTTTTTGCAATTGTTGAGGAGAATGTGCAAGAGTGAAAGAAATAGAGCATTTGCTGATTGCTGCTTGCTTTGTTTGCTCATCACGTGTTCCCCCGTATCAAGCGCCTGCATTCGGAGCATTGCATAAATGAAGGTGAATGCACTGTGTGACTATCGAATGCTCACTGTAGTAGTTGTTCCCCATAGCGATAAGCAAATTTTATGAGCTGCGCAGAAGGAGAAGGAAAAGTTATGTGCTGATCAAGAAGCCGATATGCAGATAGACTCAGGCCATAAAAATGTAAATCAATGAAATTGTATTGTTTTTTATGTCTTTGTCAACAGCTCGCCATGCTCTTGATATGCTCTGTAAAAAATACGTTTGAAAGGGGTATGATGGGTAGCAGAAGATATTTATGTTAGCAATTTAAATACATATATGTATTTTATATGACTCTATTAGAGAGAATATAAGACATTCTTTTGCTATAATAATTGCCGTCATTTCCAGCTAAATCGATAAATATCGATATAGTAGGTATGCCAGATGAGTAGCTTGAGTTTTTAGTATATCACATTACGTTTTTTTTTATCTATACAACAAATCGATTATTTGATAACTGCATTAAGCTTTTAGCATATGTATACCAAAATTTATGAATGCTATAAATACCAGAAATTTGGGGTTTGGTAATCTTTTCTGTGTTCTCCTACACCAAGTTTCATTTGATTACCGAAATTTGCGTTAACAACAGCAATTATCGATACAGTTATTAAAATACGCTTAAACTTAATTGAAAACTGCAAAATTTTTGGCAAAGAGCGTTTCACACTCATTTGGGTCGGGTCATTAGAAAAAACTGTTGACCCCAAAAAGAAAGCTGAAACTGAAGCCGTCGAAAAGAATCTGAAAATAATTTAACAATCGGTCCGAGCAATGGCTCAATCTATCATGTTTTGTGTGTGATTTTTCAAAAACAATTAATAAGAATTTCTATTGATTGACATTTTCTCGAGACAAACCACATTGATGATCATGATCATATTGATGGTCATCATCATAATAAGAATTATGCTGATGGTATCTGGCAGATAAAATGACGCCCGCAAGGCGTTATGCATAAATTTGAGCTGAAAAAGCTTAGTTTATAGCAGAGATGCTCTGGAGAAACGGTCTTTCGATTCATAAATATTATATATATGAATATAAATATATATATATATATAGCTATATATAGATATATGTATATACATACTCATTTACATAGACATAAATAAAATAGCCGTTAAGAGCCTAATCAATGCGCTCGATTTCTGGCACATTTGCGGTCTCTCCATAAATATTTATAAACATATTTATATATACATATATCTATCGCTTGAGCGATCTATCTATTTTTTACTTTTGTCTGGAATTTTGGAATTTGGAATTGGCTAACATGACTTACAACTTGGCTTAGAGCGCAACAACAATAACAACAATAAGATAGCAAATTGAAAGGTAGACAGAAATTCAGCAATAAAGCTCGGGTCAGATGTGTCCGACCGGCAGATACCCTGATGGCTTCCTTTATAGCATATATATTACTTATATTACTTATACATATACATTGTAAGATCTGCCACGCCTTCTGTATGTGCCTAGCCGTCCTTTTAAGTCATTTTAAGTGGTTACAGGGTACAAACATGTCTACGAGTGAATATATTAGGCTTTGCTTCTTTCTTTTTAATTTTTTTTTTCTTATTGACAAAAATATTTAATGAGTCAGCAGCCTCCGATAATTCAGCTGGCTTTATTTCTTCTTTTTTTGCTCTATGAGAGGTCGTCACGAAATTCGACGACAACTTTATAATGTTGCTGTGTATAAAGTACAGTTAGTAACTGAATTACATACCCACATATAAATATGATGTATATATACACATAATCATGTACATACATATGTATGTACGTTTGTATATGCAAAGTTCTAGAACGTGAGTTTCGCCTTATCGTAAAAGAGAGTGCAAAATAAACGTCTGTATGTATATAGCTCATATTTATACGAAATATAATGGAGAGGATGTCACAATGGAATTTTTGCTTATCAACAACGTTGTGATTGCACTCAACAAAATGATATACATATATAAATGTATGTATATTTACAAAAATATATTCTTTAGAGACTAGGCCATGGTTCTTTGTCTCCAATTGGTCAACGGCCCAAAGTTGTTAAAGCACAGTTATAATAGTTGCCCCAAAATGGCCACTGCGCATGCGACCCAGCACTACATACACTGCTCGAAACGAGCGAACAATTTCTAAAATGTTTATTATAGAGAGAAAATTTCAAAGCGCTGCTTACAGTGAACAAATTAGTCAAACAGTTTCTAGAGTTTTTTGTATAGAGAAATTTTAAAGGTGTTTAGCAGATAGAGGTGGAGATAGTTTAATTGCTCATTTTCGGTAGCTTTTTAAGAGCTTCAACAATTTGTTTACACAATATAAAATCTGAGCAATCAAAGATAATCCTTTCTAAATTTCTTGGAGAAACAAGTCAGGTGGTGCACAAAAAATATTTTAATTGAAATACTTTCGTTATATGAGAAATACATATATACATATATAAGCTCTTGCGAGTCTCAAGCATATATGTTTATAATTCTGAAGCTTAAAAACAGTTTCATTTAGTTTTATATGGGCCTGAGTGTATGTGGCAGTTGACACTGACATTGATGTACAGCTCGAAACGCATGGGCTGGGTACTAGGTCTGTGGGTCAGTTGATAAATTAAGCGCGATTACGCACAATTACAGAGCAGCGCGACAATGCGTAACATCTGCGGGAAACTAATTAATTTTAACAGTATTTTTATTTTGATGAAGTTGCCTGATTGTGGTTGTACTGTACAGGTCTGCTATGGGTGTCTTGTTACTTTTTTTTGGGTGCCCGCACGCAAGTCGCATTAGCGTTAGCCAAGCCTGAAAGCCTCTTCATTAGCTCAAAGAGCTTTTAGTTAAATTAAAAGTGTTTGCATACAATTCGCCCTTCCTTTCTATCTCACCATCTCTCTTTGTCCTACATTAACCTCAGCCTTGCCTTGTGCTAAGCTGCGGGCAAAGGAAACTAGACTCAAGCCTCAAGCTGCAACACCCACCACCACTACTGCTAGAATTGCAGTGCGAAAGCAAATAAGAAATAATAACAGTTATATTAGCTTAGTCATATGTAGAAAACGTTTTTACGAATGCACTGCCGTTTTAATTTGCAAGCTGTTTAATTTTTAGGCAAACAATTCAGCTGATTTCACAGCTGTTTTTAATGCAATACAAAGTGCATATACCCGTTGCTCATCAATTTTAAAAGGTAAATGCGAACAGACACAACTGTTGAACACCGACAGACAGAGCAATAAGGAGTTATTCATATGTCCATACATATGTACGTACATATGTATTTGTGATTGGAAGCGAGTGCTTTCTGGCGTATAAATCTATCAGAGGCTGACGCAAGTTTCCGTTTCAGAAGACGCGCTTAGTGTGTAAAAGTATTGCTCGCTCTCTGTCTCTCTCTCTCTCTCTCTAACCCTCTCTCGGTTAGTTATGATTAGCGTGGCAACGGATCATTGCGTAATGAATTTTTTTTAGGGATCAGCAGATGATGTCAGTATTGAGTTTGCAACTGAAGCAATAACCGAACATAACCGAATGATGATTATTTCGAAAATTAACAGTTGACGCATAAAACTTAAAAGAAACAAAACAAAAGACCCAGCTTGTGGCTGTTTGTGTATTGATGCGCATATGATTGTGGGCGTGTTTGTATGTGAATGTGATTTAGTTACGTGCAAAATGAGCGACGCTTTTAAATAAACAACAACAAGAAAAACCGATTGGCAAATCTGTTCAACAGTTGCGGTTATTTTTATTTCCGAATTCGATTTCGCTTTCTTTTCGATGTGTCATGACTGCCGGTCGATGACAATTACAAAGCATTGCGGGTGACCGATATTTGAGCGAAAACAGAAAATATACCAAAATAAAGCAACAAAAACAAAAGCACTCGAGCTTTGAATACCGCAAGCAAAATAAACGAGGTCAATTATGTGACTGATTTTAACTGTAGTTTTACGATATTTTTACATTTTGTTTTGCTAAAGTGTAAACATTGCAAAAGACAGCACAGTGGTACACAATAGCGTTAAAAATGTATCATTTATATACATACGTACATATGTATATACATTTCTTATATATATGTACATAAGTACATATGAATATGTGTATGTATAAGTCCAACAAGTCTTTTATTATATTTTTGGCGATCTCTGAGTTTCACCGGAAATTCAAACAACAATTTGATTTATGTTTAGGTTGAGTTTTGCCATCACTTTTTATGGCTTATCTGAAAATGTATGACTACAATTATGATTCGTAGTACTGTACATAGGTACATAACCATAGTTCTTTTTTTTTTTTGTAACAACAGACCTAGAAGAGCTCGACAAGTTCCATTTGGTAAACTGATACGGCGGTGAACCTGCTTGCGGATGTATTAATGTGACCATATCTATGTTTGCATGTGTATAGGTGTCCATGCGTGCGTGTGTGTGTGCGTGCGGGTTCCAGTGATTACTATAGGTACGTGCTAACGCTTCTATGGGTACCCATATAGAAGAGGAATGGGTGAACAGACAAGCGAACGACTAATTAATGGCTACATGGTCAAAGAGGCTCGGGGTCGAGGGGTGCAAGGGTTACAGTTAGGGTATGTCTAGAAAGCGGAATCGAAGAATGGGAAGTGAAAGAACGTAGGGAACGGGCTGTTGCGCCTTCAATAATAGTTACTCAATTTTTGCTGAAATTTGAGTCGTTGCCATAAAAGTACACAAAAATAACTGCCAACCGACTCTACATACACACGCACACACACATGCATACTCACTCTCACATAGATAGAGAGTCAAATGGACAAACAATTTTTTAAAAGTTGATTCAGCGGCATGTTGTTTTTGTTTGCTTATGCCACACACACACACACTCATTTCTACACTTAAGTGCGGCGCGCATGTGTGTTAGTGCGTCAAAAGGTGCTATCGCTACGTGGGGCGCTTTAGATACACTTGTTTAAAGTATGCCCATTTTGTCACTAAATATGTAACTAGGTATACATACATATATGTGTATACAAATATATATCAGACATTCATATATGGTTACACGTTAAACAAATAAGTAGATCAACAGAAAATAACTTTATATTATATTTCCAGCAAGCTGCCATATCGATCAATTTCAATGGAACGGATCAAAATCAAAAGCAAGGGCATTCAAAGTTCGTCAACTCGTTAACACTTAACTTTCTTTCGGCTTCTTTAATATTTTTATTTTTGAAGTTAACGAAGACGGGCAGCTGGCAGGCAGGCAGTCAGGCAGCCAGCCAATGACATCATCGCGCTCTCTCACTCCTGCGAAGCAGTTGATCGCGGCGAAAAACAACCAAGAGGAAACATAATAAAGGGGACTACGGCGCGTTGCAACGAGCCACGCTGCAAATTGTGGAGAGACGCTAAGGGAAATGTCCCTCCAGTTGTCGTTCTCGCTGTCTGTTCTGTTTGACCAATGCTGTAACTGAATACATTGTTTTCGTAGCTGGCGTCCATTAGTGGATTGCACTTAATCCGTTCCCTCTTCCCCTTCCACACCCTCTCTCTCTCTCTCTCTATTATCTCCACATACCATATACAATTTCAAATTTCACTCACGTCGCAGGGACAGTGCATTGCGTAATTGCAAAGGGGAACGCGGGGGGAATGGCGACACTGGGATACATGTAAGCCCAGTTCCGCATACATATATCTGTATGTATACCATGCCTACATATGTAAATTGCAGTAAATAAGCGTCACTAATGTCAAATTAGTTTAAAAGAGAAAGAGAATGCAAGCACAAGCGAGGGCCGCACTGTGATTGCTGCGATCCCTTTTGCTCTCTGCACTGCAATTTGGTACCCATGAAGCCCATTGAGCTTTAAGAATTAGAGAGTGAGAGAGACGAAATTGTGCTCAGCTGCAACTGAACGAAGCCTGACAAAGCATCGTTTCAAGTGCAAACAATTGTCTAATTGAATTTCAACTCAAACTTCAACTTTAGAAATTACGCATGCATGGCCATACACACTTAGATACACTCGAATACTGATACAGAGTCATGCATACTTAAAGATGACTTATCAACGCGAACTGCAAATTGGGAATGAGGTCATCTCTAAGACCATTTTTAGCCTGAATTTTGGCGCGCGAGAAAAGACGCAACCCGGTTTCAAATGCCCAAATAAAGGCATTGCAGCTTAACAGTCACTCACACTCACACAAATGCATGCATACAATATTATGTTTTTTGGCAAAAATTTGGTTACCTTGCGCTGCGCTTCGGCCGCAAAGCCACTCTTTGGAGCACGATTCGAAGACATGTTAATGTTTGTTGTTGTTGTTGGAAACGGGTTTGCAGGGTGTGTTGCGTTACGTTTTTGGTCGAAAAAAGTAGCTTAACGTTGCACTCTGGCCAATGGAATGTTTATCACAAATTAGTAATATATATGCGTTTATATTTTCACTCTGCGTACAAAACACGTCCGCTCGTAACAAATACTAAAAGCGCTTTGAGCGAGACATGCCAACAGCCAAAACCAAGAAAACTTCAAGCCATTAACAGCGCTGTTGTTAATGTTAACAGTACCAGCCGGTGAGAGACACAATAACAGACCGTGGAGCGTAAAACAGTTTTAATGAGTCACTCTCAAAAGCTCTCGAACTCAGCTGCTGCTGTTGACGATGATGATGTCATAATGCACATGTTGTCGCAGCTAACGGCTGTTCGAATGTATGTTTTTTTTTTTTTTTTTTTTTTTTTATGACATTGAAAGTAAAACGATATGAAGCCTGTTATTAGTAATCACACTAGCCAGTGGCAATAGTTTGTGCTTTCATGCTAAGGCATTATCACAGCATACCAGACACGGCCATGTCATTGGCTGATAATACAGCAGAAAAAATACATCTTGCGGGTTATTTTTTGTTTATCAGTTTTAGTTTGCCTTGAGAATTAGTTACATTTTATTCACATAAATATATTTGTTATGTAAGTGTTTTTTATATGTTTCAAAGATAAGAAGAGAATTGCATAATTTGTTGTTGATTTTTTTTCAGTGTATTTAGTGAGTGTTTTTGTTTTTGTAATGTGTTCTAAATAAATAGGATTGCTTTTATAATTGTTTTGTTTTTGCACATATAATTGTAATATTAAATATACATAGCTCTAAGAATATACTGCAGCCAAGACAAATTTTCTTTAATTTTTAATATATTTATTAAATATGTATGTCGTTTGTCTTTTGATTATATCGCCTTTATGTTTTAGTTAATTTTCTTTTATTTATTGGTTTAAACATAGGAAAAAGCATTCCATTTAACTAGTCAACTACTAATAAACGGTTCAAATGGTTGTTTTTATAAGTTAATATTATTTTGTTTATTTTTATTATTACTTTTTTTTTTTTTTTGCTCTCATGCATGTTAAGGCCCTCGCGCTCAAGTACAAGTGGGTGTGGCACATATATATATAAATATATATGCTTTATAGACTATGGTTTAGTTGAAATGTTGCTTTAAGTTTTATTTTATTTTATTTTTACAATTTCATATTTCTTGGGTGCATGCTAAATAATTTTGCTAAGTTTTTCTTTAATTAAAAAAATAATCATAATTTATTTTGCACATTGATAAATACAAATTATAAATGTAGATGTGTGTATATGTGTATATATGTATATATAAAAAAAGAATATCGAAAAAATATTTATATAAAGATTGACGCGAAAAAATAATATACACAGACAAAAGAACACTATTACATTTAAACAAGCAAAATATGAGCAGAATTTGACAGATTAATCAAAAAATAATTCTAATTCCTAGTTACATATATGTATGTGTATGCATGTGTGTGCTCGTGTGTGTGTGTAAGCACTGATATCTGATATCTGTGTTTGTTTACATAGGCTACGCATCGCATATTGAACATAGAACAATAGTATCAGCAAATAATTTCAGACAATATTTTTTTTTTTCGTAATAGTTTCACTTTCATTTCTTTTAATAAATAATACCTTACGATTCGTTGGCTCAACGTATTTTTAAACTTAACTTATACAAACAACTGTGCAATAAAAAAATTGGGCAATAAACACACAGCGGGGTTTTGGGAGGGGGATACGAGGGAACAGCGCCCAGCATTGAGGTCGTATATAAATCGTATTATCATCTATTACATTTTCCACACATTTCTGTCTCTGTCTCTTTTTGGGGGCTTGCACACATAATAATATGCCCCATGTTTCATGTCAAATTTCTTCCTATTCCTCGCTTCTCTATATATAATTTTCAATTATATATAACGCAGAGTTTGGGACTCACAAGCAATTTTCCTTTTACACACAATAATAATTATAATTAGAATTAATTAGCAAAATTGTAATTAATAATCATCAATTGTTTCGCTCATTTCATTTTGGAACATTTTGATATCGAATTGCTAAGCATGTTGATGATTTTGGGCTTGATCAGCATTACATAAATATATATTTATATATATATCGTTTTATATGGTTTATCAGCATTCTCTTTACTTGTTTTTTGTCTTAGTTCTTAACTAATATTACATGCAAACGCTTTTCTCATCATTTCTCTTTTGCAGCTTGGCCTGCTTTATAATGTTTAGTTCTCTTTTATAAATAGATGTATATAATAGTGTATATAGTTTTTATAAGCATTTTTCCTGTTTGTTTTTGTTAGTATCGCTAGTAACCATAATTTGTTGCCTTTCGCCACGTTTGCTTTTGCTTTTTTACTTTGCTTTCCTTTCTTTTTTTGTTTAACTCAATTCTATAAATAAATACTCCACACACATTTAGCTATATATCAGTTTTTTTTTTTTTGTTGATTTTCTTGTTTTCTCTGTTCCTTTAAATAGTTCAGAAAACAATCTTGTTTTGGTAAACTTCAACGAATTCACAGCAGCGATATATCTGTAGAGATTAAGAAGATTATTATTTATAGTATATATACTAAGTGTATTTCATAATAACCAACCTTTATTCTCGTGACTATCAGCAGTGACTAGCGTGTTGTTTGCCGCTGTGTTCGTCAGCAAGCTGTTATTGTTGTTATTGTTATTATTATTATTGTTATTGTTCATGTGCAGCTGTTGCTGTTGTTGTGGTTGATGGGACTCTATGCTCAGATCGATTAGTTGCGTAACAGCTGGATTCACTGCATCCTGCAGCAGATTGATGTCGCTGCAATGAGTAAAGCCCATTTAGTTGTTGTTCTTGTTGTTGTCAATTAAGACTCTAAGCAGCTGCTGCGCTCGAGCTCGACTCACTTCTTGTTGTTCACATTCTCGATATGGCCATTCCCATTGGCCACTGCTGCTGGAATTGTTGCAGCTGCTGTTGTTTCCACATGCAGCTTGCCGTTGCTCACCTCGTACTGTTGCAAGTTGTTCTTAGCATTCTCATCAATTATCAAATTTGAGAAACTGTTTATTAGTGAATTCTCTTTGTCCAGCACCGATTGCTCATACATGGCCTGACTGTTTGGTGGCTGCTCCAATGACTCAGTCTCCCTAGCCGTTGGTGCAACTGCATCATTGATTGTGCTGCTGCTGCTCGGCGAGCCACCAGTTGAGTTACTGCTGCTGCTGTTCGTGTCATTTGCTTCCTTGGGTGCATCAGCCTTGGGCTCCGCGGATTCCTGCAAAGTGTTTAATAAGCTCAATCTGAACACATATTAACAGAAAGATTTTGATCTTTTACTACCTTGACGGGCGTAGCAGCTGCACCGCCACCCTTACGTGTGCGCGACATAATTGCCTCGACACGTTTGCGTCGCTCTTCGCGCTCCTTCTCCTCGCGTTTGAGGCGTTCGGCCACCTCGACACGTAGCTTTTCAGCCTCCTCCTTTGCCTTCTTTTCGGCCTCTTCGCGTTCGATACGCTGGCGTTCCTCCTCCTCACGTCGACGCTGTTCCTCCTCTTCACGCTGTTGTGCTTCCTGTTTAAACCGATTTCGATTAAGAATTACTTCAAAAAAGTTTATCCATCTGCCTGTCTCTTACCTCGATGGCCTTGCGCAGACGCTCCTCTTCGGCTCGTCTCTGTTCTTCGGCCAAGCGTGTGGATTCCTCTTCGAATAGTCGCTGGCGTTCGGCCTCCTCTTCTTGTGCCTTGAGCTCAGCAAGGCGTTCAGCCTCAAGCCTTTGGCGCTCCAATTCCGCCTGTCGTTCGGCCTCCTCGCGGGCCAGGCGTCGTCTTTCGGCTAATGCGGCTTTAGCCTCCTCCTCAGTCGTTATCTTTTTGGCTATCATCGATGCGGTCATCAAATCGTTGCTGTTGTTGCCATCCGCAGATGGGGGTGTCAATTCACGCACCTCCGAGTTCTCCTTGCTGCCGCCATTACGCAGTGTCTTCTTAGGCTCCTGTGGAACTTGTGGCTGTGGTTGTGGCTGTGGCTGTGATTGTGGCTGAGGCTGTGGCTGTGGCTGTGCCTGTGGCTTCTCATTGCCCTCGTCTGCTTTCTCATCCACGTTGACAGTTGCAACTACTGGAATTGGCTGTGACACCTGATCGTTTTGTGTCTTAGCATCTAGTTGCAGTTGCTGCTGCTGCTGCTGTTCCTCCTGTTGCTGCTCCGTTTTCACTGTGTTCAATGCCTCCTTTTCCGCCTTGCTAACAGCAACCGCAGCTTCGGCTGGCAACTCTGCATTAACCTGTTCCACTGGATCCTTCGCCACACCGTCTGCCTCTGGTGCAGCTGTTAACGTGGAGCTGCTGCTGCTGCTGGTCACAATCATGGACGTGCTCATTACTGATGGAACGGGTGCAGCCTTAATTGTGGACTCCTTGTTGCGTCGATTAATGCGTTCCATGCTGCCGGTGCGACTGCGTGGCTGTGCCTTGGAAGCGGATGCAGACTTTGGTGGCAGCGTTTCCTAAAATCAAGTAGAATGACAGACAAATATTAAATATTTAATAATGTGCCACAAATATAGAATGCTTTTTAATTGGACTAGTGTTTGTGTGGTTGTTTCTATATAGCTAACCCGCTTTTGTGGCGTCTTCTTTTCGGCGCTGTGCATACGCGTTGAGCTGGAGGTGACGATCATTGAGGTGGACATGAGGTTCGGTGTTCGTTTGGGTGTCGTTTGTGCTGTAGACGTGGATGGCGATGAGGCCGTATTTGTTGTCTTCAATGGCGGCTTGTGAGTGTCCCGCTTTAGTTTGTTCAACTCTGTGGGTGGATGAGTTCAGTATTAGGATTCGTGGAGTTTAATTAAATAATGTTTCTCATTTACCATCCAGGGACATGCCGGTGCCTGCTATGCTAGCTGGTCGTGGTTTGCGCGGCGCTGTCGCTGGTCGTCGTGCCACGGGATTGGCTGTGGACAACGTGGTTGATGTGGACATTGCGCTGCCTGGACGTGAACCGCTTAGATGACCATGTCCGCCGGGTGTTACATTGCCAGAACGCGAGCCTAAAGTAAGAGCAGATTAGTTATGGCTGTCACCTTGCGGAAATCAGTTCAATTTATATTATTTAGATCGTTTAGTTATTTATATGAGCAGGTGAGCACCAAATAAAAATAATGTAATTTGTGAATTGTGACCGTCACCAGAGAGAGTTCTTTGTCATTAATTAAACAAAAAGTGGAAGGAGGAACAACACAAGAGAAAATAAAATCCTAAAAACAAACGAGTTAAACAAAGTACCAAACATAGAGAAAGACACAATTACGTTGAGTGAGCCAAACAGAAAAAGACACAAAGCATAAACCAAAGTAACCTATGGAGATTGGGTGTGGGTGTGTGTGTGTGTGTGTATAGACTGTGTGTGCGTGTGTTTATGTGTGTGAATTACTGTATAGTTTAGTCCATACGAAATCGAACAAACAGCTGACAATGCTCAGCACACAATATGGAACCATGAACGCTGATTGATCGATTGCACGAGTACCAATGTTATCGATTTTAAATATGCTAATTGTTGATCAGTTCCGATAACTGTCCATCTATAAATCAATTCTTTTTATTTGGATTACCACTGTAGAAAAAGGGGTTATACATAATCGTTGATTAAGTTTTTTTTTAGAGGGATAGCTGCTTTGTTGAACTGTAAATTCAAATCGATAAATACTACTATAATTAAATTTACTACTCAATATGATTTAGATGAGATTTGAGTTCTATCGATACGCTATAACTGTACAATTTGGAATTAATCGATCAGTTGTAGTTGAGTTTTATGAAATCTAGTGATAAGCTAAGACTCGAACGTTATAGGAATAACGAGTTAATGACATGATTTAAATACATGATTTCACGTTTAACGCTGAAAAATGATCGATAAGTTTACGTATTGTACATATTTGATAATAACGGCATATGTTGGTATATAACAGCAACTAATACGCTTCATGTGAGGGCATTGATATGTTTAGTTTGTGTGCCATATGTTGTTCGCATAAACCCGTTAGCTACTTTTTAGGGGATTACTAGGTGTGTGTCTGTGTGTGTGTGTAGGTGTTTGGAGATGTCAAATGGACTTCTATGCTAGCCACCGAGGAAGTAGAAATATATAGGATGTGTATTTGTTTATGTGTGTTATGGTAGGGTAATTTGTAGTTGTTGTTTTGGATGTTGTTGTTGTTGATCGCACACACCTGCATTCACTAACAAACTAGAAGAGTTCATGAACAACAATGAGTTTGGATCGAGGTCGTGATAACGGTATTTGGGGTTAGTAATAGTAGAGTTCGCATATTGTTGCTGGGCACGCCTAGACGACAGGTTGTTGAATGAGGCAAATGAGCTTTGAAGATATTTTTTAGTTGCTGCTGTTTGCAAGCCAAGATTCGACTGGCGTTGTTCTTGTTGTTGTTGTGGGTAGTGGTGGTGGTGTTGGTGGTTGTTGTTGGTGCTGTTTGTGGTCGACCACGAATAGCTTATCTGAGTCATGCTCTTACTGGAGTCACGCTGACCGCTGCTCAAAGGCCGAAAGCTTGTCGAGATGCCGCCACCCAACGAATACTTTCCACGCTCCCTTTGAGCACAGCCAGCCAGATGAGTCATGCTGCGCGACATGATGCCAGTCGCTGTCGAGGTGCCACTGCCACCGGCACTCGCACTGCCCGCTCGCTTGCCCCTGGCCGGGCCACGCCGACCGCTGGCACTGTGGCCACCCAGCGATGCCGTCTCGTCCAGCATTTCCAGTTCACGTTCACGTCGCTCCCGCTCCAGTATGGCACGCATGTGCTCACCATTGCGACGGATAGGCTGGGCCAGCTGATCCAGGCGATTCATCGAGTAGGCGCGTCCTACTAGGTGGGTCGGTTGTAGTTGTTGGTGATATGTAAAGTGGAAAGTGGTTCAGAAAGTGTTGATGAATCAGAATCAGTAACATTGTAGCATTGTTGTAGCTGTTGTTTGTGGTTGGTTGTGGTGGTGGTGCTTGTGGTTCCTTATGCAGCTATATATATATATTTATATATACAGTAGACGTCACACTAATGGGCACAGAATTTTGCTACAATATGGGTGGTTGGGGTGGTTGGGGTGGTGTATGGTGTTTAGTGAGTTGTGAGCAGGAATTGCCTAATATTATATCTCCGAGTAGAATCAAAAGCAAGAAGAAACGAAAGGCCAAACCTCTCATATGGTCACACAGCGGTCATTGTTGTTGTCGTTGTTTGTTCCTAACTGAATACGTTGATGAAATAATGTATATGAATAATGTTTATGATGAGGATGATGATGAATACAAAATCATGACAGTCAGCTGGAGAGCTGGACGTTGATGATGCTATGATGATAGCTGGAGGCTGTAGAAGTGTTTTTGAGAGGGGGAGGGGAAGGTTGTGGGTCGTTCTTACCTGGGGTTCTGGGCGTGGTGCTCAGTGAGCTGCGCGAACCATAGTGCCCGTCTCGAGGGCTGGGTATTGTCGGCATGAGATCCGTTTTCCTGCGGTAAACGCTTCGGAACATCATGTTCTGTTGTGTGTCAACGTTATCTTCTGCAATTGTGGTTTTTGGGATTTGGTTTTTGATTTTCTTGTTTTTTTCTTTTTTTTTTTTTATTTGATCAAAAAGTGTTGACCGAAACTTGGAACTAATGCAAAATGTTT
Source organism: Drosophila aldrichi (assembly GCA_035045965.1). Lineage (NCBI taxonomy): Eukaryota > Metazoa > Arthropoda > Insecta > Diptera > Drosophilidae > Drosophila > Drosophila aldrichi. The sequence goes on from JAWNOM010000501.1 coordinate 13,173,342, forward strand.
CATCGAGTAACCAAAAGCAAATGCTAAAGCAATTACCATGCCAAGTGTGTAAGAGAGAAAGAGAGCAAGAGACTACTAAAAATCGGGTAGTTGGATAAAAAAAAAGTATATTAAACAAAACCATTATACCATGATTTCCCATTTTCAATGGGTTCAGGGTATAACTAGAGGCCGCCGCTTGGAGGAGGGATAGAGCGTTATAGAGAGCGTGACATGTTAAGGAATACAAGACCTAATTATTAGAGCATTGCAGCTATCGATAGCACAAGTTATCGATTACATCGATTATGCTAATAAAGGCATTCTGTGTTATAGATTTCAGCATTTGAACACCCCAATTAACGACAATATTAACCATAGTCGATAAACAAAATCGACTTTAGTGTAATCCGAGTAAATAAAAATAAGCATTGCATATGCTTAGATATAGAACAAATTAATAAATGCTGTTAATAATCCACACATTAATCGATAACACAATTTTATATCGATCATAATAATCAATCTAAACGACAGATAATTATACAAATTATTATCAACATCAAGTGATGCATTGTTATTTAGTGATAATCGCAGTCGATAATTGAAATCGAAAGCTTTCGTGCTCATCTTAAAGGATTCTTTTTACAAGGTACAATTATTAGATCATGCAAATAACATGGGCGCATGCCGGTTAGGAGAGCTTCTTAGAAAAGAGGGCGGTTAGGGCAAAAAAACAAATAAAATTTGGGAATACAATATAACAAAACAGGAACAATAGAGAAGAAGTAGAAGAATAGAGAAGAGGAACCCTCACCCTTACGATGTGAGTTATTGTTGTTGTAGTGGCTTTCAGTTGTTGCTGTTGTATATGGTCTGTGCGCAGTTGTGGTTGTTGTTGTTGTGGAAGTCAATTTTTGGGCGTTATTTTTAGTGGGATGGGCTGGCCCATCGATATTTATTTCGCTGCCAGCTATCGATAACGAAAAACGCTTTGGCGGCTCATCGTTCGAATAGCCCCAATTGAACACCTCGTACATGGACGAAGACTTACGGCGGTGATCTGTGTGCAAAAGTGTTTAAATGTGGGGGCAGTTTGAACATAGAGAGAGTGAGAGAGAGATAATACGTGAGAAATAGTGAGAATTGAAAAAATTAACAAGAACTGAAGCTAACTGTTTTGGAATTAGCTAAAGTGGCGGGTATATAAAAATGTATTTTTTATAAATCAAATAAACGAGGTGTAAGATAGGTGATATTGAAATCAAGTTAATAACTATTTGCACACTGCTGCAACAGTTCACAGATACTTGGGAAGCGGTTATATATAGACATATAACTATTTAGTATATATGGTGGGAGATTGTCACGTAAACAAAACTGAGTTTTCTTGTTTCTGTAAATTACGAGTGGTTTGTCTAAAGTAATATTAACTGCAAAATAAATAGTTAAGATTAAGTGTTGTTGCTGAATTGTACTCCGTGTAGCGTGTGTGTGTGTGGTTGTGTGGGTGTGTCTGTGACAGTTCGACCGAAAGTTTTTTGGATGGGCTGTTACTACTTTTACTAACTCACCATCTTGTCTGTCCGTGGATGAGGAGGTACGCTTCTTAGCACCACTATCGGCGAGTTCACGCTCGGAACTGCGACGTGAGAGCGAGGCGCCCGCTACATTTGATATAGATGTGGAACTATAAATATATAAATCGTATACAATTATGGTATCCACATAGTTAGTTTAGTTAGACTATATAGACGAACCGTCTTTGACTCCAGAAATTACTGGGCGATACTAGGCCATAATCCGTTGGCACATCCAGCAAACGAGGCGTTGACGAGCCAAAAGCAAACGCAATCGAATTTCTATCCCGTTTCTTTGTCTCTATTCGTGATTCGCGCTCCTTTAAAAGCAAAAGCAGAGATCAATATATATAGATATGTATGGACATATTGTATATGTTTGTTCTACACACTTGATTCTTTTTGAGTATATACTCCCGTCGCTCCTTCTCGGCCTCAATGATGGCCTTTTTGCGCTCCTCCACCTGATGACGTTTCTCTGTATCACGCACCCGAATCTCTTCGATGCGACGACGACGCTCCTCCTCCTTTTGTTCGCGATACTTTTGTGCCGCCTCGGCTTGAGCTCGCAGCTCTTCGATTTTTCTCTGTCTCTCCTCATTTTGTCGATCGCGCGCATATTTCAGTTTCTCTTCTCGGTCTTTGGACGCTGTCAAAATGTAAATGGAAACAAAAATGTTTTAGACTTGTATGTAATCTTGATGTTTTTGCGATTGAGTGTGGGGGTGCTGGCACTGACTGGCGGGTGCGGCAGTCAGCACGAACATTCCTATTTCACATGTAGATGCTAGGTTTAATCAACAAAATTATTTTGCTACCTGTGGCAAAAATATAAAAGTAAAATCGATAAAGCTTCAGCAATATTGTTCATACGCTGCTGCTTGTTTTTAATGTCCTACATTCCAAAAGCATGAGCAAATCGGGTAGATAGAAATCCTTTGATTATTGAAGTTGAAGCCGGCTATTTATTTTGGCCAAATTAATAAATACATTTGGGGCACTAAAGAAAACTATAACTATATAACTCATGCAACATTAATTTTTTGTTGCCTTTTTGTCTGCAGGGTGTGTGCTAGTCGAATGAACTCAACCAGAACTAGAGCTTACTTGACTTTTTTTTTGGCATTTGCCGGCCACAACAGCCGCGCGACTTTTACACCGACTGACGTCATCGTCACTCGCTGTACGCTCGCTTTGTATGTATGTGGGTCAATTGACAACAAACTACAATAACAATGCACACACATACAATCACATAAATATATACACTCACACATAGGTCGCCCCCAGAGCTAAGCGATGAGCAAATAAGGCAAAGAGTAAAATATAAGCGCATAGTTGATTTGTGTTTTTTTTTATTAAAATGACATTGAGCCATTGTGCAAAATAAAGGCAATAAAAATGCAAAATCAAACCAAAAAGAAACTGTAAAAACTACTTAAATTTAGCCAAGTGGCAATTGGTCAACTAACTTTCTGCGCATTCTTTGTAATCGCCAATCGGAAATCGCCGGGCGATAACGCTTTATCGTTTTTATTGGTATTTATGGAATTCAATGACGTAATTGTGAATGCAAATAGTTCGAACAAAAGCAAAATACACAAACTCCCATCTGCAACAACTGGCATTGTATCGGGGCCAAGCTGTGTTTCCATTTTATCCGCATACATTTAGAGACATTTCTGTAATAGCGCTTAGATAGCGAACTTGCTTATCATCACCTGTGAATGTGAATGATCATGCCAGAGTCAACAACCTTGAACGTTGGCAGACGACAACGACGACGCATCACATATGAAACTACACACAAATGTATATATGTATGTATGTATGTACGTCGCCCACCTTTTAGTGTTTGTCTTTTTTAGTCTGCTTCACGGGCTTGCTTTCAGCTTCAGATGCATTAGCAGCCCACTCGCGCTTTGCCCCTCGACACAAGAATTTCGCTGCTCAATTTTCTCTTGCATTTTTAGAGCATTCGGCTTTTGTCACAAGACATGCAACGCGTTGGTCAGGCGACCTACCTTAGTATAGCGTAACGTAAGCGTTAAAGAGTTCATTTTTAATTGTTAATATTTTTTGGTTGCAGACAATTATATTCTTTCTGACTGAAATTACTTTGCCGTTCATATCCTTATGAATATTTATATTAATAGCCAAACTTGCTGATAGAAACAGCATACCCTACTACAGAAGGGCGTCTCAGAACTTAAGCCCATGTTAATATCTTTTATCTATTTTAAGTATATGTGAAATATTTGTGCTAAAATTAAAAATTATGGAGCTCTACATAGATTTCTTATATTGATTTGCCTTGGTGTATGATATCATAACATAATATTAGTTTGAACGAGGGTAGACCATAAATTAGCTGACCTATTAATATACATATATTCTTAACTATTATGTATTTCACTTTCCTTTACGTTTTGGTTATGCGCCGCAAGAGCATGCAAAAGTCGCCTATGTACAATTTTATATATGTATTCCATATTCATACATATACATATAATAATTAGAGTAGTGTATAAAACGTTGTCTTACCTTTTCGCTCGGCGCTCCCCTCTCGGCTTTCTGGTCGTTTGGGTATGTTTTCCACTGAAAGTAAATGAAATAAGAAAAACAAAAGCAAAATAAACACTTTAGTTTCTGTTTTGGTTTCGTAAGAAATATTTGTAAACGATGTGTTGTAAAAGTTCATTCAGCATTGCTGTATACATATGAATTCCACGAATTTTCACTAGTTTTTTGCGAACACTCACTCGGTAGAGTCCGAAAAAGAAATGAATATGAGAATGTAACAAAAAAGAAAAGGAAAATCAATCGGCTTCTGTTTTGCACTTGTAGGGCAAGGAGAAAAAAACACGCACTTGATAAGTTGGCGGCGGCAGACGGACAAACATACATACACATACACACGCAAGCACATAACACACACACACACACAAACGCACTCATACAAACAAATGTGCAGCTGCAGCGCAGCTGCTGCCTCACGATGACTGCGGCTGTGGTGACGGCGAAAATGTTTTTCCTCTGGAAACTTTGAACGAAATTTTATTTATAACTCAAAACTCCGGTAAGGGGGGATTTAGCGCTGGCAAATCAACAGCCACACTGTAAGGAACTTGAAAAAACACACGGGGGCAATTTCACCCATATGAAGCAAACACTTCTTCTGGCTTCTTCTTTTTTTTTTCGTTCGTTTTTTCGAGTGTGAGTCGTCGTCGTCGTTGTCTTGGTTGCTGCTGCCCATTCGACCAACAAATTTTTTCGTGGCTCTTTGTTACGCGAATTGTTTGTTCAATTTTTGCACTGGTTATTTTACGCGCACTGTTTTCTAGTTATATTTGTTTTGTTGTTTCACATTTTTAATGCATACCTGCTGGGTTATTCGAATAATTTTCTTGCTGGCCCTCAAGACTCGCCATATTCTCACTATATTTTTTTCTACATCTACACTTATCGATACTGAGCACACAACTATCATGAGCAGCGATAATGACTACTCGATCACAATCACTCGATATATGGGCTAACACAGTTGCTATTTCAATATTTTAGCTCACTGCTATAAAACTGACGTCGAAGCGATATGTGCTAAAAAATCGAATCCCGCGTTTTATGTTTGCAATTGCGTTCGGAGTCCAAAATTGTAATTTAATTAAATAAAAGAGAAATGCCAGAGGATACAGGAATTGTGGTTGTGGACAAGCGCAATAATTTGCCTTGGATTGAAAAGTATCGGCCTGTTAAGTTCGATGAAATTGTAGGCAATGAAGATACAGTCGCCCGCCTATCCGTCTTCTCCACTCAGGGCAATTCGCCAAACATAATAATTGCTGTAATGTCTTTGTAAATATAACTGAAGATATGATATAAATAATGCTAACTCTATTTCAGGGTCCACCTGGCGTGGGCAAGACAACAACTATACAGTGCCTGGCACGCATTCTGCTGGGCGATAGCTACAAGGATGCTGTGCTTGAGTTGAATGCATCGAACGAACGTGGAATCGATGTAGTGCGAAATAAAATCAAGATGTTTGCCCAGCAGAAGGTCACTCTGCCACGCGGCCGGCATAAGATAGTAATCCTGGACGAGGCGGACAGCATGACTGAGGGTGCACAGCAATCGCTGCGACGTACCATGGAAATCTATAGCAATACAACGCGTTTCGCACTCGCCTGTAATACGAGTGAGAAAATCATTGAGCCGATTCAATCGCGTTGTGCCATGCTGCGATTTAGTAAACTTTCGGATGCCCAGGTGTTAGCCAAGCTAATCGAGGTGTGTCAGCTAGAGCAGCTCAAGTACGACGAGGATGGATTGGAGGCGATTGTGTTTACGGCACAGGGCGATATGCGACAAGCTCTTAATAATTTGCAATCCACAGCTCAGGGATTCGGTGAAATTACGGGCGCTAATGTTTTCAAAGTTTGTGATGAGCCGCATCCGATGCTGTTGCAGGATATGTTGCAACATTGTGCCAGCAATGACATACACAAGGCGTACAAGATTTTGGCGAAATTGTGGCGCCTTGGATATGCACCTGAGGATATTATTGGTAATATATTTCGCGTCTGCAAGAGGTTGAATGTGGACGAACAGCTGAAGTTGAACTTCATAAGAGAAATTGGCATTACGCACATGAAGATTGTCGATGGTTGTAATTCGCTGCTGCAGTTGACTAGCCTATTGGCGCGTTTGTGCATGACCGCCGAGTCACATTAGCATTAATATTTCCATTTTTTTTTTTTAATGAAATAAAATATTTAGTTTTAAAACAACTTGTTGAATGAGTACAAAATAAATTTGATTTCGATTGCACTTTGTGCTACTTGCAACTAATCGAAATTCGGTATGCAACACTTATCGATAATGACTTCGTGTGAAAAGTTTAGAGCAGTTTATTTCTGCGTATACTTACTGAGTTGTCGAATATTTGTAAAACATCGTATATATGATATTTTAAGCTTTAAAAATATCTATATGGTATATATATTTGATATAAAACTAAAAATATCGATATATCAATATTTTTAGATGTTTTATTTACTTTTTCTTACTATATATAATAATTTTAATTTTTCCTTATCAATTAACAGCATTACAAATTGCCATTTGCAGTAAGCCTGATTTCAATTTTTTAAATGTACGAAAGATTTACTGGAATTTGATTGCGATATTTGAAAGTGCAGCAGTGCAAACATCTGCTGTGGCAACGGCAAGTCGTAATGAAGCCCTGGGCGATATGTTGATTTGTGATGGTATCGGCGATGACGATACATTCGTGTATTTCTAGTTGAATATTTTTCGCGGACGGTATAACAATAAAATAAAATAGAAAATTAGACGACGCATCGCACAGAAATGCAAATGCAAACGTATAAACTGGTAGTCGTCGGTGGTGGCGGCGTTGGAAAATCAGCCATAACGATACAATTCATACAGGTGAGGGGCAGAGGAAAAGATCTGGTGACGTCGTCGTCTTCGTCTATGCTGCTGTATAAGCAAACGCAACAGTGTTGCGCATTGGTGTGAAAACGTGATCTTGACGTCGTTATGACAGTGACTTTTAGCGGTGATATATAGCGTAGCGCACCTCTAAGTCCAACAACGTTCAACAGAGGGGCGCGGCGTAACGTAACAAGTGGGCTGGACCCTTGTTTTGGCAAAAGCAACAAGCGACTTACTTTGTTTGGCAATATATATATGCTTATACATATACATACATATATGTGCGTGTGAGCTACATATTTTTGAGCATAGATCAGCGCATCGAAATCCAATTGAAATGTATTTTCATAGAAAATTCAATTCGAAATGGAAAATCGGCATGTATTAAGGGCGTTGCCCAGTCGAGTGGCCTAAATGGATATTGCGATTGTGTCTGTGGGGAGTGTACGGAGTTGAGGTCAATCTAACGGGGTGCTCGCCATGGTCACGACCACGGTCTAATTCTTAATTCGTCCGTCGCACCATTCACAAAATGTGGCAATGCGCCTAGCAATGTTTATTTTTAGTTATTTGCGTCATCCTCATATGCCCATACCACAGCCATTCACATACATTTAAGCGAATAGTATATATATGTACCATATGCACACACATACGAACACACATGCATAAACATTTGTTTTTATGTATGCCAAGATTTTCATCAACTGAAGTAGCGCATTAAACTGTGTGTAAACAAATCAAAAAGTGCTTCAAAAGGTTTTATTTACTGCACAGTGGTTAAATTATCATTGAATTCTAAATGTGCATAAATAAATTACATTGAAATGTTGACATATTATTCGAAAATTGAACAAAAAAATGACCGAAATTAATATTGAAACAAATAAGAAAGCTCTAGTCGAAACTGCTCGACTAGGAAATCTCCTGAACCCTTCGGAGAGCTGATATTTCAATAATTCTTCGCATCTCTCTGCTTACAAAAGAAAGAACGACATACACACACACACACACACATAGGCACGCACGCATGAACCGGCATGGACTCAGCATTTGAGAGACACAGTACTTGAGTAAAAGTAAAAGCAAGGAGAAAAGAAGTGCAGAATATCACTAAAGTTGTCTATGTGTATGCAGCAGCTCTCATTTGGTATTTGTATTTAGGTAAAACGAAGCTAGAATGCTCACAGCAGTAGAGAGCGTTTCCATTGCTCACTTGAAGCTCGACTGCAACGAGCTCTACCTGCCGTCGGGCTCAACATTTGAGAGAGACAGTGCTTGAGTAAAAGTGGCCCTATATAAAGGGCAGCAGCTGCAGCAGTTCTTCAGTCGTCCAGGCCTGGTGGGGGTGTGCGCAACAAAGTGAAGCAGAGTGTGCGATCGATCAGCTAAGCATTAAAGACGTAGAGGAAATACGTAAAGGAAAAACGTAGAGGATTACGTAGTGGAATTACGTAACGGAACTACGTAAAGGAAATAATACGTAGAGGGAATACTTAGAAGAAATAGACGGACGAATAGTGCTAAATCGAATCAGCTCGTCACCCTGATGGAGAATATTTATACTTTGTGGGGTCTGCCACGCCTCCTTCTGCCTATTACATATATTTCAACAAAACTATTATACCCTGATTTCCCATTTTCAATGGGTTCAGGGTATACAAATATACAAATTATAAACGAAATTCACATTTAGGGTGTCTTCTAGTCGGATCTACCGTCAACTTTTTATTTATATTTATTTATAATTATCAACTAATTCACAACAAAAATATAACTTATATAATAATATCACAACTGTTATCAAAATTATTTGCAATGTATTAATACATTTATTTTGTACTATTTCAGAGCTATTTCGTCACAGACTATGATCCAACTATCGAGGACTCCTATACGAAGCAATGTGTCATTGATGATGTGCCCGCCAAATTGGATAGTGAGTGGAAATATATATAAGTAATATATACATAAATATATCGGTAATTAATTGAAATATTTTAACAGTTTTGGATACAGCTGGCCAGGAGGAATTTAGTGCAATGCGTGAACAGTATATGCGTTCCGGCGAGGGTTTCCTGCTTGTGTTCTCGCTGAATGATCATTCCAGCTTCGATGAAATACCCAAATTTCAGCGACAAATCTTGCGTGTCAAGGATCGTGATGAGTTTCCCATGTTGATGGTGGGCAACAAATGCGATTTGGAACATCAACGTCATGTCTCGCTGGAAGAGGCACAAAATACCAGCAGAAATCTAATGATACCTTATATTGAATGTAGTGCCAAGCTGCGAGTGAATGTGGATCAGGCGTTCCATGAGTTGGTGCGTATTGTGCGCAAATTTCAAATAGCAGAGCGACCCTACATTGAGGAGGGCTTCAAGAAGAAGGGCAAGAAAAAGTGCTGCCTTATGTAAGGTGGACAACGAAAACGAATCTCTACGAATCAAGAAGAGAAATGATATGATGTAACGAGTATAACACCAAAATTTTTATAATTAATTAAAAATGCGCGTCGACTGAGCTAAATAGAGAGATTCCGATGACCCAGTAAAACGAAGTAATCCCAGCTATAGCAGAGACCCAACGAATTGCATTTTGTTAACTGCCTGAATATAAAATGAATTGTCTAAAAGCTCATGCCACGCCCACTCGCCAGTTAAACTAACTAACTAAAAACAAACACAAAACGATAAATGCAAAGCTAAGCAACGCAAACTCAAAAAGTCCACAGCACATTTATATATAAATACTTACATAAATACTTGCATACCTACATACATACATATATATTTATATATATATATATATATATATATATATAAACATTTATAAAACATACAAACACACACACACACTCACATGAATATATATATATATATTTTTGTAATATTATTTGTTGATCAAATGTGCAACAATTAAGGACAAAAAGTGTTTTTATGATTAGAAAGTTTTGTGAGAAATTTTTGTAATTGACGCCAAGTTTTTGAATGTTTGTGTTAATATGTTCGATTAAGCCAAACAATAATGTGTTATTGTAATTTGTATTGTTATTTACTAATAATATATATCTATATATATATACATACACAATATATATGATTCGATTTTTGTTGTTACGCGTAATCAAAGATTGTGTTGTGTTTAATAACAAATTGAGTGCCTCGTTCTCGTTGCATTTAGTCAGAGCATTGATAACAAAAAATACGAAAAAAAAAAAAACCAAATTCAACTTATATAATTAACAAAATACACGCAAACACAACAAAAATAATAATGTGGAATAAACAATATTAATTGTTTCTTGTCATAATTTTAGCATTATATAAATATTTATATAACGAAAGGAATTTGATAAAAACGCACAATACAATAATATTTTGTAAACCTCTAAAAAATTCTATTCTACTTTTTTTTTTATACAAAGTGTGTAACGTTTTTTGTATTACATATATAGATATATATGTATATAGTATATATACTATATAAATATTCTTTGTTTTACTACTACACTGCTTAATTTAACGATTATTAATACTATATATATCTATTTATATATATATTTCATACAAAGTATATATATGTATATGTATATGCGCAATTCTAATAAATACATACAAATCACAAATGCTTCCAAAATGTTCCAATTTTATTAATTTAGAAACTTGATATAGTTGAGCAATGTCTAGCCTAGGGTTCGTGAAGTTCTTAGTGATGATTTTCATTTTGTTAGAATTTTATTGTGATTCCAAATTATTTTATTGGCCTTTATATTTGTATAGAGTATTAATATTTTCGGGTAATGCTATGTCCAGCTGGGGTGCTAGAGGCTAGAAATTTTGGAATATACATATGTACATAAGACAACCCAAGACCACAGTAGGTGCAACAATTGGAAGCATGGAGAACCAAACTAAAATAATATTTTACTTAATTATATATGTATATACATATATGTGTATATCTGTCATATATTCACACATCACTTTAATACTAAATTTATACTTTGATCTATTCGTATATGAATGACGTCAGAGCTGCGGCGTCGCATCTGTTGTCTGATGCCAGCGCATCCTTAGAAGTGTTCTCAGTTAATTGAACCGTCTGTGGCAAGTTGGTCTATCGGAGAGCTATAAAAGCAGCTCTCAAGTGGTTTGTAGCTCATAGTGGTTTATAGCTCCTAGTAATCAAGATGAACTGCAAGACTGAAGTCCTCATTGTCGCTGTGCTCTTCTTCCTGCTGGCCTGTGTGGAATGTCAGGTGAGTCTCAGTAGAGTTTAGTCCTGGAAGTAGTTGAGTATAACAGATATATATGTTCTCTCCCTCAGTTGACATTCTCGCCGGATTGGGGCAAACGTTCGGTGGGTGGTGCTGGTGGTGCCGGTGGCTTCTTTGAGCCACAGCAGGGCAATTGCAAAACCTCCAACGAAATGCTGCTCGAAATCTTTCGATTCGTTCAATCGCAGGCGCAACTCTTTCTCGACTGCAAGCACCGGGAATAAATCGACGAGGATCGCCACTGGACAACACTGAGAAATCCAAATTATATATACATATGTACTCCAATACTCCACTCTATATATATAGTTCATATTCGATGTATGCATGTTGTATGTACGAGTACACGAGGTAGTCGTAGTCGGCATTTAGATTTAGAGCATATTTTCCGTTTCGTCTCTCTCAATGTAAACCAAAATATTATTTTAACTTAACTGTGCCTAACTAAAAAGCCAAAAACTCAATAAATAAGCGCATCCGAAAATACATACATAGATAGTGTATAAATGATTTATGAATGTACATACATACATATGTGTATGTATATCTGTTCGTATGCTGTCTGTTGCACTGCTTTTCTTAGATTCTGTCCCCCCCATTTGTCTCTCTGAGAGCTACAGAACATTTAAGTTCTCTATGTGTATGCAGCAGTACCCATTTCGTATTTATATGCAAGTAAAACGAAGCTAGAGCGCTTGCAGCTGCAGAGAGTCTTCCCATTGGTCACTTACCTGCAATGAGCGCTCCCTCGGCTGTGAGTGAAAGGTGCCCTATATAAAGGGCAGCAGCTGCAGCATTTCTTCAGTCGTCCATGTCCACCCGTGCAGTGCAGTACAGTAAAGTGAAGTGAAGCGAAGTGAAGTGAAGCGAAGTGACTTAGAGGAAATTCTTCAACGAAAAAAAATGGAGGAAGCGATTAGAAGACTTTGCAGAACAAAACACTTGGAGGCAACACATCGAAGAAGAACTTAGGAGGAAACTCTTAAGAGAAATGACTTGGAAGAAATACTTAGAGGAAGCACTTGCAGAAAAAAAATGGAAAGCTTTGGTAAGTGCCCATTATCATCACACAATCAATCAATATTTCATATACATATATACAGCTATGTTTAGCTGATATGCTCGCCATATATAACTATATATATTTAGTTAGACCTTGATGTGGGGAGTTCAACAGGTGCTTTACCTTTTTCAAGTTCAAATGAACTGTCATCACACACATTTTTTTGAATGCTGTCAAATGTTAATCAAATGATTAGATTTAATTTGAAAATTGCGACAATTAAACCATCATAAATCGAAATAATTGTATAGCTTTTTTTATTTTTTTTATTTATTTTGATTTTCATTTCTATTTTAAGTTCGGAGTCGTCGTAGTGCCCATAGCTCAGTGCATTATTGAAGTTCGTTTAAAGGGGAACGCGTCGCTTCGGAGTCAAAGGCAATGGGAAAACTATATAGCTGGAGTCCAGAATTTTGGATATGCCTTGTCTGGATGTTAAATATGGTGAAGTGTAAGTTGATCCCTGTTATTCCTCTTATTTTTAGAGCTTTAAGCTTTAGCATTTGCGATTTCTGATTTCGATCGTGACAAATGCATAAACAAATCTGTGACTTTAATTTAGTAGCGCTTCGGATATATTCTGTTTGGAAATTTGTGTCATGTAAACAGCAGTTAACACGATCGCTGATAGCGCCCGAGTTAATCGGATGTCAAGCGTCAGTGGCCCAGTTATTTTAATTTTTGCTACCGAAAAGCTAACAAAGCATGGCAAAAGCGGGAAATGTGTGGGGCAGAGGGCAGAGGGCAGCGGAGTAGTGGAGCGTGGGGAGCAGTGACATCAGCTGCATGCAGGTACATATTCACATACAGAAAAATCTTACTAATGCTGCGCGCCCAAAACTTTGGCTGCCACTGAACCGCCCCTGTGTGCTGCGCTTCCGTTCTGTGAAAAGTCAAGCGAAAAGTCCACAAAACGTTCGAATTAAATTAAATTTGATATAATTTGTTGCAATGCAATTTAAATGGATTCAGTTGTTGGCCTGAAAAACAGAGTTTTTGGCCAACTTTGGAGCAGTTGGCGCTTAACACTTGGGGCGGCTGCACGAGTCGAATCGCATTAAGTCACATAGCATACGTGGAGGATGTTGCTGGACGAGTTCTGTGTGAAGGTCTATTTCTGGCCATTTCTCTCGTATTTGGCCAGCATCAAGGGCTGGTGTCCGGCGTATCCCACAGGTTATTTTACGGTCTATCCGTTGCCCGTGCCGCCAGCTCAAGTGCCATTAATGCCCACATCCACGTCCAATGCAGTGTATCCGACGTTTCAACCGACGCCGCCTTTGCAGCCAATCACCACGACCACAACGACTACGAGCACCACCAGCACCACCACCTCCACCACATCGAGCAGCACCACAACAACCACAGCGGGCGTGATCACAACAACCGCAGCTGATACTACACTGCCCGCACCGACGTGTCCTTCGTCGCCTTTCGTTTGCCTTCCCGGCGGATTGCCTCCTCTGCCCAATTGCCCCTGCATCGATCCACGACAGCAGCAGCAGCAGCAGCAGCAGCAGCAGCAGCAGGCTTCTAATATGCCCATTGGTTCGGATATCATGGTCTTTATGCCGCTCAATCCGAGTCGACATCGTCGGCGTCGTCGCATCAGATTCCACTAGTTACACAACCGAGATCCCGTAGCCCCTTTCCCTCACCTAGCTGTAGTTCTTTGCGCAATAAAAAACATTGAATATCCAAATCGATCGTTGCACTTGCACCCAATCCAAATCCAAAACTGTACCATGAGCTCCATCTGTAACTCATTCTAGCCCAGCCCCAGCTGCCAGAGAGCTGCAATGATGCACGCGCTCGCCCCGGCAGCTGCGTTCCTCTGACGAGCTGCTCACATCTCGTCCAGGAGTATCAGACAGGCACGGCGGATCAGGAATTTCACACGTTTCTCGGACAGTCCATTTGTGGCTTTGATGGCGCCAACTTTTTGGTAAATCCTCCTACCCAGTTTCCCCCTCCTTGACGTTTGCTAATGAGTTGTGACTGCTTTGTTGCAGGTTTGTTGTGCCACGATGCGTGAGCCTTCGGCCAACCGTCATCCCAAGCAGATTGCGGCATCTGTCGGTTTCTCTTTTTCCTCGTTAAGCGGACCGACCACACCTCCACCTCCGCCCATCACCGTCTTTCAGCCCACGCCGCCAATAAATCAGCCTGGAATTGTGCTGCGTCCTACTCCAGTTGTGCCTGTTCAACCAGCTCCTGCACTTGGTCCTGTGGCTTTGCCTGTCTTCCCCTCACAGTCAGGTGGCGCCAGCAGCTCAAGCGGCTGTGGCATAGGTGGCGCCACCACAAATCGCGTCGTCGGCGGCTTGCCCGTTCGCAAAGGTGAGCATTTATCTCATAAGCTCCTTCACTCTTACCTAAACTTCTTTTTCCTTCAGGTGCCTATCCTTGGATGGCTGCTTTGGGCTACTTTAAGGATAACAATCGCAATAGCATGGAATTTCTTTGCGCCGGCAGCTTGATCAGTTCGCAGTTTGTTGTGACCTCGGCACATTGCATTAACTCCATGCTGGCGCTGGTTCGCCTGGGCGCTCGCGATCTCTCCAATCCCAATGAGGCGGGTGTAATGGATTATCGCATCCGACGCACTGTTGTGCATCCGCAATTCGATTTGTCTGCCATTGCGAATGATATTGCCTTGATTGAGCTGAATGGCGAAGCGCCATCTAATGGTGAGTAGCGGCGAAATGTGCCAATAGGAGATCAATCATATACTCTCTTTGAGATAATTTGACAAACTCTTATAATATATTTGGTTAGCGCATATTGCGCCATCTAGCGTAGAGTAGTTGCGCTTGGCATTTATTGGTATGCGCCGTCTGCTCTACAGATTAGAGTGTATAAGACTCTCTCTCTCTCTCTGTTAATTCTGTCTCTATTTTAAGAGAAAATTTCCTACTTTACATTGTATATAGTCATGTATATCCCTTGCATTCCTATTAATTATATTTTTTTTTTATTTTCTCTAGCTGACATTCGACCCATTTGCCTGCCAGAGTCGAGCCGGTTTCTGCTCGAGGATCAGTTCGTGGGCATGAATCCATTTGTGGCCGGCTATGGAGCAACGCAACATCAGGGCGCCACCTCCAATGTGCTGCGGGATGCCCAGGTGCCGATCGTCTCACGGCAGAGCTGTCAGCAGAGCTACAAATCAGTCTTTCAATTTGTTCAATTCAGCGACAAGGTAAACCACATGCAAGCAAAAGCATATTGATAATTTATACTACACTAAAATTGCTCTTACTTTGTACTAATATCATACCATCTGATCTACGCTTCACTACTCATCTCAGCTTGCTAGGGTCTGGTCTAATCATGTCTTACATCAACTACAGCATCTTAAACCCAGTTCACGATTCCAATCTGTTTTCTCCCTCTGTTGCAGCTAATTTGCGCTGGCAGCTCCACAGTCGATGCCTGTCAGGGGGATTCCGGTGGACCATTAATGCTGCCGCAGGTCAGTTACACAGTCAGTCAGGCTGACTCAGCAATGAACCAGTTTTTTTTAAATTCCATTTTTATTTTGGTCTTGATTGAGCTACCAAATCGGCCACAAATCCCCCAAGGTGGTTGAGGTTGTTGCCATCTCGCCAAGGGGGGAGGGGGCGGGGAACTCACACGACAAAAGCCAAACAATCATATCTTTTCATATCTGTCTCAACTTTATGATCATGCTATATGTACATATATTTATTTATCACCTTAGCTGGATGGCAGCATCTATCGCTATTATCTGCTGGGCATTGTTTCCTTTGGCTACGAGTGCGCCAAACCTGGTTTTCCCGGCGTCTACACCAGAACGAGCAGTTACATGAGTTGGATACAACAGACACTGGCTGGAGCTTCGCGGGGCAGGAGGCGACGATTTGTCGACGCTACGCCTAACATTTGATTACCAACACTTTTAGTATATGAAATATATAATAAACAATGTATGAAAATAAATATCAATCATCAGATAAAGTGATATGAGATCACCTGCTAGACAGTCATGTACAGCTGATTTATTATAAGTCTTCCCTTCACTGCAAAGGTCTTACTACTTTTATTGATTGTATAATTAGCTGGGCTTATATAAGCAGTTCTTGAACTGTAATGCTGACAATATTTTTAACTACAAATGCTTATCTAAATCAAATGTATAGGCAGGTAAATCTGACCTAAATAAATAGATGCTTGTTTGATGACGGAATAGTGGAATAGCTAATGACTAGCGTATCGGTCGAGTGGGCCAGTCCTAGAGATAAGAGAGATAAGTCTTGAGACTCTGCCGGCTGGCAAATGTTTAAACGTTCTCTTATCTTCAGCGGCGGCTGTTGGTGCAATGGTCAAGCATTTGTCATATATCATATATTATTATATATATTATAGAGAACCACTGCAAATAGTTATATGTGTATATATTTGGTAATTCATAATTTTCCCTATGGAATTTGTAATATTCCCTATGCCTATGCCTATGATATATATAGAAAATCTTTACCCTGCAATCAGTTCCAAAAAATCACTCAAAAAGTCCCTTGTATAAATAAAAATGATTTATTTTTCTTATTTTCTTTTTAGTATTAAAACTAAACTTATATTTATGAACATGCAAACATTATAAATGGGGCATTTCCAGAATAAAATACGCATTCGATAGAGGATGAGCTCGATGTGTGAGTTTATAAATAAAACGACATGTCGCGTGTCATTCTACATCTTTGCCTCTCTACTAGCTGGGGTCGGTTCGCAACATTAATCAAACTCATTCAAGTTTTTAAGTAAAGTCCGCAGAAATCTTGGGCCAATTATCGAGTCGAGTTTTGTTTTTCATGTCACATAAACTATGTGCAGCCGGAACTGGCCAGCAGGAGGTACATATCTTAATTATCTGAATTTCCCACCTTCTCTTCGCATTCAACTTCGGCTCTGACTTACTCATCGACATTGAGCCTATATATAATATGATGTTCTATGATATGCGTTCGCATTCTATGCATAACAATTGGCTCTCAGCTGCTCGGCATTCCGAGCAGATTCCAGTCCAATGCACGCAAATACACTGCGAGAAACAGAGGAGTTCAAGTTCTGTATAACAAATTATTATTATTTGCTTTGGTTTCTCCTTCTGTGTTGTTTTGATTTAATTTTATTGATAAAATATTCTTTGAAATATTGGGGGCTAAACATGAATCATATTTGTTGACGGAAGGAATATTATAAAATGATCTACATATCTTAAACATCTTTATTTTTTAACTTAAATTGGAAAATACACATATTCTTTATCATTTCCCTTAGCTGTTCAACTCGCTAGAATTTAAAATTTCTCTCAGTGCAGTGACTATGTCATCGATAAGATGTAATGCAAGTCGCAAACTAAACCGTAATCTAGCTCTCTTAATCAGTTTGTGATTTACACAACGAATGCATACAAACAAACCTCAGCTCTTATCATAGTCAATCGTCAATCGTCAATGGTCGATCGTTGATTGTCGATCTTGGATCGTATGAGATGAAAACTAGTTAGCAGAGCTGCGTCTACTGATTAACAAATCGATTTTTACTATTTAATTTATTCCACATGAGCTGACAGTTAACAATTAGTCTGTCAGCTAACAGCTTCATTAGGTGGCTTAGGCTAAATCCGTTTAAATAATTTAACCAATTGTCATTAATGCAATGCTACAACACTAATCAAGTTCTGGTCAAGCACTGATCAAGCATTTAATGTGCTAAATAAACCTCGCTTTGACTCACTTTCGATTCCTAAAACTCGACAATGACAAACGACAGACGCCAAATAGACGCCTCGTTGACAGCATTCTCTTTCTTCTCTCTCTCTCTCTCTCTCTATCTCTCTCTCTCTGTCAGTTCACACGTGCATCACATAGTTTTAGCATACATATGTCTATAAATCATAAGAATTATTGTATACCCTAACAGAGATACTCATCTATAGATACCAACTGACAACTAACAAAAACATGCCGATTGCTACTTTCCATATGAGAAAGGTAAATAGAAAATTTGTAACTAACTTATACCTTGTTACACGACGATCTTAAATTGACCTCTCTACTAGCTTTGTACAGAGAAGCGGTTATACAGATATACTCTTACTTTGTATACTTAATAGTTTAATTACATAGCTATTTTCACATCGCTTTAAAAATATTGTCAACTACTCACATATTATATTTGGATCCGCATTATTTGTGTGGTTATTACTGAAGCCCTTTTATGGGAATATTTTTATTTTTGAAACGTATTCGCTCAATTTAGTGCTTGAAACTACAATTCTTACATCGATCATAACGAACATACATAGAGGTAAATATGGATTTAGAAATATAATATATAGAAAGCACTGTTACCTGTTTACATATTCATTACTTTGATTTCCCTGGCTCCATCTGATATTATAAGTATATTCTGCACTATATAGGGTATGTGCTTTTGTTTACATTGAGAGTAAGCGCTATTTGGCATTAGATATAATTTATCCAGGCAATTAGAACATATCCGATATAATTGTAGGGGGAATATGATATTATAGTTAGATTCAATGCAGTTCAGTTCGGTAAATAATTTATGCGTTCTATAATTTGCATTCTAGCCAAGGGATTTGTCATCTAGCTTACTATATTGGGAAAAATTGCATAAAATTACAGTTGAATTTTGTGATTTTTTGTTTGTTGTAGCTGAGATTTTTAATTGATATACTAAATAGTTGATGAGATTAGCGCTCTCGATGCTCTGCCATTGGGAACAGAACTGAGAGCTCGCGGGCTGCATATATAAAAACCCGGCTCGGCTATCGAACGCCGAATCGTTGTCGCTGATCGGACACGCAAACACGTTGTCCAAACCAAAATTCGAGTCGGAGAAAAAAAAAACAGTGCTTGTAGTAATATCTCTAAAGAAGCTTGACAGCCGGTCAGTAAGACGCGCTCAGTCTGATAACGTTCGTCGAGTCGTGCACATCGCGAGTGCGCAACGCGTAATTGGATACGAAATCCCTATATACGTATATATTTATATAAATATATATAATATCTAATTATCAATCTATATAACTGCAATAAAATGAAGCTGGTATTGTGTATTGTGTTAATGCTTGGCTGCCTGGCCACGCCCACGCCCGCCCAATTCAATCGACGACAAGGTACAAGCGCGCAAACATACAAATTCTTACACATCTAGCCTTAGAAAAACTTCTAATACTAACTAAACAAAAACGAAGTAAACAAGTTGTTGTGATTACGAGGCGAAACCCGTTCCATTAACTGCGACACATCTATAACATACTCAATTTATATACATATACATCTGCATATTTATTTAAATATTGATTAGAAGCGAATTAGTGGGGGATTTTTTTTTGGACAAAGTTCGTTGTCCAAGTCTTTTGGTTTAGTTGCTCGATTTGTGTGCGCAAAATTTGCTTTCGATTGAAACTGGTTCGATATTAACTTGGCTCTGTCTATTTTTATGTAAAAATCTATATTTTTAACAATACGTCTTACGCTTCATTTAGCACTATTTAAAGTCGCACGCAAATTTGTTTTGTCAAGTTTGTCGCTCAAGTCTTTTCAAGTCTGTGCACAAAAATACAATGTTTATTTATTTCAATTGAAACTCTTTAAAGTTGACTTAGCTTTTACCTAAATATATGATATATGTTGATTTATGAAGATATTAAGTTTTCATCGATTACAATCGAACATGCATGTTTTGTCAAGTTCGTTGCCTAAGTTATTTGTTTTTGTTCTTATATTTTGCCGCTAAATAAATTGTTTTTAACTGAAACTTGTTCGAAATTGGCTCTACAGACATATATACATGAATGTATATGTATATATATATATATATTAAAATGTATATTAAACAGTTGTGTTTTTTTTGGTATACGCTTCAGGTTCAGTCCGTAAAACCAGTCAGTGTCACTGTCATTGCAAGCTAGCGCCAAGGTCAGCTGAGCGCCGCTGTATGCCAGTCGCCGTTTCCTTACAGCTTTTATTATTATTTATTTTGAAATTTTTGGCAATTATGCAGATGTGCTTAGGCATTGCGATCACGTTTTACCGGATGGTAAAGAGAGAGTTCAAAGAGTTTTAAGTATTTCAAACACATCTCTCAGATCTAGATTGAAATTGATTAGGTGATTTCATTAGTATGTCACGAGCCCATAGAGTGTATATATATGTATATATATTTATTTATATATAGATAATTGATCAGTATCATCAATCATCGTTTGATCACTCAAATAGTATAACTGATTCTTATCATAAGGGTATAGCTCACTGTTTCTATGTAAGCTAATCTCAGTTATAAATTAATTTCGTAACCGGCTTCGTTCTTTGTAGCACTTAACTGTCATAACAGCCATAACTCAAAAATAAAACTATTTTCAAACAAGTTTTTCTATATTATATTGCTTGAAGTATTTTGATGATGTATCTCGTATAAATGCGTAATATATATTATAGATATACTATAGGTCTGTGAAATCTTAATTGACAAATAATTTTTAGTATAGAATTTTTTTCCTCATCTTAAATTTAACTTTATTATATCTCGTTCTATCATCTAGCTTTATTTTCACTAATTTAACGCTCAGCTATGTAAGCTTACTAATCTATGTCTAAACTCTCGCTTTTTGGTTCCATTTTTAGTTCGCCAGAACTGCATAACGCCCGAGAACTATTATGGTAGCTGTGTGGCGCTTAGTTATTGCCCCCAGGTGGTGAATATCTTCGAGCAGACCGATAGACGTACCGCCCAGAATTACCTTTTTCAACTACAGCGCAGCTGCGGTACACGCAGCGTTAACCGCGATCCATTGGTAGAGTTGATCTTTCTTCCGTTTTTCCCCTATTCCATATGCTTAAGATACTATTTGCAATTTGCTTTCGATGTAGGTCTGCTGCACTCGGCCGATTACTAATCCGGTCACAGATCGACCGAATCCTTTCATTACCACAGACAGTAGCTTTGTCACGCCACAGGTGAGCCCGTTGACGACTAACAATCCATTCCTGTTCCCCAACACCCCACCAACGCGGCGCACGACGACGACGACGACAACAACCACAACCGTTGCCCCAGTTACATCTAGGCCTCGTGGTCCATCCTGTCGGTTTCCACCTGGCACGGTGGGTGAATGTATTGGTAAGTACAGAGTATAGCCATGTCAAAATTTTCTTCTATAAAGCGTTAACTTATTTGCAGACATCAGAAGCTGTGAGCCCGTCTTCAACGAACTTCGGGCTAGACAAAGTGATCCCGACTATGCCAAGCAGTTGCAGGCCTCGAATCTGGTGTGCGGTCGCGTTGGCTCCCACGTCTGTTGTCCCACTGGCCAGGCGGTGATCGAGCCAACAAGCGTCACTCCACTCAATCTCGATGAGGTGCCACGTCGTCTGCCCACCGTGGCGGAGGGCTGCGGCGCAACACCCAGGGCGGCGGCCTTCAAGAAGGTTGTCGGCGGAGAGCCGGCCAAGCAGGGCTCCTGGCCTTGGATCGCTTTACTTGGCTACGACGTTATCGCTGGCTCGCCATTCAAGTGTGGCGGCACTTTGATCACGGCCAGACATGTGGTCACAGCAGCCCATTGCATTCTGGAGGAATTGTGAGTAGATTTCGCACTATTTCAAACTAGATCTCAAATTGAAAATCCTTTCTGTTCAGGACATTTGTGCGTCTGGGCGAACATGACTTGACAACGGATACCGAAGCACGTCATGTGGACATAAAGATTGCCAAGGTATGTATATATACAAACTATATATATCATTGATATATATATTATTATATTGTTATATATGTATATATTATTTTTACTATTATGTATATATTATTTTGCTAAAATTTTTCTTTCACCCTTCTCTATTTGCAGAAAGTGAGCTATCCGCAGTATGTTAAGCGCATAGGACGTGGAGATATCGCAATGCTCTTCTTGGAGCGAAACGTGGAGTTTACGGACACGATAGTACCCATATGTATGCCCAGCAGTCCAGCTCTGCGCTCCAAGTCCTATGTGTCAACAAATCCCTTTGTCGTTGGCTGGGGCAAGACCCAGGAGGGTGGCCAATCCTCTGAAGTGCTCATGCAGCTGATGATACCCGTGCTGGAAAATGAGGAGTGCCGCAGGAGGTATGCGAGCGTGAATCGTTATCTGGCACCGGAACAATTTGACGAGGCGGTGCTCTGTGCGGGCGTCTTGGCTGGCGGCAAGGATACATGCCAAGGTGATTCCGGTGGGCCACTGATGACATCCGAGGTGATCGACGGACAGATGCGCTTCTATCTGATTGGCGTGGTGTCCTATGGCGTGGGTTGTGCACGGCCCGAGATACCCGGCGTCTATTCTAGCACACAGTACTTTATGGATTGGATAATCGAGCAGTTGAAGAATACGCCCTAAGAGAGATTTTAGCTAACTACATTACTTGTATAACAATAATAATAATAATAATAATAATAATAATTATAATAATGAGAATAACTAATGATGGCAGTAGCGCTCCAAGCAAAACTCTCCTCTGTTGACATTGGACTTTGTTCTCATGACCGAATCCTGAACGTGCCTCAGAGCCAAAGACTTATGCAAATAGCCTCATCAATCATGCGTCTAATGAACGTCTTGGTCAGGCAGGGGCCGTGATCTAAGTCCTTTTCTTTTACATATTCTGTGGTGGTTGGTACATGTGTTAAAAGGGTTGCGAAGGGTTTACCGACCTAGACATGAACTGCATTCTAATTGTGAGCCGGCAGGATTTGAATACATTTGAAAGTCTACGCAGATCTTCAGAACATTTGGCGCCATCTCAAAGATGCCAACAATGGAAAACCCCAAAATCCAAAATCGAAAACCACCTTTTGGCACGCTTCAAGTAACCCTCACAGCGCGCAGTGCTCTCTAATCAGATCAGATGCCAGCACCAAGACGAAGGCTGTTCCCCCGCGCATTTGTGGCCACATGTCCGTGTGTAAAGGAGTTATCTCCTTTTGTCTATTTCCTTGTCTTGTGATTCAAATCGCAGCTGCTCTACTCCTTTC
Source organism: Drosophila aldrichi (assembly GCA_035045965.1). Taxonomy (NCBI): domain Eukaryota; kingdom Metazoa; phylum Arthropoda; class Insecta; order Diptera; family Drosophilidae; genus Drosophila; species Drosophila aldrichi. Next base: position 13,196,770 of record JAWNOM010000501.1, read on the forward strand.
TGCTTTCTGCTTTCCCATTTCCACTTTCTTTACTTCACGCTCTGTTGAGCCAACAAAACTCGCGTTGCATTCGCAATTAAACCAGCATCACAACATGCATTGATCTTCGTTCTTAACCAAGATCATTTATCAATAAATTTGCATATGAAAATTTGCATGCGCAAGCCGATTTGCGAATACCCCGTAGCACAAGGGTGTTAATTTCATCATCATTAGCTCTGATATCTTTATTGACAGCTCGTTGCGAAAAACAGGGAGGGGCAGGGCTGGGATTAGGGCATTCAGGGTATGTCTTTGCCAAAACACAAAACACAAGAAGAAGAAAAAAAAAGACATCAACAGTCAAGAGGTGTACAAAAGGATAAAACCCACAATTCGCAAATATAAACACAATTTGCCAGGCCACAATTCCCATTGATTTCATCGCTCGGGGGTAATTCTCACACGATCCATTTCAGCTGAGCTGATCAATTGCCCAAATCTGTGAGCTAACGATCGCCTGATAGCCCTTTCAGCGAAGTTTCTTTCAAATGTGGGCGCATCAAATACGATTTTGATATGATCTTTAAGTAGCTCGTAAAATGAGGGATATGTTGGAAAATATGTTATGTAGCACACAAGGGTAGTGATCTTTGTACTAAATAATTTCTATAAATATATAAATAAATATTTCGGCAATATTCTATCAATATAACTTTCAAAGTAAAAGGCAAATATTTAGTGAAGCTCAATACCGGGTGTCTTCCAGTCGGATATGCGCGACTTAAGCACTCTCGTTTATGTTTATTACAGAATAGTTTAGATCACAGGATGTACAAGCTTGACTTAATTATGAGAACTTAGGCCTAACAAATTTAATTTAATTAAATTGCACAGAAATTATTTCTAATTTACTATTAAATATATATGCATATCTATGTATAGCTGCTGATTCTTAAATCTCGGGCGAGGCCACATTACGCTTGAGCACCTCGTTCAGCGTGGGGCTGAGTGCCAGGGCGGGATTTGCCACGGCAATGATATTGTCACCCGCCGCCGAGATGACCTGGACCCCGGCTGCTGTCAGATCCACAGTTTCGCCCAGGCTGAGGTTTTCGTTCGGCTTTGGGCAGCACGCGTCCAGCGAGGAGACGGGCGATCTTTCACTTTCCAGACCATTGCCCTATGGAAAATTTGATGGAGCATTACTTAAGATAAACTTTGTAGCCAGCCAGCTGATGGGACGGGACGTTTGGACGCTCCACAACACATACTCACTGGCAGGGGCGGCGAGCTGGAGTTGCTAAAAGAGAAGCGCGAGTCGTTGTCCTCAAAGTCCGCCGATTTGCCCAATCTAAGGTATATGCCAAACATATTAGATATATATTGTATATAGTGTATCTGATATTATGTTAACACTTACGAGAATTTGGCTATTTCCGTTAGATCGAAGGGCGGCTTGGCAAACTTTTGATACATCGCAAATAGATTGTAACGTGAATCCTCCACAGCTTCCTTTGAGTTGGTATATGATGGATTTTTTTTTTTGTTTTTTTTATATTCAAAAAGATTGTTGATTAAAAATTTCAGGAATATATTTTGAAAGCTGTGCTCGGCAGAGCAGCGCATTAAGCAAGGCAAGGAATACACGGGTTGTTCGTTTAGGTTTTCAAAAAGCGATCGAAATTTATTTATTGGCTCAACGAAAGGTACACCACATATTGCAGAAGTCAATATATCAATATATATATATATAGGTATATATAACAGAAAAGACTACGCACTATATAAACAGAACTAGAACTAAGTGAGCTAGGATTGAGTAAAGAATGTGCTGGCATTGAGATAAGATTTGGCTAGGCTAGGATGCAATAGATTATATTGGGTTTGGGTATTAGAGAAAAGGAGTTGTTTATAAAAACAAAAGGATTGGGTAAGGATATGTTAGTTTGGGATAGACGTGAGCATAAGGGAAAGAAGTTTAAATTGGATTAGTTAGTTGAGTTTGGTTGGAATTAGTTTAGCTGAACGGATTATGGATACTTCAAATGAGGTACAGGAATAAAGAAAGTATGGTATTAGAGCTTAGTTATATTTAGTTTGATAACAAATAAAATAATAAATAAATAACTACAAAGAGCAACAATAACAAATATACTAAGAAATAAATAAACTAATACTACTGCATACATACTCCATTTATATCTAATAAATATTTAGCAATACATATTCGTAGAACAGTCAAAAATTATTTAATTTTGATTATATATTAAAGTAGAAAGAAAGAGAAAGAGAGAAATAAGAATAGGTATGGATAGGAGTAGTTTAGTAGTTAGTTGTTTTTCAGACCCATGTAAAATACTTAAACGTATAAGACTAGGATTTCATTAAAACTAAACAAGCAAACAAACAAATACCAATGACTACGAATTATAAGCAAGATCTATAAACATTTATATATAGAGTATAGTATGGCAACTAGATATTCTAAGAAGAACCTCTAGGCAGACGTTAGTAAATTGAATGATCTTTCGATCGCACCACAAGCTGCAAAGCAAAATGTTGGGTTAACTTTGATTGGAAGCTGAAGCTGAAGCTGAAGCACTGCACCAGATAATCTAGACCACAGATTAAGGCTCAATGGATTCCGTCTTCCTTACCCGATTCAGTTCGCTGGGCAGCTGAGCCGCCTCTGTGGAGGAAAGGCGCTGTCGCTTGACTGTGGACAGCACTGCACCGCCAGCCGAGGCTGATGCAGACGCAGATGCCGAGGCAGCAGTCATGGCATCGCTGGACTCGCAGTCCAGATCAATGGCCGTACGTTGCATCGCCTGGTTGGGCAGCTGGGTGAGCAGACCGCCATAGCGCGCTATGCTGGCCGAATGGCCAAAGCCCGCATCCTTGACAATCTGGCGGGCCAGTGGGAAGAGCTCGTCGCGCCGCGTGAGCAGCCAAATGGTCTGGGGATTACGACAGAGCTGCGCCGCCGCCTCATTCACGCAGACCTCGTGCAGTGTCAGTGGCTTCTCTGGGCGTCGCTTGCAATCGAATCTACCATAGATAGCCGAATACTTACGTATCTCATCCATGCGCCTCGGATCGTGCTCCGCCATGGCAATCACCTGCTCCAGCTCGCGTGTGGTGCGCTTCTTGGAGGTCTGGGCGCGCGGCTCCCGTTGCGGCAGCTGACGCGCTATCTTGTCGGCGCACATCGTGATGCGCTGCACCTGCAGCTCGGTGAGCACAGGCGTCAGCTGCGGCGAGCTGGACGACACCTGATGCGCCGTGCTGGCCCCAGCCACACAGCTGCCCGCATTGCTGACCACCAGAGGCGTCGCCGTCGGACTCTGCAGCACGGGCAGAGCGGGGCACATGACGGGTGCACTAATCTGCGCCAGCATCTGGGCATTGGCAACTGAAGATGGAGCCACTGAAGCAGCCGCGGTAGCAGGAGAGGGAACGGGAACTGGAGCTGTGGGCTGAAAGGATGTGTATTTATGGCGTGGCAGTGCGGGCGTTGCGTCTGAGTTGAATATCAAAGCGGGCGCGGGCTTGGTAGGTGTCTCACATAAACCTAAGAGAAGGAGATATTAGTTAGCTTCTACTCCGTCCCCGTCTCCGTCCTTTCTCCCTCTTTCTTACCTAGCTGTGGCAGCATTGCTCCTTGAAACAAGCTCGGATTGTTGGCCCATTCGTGCAGCGCCTTCTGCAGACGCCGCACATGCAAGGGCTTCGATGCCATGCCCACTAATGCCATTATCTCCAAGAACTCCTCCTCGCCCGCATCGTACAGCTGCTGCACATCATCGCCGCCCATCTCCAGCAGTGTGTCGTAGTAGGCCAACAGGCTGGCACGCTGCAGCACTCGATACAGCTGCACCTCCGCCTCGTTGCTAGGACGAGATGTGGTGATTACTAAAGGAGAAAGAAAGAGAGAGGTTATTAAGTGAACTTTGGATATGCTTTATAGGGTATATTTTAAGAAATGTATACACATATATGTATATGAACAGTTAAAGCCAGGTAAAACTGAAAGAAATAGATATATAGGCAACATACCATATAAACATTAATTTTTTCTATGCACTACACCTTTCATGACTAAATTTCAAAGATAAAAAACTTCCTCTTCAGTTTCTTCTTCATATGCTACAGCTTCAGACCGGGTATCAAAATGATATTTATAGAGCTGCCTCGCCGCTAAGTTCTCACAACGTTGAGAGACCATAAGAAAAAAATTTAATTAAAGTCGCCTTTTTTATACTAAAAAAAACTCGACGGACGTCTGGACCGTAAACCCTTTTGCAAAGCACAAAAAAATAAGAGAAAGAAAAAAACGAAACCCAATCAAAAAAAAAAAAAAAAAAACCAAAAGTAAAAAAAAAATGAACGGACGAAGTTGGGAACGAGCTCATCTGCATAAGCAAATGTGAGCGAGTGTGTGAGTGTGTGTGCGTGTGTGTATGTGTGCAACCCTTTCGCTTTCGTCCTTTAAAGAGCCGAGGATCCTTGGGTTCGGCAGAAAACTAGTTAGAAATTCGTCACGCATGCGCATAGCCAAGGCGAAAGCCAAAAAGGAACCCAAGCAACATTTTAATCCTTTTTATTTCTCTCATTTTTTTAGCTTAAAATTTTAATGTTTTTTGCTCTCTCTCTCTTGCTCTCCCTCTATGATAGTTATTTTCGACTAGATCTGCAGCAGCTTCTGCTCATCATCATCATCATCAACATCAACATCAAAACCTTCTCGTCTAGCCACAATTTATGGCTCGCGTTGCGCTCAAAAGGCCGCCAATGAGGCGAAGCGCTGATGATTATGTCAAATCGTAAATAATTATGTGAGAATATTTTAGTCCGGCCTTTTGGGTAGCAGACGGCTCTCCAGCCAGACCCAGTCTCAATGCTTTCCAGTTTCCCAGTGCCTCTCTAGCAGCTTTAATTAATAGAAAAACGAGCTGAGCCAACTAAATTATAACAAAACAGGGCAAAATCACAAAAAAACAGAGAAGGAAAAACAAAGCACATCGATCGTTGGTTGGGTACATCAATGCCTGATGCTTGTATACCCTGTATTCAAGAGATTCATTTATGGGTATGCAGACATGGGTTTCGTTCAATCAGAAGAACTTTTTAGTTTAATAATAATAATAATTACTGATTTTTAGATTTTTGATGAATAATTAGTAAATAAAAAATAATTGATCTATATCTCGAATTTCCTAACTATCGATCAAAGTCAATTTACAGGGTATGCCTTAGCTAATAGCCCTAATGCGCCATAACTCACTTGTTTTTTGAGCGCATGCGCAGACGCTGGCGCTGCATCAAGCGCAACAAACTACACGACTAAAAGCAGGAGGCTGGAGCAGGAGGCGAATGGGATGGCGTTGAAGGTGGCGGTGGCTGTACAGCAAGCATGTAGCGTGGTGTAGTTGGTGTTGTCACTTGATGCGTTGCCAATCATTAACCCATGATTGCATGCCTGTCACAATTTATGACACGTTGACAAACTATTGAAGGCAACAATTTTTAAAGGAATCCCAAGCAGAAACCCATAAACTCCATAAAAGTTGAATGCGCAACGAATGAGATTGCGAAATTGGCTCAGATATCAAATTGAACTACGAATGGTTATTATTTTTGATGGATATATAGCTCTACATATAGTTGGCTATAAAAGTTTAAATTTATTTTTAAGAAATTGGTTTGAGAAATTAAATGCCTTTTTTATATAGATTCTCAAAAGAATTCGTCAGATCTCAGAAGTTGTGTAAAGCTCTCAAATCTAAGAATCTGCCGTAAGATTTTTTAAGTTATTAAAACTTATTACTTATTATTATATCTTATAATAATATATAAATTCTATCAAGATCATATCTAACTAATATTAAATAGCCTGATTAAAGGAGTATATGTTCTAAACTCTTTGGGGTTAAGTGGGACTGTCCAAGCGACACTTCTTCTATGCCCCTTGTCTGTGTGTGTGTCTGTGTGTGTGTGCCCAGTGAGGAGTATTTAACGCAGACGCAGAATCTTTTTGCGTAAACCAGAAGCGGGACTCTGTGGATGGAAGACATCACAGATGTGGATAGCGGCGACTGGGCGACTGAGGGACGACTGTGGCACTGAGAAGCCGAGAAGGGGATAGTGGGGCGAGGAATTTGCAGCAATAAATAAATGAGACGTGATTTCAATACACAAATAATGCGAGGGGAGCGCGCAGTTGGAGCAGTTGGAGCTGTGGCAGGACCAGGCAGCAGGAGAAGAGCTGGAACTGGAACTGGAACTGGAACTGGAAGTGGAACTGTCTGGCCATGTGCCCGCGCTTGGGGTTGGGCCTGGGCTGGGGGCCTACGATTCACTGTCTTCTGGGCAGCAGCGCTTGGCGCGCTGATTGTCACTCGCTTGCTGCAGCTTGTTGATTTTTTTTCTTTTATTATTTATTTAATTTGCGGGTCGCTTTTTGTTACCGCCTCCTATATACCCTGTACTCATTGGCAAATGGTTAATGGCGGGTATATTGTGATTGGGGAACAGAGAGGGAGAGAGAGACAGCAGAGTCGAGGAGGCAAGATGCTTAGCATATAAATATGAATATAAGTCGTACCAGTATAAGACTTAGTAGAAGTATCAATTATGGATTAGATTAGACACATACATTTCAAAATTACAGGGTATACGCTCGTATTGATGGTCAGTTGCCAGCGCTTTTATATGTTGTGCGTTGTTGGGCCAAGACTTTTAATGTTGGCTGCTGCTTATGTTGACGTTGTTGTTGTTGTTGTTGTTGCTGCTGCTGCTGTTGTCATTTGCTAAATATGTTGTTTTTATGCGTTGGCAAATGGCAAAGATGGACAAAAAATGAACTGCAGTTGCTTTTTAGTTGGCACTTGAAAGCAATAATGACATTCGACGCCACATACCAAGCCGCACAGCCTGGCCAGCAGACCAGGTGAATCTGTGTGTACATGTGTGTGTGTGTGTATGTGTGTGAGGGCCGTCAATCGTTGGCGTTCGCTTCGATTATGGTCAACAGGCAAAAGATACAAAGAATAAAAAAAAAAAACAACGCGCATTGATTCGCAGACGCCGTTCGAACTGCTGAACCGAAAACTATTTCTCATATACAACGATAAAAATTGGATGGATGGCAGACTTTATATGTTTTTTTTTTGCTCAAAATTCTTGGATCGTTCAAAATACCATCGATGGCCATAACTTTGGAGCGTTCGTACGTGCCAATGGCCGCTGATGAAGCTGCCAGCTGAAGCAAACAAAAAAGAAAAGCTTGGCAGGAGCAAAGGAATTGTGACTCGGAGGCAAGGCCAATGCCTCGTTAGCTAGCCTCAGCCAGGGGCTGGGGTAGGTTTTTTTTTTCTTGATTCTACCCCTAAGACGCACCTATCGTGTGGGTAAGCCCAGAGCTACCTGAGTTCTGGCGCACATTTCATTGGATGTCCTCCATTTGTATAACTAGACAATAGATCCTGCTGCTGCTGCTGCTGCCTCTATCTATGGTCCTGCTCAGGGTGGGTTTTTACGCTAGCAGCACCAAGGAAATGCAAACCGGAATCTATATTGCAAAGCTAAAGCAACGGCAACTTTTTCTATTGTTTCACATTTCCGTTACACACGACAAAACCAAAAGCAAATCTCACACAAATCAGGCGAAGCTTCGAAAAGCGCGGGAAATCGCAGAAAACAAAAGAAAAAACAAAAACTGAACTGGTTGAAGAATTTGATATGCAACGCAAATTTGTATAACAAGAAATTTAAAAATGATTAATTTGAGTGGATCTTAATGATTTTACAAATAGCAGACAAGAATGAAATATAGAAATGATGGAAAATGAAATTCTTATATTCCTTGCCCATCAATTGATCAGAGTTTTACAAGAAATGAAAATATGTTGACTTCCAGCAATATGAAAAAAATAATCTTAAGACTATATAAAGAAAATATAAAATACATATACATATACATATGTATTCGCTTTTGAGCGCTACTTTGAAAAGATCGGGCGGATATAGTTAGATCGGCAAGCTCTTCCACTCAGTCAAGAATATCTACTCTTACTGTTGATGTTAATATAAGAAAATAAATGATGTATTTTGCTTCTATTATATTTATAGCTATGTAAATCTAATGTGCCATGTAGGCCCGCATTGATTTTTTTTTATATTTTCCATTTATCTTTCATTACAGCTCGTCTAAATGAAGGTCAAGAAATTGCACTTAGATTTAAAAAATCTTCATTGTATTTTAATTTCTCTTTCTGAATATCACTCATGTATCTTCCATATTCATCTATAAAAAAGTTTTCCTTTTATATGCGAAGCTATCGATTTTTATATGAATCCAAATAAATTTATTTTTTTTTTACTTTTCACTCTCACTACACAATTCGCAAGGATCTTTTTTTACTTAAAAATATCACTTCTTAAATTCTATTTTATTATATACTTACATGTGCCGTTCGCGTTGCGTCCAAAGATCTTGCCCTGCGGACTAAGGATCGGGCTGGACGAGGCTGAAGGTGCGCCGGATAGCGAACGCTGTCCCTCGGAGAGGCCGCTGGCCAAGGACAGATTGTTGACATCGTCCTGCTTGAGCAGCTCGATGCTGTTGCTGTTGCTGTTGCTGGCGGCGGTGGTGGTGGTGGTGAGCAGTGATTGGGGCAGCGACTGGAGCAGAGTGTTGCTGGCCGAGCAGCTGGAGCTTCCGCTTCCTGTGACCAAGTTGTGTGCCTTGCCGGCTGGCGAGGGAGCTGTGCTCGTTGCCGAAACTGTCGTGGAAGCTGCCACTGCGATTGCTGTGGCTGTTGCTGCTGTGACTGCTGCTGCTGTTGTTGTTGTGGGAGAATTCGTCTCCATTGTTGTTGTTGTTGTTGTTGTGTGTTAGGCGAGGACACGAAGGACAACCAGACAAGGACAAAGAGGCAAAAGCACAAAGAACCAAAACTAAATGCATGCAAAATACACACACAAAAAAACTCAAAACGAACTCAAAATCAAATAAGGATGCACTACAAGAAAGCTAAAATCAACTACACTACACTCCAGGATTGAGCAACGTTTCGTAAATATCGTTGTTAAATTATTTGTTTTGTGTTTGGTTTTTTTTTTGTTTCGATTTCGATCTCGATCTCTGCCATCCGCTCAGCTCGAGGCCAGACGAACTTCTGTTCTCGCAGCGACAACGACGCGCAGCTCGTGGAACCCTTTTTGCTGCATCTTCGAGACAGTTTCGAGCAGAGAGTGAGAGAGAGAAAAGGCAAGAGAGAGAGAGAGAGAGAGAGAGAGAGAGAGAGAGAGTTGAGATGCAGGAAAGAAAAAACATGTACATTGAATCACGCAGCAGACGTCGCTGCCGAAAGGGTTAAAAAGGCGAAGAAAAAAACGAAGCAAAAGAAAAAGCAACAACAGCAAGCTGCACAAGCGTTTTGGTATACGTAGCCGAAGACGACGACGACGAAGACGAGACCCGAAGCTCGTAGCCGAAGATCTGCAGACGAAGGCATTTCACTGTAGGCCAATGAGGGTAAGTTTTTCAGCTGCGTGATTCTTATTAGAAGTCAGTTAGAGAGATTTTGCTGTTGCTATTTGTGCTAGATGTCTCCGCCTCTTGCCTTGCTCTCTCTCTCCTAGCTGTCAATTGGGTGCGAACAGACACTAGCAAGAGTGCGAGAGAGGGAGAGAGATAGTGATACTCAGAGTGAGAGTGGGAAAATACCTACACAGCTGCGTAGACATTTTGATCAACTCTTTAATATGCCCAGCACAGCATATGCAATGGGTATGCTAAAAAGTTTTTTTTGTGTGAATATATAACTGAGAATAACGGAATCTTACCTATATAGAAATCGAGCAGAGCTAACTTTTGCTTGAGAACAGAGATTCACTAGTGCACAATTCCCGCCGGAGTACAGCATATCTGCGCGTCGCGCAATCACATTAAGTAACCATTTTTTTCCAGCTATTTTCCGTTAAAAAGCCGAAAGGGTTATTCGTCGTGTTGCCCCTCGACCAAGCTCAAATAGATTTTTTTCTACATTCGTTTTGTTGTTTATGAAATATGACGAACGTATTTTCTTGCATTTTCTTTTTTTGTATATACAAAAACAGTTTACAATAGATTTTTTTGCTTTTATATTATTATTTATATCGTATATAAGTATAGTAAGAGGGGATTGGGGAAATACTTTGTTTGTTCTACGAGGGGGGTGGGGGGGTGTTGTGTTAGTAGATGTGAGTTAGATTACACTAGGATTGGGTTTACGTTAACAGTCGTGGTTAGGTTGCCGGAGACCCATTATTGGTGTTGGGGAACCCAAGCCTCAGTCATAGACCATTCCCGAATCAAGGACGAGAGGAAATTGCTACAAGTGCGGGGTTCCAACTTAGCTTTGGCTCGGCCAACTATAAATTATTGACGCTTATTATCTGATTGATCCAGCCTATGAACGAGGAGACCTTCACGTAAACACCGGGCACATCCACCCGGCCACAGCCGAAGCCCCAAGAGACGAGGCCGGCTAGCTCGAAGAAGCCATCGTCCTGGCAGACCAGCGGGCCACCGCCATCACCCTGGCAGGCATCGTGTCCCTCCTCGCCGCCGGCACAGAAACTGGAAGCGGGCAGTATGAAGATCTTCTCCGTGACCGCGTTCACCTTCCTTATGCACTCCGTATCGCTGACAATGGGTATCTCCGCTTCGCGCACACGCAACGGAATGGGGCCAGCTGAGAGTGGTTTGGAGATTAGTAAAGATATCTTCATGGAGTTATTCCTAGCACTCACCTTCGCCCATGTACCCATAGCCCGTGACCGTACAGCGTTTGCCCGCCGTATGACTGACACCACGTGCCGGCAGGCAAACCAAACAGACGCCATCTCGCAGCTCCGCCTGACCGTGCAGCTTGAGCAGCGCAATATCATTGTCCAGCGTTTGGCTATTGTGGTTATGGTGTATATAAGTGGTGGCCACGCGCAGCGTCTGGGCGCCGGGACTGCCATATTTGCGTGTCAGATCGTAGTCACCCACACGCACATAGATCGCATCGCCGGAGCGAACAATGCTGCGAGAGTAAGTAAAGGGAAATCGAAAGAGTATTAGAGAAGTTTACCTTAGATTAGGATTTGGTAAGGGAAAAACTAAAGTTTGCTTCTTTCAGGCCACTCACTTGGTAACACAATGCGCTGCAGTCAGCACCCATTGAGTGCCAATGAGCGCTGCACCACACAAATACTGGTTGAGCGAATTGATGAGCGCCACCTGCCAGCACCACTCCCCATTTTCGCCATCCTCGCCGCCAACCACACGCGCACGACGTCGAGTGCTGTAGTTGGCCGCCAGCTGTCCGGGACTCGAGTAGCTGTTGTGCTGATAGTATTCCGGATAGACAATCGCAGAGGACGACGACAGCTCTGGCTGATCGTGGTAGGAGCGCAGCTGATTGCTCTGAACTCCGCTGCTGCCCACCAGATCGCCCAGCTTGTCATTGTGAATCTGAATGGGCACAATGGCGGAGCCGAGCACCAGGCGTTCGTTTGACTTGTTAATGGTTCCACTGCCGCCAGCATAGGTTGTCGATAGTTGTCTGGCCGTGCGCTGTACGCCATACTTGGCCCGTGCGTAGGAGACATAGTTGAGAGCGGGCGAGCTGCGGGAGCGACCCGTGCGCAAGGTGCCCTTGACGCCACACACATACTTGGAGTAGACGTGCGGACGTGGCGTGGTTGTCGTGGTGGTCGTTGTTGTTGTCGGTGGTGCCGGTGGTGCAGATGGAGGCAATGCGGGCTGCGGTCCAGGTGCGGGTCCATAATAATCCGCATAGCTCGGCGGTGGAGGCAATCCCGGCTGATAGACATGCGCGTGGTGCGGAGGTGGTGGCGGACCTTGAGGCTGATTCGTCATGTAGTTGGTAGGTGCGTACGGCGGCGGTGGTGGCTGCTGCATCGGTGGCTGTGGTGCATACGGCGGCGGATAGTTGAAATAGGAGGTGTCATTGCGTGTCTGGAACTGCTGCTTCTCCAATATTTTGCTCTTGGGCGCGCAACAGATCTGGCCGGAGCGCTTGCATCTAAACAAATCGGTCATCTCGGCGTTTTCTGGAGGAGATTAGCAGAGAAATAAGAGGAAATTTCATTTATGCGAGCTGCAACTACTTACTGAAGCAGGTGAAGCTGAGCAGGCTGACGATGCAGGAGCCGGGGCATTCCTCGCGTGGATCTGGACTGGGCGTATTGGGAAAGACGTAGGGTGGTGCTGTGGGCGATGGCGTTGGCGGCGACGTTGGTGGCGGCAATTTGGGCTTGGGCGCACCAGAACGTGAGTTATCACAGCAAACGGAGCCCTTGGAGCAGGTCGTGGGAGTCGTCAGCAACACGGAAGGACGTTCGCAGAAGGCGGCCATAAGCATGAGCAAACAGAAACCCGGACAACGCTGCACGGCGGGCGGTGCCGGCGGTGGCGGTGGTGGTGCAGGTGAGTTCAGTGTGCTTTCGGCAAAGGATATGAACTGGGAGAGCAAATCTCCGCCAGACTGTGTGGCCGTGGGTGCTGGTGGTGGTGGTGGTGCAGGCTTAGCCGCTGGCTTAGCGGCCGGCTTGTTGGCGATCTTGGTGGCTGGCTTGCTGGACGACGCTGGCTTAGCAGGTATCGACTCGGAAGCAGTGCTCGTTATACAGCAGCTACCCTCGCCGGGACAGAAGGCATCGGAATCGATCTCATCGCAGAAGATGGCAAAGATGCCGTTCATGCACTCGCCCTCGCATTCCTTCAGAACTTGGCCCTGATCCTGACCGGACTTCAGTTTGTTTTTGTTGCTATTGTTATTGCTCGCAGTTTGCTCTTCTTCTTCCTCCTCCTCTTCCTCTTCCTCCTCCTCCTGGGCAGCAGCTTCTGTTGTGGTGGTTGTGGTGGTCTTCTTATGCTTGGTGGGTTTGCTCTGCGCATGGCTGTTGTTATTGTTGTGGGTCTTGGTGCGCGCTGGCTCGGGCGTAGTGGTAGTGGTGCTTGTGGTGCTAGTCGTTGTTGTTGTTGTGGTGCTAGTCGCCTTGCTGGTTGTGGGCTTGGGCAGAGTTTGATTGCCCTTCAGATTGCTCATGTGCTCTGTGAAGTGAGAAGAATTCAAGCCTAGCTGTTTACGGAGTTTATTCTCGGTCTTACTGGCTGGTATGTATATGTCCTTGGGCAGCTTTCCATTGGAGTATTCATCCAGGGAGACACAGCACTTGGTGCCCTCCTTGCAGAGACCGCCACTGGTCAAGTAAGCCTCACAGTATTCCGCTATGCGATCCGCCACACAGACGCCCGTGCAATTCTCTGTGGAAACAAAGTGGAACTTAATGTGGTTTACGGTGGATTTATTGGCGCCTCACATACTATTCTCATCTTCCGTTTTGCTAGCTTCTACCTTATCCTTTGGTTTGCTCGTGGTGGTCTTTTTGGTAGTAGCAGCGGGTTTCTTGGTGGTTGTGGAGGTGGTGGTTGCAGCTGGACGCTTAGGCTGCGGCTTTGGCTTCGGCTTGGGCGTTGTGGTTGTCGTAGTAGTTGTAGTGCTACGTTTAGTGGTGCTGCTCACAGTCGTGGTGCTGCGTTGTGTGGTGCTGCTGCTGGCAGTGGTTGTCGTGGTTCTAGGAGTGGTCGCAGCGGTTACATTTTTGCCTAGTCATGAAAAGGAAATGCTTAGCTGAGGATTAATCATGCAGATCGAGCTGTGGCTCACCAGGCGCATTCTCTATGCAGCACTTCATGCTTGGCGAGGGGCAGGGAACATCGTCGAGCACCTCATAGCAAATGAGCGTGGCCAGTGTATGGACGCAAACCCCTGGGCAATCCTTGGCATCCGCTGTGCTGGTGATCGTATCCAACAGACCGGAGAGGAAGCTGCCCGCCAATGATTCATCCTGGGCTCCAACAAAAGACTTGCTGCCCAATAGCAGCAGACAAAGACTCAGTGTGTAAAGTATTCCTCGGGAGGTTCCCATATTTCTTAAATTTCTCATATCACTTTGTTCAATTGTATAAAAGTTAGCTCATCGCGTTGCAAGAATCTGTGAAAGAGAAAGACAGTTAGTGGTGGAAGGGGGCAAGAGTGAGAGAGACGGAGAAAAAACGAAATTAGCCAAGTGAAAGTTTAGCTTAGTCAGCGCCCCCATCCATGTAACCCCGAAAGGCCTGTGACGTAACAGAGTGCTCAACACTTAAATACCTTGCAGCATCCGAGCTGAGAGATGAGAATCGAGAGATGAGAGCTGTGAGCTTCAAGAGAGTACCCCAAAAGATCATTGGCCTAGAAAGCGTTCAGCAAAAGTCTCGCATTGTCGCATTACACTGAGCGAAAAATACAGATATGTAATCGAAAGCGTATGGATTTTGTTTAATAATCAACATGAATTGGGATTAAAGTTTCACTAAAGAAAACATAATTTATATATGTATATCTTTATAATTAAATGATATATACTCTTATTAAAATTTTATTGAATTTTTAAAACATTTCGACTTGAAGAAAGTTCCAGAAGGATATACATATATTCCACATTCTTCCAAATTCTTGAATCTCAATTGTAAAGGTATTTTTTCATTGAGTGCATTGAGAGCAACTTCTTTAGAGGTTTTATTGTATGGGGGCATCTGTCGAAAACCAGTTTAAATGCTTGTTGCCTCGCCTCATTCTGGTTAATGGACTGAGGAGCTGGTTCTGTGACAGGTGCGTCCATCTAACCGTTGTGTCAAGCGTTCAGCTTATCTGCCGTGTCCCATTTTAATATTACGTATACGTCTTAAAGGGGGATAAGACAACAACAAAAACTAGTGGTACAGCGAGAACATTTGATATATGGGACTTAAAAAATGTATTTGGGTTGACAGTTGTATGAATATGGTTCAAAAGGTAGTTGCAGTAGTGCTCAAACCCGTTTTAACTGTTAAAACCTGTGACAAGTGTGGAAAAACTAAAGTTAATAGTTAGAACTTGGTGAACTAAAACTGAAACTAGGACTGGTTGATGGCTTGAATACAATAATTAAAAGAAAATCAAGGGAATCTCACTGAAAAAATCTAGTGTTTTCTTCCCAAAGTTTAAGATGAAACGTTTTAGCATTATGAATGAAATAGAAAGTACATTGCCCCAAAAACAACAAAAAGGCAAAACGAAAACAAATTGAAACCTATCTCAGTTGACAGATCTTTAGCGAAAGTGCGGGCAATAAATATGTACTATGTATGTAGTTGACTAGCACTTGACAATGGCTAAAACGAAGAAAATGGCAGAGCTACATACATATATGTATGTCTATGTATGTTTGTATGTAGCTCAGTGACAATTATGTGCCGGCCACAACTAAACGCGCGCTGCCCCCTTCTTATCGCCCGCTGCATTTGCCTCACGTGCCGCCTCGCTTTCACGTTCAAACCGGAAATTTTAGACTTAAAGGGCCAAAACTATTTAGAAGAAAACAAAAACAAAGAAAAGAGAACTCTCGTTAAGCCAGGCGTGTGACAATCCTCAAGCTGTATAGAAAAAGAAAGAACAGCTAGAAAGCTGAAGCGCCTGTTACAAGCCAAGAGCTAGAACCCAAAAACAATACTGTGTAGCGGGCACGTCTTTTGGGTCAGCCATCGACACGCGCTGTCTCTGTCTGGCGCATGGGCACGCCTACGCCATCATGAATACCAAGTCCGGCACCAAATTCGTTTAAGTAGGTCAGCTGCATAAGGCGCGACAACAACAGCAACAGCATATTACACCCTGCTCCTCTACACCTCTCGCTCGCACTCACTCTTTAAGTTTAGCATGCGAATTATGTGTTCTTCACACTTGAGTCGTAAAGAATTTCTTTCATTGAACGACGACAGCCAAAACAAACAGAAACAGAAACACGCATTCAAATGCCGATCGAACGGTTAACAGTAACGGTAAACGACGGCTGGTAGACACACTAGCTACACTAAAAGAAAAAATTGATTTTTGTTGTTCACCGGAATCAAATCGGAATGCGGCCAAGGTCGAAATAGGAAATTATTAAGTTATGAATTTAATAATAGATTATAAGAGACGCCAAAAACAGTTTATTTTAAATGAGTAAATATATATAATATAGAGATGTGATTCAACAGAATCAAGCCTTTCTTTTCTCTAAGTGTAGCATAGTTGAAATGAATTTTTTTTTGGTCAACTGCAAATTGTTTTTGTTTTTGTTTTTGTATACTCTTGTCTATAAAGTCTTTCATTTTTAGCACTTCCATTAAAGTCCCGAGGCACAGTTACACACACACACACACACACACACACACACACACGCACACATTCATGCATATCACTCCACCAAAGACAGCGACTGATCCAAAGTCAGCGCGGCTGAATCTTTGGCTTTGGGGCGCGATCCGAACAAGTTAAGCGACTTTTTTCTGCTGCTTCTTCTTCTTCCTCTACTTCTTTTGCTCTTTCTGAATTAATGGTAACGGTAAGCACAAGACGACACATAACTGTGCGCTGGATCAGCAGGACAGCGCAAAGCGGCATAGACGTGTCGGGAATGCGGCACAGTTTTCCAATTGCCGATGGCTGCGTATGCAAAGTTCTTTCACAACACACGCACACACACAGATACACTTGTTTAAGCAGCCCAACTAACCGTTCTTAGTGCCGGGGCAACTGCACCTTGCGAAAGCCAGTAACAAACTGACCAATGCTCAAGGTTCTCGATGCTTGGTAAGCCGCCAAGGCCAGCAGCAGCAGCAGCGGCAGCGGCAGCCACGAGCAGCGGCAACAGGCCGGAGAAAGTGAGCAAAAGAAACTTTGTTGAAAGAGCAACAGTAAAAGCAGCAGCAGTAAAGAGCGAGCGTTGCGCTCTCTTCGCCACCTGTTCTCGGCGGCAGGCAGCAGGCAGAGCGTAGGTCGTTTACAGCTGGCCGCATGTGAAGGAGAAAAAGGGATCGCTTGACAGCTGTAATCGTTGCAATTATTGGCACTTGAGAGATTTTTGCGACCTTCTTTTCGCTTACTTATTAACCCCGGAGTGTGCCCACTTAGCGGATTATATTGCTGCAATTGTTGTCCCTTTTCAGCGCATCGTTCGACAGGCTTAGTTATGCAAATCTCGAGTGCACCCTGTGCGAAACTTATGCAAATTTCGTAAGTCAGCAGGGAGTTTCCTGATTACCTGAAGATTCGCATGCAAATGCAAGGCTGGGATAACTCTTGACTGTTTTACTGTTGTCAAACATTGTTGAAATGCAATTATGAGTGCAGAAATCGAATGGCGATGATGGGAAAAAATTGCATAATCGCCTGCTTAAGCCGAGCGTCACGTGGCTCGGGCAACATAATCGTAACCTCAAATATGCAAAGAAAGGGATTTCGAAATTTTTACTTTTACTTTGTCTAGCTAATTAGAGCTGGCGTAGCTTATGGCATGTCTAACAAATGTCTAGCAAAAGGACAACCTTAAGAAGGATCTTTTAAGTGATGCGGCATCTCGGTCTCTGTATTTTTTCGGATGTTCCCAGGCTCCAGGCATCCGAAGCATTCTTCACACGAACGAAATTTGAATAAAACGCTGCCTAAAAAAAATTGAAAGTGGTATAAAAAAGTGAAAAAACTTTAGAAAAAAATTGTGGAAAAAAACTTATTTATCATTCTGTGAGCATATTTTGTATACCTGAGATCCTGGCCCCTGGGCACAAGGCAAATAGATAAAGTCTTGTGTTGGTGGTGGTGGTGGTTGAGCAGCCGTGTTCTCTCTCTCTCTCTCTCTCTCACGCTCTCTCTCTCCTGCTTTTCTATCGTCCTGCGTATGCAAATGACGTTGATTCCTTTTCAATCTCAAACAATGGATCGAGGGTCGTCCTTTTCGGCCACACATGTTTTTTCGCGTCTCCTTTTTTCAACATTAATCGTCCTATTTAAAAAAAATATAGATGATTAAACCCTTTGCGTGTGTACACTTTTTTTTTTTTTAGCTGATTTTTCCTCTTTTTTATACCGTTTGTGAGTGTTTTTTTTCTGCTCATCCCGTTTTTGTCATTTCACTTTTTCGTGGGAACTGCGGATCGGGCAGCTATATATGATAATGAAGCATGCAAAGCGGACCTAGAAGATGGTGAAGAATAACAAGATGCGATGCTTGGGTAGAGTGAAAATCGAGTGCCAATCGGGTGCTTGGTACAGTACGAAAGTTTTAGAAATAAATAAATATAAGAAACTTAAAAAAATTAGCTATTTTCTTGTTTTTTTGTTGTTGTATATTTTCTTTTGTTTTTCTTATTTTAAACATTTTTTTTTAATTTTAATTTTTATTTTTAGTTTATACAGCCAAATTTAATTTGAAGATCTTAAAATACCTATTTAGATAATCCATGTTGTTTTTTTGTTGTGGTTACATCTTTTGTTTTCCAGACTATCGTCGAATATTACCCTACGAGATTTATGCATAATCATTTTGCCACCCCTCTTTGCTTCAGCTTGGCTCGTTTTCGCTTTCTGATCTTATTTTAGGGAGAGGCGAGAAAGTTAGACGAAAAGAACTCGATTTGCATATTGAGGATCATGTAAAAAGGGGCAGAGGGCTTGTCATGGGAACAAAAGATGAATGCTTTATCAGTGAATAGATGCAAATCAATATTTGATGTAATTAATTAATATCATCAAAAAGAGAAAAACAACAATATTAACATTTATCAATCAATTTCAAGACAATTCAATCAATATCTATGCAAATCAGACAATTAATTACAGGGTAAAATATTAAAAAGCCCTAAGAATATAATTTAAATTTAGAATTCGTGCGTAGGTCGGTTGTTAATTAAAAGTAAAAAATCTATGCCACCAAAACAATGAATCACAATGTAAAATGTACCAAAAAATTGAATTTGAAATTAATACTTAAAGTCTGTAGTTTTTGACAAACAAAATTTATAATGTTTTCTCTATAAAATATACTAATATAAAATCTTCAATGTTTCTTTTGTAGCTTTTGAATGTAACGGCTTGGAACTGATGATTGATCGGATTGACTTGATGTGGCAGCACCATCAAGCAGCGCTGCCATTTGAATGGCAAGAAAGTATCGATGCCGTTGGCACAGCATAGAGCAATTATATATCGATATTAATATACGTACGTGTCCAAAATCAGCTGCGTCGTAGCAAACAAACAATGCGGTGAATAAATACCTCGTAACTGGCTACATTAACGAATTAATATACTGACGAAAGCAGTGGGAGTAAGTTGGGACAAAAAGCCAACTAGTAGCAGAGCAATTACAACAACAATGACAACCACACACAAATTGCGGCGCAATGCTTTAGCCAGCAGCGGCCTAGCAATCGCTTTGCTTCTCCTGTTATATTGGACCGATTTTACGGGCGGCTATTTTGCAGCGCTCGATGACGCTGAAACACACAAAAATTGTTTCTGTGAGGTAAGGCTTACAAGTGAATCATGCAGCACTATATAAGCATATTAAATATGTATGTACGTACATTCAACAGCTCGAGGGCTCTATCAACGATTGCAGCTGCGATGTGGACACAGTTGATCATTTCAATAACATGAAAGTCTATCCGCGACTTCAGAGCTTGCTAGTGAAGAACTTCTTTCGATTCTACAAGGTTAATTTGAAGCAGGAGTGTCCCTTCTGGCCGGATGATAGTCGCTGTGCCATACGTTTCTGCCAGGTGGAAAACTGCGAGGAGCAAGCCATCCCGGAGGGCATAAAGGATCAATCAGAGCATCGTGACAAGGCGGCATCATTTAAGGTAAGTTTATATATATACATATATACATTTTTGTAAGAGTTAGTAGAAATTATTGTTGCTTCTACAGTGAAAGTACCTAAAACGAACGTCTTTTGCTCTTACTATAGTGAAAGTTTGCTTAAAGTCTTATGGAGAGGGTTCTTGTAGGGAAATATTAGACAGATAAAAAGTTATCAATATGTCTACAAAATCTGTTGTATATATTGATAACATATCATTTATTGATAATGTTTTATTAAGATTAAGTTCAAGTATTGTTTACTTATATAATGTTATGGGTAAAATTTAAGTAAATCCATTCAATTTCTATATCATAGGGTTTTGTTCAATAAAAGAATGTTTAAATGGAACTGTTGTTCGTTTTTAGAAAGTTCACTGTATCTCCATTTTTGTTATCAACAGAAAGTTTAATTGAGTTTCGACAGAGCATTTTCTTTAAGTAGCAATATTTATTTATTATCTCGCTACTCTTTTGGATGAATTGTCATAAATTCCAATCATTATCTATAAATATATCACTCAATGAATGAACGTGTCTGCAAGATACGGTATATTTATAGTATATATCATCAGTGCTTGATAATTGGCCCGAATATGACGTGGCTTATTGACACAGATGTTAAAAGTTCAATGGGATTCGCCCCATTATGAGACCCGCCTACCTTTAAGAGCTTGTCTATAAGATTATTGCATCACTATTTACTCAGCTGTAGAGCTAAATATTTTGTCTCATTTGACTTCCTTATTAATTGATCTGTATTTATGTAGTACACCCGTGAGGCACAACTGGAGAAAGGCTGTTCGGATGCGGAGGATTTCGATAGTGCTTTGGGTTTCCTGGACACGAGCATCAGTGATCAGGCTCATAAGGAGTTCGAATTGTGGGCGAAACACGATGAAGCCGAGGAAGATTTTTGCATTGTCGACGATCATGATGTGGATGCGCAGTATGTGGACCTATTGTTGAATCCGGAACGTTATACGGGCTATAAGGGCGATTCGGCACATCGCATCTGGAAGAGCATCTATTTGGAGAATTGCTTTGGTGGCAACAACGAGACGGCCAATAAATTTTCAAGTTATATGCCCCACATGGAGTTGCGCGACGTCTGTTTGGAGCAACGGGCCTTCTATCGCATCATCTCCGGATTACACTCAAGCATCAATATACACCTGTGCTCGAAATATTTGTTGTCCGAGACAAAGGATTTTCTAGATCCGCAAGGCATCTGGGGACCCAATGTGAAAGAGTTCAAGCGTCGCTTCAGTCCAGAAACAACTAACGGTGAAGGCCCACACTGGCTACGCAATTTATATTTCATCTATCTAGTCGAATTGAGAGCTTTGGCAAAGGCAGCGCCGTATTTGAGGCGCGAGAATTATTACACGGGCATTGCCGAGGAGGATGAGGAAGTAAAGCTGGCCATGCACGATATGCTAACGGTCATAGAGTAAGTAGAGCTATGTTCTATAAGTGATAAACAGCAGATATCATATATATGCATCTCATTACAGATCCTTCCAATCCCACTTCAATGAGAATGCCCTGTTCAGCAGCGGCATAGCATCGATTAAATTCAAAAATGATTACAAAGAGAAATTTCGAAATATCTCACGTATTATGGATTGTGTTGGCTGTGATAAGTGTAAGCTTTGGGGTAAACTGCAGACGCAAGGTCTGGGCACCGCACTCAAGATACTCTACTCGGAAAAATTGAATTTGGCAACGGAAAGCGGAATATGGGATAAACCGCACATTGAGGCGGATCCTATATTCCGATTGTCGCGCACGGAAATTGTAGCGCTCTTCAATGCCTTTGGCAGGTTAGTATTTACCTCTTGAAAGGGTTTCAGCGGGGTTTTTGTTGATATGCTCACGTATACCAAATCCAGCTGTAAGCGCTAAATAGGTTCGTCACGGAGTATAGCGTATTGCTTGGTCGACCCAAGGCCACTCACTTTGTTGCATGTCACTAATTAAAGTGTATTTGTTCCATTTCAGATTATCCAACAGTATATACGAGATGGAGAACTTCCGACGTGTACTCAGATAGCCAGATGTACAGTGAAACGCCCCTTAAAGCGTGGCACGCGTAAAAATTACCCACATTTCGAGCTCTCTCTTCCTCGTACGAATGCTCAAAGACTTTTAGTTAATTGTTGCGCACATCTATTTAGACATAATTTATTGATGGATCTGATTAAGGCCGGTTTCCCTCCAAAATAGTTGCGAGCAGCAGTCAGAGGCTAATCACCAGGGACAGCTGCATTATTGTATATATATATACATTGGGAATGCATTAAAAGCGTATACACGTAGGCTACTTGTACTTTATTACCCCCTACCCCCTATTCCTATGCGCTATACAGGTGTATATTTTTCCTATTGTAAGTTAGAGTATATTAATTTATTGTGTACTATTGCATACATATTTTTAGGAAACAGTGAAAAAATACAAAAAATTGAATGTGCAATAATTTTGACGATTGTTTGTATTCCATCCGTTATTAAAAAGTACCGACAGCACTGTTCAATGAAGAGCAATTAAAATAATGGTGCTTGCTAATTAACAATAAGCAAAAATATTTGCCGCACATTTGAATTCAGTCGGCATAACTCGTGAGCGTTGCCATGCCTACTGTATATTGGCAACGCTGTTGGTGGCGGCCATTCGATAACAATAACAATTATTTCTGACATGTTGCATGGCAACATTCAACCGTTACGTTAACTGATCAGGCGTTGCCATGCCAACACCAAGCTGGCAAGGCTGTCAGCACTTACATTGACATTCAATAATAGTAAATACTTGCTCCTCGTAGCAATTGACTTTGCCTTCAATACAATTGAAAATATAAACTCGAGAGGTACGGTTAAGTTATTTAAACAAATAGATATATTTTTGTTCAAAATGGTTGTGCTACACGTGAAACGCGGCGATGATCATGTGTTCCTCTATGAGACAAGTGTGAACACGGCAACCGATACCGTTATACGAGAGTTGGTGTCGGTTTTCAATGGCCGCTTAAAGGTCCAGCGTATTTGCATGGAGATGGAGGAGCTGGCCGAACACGGTACCATGTTGCCCGAGCAGATGAGGCAGCTAAACGATGATCAGATTGAGGAGCTACATCTAAAGGATGAATGGGCTGATAAATGCATTCCTATGGGCGGGTTTACCTTCAACAAGGATCCGCTTTGCCGGCGCAACGGTCAGCAGCCAAACGAAGCGATGCGTAAAGTGCTCGAGAAGGCTATGGCTGATGCCAAGGCAATGATAGATAAGGTATATTGCTATTCTGTGTGTATGGTCTATGTCTGTATCTATTTAACGTTTCCCATTCAACAGAATTTGTGCAAAACGAACACCGTTTTGACCCTGAAGATCGTAGAGGAGGCTTTGAACATCTTGCGCGGTGCCGTGATGATTGTTTATCCAATGAAGCTGCCACCACATGATACCATTCAAATGGAATTTATCAATATGGAGGATCTGACCGGCACTCAGGCCTCTAAGGAGGTCATTGAGCCGTCCAAGGCACAATTGTGGTTTGCAGGACATCAAGTGTTGCCGGGTAAACTGTTGAAGGATTACTTGGGCAGCAATGATAAGACTAAGGTGAGTAGATGAGTTACAGTTATATTCAGATGCTAACTAGCTATATTTGTCTTCTATTAGGTGGTGGTCAAATTGAATCAGCTAGGCGAGGGTCCGCCTGGCAGGGAGCAGGTTGTAAACGAGCAACTGCGTCGACAAATGATGGCAGCTAACTTCAAGCGTCAGGAGGAGCTCAGGGTAAGTGTCAACTATGCTCGTTTAATTTGTGTGATGCTTTAGATTGTTGCGTCCATTGGTATTCCCACTTTCATCATTCTAAACTCGGGTTTCTTGCTCGAGCGAGCTTTGAAATGCTTTATTTATTTATAATATATTTTCTATGAGTATGCACTTACATATGTAGGTAAAGTATATATATATATATATATATATATATATATATGTATACAAATATCCATAAATGATTTGATAGGTTTAAATAAATTTGTAGAAGTTTAAGTTAAGCTGGGCCACAGAAAGTATTCCTTAAATCAGAGCTTGAAAAAATATTCATTGTGGTAATACTTTCCCAATTTTGCTTTCCAGCCCATATTGTTCATAGATAAATTTCGCATAGGTTAGCTAAACTAGTTGGGAGTAAAAGATATTTAATTGTATATTGGAATAGCTACAAAATCGAAAATCGTTAACTGTTGATTGAAAATTTGAGAATCAAGGCCAAAGATCATATGCCCTAATATATCTACTATGTGATTTCAGTGTTCTAGAAACTTGATTTGTCATCTTTTCTTTAAATAAATGCATTTGCCCAAAAAAATCATTTTTGGTGCCATTTCCCATTTAGGAATCTACGATCTTACTATATCTATATAGTTATATGGTTCAGCAGATAATAGAATCGAGTTTTTATCGAGTTTTGTCGTTGGTCTTGTATTACTATATATTCCCTGGATTGTATATATATGTGTGTATGTATATATATATGTATAAATTCTTGTACTAAATGCAACTGATTTTGCAAATTCCAAGGCACATCTACTGAACCAAGCGGATTAAATGGGTATATGTATATAGTTCTTCATAATCCTAACTTTAAAGAGGTTAGTTATAAAGCTCTTGAGAATTACATTGAACAGTATTTTCTATAAAAGTAATGTGAATGCTAAGAAAAATCAGATTATACATCTACATATGTATGTATATAAAAAAATGATTTGAAGTAAACTTTTGCAGGTCCCTAAAGATTTGGTAGAGTGTCTTCCGTATAGTGTTTGTTGTTTTTGTTTCGATTTTCAA
Organism: Drosophila aldrichi; assembly: GCA_035045965.1. NCBI lineage: Eukaryota > Metazoa > Arthropoda > Insecta > Diptera > Drosophilidae > Drosophila > Drosophila aldrichi. The sequence goes on from JAWNOM010000501.1 coordinate 13,221,373, forward strand.
GGTCGTATATATCCTGAGCTCACTTTATAGCTAACCTTCCATTACATATATAAACTTGGACTGTATGTATTTAGAGTATAACTAACGGCTTTTCGGGCACATCACATTTGCTCGCCTTTTCGTCCTGATCCTCGGTGAAATGCTGTTCGGTGGGGCCGGCAGTTGGGCTTAGTGGTATCAAGGATTTGGTGCTGCCAATCATCTCGGGTGTATCGTATGGCAACTGCTGCTGTTCAGGCACCTGCACCACCTCCACCTCAACCACTTGTTGTTGGTCTATTTCAACCACATCGTCATCTGTGTCGTAAACTTGTTCCGGCTGATTGGCGGCTGCATTGCCAAAGGCATCATCATCCGAATTCTCACCAGCGCAAACGCAACGCATCTTCGCATCGTCACCCACCTGCAAGGGGAGAGTATTTATTGCGTTCCACTATAAAATCTGTAATGCTAGCTCACCTTGACGGACTTTGTTATCACGCACAGCGATATGGATGAGATTACAAAGAGCACGATTGGCACAATCAGCGAGACGAGCAGCTCACGATAGACCTTATCCAGATCGTAGCGTGCGACCACAAATTCAACATTTGCATCCTGAAAGAGGAATTGTTGAAACTGTTTAGACTGATGGACTAGCGGATACTCTATTAAGCTGTTCACAACTTTTCATATGGGAACTATGGCTCAGCCTGTTATTTTCCTCTGCTCCATACACTACCCCACTTGTGAGTCACCATAACCAATAGTGTGTACTTTGATACCCGAGTCGCTATTGCATGGTCAGTGGCCTTAACCACACCTGCTGTAAATATTTCTTATGCACCTGCCAATGCAACAACTGAAACCTGATCCCCCACCTTGGCTGTTTGGCCAGCTCCTTGGTTACCTTGTTGTAGTAGCATTGATAGCGTGACTGAGCTGTGTTATTATCGCCATCGTTGCCATAGCGGGCCACGAAGTCCTTGCACTCCCCTTTGAGTGTATTGACGCAACCTTCCAGATTGATGAACAGTTTCTTCCAGCTGTAAATGGTTAGATTAGCCTGATTGGGCAGAAACTTTTGCCCTGGATCTACGGCATGTGTGCTGTTCTCATAGATGGCCCAGAACTGCGTAAAATTCATATAGGGAGCCGGCAGAGTGTCGTGATCCAGCAAGGTGCCATTCAAGCAGTCCGTGGCACTAATGGAAATGCATTTCAATAAAGTTACTTTCAATTCGATTCTAGATTTTGTTTACGTTATGCGATTGTCGGATTCGCGAGTGACTGTTGCACAATTGGTCAATAGATTGCCATGCTCCTCCCTCCAGAATTCGGTGGGTTCAATGCGTACGCCATGCTCCTTGCCGCGTGCCTCATTGAAGGCCACCGCGTTCTCACAATCGGCAGCAATTACATTGTCCTCCTGTACGGACAGATTGTCAAGGAGATTTATCATCGGAGGCACTTAGAGAGAGAGAGACAGGTACTTACGTGCATGATCAGCGTATTGATATTGGCTGTGGTTATGCGGGAGCAATAGCGATCGCAGCTGAAGGGTCGCTTGATCTTTGTGCAGTGCACGCCGTGGCACTCGAAGAAGCCATTCAACTTGGTATTGTCCTTGGCAGAGTTAATGACTGGCCCATCGGGCTTGTGGTGGCACAAAAAGAACTCTGACATGTTCTTGCAATGACCTGATGAAAGAAGCAGAGAAGTGGAAAAGAAATAAATATGTTGAGAATTAGTTAAAAGGAGGTGCAGGAGAAGTTGAAAGAAATTTAGAAGAATTTGAGAAGGGGAAGTTGAAAGAGTTGTTTACACGAATCGGTTCAGAATCAGAATCAGAATCTCTTATATGGAGTATCCTTTATCGAAAGTTAAACTATCTCTAAGTACTTACCATTCGAGCAGTTGAATACGCCGCGAATGTTGTTGCAGACGGTGCCATTGTTGCAGTTGAACTTATTCAAGCGATTCAGGTCAATCTGTGAGCGATAGAGGAAAGAGGAAGATGTAGCATAAAGATTAGATGTTTGCATGTACATGTCCGTTAATGGATCGTAAAGACGCCTTGGCGCCAGACAAACGCTGCAAATGCTGCAAATACTTTTGACGTATATTTGCCTTCACATTGGATTGGCAGGCTCTGAGTCATCCATTTATTTGCGATTTTCTTTTATTGATGGCTCAAACTACGCAGTGGTTCAGCTTTCTCAAGGAAATTACGTTTTTGTTGGATTTATTTTACGCTTCTAACTTAATGAAGGCACAGAATGCTATTAGAGAAACAATTTAAATGCTTTGAATTAGCTATGATTCACACTTGGATTTACATTTTCCGAAGTGATTCAATCTTTACAAATAAACGAAAGGGATTCATCTGAGAGTTTCTACTGTGTATTTAAAGCTGCATAGATAGATTTAGACTTATCATGATGATTATGATAGCTCTTCTTTTACTATAGAGGATATTTCCGTTCATCTAAGGAATTGCTCTCTTTTGATGGCTCTACTACTCATTTTCCCCTAGCTAGCTAGAAACCACTCAAAAAAAAAGTCCTATGTGAGTTCTTGCATGATTGAAACTCCTAAACTTACCGCAGCACATGAAGTATTGGTCACCCTGGTGCAATTGTTGAGTTGTATATCTGTGCCATTGCGTCGCACCACCGAATGTATTTGTGGACAAAAGCCGCTGGTGCGTGTTAAGCACCACTCGCCACATGAAGCCCAGGGACAATTGTTGGGCATTTGACGATCGACTGTTTGGCACATGACCGGATCCAGCTCAAAGCCCGACTTGAAGGCTCTGCAGTAGAAAGAATATATAGGGATGGGGAAAGAAGGGGGTAAGAGTGGGTTACTCACTTCAGCGAGGGCGAGTAAATGGCCACACTGAGGTAGACAATGGAGACACAGGACATCACCATGGTCAGCTGGCATAAGCAAATGGCGCGACAGATGCGCTTGTCCTGCTCGGGTATAAGGCGCGGCTTGTCCTTGCGCCGAGCCATGGCTATAGGTTAGGTAGGACTTGTTGAATTCGAAAGGAACTCAACTTGAAACTTTTTCTTTTCTTGACACTTTACCCTATATATATCCTTTTCAAGGTGACTGAGGGTTGAGGGTGGTTTCGTCTTCTGTCGCCGTCGCCGTCGCTGTTTCCGTTTCTGTTTTTATTTCTGTTTGATTTGCTGCTATTTGTTTTATTTGTCGGCCAACTGTTTGTTTGTTGTGGGAACTATTTGAGTTGCGTTTGTTTTGGCCAACTTTTGCACTTGCTGTGAATGTTATTTCCTCCTCCCTTTTTTTTAACGCCCTTTTGCTGCGCTTTTGCTGTGACTTGCGTGGCGTGGCCCACACAACAAGTGCCAAAGAGTTCTGTGCGCTGCTATTGACCGCTCGCTTGCAACTGACTGAAGCAGAGGCCGTGCCCGTGCCTGTGCCTGTGCCAGTGCCTGTTCGTCCTGGCGTTGTCCTGTTTTTTAGCCAGGGCTGCTGAACGCATACTTTTACTTTCGAAACGAAAGCGAAAGTAAAAGTATGCCAAAACAAACCCTTGGCCCACCGCCCTCCCTAACCCCAACGCCTGCGCAGAGTAAAAGCTTTTGCTCTCACTCTCTCTCCGACTCTCTCTCTCTCTCTCTTTCTCTTCAAATAAAAGTCTCTCTTTATGGTTTTTTTTTAGTTAATTTGTTTATTTGTAATTAGGCCGTTAGCTTTTTTTTTGTTTTGTTAAATTTGTTTTTTTGATAAAGACACGTTAAGTAAAAAATGTTTTTTTTTTTGAAATATTTGTCGGATTTTTTGCTTTTGTTTTTTGGTAGGATTTTAAAAAATTCTCATAAGCAACGTGCGTTATATATCGGTACTGCTATTAAGCTATATGTATATATATACTAAATATACATATACATATATAAGAATAGATATATGTATATATATATTTGTATACATTTTTTTTTTATATATTTCCATTAAATGTTTTATTTTTATATTGTTTTTTTTTTGTTTTTGTTTTTTACATAAGTTTTTTAAAACTATTTCAAAATGTCGCAAATTGTGAATTTGAATGATTGTGGAATATACATATACATATATACATATATGTCATATATATTTGGTTCCGATTTCTATGGTGTATGTCTGAGTTCATGTAGATCTAATATATAGAACTCTAATCCCAGTTTTTTTTCGCTAGGTTTACAATCATTTGATTTTTACGGTTTTACGAATGTCTTTTACTTAATATTTTGTTTTTGTATTTTATGACTACTATCACAATTCTTTTTTGAAAACAAGCATCTTATTTATTTTTGTGTAGAAATTTGAGTTTTATCTAATGGATCTAAATATTATGGAAATGGCGGAGCATCGAGAAGCGTTACAAAAAATAAGCGAGAATTTCTTAAAACTGAAATACTAGTTAAAGAGTTCTTATATAGTATATAAAGCATAACAAATTCTACAAGTTGAAAAGCTTATAACAAAATTAGTTAGAAAAAAATTTGTTTGGTTTTGTCAATGCTCCGCGATAAGTAAAGGTGTCCTATATAATAATGGCAGATGGTTTTTCTCTTTATATAGTATGTATATTATATATAAGCTATTTGTATGTCTGTATTTGTCCGTGTGTTTGTGTGTATTGGTATGGACTACATAGTTAATTAGCTATTTGTTTAAGGAGTTTCTTTTGTTGGTTTTGTTTAACTAATTTGTATTATTTTTGCTAGTATTCCATTTCATCATCTTCATCACTGTGACACAGAAGTTTGCTAAAAGAATCGATTGGAATCGTAAAGCTATATAGATCAAATGCTAGATTGATTCAGTTAACAAATAAGTCAAAACATGCCAGAGGGTTGATTCTAAATATGTGTGTGTGTGGTAGGCCTACACTCAGAGAAAATGGCAGCAGACATAATTTTCCTATTGAAATATATCTAACTAAGCAACTTGGTTCTAGAGCCTTTGTTTTCGCCCAAATTTATATAAATCTAATGAACTTCTAAAGCTTTTTTAGGCTGGGAAATTCTATTTTAGGCAAATATTTGGAATGAAGAAACTTGAAGTAAATCTATTAAAGAATACAAAAAATGTAGAAACAAATTGATAGAGTGTTTAAAGTACATTTTAGACTACTTTAAATAGTGTAAAATTTAGATCTGAGATCTAAGTCTTTTTCAAAGCCACTTTCTAGCTAAATAACTCTATTTGAGGTAATCTAAAACTCTAAAAGACTGAAGTTTAAGTTCGTGAATTAGAGTTCATTTCAAACATATTGCTGCTCATTTTAGGCATATTTTCTCCGAGTGTATTTAGCATAAAGTAAAACATGCAAAAATTATAGACATAGAACTAGCAAATACATTACTAAATCATGCTCGTATATATACTCTAAAATTTTTAAATACAATTGTTATATATAAATTTTAGTTTCATTTACTTTTTTGTTGGTCGAATTTAAACTGAGCTTTGTATAGTGAATATTATTTTAAGCCTCGACTAGTGCAGAATTTCTTTTATTTTAGGTAATACATGAAAGTATGTGAAACATATTTTAAATATGTATGTATACATATAAGTTTTCTGTTTTGTGCTCTGTTAGTTTAGAAGAAAAAGTCTTGTAGAGAGTTGAAAAAATGGGTCTAACTAAACGCCCTTGAGGTGTATTACGATATATAGATAATGTTCTTAAATATGGTCGCTTAGCTTGAAGCTGAGATCAACCAGAAAATATATTTGCTAAGGACACTTCAGAGTAACTTTTTGAAAGCTTTTTTGCTTATACTTTTGCTGTTTGCATTGGGTGTACTGAGCGTGCTGAGATTTGTTTTTGGTTACATAGAGCTTTTCTTAGATTTAGTTTTTTGTAGAGTCCTACTTCAATTTCATTTTCAAAATTCAGGCACTGTCGCTTTTAGTTATTCAAAATACATTCAAAGTTAAGGACTTTTCCGTATTACATTTCATGCAGTTAACGATCCTGTAAATAATTTTACAAAGAGAAAAGAAAGAAAGAAAGAGAAGGAGAGAGAGAAAAAAGAAACACGTAAAAGGCATGAAAAATTCGATGAATGGGGAACATAAAATTGGATAAACGAGTCTTACAATTGTTGTTTCACAAACTTAGGATAAGTTAGGGTTATAGCGGCCAATATAGTAAGGTTTAACATGTACAGTCGATAACGATAACGATAACTTTTGACAATTCCAAATACAAGGCACAATGGATTATTATATAAATTTATGGATGTGTGAGAGTGTGTTATATAGGGTATTACTACAATACAATACGGGGGATTTTGTCTGTTTGGTTTAAATGAGACTCACTCTTCCTTAGTTGGAAACTTTTCGGCATAGACACGCGAGGACTTATTGCACGCCTTCTCACAGCACGGGCAATACCAATAGCTCAAGACACCAATCGAAATGGCAAATAGAACATTTGGTATAATCAGCGATAGCACCAGATGGTATAGATTGTTCTCCCATGAGTAACGCCCGATGACCACTTCCGGATAGGCGCGACTATAGTAGCAGGGAAAAGGCTCGCCAATGTGATTAAAGCTGGAGATAAGAGGAGAATGAATTAGTCTCTTCTGAGCCATATAGCTGAAGATTAACTTACCCATATTGCCTGGCGAAAACGCTACAATTGGTTGTCGGTGGATAGCCGCAGCCCTCGGAGTTGATTAGAAACTTTGTGTAGCTAACGTCCCAATTGACGCGCTCCAAGTCTCGAGGATTGCGCTCCCATTCGCTAAAGGGTATTCGCGTATAGTTGACAAACAACTGATGGCACCTGGCCGAATAGAAGATTGAATTATTTGATAAATAATCAAACATAAATATATATAGTGATTAGGCTACTTACTTGGTGAGTGATGAAGTGCAGCCCTCACGACACGAACTCCAGCTGCAATTCTTAATGCCCTCCGCATAGATGTGATCGATGACAACGCAGGTCACCGGCACCGGATCGTAGTCGGCAATGATTGTTGAAATTGCGGGATCCACGACAAAGGGTATCAGGAAGAGAAATGTGAACACCGACAAAATGGCAGTCGTACCTAAAGAGAAAGAATATTAATTAGTTAGTTAGGAAGAAGCGCAACAGAAGGAAGGAAAACGGCAAGAAGAACTTACCAAGGCACACGGAGGTGTAGAACTTCGCCTTCTCGAGTATGGTATCGATTTCGATCTCCTCTCGCTTGGCCTTAATCGCATCGACGCATCCGCTGCCTGGTCTAACGGGTCCATGCGATTGACACGAAGATCGGCCCGAACGGCTGCTGCTCAGGCTTATTTTGCTGGCCGAGAGCGTTTGTGCCGACAGCGTCGGAGACGTTGGCATCGATGTGGTGGTCGTCAATGTGGAGCTCTTCTTCATGGTTGCTTATGTTTGTCTGTCTTTTTGTGTGTGTTGTATCTCTTTGTGTGTGTGGATAAAAGTTTTTCCTATTTTGTGTTTTCTATCACTAAAAGCCTTAAAAATGAACACTGCTAACGTTCGCTGCTCGCTAAGCCTACAACAATAAACAACTTTTTGCCAAGAGTTTTTCCTCTCTGCGCTCTGCTTCTCGATTTCCAATTTTCCCCAAGTTTCTCTCTGCTGCGTCTTTTCTTCTTTCGAAATGGATATTTTATTTTTTTTTTTTAGGTTTAATCTAAGTTTTCTGTTTTAATCTTTGTTAAAATTGCGTTGGATTTGTTAATATTTATCTAAATTTATTTGTTTTCTTTGTTTTAAGTATTTAATTTAGTTTATGGTTAACTTCTTCTTCATTTTGTTATTTAATAAATCTTCTTAGTTTTGATCACGCATCCCTCCAAACCGTTTGACCATTTGCTGAATTTTGTTTGCCTGCTCCTAAGGGCTGATTCTAGTTCCCTCTGTGAATGTATGTGAGTATCTGTGTGTGTGTTTGGGTGCTTGTATGTGTGAGTGCATTGAAGGTATTCCCTATAGATGTTGTTGGATTTCTTCTTCTTTACTTAACTTAAAGTTAAAGCATCAATCAATCAACCAGGCCATGTCCAACGCTAATTACTCTCAGTAGATTGCGCGCCTATCTAGCCTATCCCAAAAATAAATAGAAAATCGAATTCAAATACAGAAATTATACTAATATTGTCCTCTCTTCTTCGGTTCTTTGTGTTCGTAACTCGAGAATTATTCACGTGCCTCGCATGTGGTGTATATAGATATCTCTCTATATGTATAGAGTTTTAGTTTTTCGTTTCGTTTTTGTGTTTGCTGTTAGCTCAGGAGTGTCCTTTAGCAAGCTGCGCTCAGGTGTGTGGTCTGTTAGTAGTTCGATGGAAGGATTACAAAGTGTTACTCGATTGTTTACTATGCCCAACTCCATTTATTGCAATGCGAAGACGCCAGTCTGATGAACCGGACTGTCTTCCTGGAGCAGAGGAATGCCTGCAAATATACAGAAAGAGAGACGATTTTTAAAGGCAATCCAAAAAAGTCTTAAAAGAAAAGTAGATTTTAATGGGAGGTAGGAGGAGTGCTTAAGAAGAATGTTCTTCAATTTTGCTTTAGGCAGATCTATTGGGAAATTATTTTTATAAAAGTGTATGGTAGCACCTTATCCCTAGGGTTTCTATGTTTGTGAGATTGCGCCTAATTCTAAATGAACTAAACGCTTTAGCGCTACTTGAGCACAGGTTGGCTATAGTGTTTCGCCTAGAGTTGGATCCACTACGAGGTGAACAAGTAACAGTTCATTCGATTTACCCATCGTTTGTCAATTAAGCAATGCAATTTCCGACGTAGCACAGTTGGCCTAAGTGTTGTGTGTGTTTACCCTAGTTAGAAGAGGCTCTTTATGTTAAGCTTACGTGACGGATCTCATAGGGCCATGACTTCATCGCCACCGCCTCCACCCATGTCGCCGTTGGTCGGTGCGCCGACGTTGTTCTTGGATAGAATGGTGTCCGTGTCGACGCAGCCTTTGAATCGCATCTTGGCATCGTCGCCGACATAGACGGTGCGCTGGCATAGCAGCAGCACCGAGCAGGATACCACGAACAGCACCGACGGCACCACCGACGCGAACACAAACTGGCGATAGGTGACCTCCAGATCGAATCGGGCCACAACAATATCCTTCTTCGACGGCGAATAGAAGCAGGGGAAGCGAGCGCGAGCATTGTGATCGCTGCCATCCCGGCCGAACACCTTCAGGAACTCCTTGCACTCATCCATCAGTGTGTTGACACATCCCTCCAAGTTGATCATCAGCTTCGATTCGTTCGATATGGTTAAGTCGACGTCGGGCGGAGCTATCTCCGGCACCGGCGTCGCCACCGACACATGCAAATGACTGAGATATGTAAAATTGGTCAAGTCACTGAGCATATTGTGCTCCAGCGTCGATCCGTTGATGCAGTCTACGGCATCTACACGATCAGAGGTGTTCTTGATGAAGTAGCACGACGTCATGGCCACATTGTCGCTCGACTCATTCCACACTTCCTCCAAGGTCTCCGCATTGATGGCATTCTGGCACTGCGATAGGTAAACCTTGTCCCCGCTGAGCACCACCACATTCTTGTTCCGGGTGGGTATATCCACGCAGCGTCTGTCGCAGTTGTATGGCGTGCGTATCTTGCGGCAGGTGCCGCGGCTGCACGAGAACAAGCCGCTGATGTCCATGCAGTTGATCTTGCCACGCCGCCCGGAACACTTGACCGGAGCATCGCTGTTGTGGAACACACACTCAAAGGCGTCCGTTATGTTCAAGCACTGCCCGGCGGTGCAGTTGAAGGTGCCAGTGAGATTCTTGCACTCGTCGTTGATGCAGCGCGCCTTGTCCGCGCGATCCTGATCGATGCCATAGCACGTTTTATTCGCCGAGTTCGTGCAGTTCTGGAACGTGAGATTTGTGCCGTTGCTGCGCAGGTTCACATAGATCTGAATGCAGGCCCCGGAGGTTTTGCTCAGACACCACTCGCCGCAGCTGCCCCACTCGCAGCCTTCCTTGTTGACGGCACGCGTGGTAGTGCACATGACGGGCGTCGGATCGATGCCGCTCTTGAAGGCACGCGTCGACGGCATATAGATGGCTACGGTCAAATAGACCAGCGCCACAGAGCTGAGGACGAGCGTCATTTGGCATATGCAAATTGTGCCACAGATGCGATTGTCCTGTGGCGGCACAATCAGCTCCTCGCTGGGCACTTTCTTCTTGCCCATGACTGTAGCTGCGCTTTATTCTACGTTAATCTCGGCCAGAATGTTGTCACACTATCTATCCTTCTCTCTCTCTCTCTCTCACACTGTCGCTCGTTCGTTCTCTTTTACTCTCGCTTATGCTAATGCCTCGCGTGCTTGGCCAATTAGTTGCGCTTCATCTTGGCCTGTCCTATCGATTCGCCTTTGCTCTGTGTGTGTTTGTTATATAACCAGATTTAAAGCTCGTGCGTAATGCGCCTTTTTTTACGTCTTTACTATTCTTTTTTACTGCAGCTCGCTTAAATTTTACACAACTTGAAACTATTATCGATTTTTGGTGACATAAAAGTTTTGTGCGAAAAAATTTCGCTTCTTTTTTTTTTGGGTTTTTTTAAGTGCAAGCCGTAGCTAAATTAACAACTTAATTATTAGTATTTAACTATTAAACAAATAGTTATTGCTTTTTGCTAATATTCGATTTTAGTTGTAGCAGCTGTGGCATTGCTTTGGGTTTTTCTTTTATTAATTTCTGCTGCTGCCTTTTGGGAACCTCGCCTCGCTTCGCTTTGCACACTTTTCGCACTGAATCGCTGCTGCTGCTGCTGCTGCTAGTGCAGTTCGTATTTTCTCAATTGCCGTCGTCGCCATCCTGACCGCCGACAACATGCCGCCAGCTTCAGCCTTGCTCTCATCTCTCTCTCTCAGGCTCTTTCAACAAATCAAAGCGCTGCGCGCGCATTTTCTATTAACAAACAAAAAATCAATAATCCGCATTCCAAAGCCCTTACGCTCTCTCCTGCCCGCCTCTTGCGCTGCACTCGCCCTTTGTATCTCTCCGCCGCCAGCTGCTGCTTTCATTGATTAAGCTGAAGCGTGACTGAGACACATACCACGCCTGAATGCAGGGCAGGGTCAGCGAGGTGGGCGTTTGTGACGTTCGTCGACTCTATTAATGTGTGTGTTTACATTGTGTATAAATATATTTATATATTTGCTATACAATTTGCGCTGGAATGCACAAAATTAAGAAATGTTGTATAATTAATTTATATATGTATAAAACGATTAGAGATTTAATACGATTATTCGTGCGACTCCTCCTGCTCCACATGATCACCCCATTGTTAGCCCTCCTTAATGGGCATATTCCAGGATTCGGCTATGATCTGTATGGCACGACGACTGAGTCTCGGTCCGATGAGTGGATTCATTTGTGCCATGTAGCAGCACAGCCAGAAGAGCCAACAGCATCCAGCGGTGAGCATTAGGATGCATTGAATCAGCTGCCTTTGGGGTCCACGGGGCGTAATGATCGAGCCGCCAATGCCAACGGCGGCCCACAGGGAGGTGAAAAATAGTATAGGCAGTACGGCGGCGCCCATGCTTCAATATTTGTTGGGCAGTTCAATTTGTGCAAAGTGGCGGCCAAATTTCGGTTTTAATTGCAAATTTCACTTGTTGGCTTTGTTAAATATTTCTTTTTAGCTGACTTGCGATTGTTGTTAAGACTATCGATATATTGTTATCTTGACGAACGCAGCAGTGCTAATAAATAAAAAATGCAGCGCTGCCAACTTGCTGCAAAGTGGCCATATGATGGGCGCTAAATTTGAATGAGTGGAATTCGTTTGCTTATTGACATTTCTTTGGAAATAAACATTGAACATGCTAAAAAAGATATCTATATATATATATTTAATATAAGTATCTATATATACATTTATATTTATATATATCTGAAAAGTGGAAGCCCCCTCCATTTATTCTATAAACAACTGTTCTAAATGACGCACACAATTTGATTAAATATACTCACAGTTTATAGCCTATTTATAATTTTAATTTAACACTTGGCCAACGACTTGTCGAGCATAAAAGCTTTTACAGAATTGATTTAACACTCTATGGGGAATAATTTCCTTTGCCCTTCCGCTTGCCTTTGAGAAGGGCCTTCCTTTGTTGACTTACCAGCTAAAGTGACAACTAATAGCCCAGCTGCTAGCTTAGCTGGCTATAAAATATTCACAATAATAAGTTTTCCTTCCGCTTTTCCAACTGTTCTTTATTGAATAATCAATGGCAACTGTTATTGAGGAACTTCACAAATGTTTGCTTGGGGCGATGCTGCTGATTGTTTGGGTAAAATGTCGAATGTGCTGCTAAGTAGGCAACACTTCTTGCATATCAAAAAGAAGGCCAATTGCATTTTCTTCTACTTTCAATTCTCTTTGTTCTTTTAGGTTTTCTTTTTTTCTTACAATATGATTCGTTACTCACATGTACAAAGTTGTGGGTGTTCCATGTATTGAGGTTTATTTACGTTCACACACACACACACTGGCGCACACACTGAAAGGAGCACATGCGACACACGCACACATACCACTCACATGTACAAACACACGCACAGGTAAAGGCGTTTCATAATGGAAATGCAGCACGATTTTTATTATTTTAATATTGCTTAATATAAGTTTGTTAACTTTGAACGCAGTTTTGTTGTTTCTTATTTATTGTAAGGCAGCAAATTTGATTTGATTCGACAATTTTCCTTAGTGATTTTCCAAACAGATGAATACTTTCAGTGTGACGTGCACGGCTCGCGGTTCACATTTTTTCCCTGCTGTTTACGCCACAAAAATATTCTGACATTTCTTCCAAGCGAGAGAGTAGCTGTCGCTGGGCGTGCGCAAGCGCCTGGCCGTGCCTGTCTTTACGTCATCTATTGGGGTGGTCGCCGCTGTTGCTGCTGCTGCTACTGCTACTGCTACTGCTGCAAGCTTTACATGTGGGAAAGAGAGAGAGAGAGAGCTTTTCGTTTTGGGCTGGTAACGATTCTCGCCAAGCCTCTACGAATTGTTTGGCTCAGCGGCTGCAAAGCTTGCCAGCTGTCGCGCATGCCGTACGCCTTGTCGATGTGTATGCGTGTGCTTGTGTAGCGCAGCGCAGCGCAAAAGCTCAACTCATGCTGGAGCTCAGCCAGCGTTCAGCTGCAGCGACGCCAGCAGTGGCAGTCCTTTCGGTGAAGAGTTCAGCCGTCGTCGTTGTCGCTTGTCTCGTTGTCCCCGCCATTTATTGCCGTCGCCTCTTTGTCGGTCGGTCCGAGGCTCTAGCGAAAATGACAAAAAGTGAATATGCTTGAGTGTTCTTGGTTGTGTGTGTGTGTGTGTGTGAATGTGCGTGTGCGTTGTTTTCTTTTTTTGTATTTTGAACTTTTGACCCGTACGCGCAATCAGGTCATTAAAAATTGTTTCGAAATACTGTAAATGAGCTCAGGTTCCGTTTGTTTTCTGCTGATTGAAAATGCGTAACCGTAACCCGAACCTTGAGTAAACAGCTACACACGCTCACTCAACTGCTGTGTGTCACTGTGTGTGTGTGTGCGACGTCACAGTGGCCAGGCGAGACACTCGAGGCTTAATGTGTTAACCACAACAATGTCATTGGGCAATGTTTGTCATAAAAGAACAGAATTAACCAAACCACACTCGACTTTCTCTCGGCCACCATTTTAATCGGTTGCCCATTTGCCGTTTTTTTTTGCTGTTTTTTTTTTTTTTTTTTTTTTTTTTTTTTGGCTGGGCTCGAATTGAATCACAAAACGCAAATGAAAAATCGTTTCGTGCAAAGCACGAGGAGTCGCCAAGGCGCTCCCCACTCGCCATGTGCCCCGCTTGCTCAACGAGTCACTGCCATGCCGCATAATATTGCTTGGCATGGTGTCGCCACCTCTCTCCGTCTCCATCTCCCTCTTTCCCTAGAACCTATCTCTTTCTCATTCACTCTCTGGCCTGCGTGCCAAATGAATTGAAAATTACATGCGGCTCCAATTTTTACATACATATGTATGTACACATGAATGTAGTTTTTTGCACACCCCACTCAACCTATGTATGTAGACGACTCTGTTTCTGGAGAGCTACAGGCAACTCCATTGAAGTAGTGTTATTAGTGCCACCCATGTGAGCTCATTGTCGCCAGTTGTTGGCAACACCTGCTTTCCATACATTCCTCACTCCCCTTGCCCACACTGTGGCCTCGCCTGCAGCTGCTCCTGCTGCCGCTGCCACTGCTTCTGCTGCTGCTGCTCGGCGGCATATTTCCGTTTCGTAATACAACGGCACACGAGCGTCGCAGTGCTGTCCCCCTGCCAACTTCAGTCAACAGTACCGCTAAGAATAACAAGCACAGCCTAAATAACATTTAAATCTACACACATACATAAATATGTACATATGCACCTATGTGTATGTATATATTTATAAATCTATGTATATTTCCGTGTAGTTATGCATACAATCGTGGTTACATAAAAATAACAAGCCAATGAAAATGCCAACGCGTTTAATATAAAAAAAAAAGAACAAGAACGAGCGAACGAACTATTTTTAACGCATTTTTCCAAGTGTAAATTAAGCATGTACGCTTCTAACGGCATTTTTAACTCAACCCCCTTTACCAATTGCTTGCTACGCACAGTGTTTCAGCTGCACGTGGCCGCACGAATAGTGTGAGAAAGCGCAAAGGACAAAGCACAGAGCGAAAGAGCGCAGTGAATTAAATGAAGAAAAAAGGCGAAAGAGGAAATAAGTGAAATAATTGCAGAAGAAAAAGAAAACAACATTTGTCCGTCCAGCATTATTTTATTTTGTTCCAAATAAAAAGCAACAAAACAAAAGCAACAACAAATGAACTAAATAGCTAAAAGCTAAGCCGCAACGATAATAACAACAACAACAAAAACAACAGCAAGCAGAGTGAGAAGCCGTTACTCAAAATTGGGCATAGGCAAACACACACACACATTTATACACGCGTAAACGAACACACACACAGACGCCCGCACGTACACATATGCGCAGCCTTTTGCCGCAGTCATAAAATAATCAAGCAAAGCCAAAGAGGAGAGAGTAGAGCAGAAGATAGAGGTGAGGAGCTGCTTCTGTCAAAGCAAAGCAGAGCAGCAAAACGACTGCAACGTCGAATGCTGCTGACGAAACATCTCCGCTGGGACGCATAAAGCAATTAGCAAAGGTTGACAGCACACGCACACACATAGACAGCCAAGGCAAGTGTAATAGTGTGCGTGTGTGTATGTGTGCCTCTGTGTGTGGGCCGCTGGTCAGGATTTGCAGAGTGTCCAATGACGGCTAACATGCGTGCTGTGTCGCATCCCTGGATTGTATTTAGACTAATTGCGCACAACAATAACAACAACAACAACAACAACATCAAGAGCAACAACAAATATTGCAGGCAAAATGCTGCTGCTGCTCCACCTGCTCAGCAGCGGCTACTGCTGTGATGAGAGCTGAAGAGGAAGCAATGGAGAGGCAACGACAGCAACTGAAAAAGCAAAAGCAAAAACGTAACACGTACTCGACTCGCCCTGTGATATAACTGCACCGTAGTTGTAACCGTTTAAATCGTAGCTCATAGTTATCGTTAATCGATAAATAGCTTAAGCTAAGCAGCGCCAGGCGACACTTGGATTGAAGCTGACAGCGCGTGCACTCAGTAATTTAAATAAATCTATATAAATAATTAGAAGTAATTAAGCTAAATCTATATATATCTATATATAGTAAATATACATAATTTATACATCACACACTTTGCCTGCCTGCCCCCTCTCGCGCTCTAATAAGTTTTTGCTGCCTGCCTGCCCCGCCAGACCTTGCGCCATTTGAGTGTAACTAGACCGGATATCGATAGCAATTAATCGATTGAGACAGCCACAGTATGGGAGATGAGCACGAGAAACGTACCACCAAGGAGAAGCTGCTCTTCTATACGACGGCATTTTTCATACTCCTCGGCACGTTTAGCCTGTTCGCGTTTCTGTTTCTGGTTCCGTTCGTAATTGAGCCGGCCTTCACGACGATCTTCATGCAGTTCGAGGAAGTACCGGCACTGTGTGAGACCTACGATACGGAAATCTATTTTGGGGCCAAGAACTGCTCGTGGTCGTCGTGCCGTGAGGGCTGCACCAAGGACATCTACACGTGCACACAGATTCGCGTCAATTATCGCCTCAATCTTTACAACTTCACGGATGAGTTCAATTTCACGGAATATCACATCAATTTAAAGGAAGCCGAACGTATTCTGCCGCCCGTGAAGCGAACGGATCGCTACGAGCGTGCATTGCGGGACTATGAATACGATGGTCTGGTTGGGAATAGCATTGACTTGGATGTGGACAGCACCGGTTCCATGGCCACGAATCAATTCGAGCAGATGAAGTTCGGGGATGCCGATGGCTCCAATGGCTATTTAATAGAGGATTCGGAATCGGATACAGATGATGCTGTGAACACAATGATCACTGGCGAGCGACGCCCCTTCGACGAGATCTCGGAGCTAAACGAGGGACTCATGGGCCTCAATTCGACCTACTATTACGTGGGCGCCCGCTTGTTTCCCAATGTCAAGGGATGTGGCTATCCGCCCATGCTGAACTGTACGATTTGGCTAAAACGCTATATGAGGATCGGAATTAAGTTTCCCTGCTACTACTCGAAGGTGGATCCCAGTTTGGTGATCAGCGATCTGGACTATTGGCAGAATACGCTAAACTTGGTCTACTCGATGGCCATACCCATTCCATCGTTCATCATTTCGGTCATTTATCTGACCTATGCCTACTTTAAGATCTACAATGAGGATGAGGAGACGGCGCCGCTCGACAAGAACGCCGAGGACATGGACATCGATGATATCGATGCTGTTGATGATAGCGATGGAGCAGTTCTGGCTGACAATGCAGCTGGCAGTCAGATTGTTAACATGGACTCCACGACCAATGATAGCTGCCTGGAAGGTGTCCTGCCCAATGGTGGGCCCGGCATGACCAGGTGCATATCACAGGGTGGCTCAATAACCACTCAATCCGGCCACTACATCGCCCAATCTCCGGCGGGCTCCCAAATGACGCCCAACTCGGAGATCAATTCGTTCGGCCATCAGCTGAAGGTGCAAATGGCCGATGAATTGTCCAGAGATTCGCTAGAAAATGGCGTCCTCTCCACATCTAATTCAGTGCAAGGGTAAGACTAAGTTAATGGATATATTTACAATTTATGTTTGAAACTTTTGAATCATGAAACTATGTTGTTTTGTTCAAATCACGAAACTTCGCTGTATTTAATACATAATGAATTGGTTCGGCTTGTGAGCCGTATATATATAATCCGCTGAAATCAATTTACAGACTGATTTTAATTCATTTTCCACATTTTGTTTAATTTCAGAAACTTGAGCAAGACGATGACGACGAGTATCTCAACTCCCCCTGGGCCGACAGCGGCAGTCTGAAACGTCAGGCGCATGGTCTGGAAAATGTTAGATTCCGATTCGGAAAATGAACCACTTCTCGACTAGCGGTTCAATGCAGCAAGCAAAAACCAAAAACCTAAAAAAAAAAAACAAAAAAACAAAAATAACAAAAACCAAAGTATTTCTACCCAAAACAATCGATAAACAATGCATGTAAATGCGAAACGAACCTGAATACCTTCAGAGCTGTTAAAGACACACTTAAAACTATGATATAGACATATACATATGTATATATATAGATATATACATATATATATTTACCTTATGAATCACTGAACACTCACGCAACTACAGTTACATAATACTTTTACTTTATGATAGATCGAACGATAATATTTTCGAATAAGCTTTCAAAAATATACACACACACTCACACTTAACAATTTCAAAATTAACGGTATATTTGTAGCATTCACTCTATTCACTATACGAATATTGAATAATGAATATTATGAATATGCGACATCAAGAAATACAGAAGTACAGAAGCCTCACAAAAGAAAAAGTAAAGGGAGAAATGGAAGGAATGATGGGCGGTAGTGTTAGATGAGGAAGGATACTGATCGAAAACACTTTTAATTGAGGAAAATCAGTATGCCGAGTAGTGGGAGAATGCTGTACGTGAGCAGCGTTACTTTAATTGGTACAAATACAATAACAACAAAAACCACTTGAAGAGAGATTTAAGATGAAGTACTATATATACCTATATACCTAAAAAAAAAGAAAACAACAAAAAACAGCATGAGAAGGCAAATTATAATACTTATACACATACATATACAAAAAGAATAAAAATATGTACTTGAATTATTTTTCTATTCGCAACAATCGATACCAAAAAGCAAAGCAAAATAAAAAATCTAAAAAAAAAAAACCTAAAAAAAAAGTCGCGCTGCATTTTCTTTATTTTCTTTTTAGATATTTGCTAAAATTAAAGATTTAAAGCAGCATTGTTTATTTTAAAAACAAAAAACAACTAAATAAGAATATGAAAAAACGAAATTTAATTTGTATTAAAGATAAATATATCTATAATAATAATAATTGTTATCCTTCTATTCTTAATGCGGATAAAAACTCACAGCTTTAACTAACGGAAACAGAGGCATAAGATTTTTCTTCTACATATTCATTTTTATTTACATATATGAATAATGATATTTATAGGATATTAAAAACAAAGAAAGAAAACGGTTCAAGCTATTCAATTACAACTTTTAAATATATATATATACTTATGCATTAAAAAAACAAAAATCATAATAATTTAGAACTAAATATAATGTTTCCTTTTTTATATTAACAATGAAAAACCAAACCAAACCCAAAATGCAAGCAAACAAAAAAACTAATCGTAATATTTCTAA
Source organism: Drosophila aldrichi (assembly GCA_035045965.1). Classification (NCBI taxonomy): domain Eukaryota; kingdom Metazoa; phylum Arthropoda; class Insecta; order Diptera; family Drosophilidae; genus Drosophila; species Drosophila aldrichi. Next base: position 13,240,261 of record JAWNOM010000501.1, read on the forward strand.
AAATACAAAATAAAACAAATGCGAATACTCTCAAAACACGTTGCCTAGGAAAATAGATGCATTTGCAACGGTACTTGCACCTATTGCGAATAATCTATCAAAGATAAGCAAAGATACACACTCACTCACAAACACTACCACACACATAGTTTGTCAACAAGATATTTGCATGAACACCAAAAAATGGTAAAACGATAAGAAAAAGATAAACAAAGCGCAACTACTAGCTAATATCATGTAAAAAAAATTAAATACAAACAAACAAATGCTACTAGAATTGAAAACAAAAAGCGAAACAAAAATCTCGAAATAAATACGCATTTAGCAGCCTACAAACAAATGCATTTTTAAATTGACAAAACTTTTGTTGTGCAGCACTAAGAAAATAGGAAGACACACTGCGATTGTCGCAATATCAATTTGGGATAGCGTTATAATAAAACATTGCATAGCATACAAACAGGCCACAACATATTTTCAAATGGCTCACCTCTGTTAGTGCAGCATTTTACAGCACTCAAAATAAGCATATCGATAGCCGCCATAATAAGTCGATTAGTCGCACTACAGTTGGCAACTCTAGAACAGCTGCTTATCAGCTGTGGTTTGCAGCACTCGCGGTGCAATAGAAAAAATTGCTATTTGACAAATGTTTGTTATTTTATAAAAGTGTTTGAAGCCAAAGTGCGCTCTCCTCACTATTAGCACAAAAAATAAGAAATTGCTACTGTATTCAAGCAAGTGCAGTGGCTAATTTACTTTTTATTATTCTTATTGCTGTTGTTGGCCTCCGACTCTTCTTCTTCTCCTAGTAAACAATTTATTTTGTTGTGGCCGCTGATTGAAAAATAGTAACAAATGCTTTTTCAAAGCTGAACCGCACAAAAATGGACAACAAAAAGGACATTTACAACCTGTGGGTGCAATACACAACCAAGGTAAGCAATTGGAGGGACTCTGATTGGGATTAGCAGTCGGCTTATGTTTTGTTCTTCCGTTGCTTCACGCGGGGAAGGTGACGTGTTTTTTGTTTTTTTGCCTATATTTCTTTTTGTGATTTCGCTTGCATTAATCACCGCAGAAAGTGACCGCGCCTTAATGGCTGCAGACAAACAGATATCTATTTTGCATGATTATATAATCACAGTTAGACTTAACTCTTGGCCGTTGCTTACACTCCCTGCAGAATGACGAAACGTATTTTCGTGAGTTTGTGGCACGCTTTGTGGACATTTGGCGCAGTCAATTGCAACTGGATTTTCAGTCTGAGCGCTGTCCGCTGTGGCACGAGGTGCAGCCAGACAATGGACCACATCTTGGTCGGCTTCCCGACGAGCTGCTGCCCGCCATTGGCAAGTTCATCATTGTCGCTAGGGATAAGTGCGACACGGATAATCTGGACGAGCAGGGCATCGAACAGGTGGCCATACTGATTGACTGTCTGGTTATTGTTTGCCGGCATTTTGACAATATATTGGCCATCATTAAGTACGAGTACAAGCCCAATCTAATCGCCATACTTACAAAGGTGTTTGCCCAGGTAAGCGAACAATAAACCGAAACTGTTGCAAGATAAAACAGTTTTGTTCTTTTGTTTCCTGTTTAGCAAATGGAGCAACCGCGCTCTTCGCCGGCAATGAGTCACCTGTTCCGCAGTTTTTCCTCATTTCTGGAGGTCATGTACGATCCTTATCTAACTTGGCGCAGCTTTTTGCGCAACCAGTTGGCAGATTATAGCCGATTGCCCTACAAGCCGCATGCGGTGCACGTAGAAATCGTGCCCTTTATCTATGGTATGTTATTGTGCCCCGTTTATCTCAGTTGTTATTGGTATTTATGTACATTTCGATTTTGTTTTGCCTTACAGATTGCTTTCAGAACGAATCGCTGCTGAAGTTTGCCGACATCGGAGAGAGTCTGCTGCATGTGCTGGGCGCCATTATCAGCGGCTCTCAGGTACAGCGTACAGAACTGAAGTTCTGTCACGGAATTAATCTATAAACTATCTTAATTAATTTTGTTATCTATTTATGATTGTCTTTAATTGAGCACACAAATTGTAGCCCGTCTGCACATTGGCCCACTCAAATATCATTTCGCTGCTTCGTAATTTTCATTCAAAATTGTCTTCTTGTTAATTATGCTATAGGCGAGCTGTAAAATTGTTATTATTTTACTTACTATCTTTAATGACCTATATATTTCTCTCCTTTCTGTTTCATCTGTAACTTACATTCATGTGTTTCATAAAAAAAACTGTAAATCATTGTATAAATTTCCTGTAAATGATATTGTTGCATTCTGCACTCGCTGCTTTATTCCAAATTTAATTTCCTTTTTCATACTGTTTATTGTTGTTGAATAAGAAAATCTTTAAAAATATTCTATACCATTGTGTGTGTGCGTGCAGAAAACTCTAAACTCGAATTCAACATCTAGAAATACTACTAACGCTCTAATTACTACAAACGCTCATCGTTCGGGTGATGGGCTGCTTCTAAACTGTGATAATAATTTGGTGAGTGGTTTAAAACGCTTTTATCATCTGTATCTCTATCCCGCCTACCCTGCCCCACACTCTCTCTCTCTCTCTCTCTCTCTCTCTCTCTATCATCCGCTATGTATGTGCTCCATATTTAATCTGTCATTTACTGCAGCGCAATGGCATGCGAGCAATATGCCCAGCAACTGTTTCCATCATCATGCGCATTTTGCAGCAGTGGGAGAGCGCGAGCAGCCTGCGCCATGTGGCCCTCAATTGTTACGCTTTGATGGTCATTGTACTTCAAAAATCTAGTCCAGAAGAAGTAAGTCGTTGATATATATAAAGCCCAATAATATCTCTCGCTAACCGATCTCATCTCTTTTGCAGCGCCAAATAGATCTAGTTACATTAATCCAACTCTATTGTGATGCACTGCAGCAGCTGTTGGCGACGACGCATTTTGACAGCGGCGCTGCTAGCTTTGATATAACCAGCGACACGGACAGCGATGTGGCCATTGATATGACAGCACTCTCCGCGAGTGTGGCTGCTGTGCAGCTCTTTTTGAATAGGGACGCGCGTGGCGGCGATGTCAGCGAGGCCATTGGCGAGACAAATCTGCTGGAACTGCTTATTGGTTTGCCACAAAGTATTCGGGTGAGTCTCTAGCTATGACTGAATGGCAACCAATTTATTTTTCTTTTTCTCCTCTATAGCCTTGGCACATATCCCATACACCCACTTTGAGCAGCACGATGGATGCGTTGGCTGCCTTGACACAGAGCTCACCACGTTGTGCAGAGCAGCTGCGTCTGGCTGAACGAATTGAACGGCTCTTTGGCAGCATGCGTGAATTTGAAGCACCCTCAATTGCGCTTTTGGATGCTTGCTTCAATCTGGGCTACAATGCGGAGCAGCGTCTGCTGGTGTTGCCGGAGGTCATGCTGCAGCTGCTGCAATGGCTGCCTGATCTGCAGGAGGAGGAGCAACTGCATGTCAGCGCCCTACTGCTCAAGGGCTGCACGGATAACTACGGCACGTGAGTGACAACTAAACAAAGTTCCATAAATGTCCAATTTATCCAACCCTGCAATCCCCAGTAAAACTGTTGCTTGTGGCAGTCGCGTGGTCAAAGCTGTGTGCCTTTGCTTGCTGCGCAGCGAAGTGCTTGCCGAGAACTGTGCCCAGAATCTGATCAAGCTGATCGAGGAGCTGAGCAAGCTGAGCATTGTGCCCGTGGAGCTGAAGTGCATATTTGCCCTGCTGCGACAAGGCACAAAGTTTGCACAGTACAAGCAGCTGCAACAGACCATCGTCATGATTGCGCTGCAGAGCCTGCGCGGCAACAACTGTTGCTCACAATATTTCGCCATTGAGCAGCCAGCGGATGGCATCGTAGTGCCGGACATCAAGAACTGGACACTCTCTGGATCGTATGGCTTCATTTTTCACCTGCTCGTGCGTTTCAATCCACTCAGTCAACCGGAGTCGAATGCACGGCGCATGCTGCTCACTTTGCACACGGCTAGCGGCTGTGGCTTTGAGGTCTTCGTGCAGCCCAACGGCAACGTGGTGGTGGCTGCTTTGACGCGTCGCGAATACCTGACCACAGCAACAGCCACCAAAACGTTGCTGAATGGACAATGGCATTATCTAACAGTGGCCATAACGCCGCCGAAGCGTCCCTTCTCCTACAGCCAGATAAATATCTATGTAGACTTTGTGCAGAAGCTGAGCGCCACGCTGAAAGTGCAGGCTGTGAATGAACCCTTTACCATGTGCGGTGTGGGCGCCGTGCTGGCTCCACCACCCAAGCAGAGTGAGGTGGGCAAAAGTGGATCAATGCCACGTTCCTCCTCGCAGGAGAGTGGATCGGCCTACAAAGGCATGCTACCCAGTCTGCTAGAGCGAACGTTGTCAGCAAATGTAAGCTAGATTTGATCAACTCTGAAGTCTTAAGAACTAGCATCTATCAATCCCTTTGCAGGTTTCCAACTACTTTACTCTACCCTTGCGCACTCAAACTGCCTTTGATCCGAATGTGAAGAACTTTCCCATTGGCATGCAGGATACGGTGTTTGGCGAGCAGGTTTGCCTGCAGGGCCAGCTGGGTGGCGTGCTGCTAGCAGAGCCCACAACGAGCCTGAAGACCATATTCGATGCCGGCATAAACTTCAGCTCGATCTTCTCCCAGGACAACGATCTGCTGGAGCTGAATTCACGTTTCGTGTTCTGCTATGCGCCTGGCGCTGTTTGGCATGGCAGCTGCCAGGATCTGATACCAGGTGGCAAATATCCAGGCCGAATAAGTGCGCAGTACTGCAAGACAATCAAGATCCAGGATACGATCAACAGCATCGGAGGCATCAGTGCCATATTGCCTATGCTGCATCGTTTGATTAAGGAGCAGGAGGCGGACGTTTCCATTGGAAGTACGAGTGAGGAAGCGGCTCCAACACCAACAACCCCTTCGCTAAGGACACCCACAGCCGAGGAGTTTACAGACTGGGAAATGCTGTCGTCCAATATGTACACAGAATGGAAGATGATTCAACATCCCTTGGCCAGTCTGCTCTGTCTGCTGCGCTATCTCACCCACGAGCACGAAAACAATCAGCAGCAGCTACTGACCAGCGACTGCCTGGCCATCATTGGCACCATGCTCCAGCGTTGTCCTGCTCAGTTCTTCGATGTGAATGCCTTAATGGCTACGCATTTGCTCATGGAATCCCTGCAGGCACACAAATCCACGCCAGCCGGCAATGCCCAGCTACTGGATGCGCTGTACGAGCACATTGTCTTCGACTTTGCCATTTGGTCGCGTCTGCAGTTTCAAATAACGCTCGGTCACGCTCAATATTTGAGTGCGATGATCAAGAACGACCGGAAATACTTTCGACGTCGCTATGGCGTTCAGTTCATGTTGGACGTAGTGCGTCAGTACTACAGCACACCGGACAACATCTCCACCGACGATGCGCGCACAATTCGGGCCACGCTCTTCGGCATTGTTCGCTTCTATTTGCAAAAGGATGTGAACATCAAGGAGGTGAATGCTATAATTGCCTTCCTGGCCTCGGTGCGACAGGAGCTTGTGCTGGTCGAGCTGCTCGAGATGCTGACGTTGTATGTGCGCGGCAAGAATTGCAAGGATCAGATGGTGCTGCTGCTGCACGAGCCCCAAAGCGCAAATCTCATCTATAATTTCTTCGTGGACAAGAGCTACAGCAGCGAGATCCAAGAGGCGGCCATACGAGTAAGTGCATTCATCTTAAATGGAATTTATCTTATAAAGCCTCCTCCCTTTCGCAGTTCCTCGGCGCCTTGCTAGCTACTTCGCGTGTGCATCAGAAGTATAAGCAGGTGTTGCGGCTGTACGATTCGAGCAGTGAGCAGAGCATGTTTCCCGGCTTCTTTTCGTTCATAACGCCCATGTCGCTGAGCTCCACGATATTATTTTACCTTGTGGACGAAATGCTGGGCGCCCAGCCGGACTATGGCGGGCTCATGTTTGTCGTCTATCATGTGAGCAGCTGTGATCTGCAGGTGAAGCTGGAAATTGCCAAGCGGCTGCTGCAAACGACATTTGTCAAGCAACAATCGACGTTGGCGATAGCCAAGCAAACCGGCTGGCAGGAGTCCATTGCTCGGCTACTCATTCGAAAGCCCATCACGAGCATTCCGCCGGTCGAGGAACGTCGTCGCAGTTTTGGCATCAATATGGATGTGTTGCTGGAGGACAACACCAGTTTCCTGGCGCAAGCTGATCTGATTACATTCTCGGATCAGGAGATTGGACTGGCTCAACTGCAACAACAGCAGCAGCACTCGCAGGACGAGCAGAGCGACAGTGGGCTGATACTCAATGAGATTCAAGCGAGCGTCTCCGAGGCAGCAACTGTAATAGAGAGCGAGATTAAAGGTAAGTGCAGCAGAGCCCTCATCTAATGCCGTTTACTAAATCGTTCTTTACCTGCTTTTAGAACTCGCTGAATCTGTCTCTGGCGCGGTCGTTGAGAACGTGAATAGCGTCTTCTCGGTTATACGTCAGACCACACACGACATTCAAGACACATTCGAGTCGCTCACGCTGGGCAGCTCCACGGAAACCACGGAGAATACGCCCAGTGCTTCGCTACAGCGCGAGGAGTCTTTGAGCTCCGAAAGCTCTACACAATCGCCGCACGGACCAGCCAAAAAGAGCGACTCCATGGAGGTTGGTATTCCTATATTTAACATGGTATGGCCAGGGCATTATCTAATGTTTCTCCCATTCTAGAGCACCTCTGGCTTTGACTTTATGGCCGAAGGCGATGTGGACAGCGAGGAGCAGCTGGTTTATTTGGTTTCAAACACGTTATTCAACGTATTCTGGCGTGGCATCGGCAACGATCATCCGCAGTGCTGGCAGGAGCGCGGTCAAGTGCTCGGCTGCATTAATTTGCTGGCATTAAACAATGAGCTAATCACCTCGCATTTGTCACTGCGTCTGCGAATCTTGGAAATGGCAGTGCAAGCGTCACTATTCGATCTCTCGGAGCATGGCAGTCAAACACACATCAATCAGGAGGTGAATTATCTTAATCCGAATTCAAGCTTTCTCTGTTTAATCGTTGAATTTGTATTTTCAGAACGCCTCAAATATTCTGCGCATGGTCTATGAGCTGGTGGTGCTTGGCTCCAACGAGGATGAGTCCAAGAAGTGCTCCACCAAGCTCTTGGATGGCGTGCTCGCTCTACTCGATGCCCTGATGATATTCCAGCAGGGCTCCTCGGATGATTGGTCGGATATGATCCGCTTGTATCTGGGTCTGTTGCTCAAATGCTCGCATCATCCGAACCCTGGAATTGTAGCCATGGCCACAGCCAAATTGCATGCCATACTTCAAAGTCGCTCCACAGAGGATCCTGCCGAGCTTTCCTATCTGCTCTACAGCATTAATCGAGCACTCGATAATGCTATTGAAGGTGACTACACGATGGAATTATTTTTTATAGTTATACTACATCTGCTCTCATCCCATTTCCCAGTTGGCAATCCGGAGGAGTATTCGTTCTTGATGCCTGTAATGAAGGCGCTGCTGGAGAAATGCCGATCCGCCTTCAACTTGGACACCACTCTGCCTGATCTGCCATCCACGTCCTCCGGTCCGGTGTTCTTCAATGACTTTCAAATGTACAGCACAAGCAAAAAGTGGCGCAACTTTATGGAACGTATGGTAAGTAGACATGTATATAAAATAGCAGTAACTTAGACAAAGGGTACACTCGACTAAGGTATACCCTATAAATCTAGCTGAAATTTTGAAAAAGCTCTTTCCCATGTTTCTCCAATGTTATCTAAGCCAAATCGATTCTTTTCTTTTTTCCTTTTTATTCAATTTAAATTTATCTTAAACTAATTCTAAACCTAGCTCCAAGCTCCAAAGTAGTCTTACGTGTTCCGTTGCGATGATAGTACTATCTCGTAGTCCCCATATAGAAGTCTAATTTTAATATAGTTTGTGATTTTTTGGCAAGTTCTGACGTAGCGCGAGGAGCTTTCTCTCCATTTCGCGATCGCTCTGGGGAGTCTTGAAGAGCGTCGTATCGAAGATGCCTTTGGTGGTGCGCCTTGGCGTCGCATTACGCTCCGTGCCGCCGGGCAAGGCCGAAGTGGTGCCACCACCACGCAGCTGAGTGGGTCGCGTTGGTCTCGCACCACGCCCTACCGTGAACTGTTGATAGGTGGGCGGTGCAATGGTGCCATCGTAATAGCTCTGCGAGCGAGACTTCTCGATAGTAACCACTGTCGAGGTAGCCTCGGTGCTGGGATTACGACTGCGGAAGCGAGAAGTGCCACGACCTCTGCTGCGCGTTGGTGGTGTGCTTGTAACCACCGTGGGTATAAAGCCATTGCTGGAAGTGGGGCGGAGACGCATGGGACTCCAGGGTGCCGAGGTGGTTGTCGTCGTTGTGCTTGGGCTTATCGAGGGCGTTACATAGCTGACATACTTTCGCTTCTGCTCCACATGGCGTGTGCCATGAGCAGCCGTATCTAAATCTGTATCCCTTGCATGGACATGGGCATCAGCATCGTAAGCCTCCTGCAGCTCCGGCACATCCAGCGTATGTTTCTTTGAGACCGTCGCCAAGGCGGGGCGACGCTTGCGCTTGCGACTCTTCGTTGGCGTACGAGAACTGCCTGCGGCATGTGTATCGTCCGGGGGCAGCTCGTTGGGCGTATTGTCTGGGAGTATGGGTGGATAGGATTCCTGCTCATCTTTGTTTGATGCCTCAAAGGGTATGGGATCGTAGATGGGTACTTCGTAACTGGATTTGGGAAAATCAAAGCTGGGGAATTTGTGATTGGGCGTGAGTGGCAGCTCCTCTGCTGGTGGTGCATAGTTCTCCTGCGGATAGTTCTGGACGGGCTGATGGGTGTCCGGTTGGGAATAGCTGGGGGCATGATCTATTGATGGTGGTTGCGGCTCCGCGTAGTGACTGTCTTGTGGTAGTTGGTAATCGTGACCAGGCGATGGACCTGGCTGATAGCTGTGATTAGGAGGCGATGGAGCTGGTGGCTGATAGCTATCATGAGAGGAGGTTGGTGGAAGATAGCTATCATGAGATGAGGTTGGAGGATGATAGCTGTGACTAGGAGGCTGATAGCTATCATGTGAGGAAGCAGGTGGGTGATAGCTATGATCTGGCGATGGACCTGGCGGTTGATAGCTGTCATGGGCAGAGCTTGGCGGTTGATAGCTGTCATGGGAAGAGCTTGGTGGTTGATAGCTATGTCCAGGTGGTGAAGCTGCAGGCTGATAACTATCGTGCAATGATGGTGGCGGGTCATAGCTATGGCCAGGAGCAGGAGCAGGAGCTGGAGGCTGATAACTATCGTGAGTCGATGGTGGTGCATCGTAGCTATGACCAGGCGATGGCTTTGCAAAGTTGTGTTCGTATTGTGGCTCATTGGCTTGGTAGGAGGTGGATATTTCGTAGGCGGGCGGTGAGTAGGAGATCTCGAAGTTGGTGTTATGTGCTGGGGGCTTAGGCGGGGGCTCTGCGAAGCTGTGATGGTAGCCGGAATTGGGTATCTTCTGTTCGTAAATGGAGTAGGAGTCGGGAGCAGGTAGGGAGGCCGAATGCCTGTAGCTGGACACAGCGGGCGCTCCGTATTTAGTTGATGGTGGATGTGCCGGAGCTGGCGGCGGTTCGTAATGAGCTGACACAAAGGAGTTAGGGGAATCAAAGCTCTGATGTTGCGGTGGCACGCCATACTTCTGATGGGGCCTGTGATCGTAGGAGCCCAGCGAGGGTGGAGGAGATTCATGGCTGTCGGTTATGCTGTACTCGAGACTGGGAAACTTGTGGGCCCCATACAGATCCGGTTCTGCATGGCTATACAGATCCAGATCCATAGACTGTGCCTCGTAACTGGAAGCGGGTATCTGGAAGTCGGCCCCATCGAATTTCAAGTGCTGAAAATCATCCAGCGAGAAGCCAGGCAACTCGTGATGCGTCGGAAAGGAGGGCGTGTGCTTGTAGTAGCTAATCGGAGGCTCCGCCGGATAACTGGGCGGTCCATATTTAGTCTTGGGTCCCTTGGTGCGTCTTCGATGCTTGTTGCGTTTGCTGTGCGGTGGATGTCGTCGATATCGTATAAGTTTCTCAGCAATTGGTAGCAACTCGGTGCTGTTGGTGCTGCTGCTACTGCTGCTGTTGTTGTTGTTGTTTCCGAGTAGAGTTAGAGCTGTGGCATTGCTTGGACTGTGCTCGCCCAGCGCCAAAGGCAGCAGCTGCAAGAGAAGTCAATGTTTAGCGATTTATGTTAACTTTCTCCCAACCATTTTTCTATTTGCCAACAACTTGGCAGAGATGTTTGTCAACCTTTAACTTTTAACCCGCGCTATATGACGCATTATTGCTCAGTGCTTCTGTAGCTTCCGTGAAAACACGAACACACGTAATCACGTGCCTCTTTCTCTGGCTGCACCCTACTCTCTCTCTCTCTCTCTCTGCCATCCCATAATTGGCTGCCATCGATTGCCGGCTGGCTGCGTGGCATGCAACAACGCTTGCAACACGCAACAAGCAACAGCAACCGTTTCTTTCGTTGAGCATTGAACCTCAACGCCGTCACCAAATTCAGGTTCAGTTGGCATCGTAATCCGTTTTGCCATGCTTTTGTTTTTTGTTTTGCTCACAGTTTAACAAACAGACAATGGAGTCTACACGGATTAGCCTAACAAGCGCAATGCACTCGGAAAGTTAAGACTGAGGGGTTGTGGTAGTTGGGGGGGTTTGCCTTGCCTGAATTTCTCTCGATATCTGATTGGAGTATATCCTTTGCTTAAAGTTACTTAACTGCTTTGGGCTAAGGCAGGCAGCACGATTTAAAGATCGAAAGAGTAATGTCTGAGACTTGGAAATATTTTTTAAATCAAGCCCATAACAGACTTATTTGTTGGTGTGTAAGAATAACTCCTATATTTTTTTTTACAGCTCACCAATCTGTCTTACATGTCGCAAGGCAATATAAACTGTATTCACTTTTTTATACAACAAATACATATACAACTTTTCTGCATTTATTTTGAGTACCTCTATTTAATCTCTATTAAATACTTTTAATGGAAAAATCTAGAATGCGGAAAACTTCATTCAACTTGGAGTAGCTGATGGGATTCTTAAAATCTGTAAAATGCTTGAAGCTTCCCATTTAAAATGTGTGTTCCATAAATTCCATTAGTATACAATGTTTCTTAATCTACATCAGATCTCTCCTTCTTTCAAGATCTCAGCTAACTTGAGATGCTGTTGCGGCTCATTTAAAAAGCCTAGATTTTCTGAGTATTCGACTAGAAGTTCCTTTAACTCTAAGTCCATTTCCATATGGATACCATTGGTGGATTCTCATCATCTCATTGTTCACATAAAGTTCTTAGCATCTTCTCTTGGTATTCGAGCACTTACGAGGCACAGATAAAGTAGATAAAGCCACATTGGTTTGCACATTTGAATTGAGGCAAGCAGCAACAACTTTCATTGGAGGCAAACAGTTAGGATGGTCTGCAGATGTTGTTTATGTATGTATATATATATATGATATTTTATTGGAGCTTGATTCGCGTAAATGCTTTAGCGCGCGCACCCGTTCACGACTCGTCGGACTTTCTTTCGGCAACTGAGCGAGCTGCAAGAAAGTGGGCTGGTTTTGTTAGCTATTGCTGCAGAGTCAGAGTCAGAGTCAGAGACAGCGCCAGCCATCGGTGGGGAGACGTCGCCAGCGGCTGGAACCAGTCGAAAAGACAAAGCGTTTGCCATTAAAGCACCCACCAGTGCAGCACCCGGCTCACGGCGCATCGCCCTGGAACAATCGGTGCTGCCCTCGAGTGGGGCCAAGTGGGGCTTGTAAGACCCATTATGTAAAGAATACCCAAAATGCGGATGTTTCTCTGATTTTATAATTTTCCTTTTGTTTTTTTGGCTAACAACAAAATAAATTGGTTGAATTCGGGTAAAACTCGTTTTTGGCCAGTGCCATGGGCCAAACTGCATTCGAGTTGCTCAAGCCAACGGCGCTTCCTCGAGCTGCTGCAGCAGCATCTGCATCCACATTGAACTTGAACCTGACCGGACGTGTCGTGCCCGTCTCGTAATACCCGTTCCGAATCGCTCTGCATCTGAAGCGAATGAATGAAAGCGAAAACAAGCTGGTTGGCTGTGTGGCTACGGTTGGCCAACTGCCTCGATACCCTGTAAAAATAGCTGTATAGAGACACGAGTTCGTTAGATATTGTAAATGTTTTCTATGTATTGGTTGATTAGCTTGAAATATACAGTATTTATATTGTGTGTATTATGAGTATACCCTCCAAATTCACTTACACATTTACAGGGTATGTTTAATCTCGAATTTTCTGATAAAAGCGCGAATATTTATTAGTTTTTATGCAGATTACAGTTCGGTGTGCCCCCCTCCTGCTCATATATCAAAATATAAAGGATATTACTGATCCACGTTTAGTGTCACATAAAACCTCACTTATGTTAACTGTCAAATTTTGTGATATGTTCACCGACGACTGTGCTTACCTATAATTATACATATATCCACAGGTAAAGCCACTCTATGATCGCTACCAACGTGAGATTGAGCTGCATCTGTGGGAGCCAATCAATCGCTTCTGGGCGGAGTGTTATGAGGCCTGCAAGGCGGCATCGAAGCAGCGGGCCAGCTTCCAGGCAACGAATCGTCGGGTCTTCCAGCAGAAGATCTACATGCCGTGGAAGGTGCGACAGGTGGAGGAGATGCAGCGCTTGCAAAATGCTGCACTGCAGCACAAAACGAACGACAGCCACATACGGAAGAAATGGAAGACCGCCAAGCGTTTCTTGTACGGCCCTAGGGGACCGTGGTTTACCGGGTAAGTAAAGCCCATGGCAACCGCCTCATATAATTCATTATGAAAGCGCATTTAATTAAGGCGACAATTGCAAATGGGGCGTGCGCCAACATAAATGATTACATACGAACACTTAATCATCATCACATATGATATATACTGCATACTGCTATATAAGATATATATCAGCTGTTAGCCGTGGGCATTATGTTGTTGTGGTAGCTGCCACGCTTTTGTTGTTATTTCTTTCTCGACTCACAAATGCACTCATTAATTTTATGTGTGTTTGTTTGTTTCTTGTTGACAATGGGGAGAAATTGCTAAAATAATATGCATAAATCCATTAAGAAGAAACTATGAAACACATGCGTATACGAAAAATTAACAATTTGACATTTTCACTTTTTAGCTTTAAGCTAATGCTGACTCATTTTCACTGTATCGATAGGATCGGCTAAAGCTAGAGCATAATCTGATGTGGACATGTAAATTACGAAATCATTTATTATTATATAATACAAGTAATCGATTAAAAATTGTCTTTAATATACAAAAACCGAGCAGAGTATATGCTAATAAAATGTTCGTAGATCTCTTTGAGATTCGCCCATAAATGAGATAATATGCAGATATCAATTAAATATCGATGGCGATAAATATCTCCAGTTGTTTCATATATAAATAATTATCATTATTATCATTCAAGAACTATAAGAAATCCTAATATAAATTTAGATAGCTATCGATCAAAGTCGAATGTTGTCAATACGTAAAATTGTATCAATTTTGATTAGCTGATCAAAAACTTTCTTTCTCAAGTTTTGTAATCGCTTTTCGTTGGTTTTCGCCCACTGTAACAGCTGCCAATTGTTGAAAGCTTTCGCTACGTTCGTTCGGGCGCCTCATCAGTTGAAGCGCGATTAAAATTACGATTTAATTTTATTAAATCATCAAAGAGGCATTTATGCAATGCCATTCGACGTATTCGACGTGCCAGCATGAGGCATAGCTGCATAACTAACCCACCCAAGTGTGGCACTGCCAAAAACAAATGGGAAAGGGTGGTGCCGCCGCAATTAGTTTCAATTTTCATGTAAACCAAGTCTGATAGATATGAATGTATTTCTATAGATATGTATATTAGATCAACTTGGTCAATTGCCAATTAACAACCTTGTGACATAGTGACGGTCAAAGCAAGCCAGTCTGAGTGGTGCGTATGCTCTAAGGTCGCACCACTCACATGTGTGTATGCGTGGTGGAAAACTGGATCAGATTCTGCCTAGAAAGAGGCCATAGCAGTTAGCATTGACAGTGGCTGGCATTAAAAAGAAATGTGAAGGTATTCAATATACATATGTTCAATTGCACAGCTCATTAAAATGAGTTAATGAACTAGTTCAGTGAAAGAGAGTCAGATTTTTACTATAAACTATAATGTATCTCTCAGATTATACGAATATATAATATACTTTAATAAGATAATCAAATGTCCATTATATTTAAAACAATACTTTATATAAATACCATAGAAATATTTCCAACTACCCCCCTAAGACGTTTCTATGCCCCTCTGCTGCTTGATCCCATCTCCATATGTCATAAATCCCATCAGTCATATCAATTGCTTCTCATTTTTATTGCATTTTTTTCTCATTTCGCGACTTTTACAGCAAGCTCAAACTCAAGCTAAATAAGAAGTGGTTAGATATATATTATATATTAAATATATATATATTTGTTCTTTTCATCGAATATATTATTTCATTTTTATCGCGGTCGAAACAGCCTTAAGATTAAGTAGACAAGAAACGTACATGGGAAAGGCGTCGAATGTGAGTGTAGATGAGAGCGATTGGAACTGAAGTGGCTAATCAAGACCAATCGAGTGAATTCGTATGTACACAAGTGCAACGATAGATATCGCTAACATTTTAACTAAATACTACAACTATCGACTACGATAGGCTTACAACTTCTCCGAGTTGAAGGAGTTTCGCGGGTCAAGAGGTCGGCAACATGTGTGATTCAGTATTCCGTTTGAGTGGAGCTTGACTTAGTGGTAGGCCAGGGGCGAGGGAGCCAGAGCCGGGCGGTAAGCCGGAGCCAGAGCTGGAGCCAAAGCTGGACCATAGGCGGGACCCAAGGGAGCCAGTGCGGGCAGAGCTGGCAGCTTGGCCACCAACGGAGCGTGGAGCAGTGGAGCTGGCGCCAAGACCTTAGCAACTGGAGCCACAGCCTTGACGGCGACACCCTCGCGATGGACCACCGCATTGAAGCCATGGACAGGATCAGCGGTGTACTCCACAATTCGGCGCGTGCCGTCAGCCTCGATCAGCGAGTAGGAGCCCTGGACAACATCGCCGCTGCGTGTCTCCTGCTGGTTCTTTACGTCGCCAGTGGAAGCATCCTGTAAGAGAGAATTGTGATAGGGATTAGCTCTAGCTGCCTTAGCTTGGCTGTTGATGATCGCCCACTCACATGCACATCGTAGCTGTAGCTGTACTGTGGATTGGGATCGTATGGCTCGGGTCCAGCCACCTTGGCAACGGCCACCTTGGCCAGTCCTGGATAGATGGGCGCCGCCAACTTGGGGTAGACGGGCGCTGCCAGGCTAGGATATCCGGGCAGAGCGAGTCCAGGACCAGGCACCACCACAGCATTGGACACGGCCACCAAAGCGCTGACAACAACGAGCAACAATTTTTGTGCCATTTTTTTTTTTTTGGAAGATTTACTGGAGTTTTCTGCTAGAGATTTGGCTGCTGCTTGGCTGACAAATGAACTCACTCTGTGGTTCTGATGCTGAGCGACAATTGCTTTTTATAGCCAAGCCAACAAATCGAGCGAACTGAAAATGCCCAAGCCCCAAAATCCGCAACCAAATCTCTAACGACGACGACGACGACGACGCTGCTGCCTGCAAAAATATTTATGCAAAAACAACAAAAACAACAACAACACCATCAACAAAAGCAACTAAAAAGCGCGCATGCGTGTGGAGTATATTGAAAATGCTTGCTAAGATCACAAAATGCAGCAGCACCACCAACAACAACAACAACAACCACAACAAGAAGAAACAAACGTGAGTGCGCTGCGAGAGTGTGAACGACTTTCAATTGCCCTCTACAAATAGGAGATAACTTCGATTCCTTAAGAGAAGAGACTATCGATTTTCAAGATCAGCATATGGGTAACTCAAAGTGGATTTGTTTAGCTCAAGAAAGCTGCTCTTAATCGAAACAATATTTATTAATTATAGATATAAGCCTGTTAAACTAAAAACTATCTTCAGCTATTGCGTACTCTTCAAGTCTATCTTCTGTTACATGCCATTGCTTAGTCTAGCATAGCTCATATAAAAATTCGGTATAGTTACAGGGTATTATAAATGAAAATAATTCATTTTTCGTTGCGTCGCAATTGCCCCTGGCAATTGGCAGTCAACGCAAGGCAAGAGGGGAGGGCGTTAGCCAATTGTCTGTCTGGGTGTCGTGTCTGTCTGGCTGACTGGTGAGCGGGGCGGGGCAGGTGTGCTCTGGCCAGACAAAAAACAGCTTAGGCCTACGAGAATGGCACGCATGTTGTCTGGCTGGCTGGGTCGGCTCCTAGCGACGACGAGTGGTGGACACCGCCAAAATGAACGGCTACATGAGCTTGGAACAGCAGCAGCAGCAGCAGCAGCAGGCGGGGATTCGATCGTGACAAAAAAGTTCAATTCGAAAGCGTTTTTTTTTTTCTTTTGGTCCGGGTGGCCAGGCGGCATCAGGTGTGCAAGTGTATGCGTGTGTGTGTGTGTGTGTGTGCAGCACTCACACATAGATCGTTCCACGCACCCAGTCGATTGTTGAAAGGTGTGTGCGTCGCCGTCTCTCTATGCGAGATCAGCCTTCGAAACTGGCACAAAGCAGCGACACGCCGCGCCCAGCAGCAACTGCAACTGCAGCAGCAGCAGCAGCAGCAGCAGCGGCGGCAGCGGCAGCAAACTGTTCACCCCGCAGACTGGCCGACTCCGACTCCGACAGCGAATCCGAGTCCGAATCCGTAAGCCTCGACTCCCCAAATTGCAGCAGGCAATTGCCACTGCAACAATGTTTATAATACCCTGTAGTCGAAACAAGTGGGCGACAAGGGCTATATTACATACAATATAGCATATGCAACAGCTTTTTGATCTGGAGAAATCTATCCATGCTAGACGATACTCTGTGTTCAATTATTCAGCTGTTTATGAAACATAAAGCTCTACTTCAATGACAAACATGTTCATGAACTATTCAATTGATTTAGTGATACGTGAACTATATAATTCTTGAATCCACAATAAACAATTGAACGTATTTCAGTTCAACTCCCATTTCTAGCTACCGTCTTCAAGGCCTATGTCTATATTTTTCTCTTATTACAGGGTATGCAGTAGTCGCACACACTATAAGCTCACTCGTACTTGGTTTTTGCGTACATTTTACTGCCATTGGGACAATTTTGCCCATTATCACTAATTTTGAACGCACGTTGCGCCTTGTTAGGCGTCGCAGTTGCCAGCGGCGTCAACGTCAACGGCTGCGTTAGCGTCGCCGTCAACTGCGACGGCGATGGCGACGGCGACTGCGTGTGCGACTGCAGCGGAGACATGCGCAGTTTTTTGCGTAATCAAAAAATTGTAACGCGTCGAGTACTTTCAATTAAGCTATTGAATAATTCGAGTGCGTGTTGATCGAGTGAATGTTGGCCGTTTGCATGGGAGAGTGTTCTTTGCAGTGGGTGCGATGCGAGGGTGTTACGGAATCGGGTGGGGTCCATTAGAGTTATAGTCCAGTTTGCCTACTTTATCATCTATGTAACAGGCGAGGCATGGGTGGGTGGATGGTGTTACGGCATCGGGTGGTGTTACTATGGGAGCAGCAAAATGGAAATTAGAAAGTGTAGATCCAGAGAGGCTTGGGATGTGGAGATGGATTGGATATAGCTAAAAGCAAAGCATATCGAAGACTATAATTCCAAGTTAGCTGTAATTGAGAAGGGTAAACGAGTCAGCGGCTCGATTCCTGCGTATCTCACGACCCCAGTGCATATCTTTTACATATCTCATGCAAATTGAAGTGGCTCGAACTGGAGCCATTTGTCAGCGTTCGAACGATAGCTGGTAGTATCCACAACCAGGTGTCCCAGCAATTAGCCACGTTGTTTGTTCTCTTTGGCTAACTGGATTTATTGGATGATTTATGAGTGTGCGGTTAGATCTACAGAACAGTAACAGACAATAACTTATCTACAAGCTAAAATCGGCAGCTGTTGCCTCTCAGCCCAGGAACGGGGCAGCGGGTACGACGGGGCGTGGTGCTGCTGCAACCACTGGCACTGGAACTGGGCCGCGCTGCACCACCGCATTGAAGCCGTTGATGGGATCGGCGGTGTAGAAAACGGTGCGCAGCGAGCCATCGGCATCGACTACCGAATAGGAGCCCTTGACCACATCGCCGTCGCGCACCTCCTGTTGACTCTTGCTGTCTCCCGTGATGGCATCCTGCACGTTGTAGGCGTAGGCGTACTGTGGATGAGGGTCGAAGTCTGTGTTGACGGGCACCGCCGGGACCAGGGCGCACTCGATGACAGCGAACAGAGCGCAGCTGATGATGAGAGTCTGCAAGGGACATTCACTTAGATTTCCTGCACTCTCGTTAGCTCCTTTGCCAAACTTACCTTGAGTAGAGCCATGTCGTTGCTTGGGCTGTCTGATTGAACTGTGGGTAGTGAGTGGGGTTTGAATGCACTTTCTGTACTGTCTTCTGTTGGTGTGGCGTGCTTGGTTTTAAACACTTTGCCACCCACCTTGGTGGTCAGGTGCGTTGTGGCAACCGCTGCCAAATGTGACCAGCCAATGGCCAACTCTGACGTAAGGTGTAATCCGCAGTGTAGTCAGTCATATTTCCTCAATGGACGTGCCATTTCATGTCATTTCCCCAGCCCATTTGCACAATGCCCAGCACCCAAGTCCGCAGCCCCCGCTATATGGCAATCATAACGTTAACGACGGCACGTGAGGCGCATTAATAGCTTCCCAATTTCGGTGCGTCTTGAGGTTGAGGTCGAACCTACCTCAACATTAAAGAGTTTTGTGAGTCAGCACTTGGCCTTCAAAGCAACCGAATATTACATTATATTGTAAAATATTGAGCTAGAAATAAGATCAGCTTGGGTTTCCTGGGTAGTTGAATCCAAGAACTTCTCCTTTCTGCTTCTTGGTATCTAGGGGAAACTCTTTGTCTCCCTTCCTCCTCTCTAGCCAATAAAACCAAATATATATATTTTTTTTTGTACCGAAACTTTTATTCAGTAGATGCAGTTAATAAATCACTAGATAAATGGCCGATAGCCGTTCCCCAAAATCCCCTAGAAACGGGTATCCCTAGAAGCTACATTTGTGTGTATCAAGAGATTGGCCACAGGATGTGGAGTTGGCTTCAGTTGAGCATACAGCACGCACGTCATTTGGGTTTCGGATGGTTGGATGGATTGGGATGCAAAACTAGAACTATTCAACAACGGTCTCAGGTCGTCTACGAATCTGCGGGCTCTATGCCTGTCTAATAATGGGCACCATAGCCGGACGCAACGTACGTAGGTGCAGCATATCCAATCTTCGTGATGGTGGGCAGAGCAGGGACCGCCAGCTTGGCAATGGTTGGCACGGCGGCAACGGCCAATGCGGGCTTAGCTACCACGGCCACGCCCTTCTTCTCGACGATAGCATTGAATCCGTTAACTTTGTCAGCAGTGTAGGTCACCTTGCGAATGGTGCCATCGGGCTCGGCCAGGGAGTAGCTGCCTTGGACAACACCATTGACCAGGGTCTCCTCTTGCTGCTTGGAGTCGCCAGTCTTTTGATCCGTGACTCCGTACGAGAAGCTATACTGAGGATTGGGATCGTAGGGCTCGGCGACTGCTACCTTGGAGACAGCCAAGGCAGGAGCGGCCAGGAGCTTGGGCGCTGCGTAGGAGATAGCTGGAGCTGCTGCATATGAAATGGCTGGAGCCGCAAGGAGCTTGGGAGCCGCATACGAAATAGCTGGAGCCGAAATCAGCGACGGGCCGTAGGAGTCAATGGGTACGGCTACTGCCACAGCCAGCACCAGGCCAAGCACACAAAGAGTCTAGAAGAGGGAACACGGAGAGTAGTCCTTGACAGGCCACAAGTCCTGGGACTTACCTGAGTGAACATGCTGTAGGATATTTGTATTTCCTTCTTTTGCTTTATTCGGTGTGAAGCGCGTCTGCACTGCAAGAACTCAGCTCGAATGTGAGATGCATTTTCCTCGAGTTCTTCAGTCTTATATACAAGTCGCGCTTAACCATTTGTGGCAGCCAGCCACAGCAGCGCTCCAGCCTCCCCCCTGGCCGCGCAATGGCTAACTAACTAATGGCTAGTGACAATTGCTCTGATTGGCGTCTCTCGAGCTAGCACCCCGTCCTCATGCAGCGATGCACAGCTCAGGCAGCTACTCAGTCTCGATATCCAACTCAAATCTCGATCTCGAATCTCATTTTCGTGCTCCTAGTCGCCAATTTCATGTTTGCTGCTGCACATTTCGTCATTTTCCAGCTGCTGCGACTGCTTGTTTTTCTCAATGGAATAGCAGCAGCAGCAGCAGTCACCAGCAGCCAGCCATAATGTGTGCCGCTCAAGAGCACCGCTCCAAATCCCAAACTCAACTCGTTTTCCGCTGCGCCCCCATCAACCGAAAAGTAAATAAAACCAGATCTCGGCCAATTCTCAGGTTCTGCGAACGTTTTGTCTGATGTAATAGCGCGATTCACTTGGCCAATTGCCAGTTGTCCAGTTGCCAGTTGCCAGTTGCCCAGCGAAGCCAAATTGCAAATATTGAACAAGTCACTGAGCTGGCGACGGACTAAAAGATACCCTGAACTAGAGCTGCCTTCTGTGAGATAGATGGAAAGGAAGGAATAAGGAGAACTCACGATACTCTCGGTCGAAGGGGAAGCTAAGCTTCTTTAAATAAATGAGAAATTCGGGATGTTATTGAATAAGTGAAAGTGAAAGTGTAAAGACCTGCTTTTCATATGGACAAGAATATTTATGCATCAGTTTTATATTTGATATATGTATGTTTAGATACTGCGACCATCATATCGCTTTTGGCCATTTTTTAACAAGTCCAGGGTATATATAAATAAAAACGAGACTGCAGCCATTCAAAGCCACCTCTCCCTGTCCCACTCTCTGCAAGCACCACTCCCTCTTTCTCTTTCTCACTTTATAGCTGATCGTTCGACTCGTTTAATTAGAAATCTAAAATGGAAGCAATTGATCAAGGGGCGGGCGGGCGGCGCATGTGCGTGGCGTGCAGAACGAGCAATTACGCACAGTGGTGCAGACACGCTCAACACACACACACACACACACGAGCTCAATCACTCGCACACTGTTGCGCCCACATTCGCTATTGCAGAAATGCAGTCCAAGTGACCTTGCCCACAATATAGCCAGCAAATTGTTTTTTTCTTTCGGCCACGTTTTCAGCTTAACTTAATTACGCACTGAGTAGAGCTGCCCAACCTCCCCAGCCCTCTAGAGTCCCCGCATCAGTCACCTAATATGCCAACATTCAGTTTGCTTTTAGGCAGGAAACTCTTGACGTCTAAACGACTTTCAATTAGCCAAAAAAAAATCCTTTTATAAGATTAACCAAAAATAAAACCAGTCTTGAAAGCTGTTTAACATTCCAATGCAACAATTTCCGATTAAAACTTGCATTATATATATACTCAACTATATTAGTTTATATATTTAATAGAATATAAATATATGTATATTGAGTATATACTTAAAATCTATATTGATAAGCAGAAAATAAATGTAACTCAAGTTTCAAATCATTATGATATTATGATATGCCTCTACTTATTTCACTCCTATACTTAACTTGATAAACTGAACCCCCCCCCCCTCTCTATCTCCCTCTCTCTCTCTCTCTCTCTCTCTCTCTTTTCCTCGCTCTATTTGCATATCCTTTCTCTCCAACTCCCCCTTCTTGTACACCTTTCTATCTTTTCCAAAAACTAACTTGCTGCCACCACATCTACCTCTCTCTCCCTCTCTCTCTCACTATTCGCTTTATATACATTCATCTCTCTTATTAGATATATGTATATATATTTTTCTGATGCAATTTTTATGCATTTATCGCAATTTATGTACTACAAATTTTGACAAGTAAAAGTCTGGCCAAGTTGTGGTGCACAGATCGGCGCTGCGAAGCCTTTTTAGGCAACTTGCAACTAGTTTAAAGTTTAGTTGAGTTTAGTTTTTTGTTGTCAGTTTCCGGTGACAACCGTTAACTCGTTAACCGTTAACAGCTAACTCTGCCTTTTCAGTGTGACCAAGCAGCCGATCGAGCGTACCAAGTGCTGCCAAGTTTGCCAACGCGTCGCAGTCGCAAGGTCGTCTTTTGGCTTGGCAAACGAGTCACGCTTCACACACTTTGGAATTGGGTCGAATCTGCAGCAGTAGCCAATTGGAAGTGGGTTACAAGATCTACGGCGTAGTCTACGGGCTACTGTTAGCTATTTATTAGTTTTGTTACTTTTTTTTTTAATGATTATTATCAACCAGTTTCGATCACGTAAGAGAAACTGTCTGCGGCGTACTCCATTAGCATTTCTAATTGAAACTTTCCAGTTGAGTGACTTGATTAGCAATCTATGGTCAATAAACGATTATTGATTATCGATTATCGATGATGGATTGTCGACTTTATGATGGCTTTAGATTAGATGTAACTTAATCTTAGCTTAACTCTCTCATGGGCATATCCATTATGGCTTTTCAAACTGAAAGTTTTGATTGGACTGTATTTAAGCAATTAAGAAGCAATCGTTGATCGTTTATCAACTATCGACTAATTCGATACGCATATTATTTGCGCCGTTTCTCAGCTAAAGTCAGTTTTTGATTAACTTAAAGACGCAACATTCCGGTATACGATCTATTTCGGCGATGCGTTGATTAAATTTTTGGGTGTAAAGGAAAATTAAAGTATTGCCATTGAATGGCAGCTGCATGACAATTACCAAAAAAAAACAAAATAAACATAAGCAAAACAAAAAACTTACTTTCGTAGCCATGGACTCGGATTCGGAGCAGGGTTCGAACTGAAATTGAAAACTTGGACAGAAAAATTTGTGGGACGTGCCACGAATTTGGATCAAGAAGACGGCAGACGCTGCCAACCGACTGATGTGCAACGAGTAGCGGGTGGTGCGGTGGCTCAGCTACGCAATTGGTACGCCACAGTACCATCCATTCAGCTAGCTGGCCACGGCAAATGTAAATTTCGCAAATTGTATAAAAGTCGTCGAGTTTTTGGTAATGGCATGTCAGTTCATTTTCGTTAACCGACAGTGACAATCAATCCTAACCCCCAAGCCGCACAATGAATCCTTTGACGGTAAGCTAACAGCTAAGAGCTGAGCCAACTGGCTGCATACTGGATACCAATTGGATTCGAATTGGCTTCGAATTGGATACTCACGTGTTTGCAATTCGCTTTGCAGGTTGTTGCAGTCCTTTCCACTCTGGCGCTCTCCGCTCAGGCGGACTTTGCTGCACCACTGGCTGCTAGTCCATACTTTGCATCGCCAGCTCTGCGTTATGCGGCTCCCGCTGCTTACTCGGCACCGCTTGGCTTTGCGGCACCAGCTGCCTACTCGGCCCCTCTTGGTCTAGCTCCTGCTGCCTACGGAGCTCCTCTGGCCTACTCCTCTCCTTTGGTTGCAAAGACCTTTGCCGCTGCTCCAGTTGCTGCCCCTCTGGCTGCTGCTCCAGTTGCTGCCCCTCTGGCTGCTGCACCTTTGGCTGCCCGTTACGCTGCTCCAGTTGCTGCCCCTCTGGCTGCTCGTTTCGCTGCTCCTCTGGCTGCTCCAGTTGCCGCCCCTCTGGCTGCTCCAGTTGCTGCTCCCGTTGCCGCCCCTCTGGCTGCTCCAGTTGCTGCTCCGCTGGCCGCTCCCGTTGCTGCGCCCGTTGCCACAGAGATCGTCGATGCCCACCCACAGTACAAATTCGCCTATGATGTCCAGGATACGATTACCGGTGACTCCAAGACTCAAGAGGAGACCCGTGATGGTGATGTCGTTCGTGGCTCCTACTCGCTGATTGAGGCTGATGGCTCCCGTCGCATTGTCAGCTACTATGCCGATTCCATCAATGGCTTCAATGCCGTCGTCCAGAAGGATGTGCCCGTGGTGGCACCCGTTGCCCCCGTTGCTCCAGTTGTTGCCAAGCTGAAGACTTTCGCGGCGCCAGCGCCCGTTGTCGCGGCACCTGCTCCCCTGTTCGCCAAGACTCTGGGCGGACCCATCGTAGTCTAAAGGAAGCGAAGGACTTTAGAGGCGTGTCGTCTTGCTTGCGCCTTTGTGTAAATGGATTGTATAACAGTTTGACAAAGGATTTTCATTTGTACATATTCGATTAATCATTGTCGTGCTAAACGAATAACTTTCATCGCAAAACCCAAAATTAAATAAATACCTAAATAAATTTGTGATTTCAAAATTTAATCTCTGATTTTCATTTCTATTATAAGTTCTATAAGTTAAGAAAATAAGATTATCCCTTTCCCATTGATTAACTCTGATATAGCTAGCAAGTATTATCCGTTGCATTCTACCAGCTAAGCAAAAATACCAAAACTTATCGATAAATCATGCAGATCCTGCGCATCACTGACTGGAATTGCAATGACCAAATATCTAAATCAACTTATTGATTTAAATTTCCTTTACTTTGATTTCATTTTTCAGCGAGATTGGAGAAGAGTTTTGGAAATTGTCACCCCACGAAAATGTGGCACGCATGCGCCTCAAGCTGGAGCCGCAACTGTATCCCAATAAACACGAAAACGCAGCCAATTTGCGGGACAATGCGACCAGTGCTTACGACACAAAGTAAGTGTTAGCCTTAAACCTTTTCCCGTCTGACTTCAACTCTTTCCCGTTTAGAGAAATATCCGAATTTGACTCCACGATCAAAAATGCTGTGGTGCGAGATTTTCTGGCCGATGACGAAAGTTCCCAGTTAGAGGAGGAGCTACGACAGTTGATTGATACGCAATCGCAGCAGGATACGGCATTGGAGAAGCTGGTCATGTCGCAGGATTGTGAGCTGATCACGCTTATGACCAAGGTCAAGGGTCGCATTGAAGTCAATCAGAGCGTGTTCACGTTTGTGGATATGAGTCCGCCACTGGAGGATGGCTCCAAGCATGATTTTAGGTACGTCTGAACTGCAAGTACTTCGTTATCTTACCTCAAGTTAATTTATTTTCATTTATTTTCCATCAGGTTTTCCATTAACAAAATACGTGAAGTTCATCTACGCAAATATAATCTGCGACGCAGCGCCTTGGAGATCTTTCTGATAGATCAGACTAGCTATTTTCTTAACTTTACAACTAAGGTAATTTGTAATGGATCTTTATCACTTGGTTGTTTTCACACTTATATTTTTTATTTCTATTTAGACCCGTAACAAGGTATTTACTAAGATCGTTGGTCTGCCCTTGCCGAACATACTCTATGGCTCCGGGCGTTCACCGCCAGAGCTGCTGCGCGCATCTGGTCTCACTCAGCGTTGGATCAATCGTGAAATATCCAATTTTGAATACCTAATGTACCTAAATACCATTGCTGGTAAGGCATAAATTAGATGTAGCTTTCACTCTTGACTCAAATACTTTGTTTTCCTTCCCTTAGGTCGCTCTTATAATGATCTTAGTCAATATCCCGTTTTTCCCTGGATTCTGGCTGACTACACCAGCGACGTATTGGATCTAACCGATCCGCGCTCCTTTCGCGACTTGTCCAAGCCCATTGGATGTGTAAGTTCTTACTAGAATAGTCACATACATATATGGTATTGATCTTATTTTTTACTCTCGCTGCAGATCAACCCCAAGAATGAGGCAGAGGTGCGCGGCAAATACGATTCCTTTGAGGATCCCTCTGGTGCCATACCGAAATTTCACTATGGCACACATTATTCCAATTCGGCGGGCGTGCTGCACTACCTTCTGCGCGTTGAGCCCTTCACCTCGTTGCACGTGGAGCTGCAGAGCGGCCGCTTCGATGTGGCTGATCGACAATTTCACTCCATACCGCAAACGTGGAAGCTATTAATGGACAATCCTAATGATGTCAAGGAGCTAATACCCGAGTTCTTTTACTTTCCAGAGTTTCTCAAGAATATGAACAAGTGAGTTAGTTTATTCAACAAAGTCTCGATGCTATGCTTATCCACATGTAATCTACTCCAGATTCGACTTGGGACATTTACAAATTACGAAGGAAAAAGTCGACGATGTCATTTTGCCTGCTTGGGCTACCACGCCGGAGGAGTTCATTGCCATACATCGGCGTGCCTTGGAATCGGAATATGTTAGCCAGCATTTACATCACTGGATTGACCTGATCTTTGGTTACAAACAGAAGGGCGCCAAAGCTGTGGAGGCTCTAAACGTCTTCTACTATTGCTCCTATGAGGGTGCCGTGGATCTGGACAAAATAACCAATCCCATTGAGCGGGAAGCTGTGGAAGGTGCGTACCCATTCAATAGCCAATATATTTTACTAATATCTTATGTCTGACAGGCATGATCAACAACTTTGGACAAGTGCCATCTCAGCTGCTGCGGGAGCCGCATCCGCGTCGATTGACGCAGGACGAGACAGCTGTAAAGTTGCTGCGCTCGGAGCTGAAGCGTCCCGATCTTACACAGTTTCTGGACAAAGTGGTGCAGTACTACTGCGAGCTATCCACGCCCAAGGATCCCATTGTCTATCTAAGTCCGCCTCGCAGTCCGCCACGCTCCTTTCTGCAGCTCAGTCCCGATGTGCTGGTCAGCGTTTCGAAAGGTTGCATCCTGGGCTGCAATTCATGGATGTCATTTGACAAAGAGCAAGGATTTTTGCTGGAAATCGATGCAACTACGACAAACCTTAAGTGAGCTCACACTTCTCTAACCAACTCTATCCGATTCCTAATGCTATTCTTGTCTTTGCAGAAATCGCAAGCGCATCTTTGGTCCCTTCCACCCCTCCCAACCGCCACATTCGCAGAACTTTGCAGTCAGCACAGATGGCAAATTGCTATACGCCGGCGGCATATGGGACAACGCGCTGCGTGTCTATAGCTTGAACAAGGGCAAGACCTTGGCCTCTGTCACCCGCCATTTGGACATAATCACCTGCCTGGCTTTGGATAACTGCGGCTCCTATCTGGTCACCGGCTCACGCGACTGCACTTGCATTGTGTGGAGCATCCAGGGCAATCAGCAGAGCGGCGCCCCACCCAACAACATTCCAGTGCACGCCTTGACGGGACAATCCCATCTGCAGGCCATCACGCAGCTGAATACACAGAATAGCTACTCACCAAAGCCACTCACTGTGCTCTATGGACATGACGATGCGGTGTCCAGTGTGGCCATCTACACAGAGCTGGATCTCGTTGTCTCTGGCTCGCTGGTGGGTGCAATTGATTGACTGACTTACTGATAATTAGACTTTGTATGGATGACAATACTTAGATCTTGCCTCTATATATATGTATAGCATAGATAACCTCCTTTAACATATATCTCTTGTTCTCTTCACAGGATGGCACTGTTAATGTCTACACCCTGCAGGAGGGTCAATTTGTGCGCACTCTCAAGCCCATTGGCTGCACCGAGTCTTGTGTGCAAATATCCTACGTAACTGTTTCATATCATGGTGAGTGATAAGAATTAATATCTGAGCCTGAACTTATGCAACGTTTCTCAAAGAAGACTGCCTTAAAGTGTGTTATAGATTTTTGGATTGATGTAGCAAGAGATCATGAAGTGTGAACTCTGTGGTTTGTTTGACTCTGTGAGAGGGGCAGATAAGACTTGCTTCCGTTGTAAGTGGGGATAGCATTGAACTGTCCCCATTTTTATCAGCTTTATGTGCTCTACAACGCATCGCCCGAGCCATTCACGTGTTGCCGCTCATTGCGTGATGTGTCCAATCTATCTCTTCTTCTCCCACTCTCTCTCCCTCTCTCTCACTATCTCTCTTTGTGTGCTTTAAGCAAACAATTTCAAACAATTTAATCAACGCAGCTCACTTATCGCTGGCAAGTAAATTGCCACATATATATGAATACATATATGTATGTATGTCCATATAATAATAAAACCTCAAATATCACGTGACATTCTATCTGTGTGTGTGGCCATGTCTGCCTCTGCACTTATTCACTTCAATTCATTTCATTCCTCTTTTTTTTTACATTTTTCCATTCGTCACAGTTTTGATTCGCTCCTATATGCCATATCATTCATTATCTTATCTTAATAGGTTCTAATAAAACTATAAAGGGCTTTAACTAGAGAGCGGCACTTAATGTCTTAGCCTGAACCAAGGTTAGGAACGGCCTGTAAAACAAATAGTAATCAACCATATCAATCATTATCAATCATGCATAATCGCAAGTAGTTAACAATTATTTGCGTATGAATTTGCAAGTAATAAAATATATAACAGACAAAAGAATGCATTTGCGATAACATTGCGTTTATATATAGACGAGATCAGCCTCAAAAGGTGACGTTAATCAATCTATATAAGACTGATTCAGCGGATCGAATACGAAGTTGAAGACAAAAGAGGGCAGTTTGATGTATATGTCTGATTTTTGATAAGGCCTAAAAGTGACGTCAATCAAGCTACATACATCAAAACTGATCGATTGGATTAATTATAGTTTTAAATTTAGTTTGAATGATCTTTTATGTAAACGAAATATTATATTATTCTCCTCTATTCCCAATCAATTTATTAGCCTTCCAGCTGAGAGTCGTTTGTAATGCTCATACTTTAGATGGTCTATAGACCACTTAAATCATAGAAGCTTCTTCGAGTTCAATTTCCACATAGTAAGTCAATTTCTTTGCAATCACTTGCTGATTATCGACCTCATGCGCGTCAGAATTATAATGCTTGTATAATACTTATATATATATATATATATTTGTACATATGTAGCTTATATGCATACGTACCGAACCTGTCAGCTGCACTCAGGCTAGCAGGCAGGCCTCTTATCAAGGTGTCAGGGTGTTATAATATAAAGCATCGATTACTATTTTGCAATATCCGGCAGCAAATTGAGCCAGCAACGAAAGGCGGCCATCAAATTTATATAAAACATGAATTTATTCGGGAATTTTGAGCAAAAGATAAGATTAAATTGGAATTTGATTAAAATTCGAGAATCGCAGAGGGAGGCAGTTTTGAAAATACGTGCCTATTTTATAATTGCAATTTTAATCTTGGTATCATTTGGGCTACTTTGGCCTGTCATGTCAATCAATCAATCAAACCCAATATATGGAATCCTAGCTACTAACCGTGAAATTTCGGTCGTTAAAATGTCATACTAAAATTGAAGATAAGATTACATTTATGAGGATCGTATAGTAGAACGGTAATAATACGTAATATGAGCCAAGTAATTCTGGAAAATTTAGTTTAGTCATCCATTAAGTCGTTCAATTACTTCGATATAAATAATATTCCGATTGCGTTCTGTAAAAATTCATTAATGACGGGCTTAATTAATTATCAAACTGGGTGCTCGTCGCCAGCTCCTTTGTAGCCCTCAATCGGAACTTATCAATGCACGCTGAAATATGCGCATTCATGCACAAACACTTGAGCATTGCTAATGAAATCAAATCAAAAGCGAATGAGTCCCACAATCACATCCAAGTCACACGACCCTACGATCCGCCTTCAAGTCCCAGCACCCGTCTTCAATAAACTGGGGCCCCAATTAAGCACCCCCTGACCACCGCCCGGTTCCGTCCCTTCGTTCTTAACTACACGGAATCTGTACATAGTACATTGTCGCGTGTGTGCGACTAGGCGATACCATTGATATAATTGAGATTAATTCCTAAAGCTAAACATTACTAGAATTGATGATCTCTTAGAGGGACAGTGGAGAAGATTGGGTGGAAGAGAAATAAAACAGTAAATTCGAGGGAAGCAGGAAGTCCGATTGAAGAATGTGAACAGAACGAGAAGTAGGAGAGTACAGATACAGATACACAGATAAAGATACACAGATACAGATATAGATAGACAGATACATATACATATACAGAATAGAGTGTAGTTCGGTAAATATCTAACTAGATAGATGGGAAGGCCTTAGATCTAGAAAATAAGAGATAGATAGAGGGCTGTTACTGTATTTGCAACGTACATAGAAAAGAGTGAGAGCATTTTATGGTTTTACTAACTGTTACATATGACTCGTAATTCAATCATACCCGTTAAGAGCTTTTAAAGGGTGCAGCGCATAAATATATAAACACACGCTCATTCATGATATTTTTCGTATTTTTTTTTTGTCGAGGCGCTACAAAATTTTTATGATACAGTTTGTAGTAAAACTCGGCGAGGGGCCCCAGAAGTGTTTAAATACATATGTATATGTACATATGTATATACATAGATATAGTATATGTTTATGTGTGTTTGAAGCCTAAGGAAAAAATTAAGACATGGAATGGGAATTTTTCTGAATGAATGTAAATGTCGCAATTGGCAAGAATGTGACTAAAGGCAAATCACTGGGAACTGGAAAACTGAGAGCTTTGAGATCTGATAGGGCACAGACAGAGAGTGGAAGAGAGCGTGTGGGGGAGGAGTGGGAACTCTGCATTACCTATTCCAAACTGGCTATAACGTGGTTATTTCTAGTTTAAGCACAACTCACACTGAAACCACTCGGAAACGCAGCTATTCACAACAAATTATACAAATTTTAAGCGATCTTTAAGATATGCATACTTGAGACATACGTATGTATGTATATGCTATAATGCTATGGGGGTATGTATCGAGTATATCTAGTCCAGGGGGCACTGGCATTATGCTGTATATTTCTATCTCTCTCGCTCTTTCTGGTAGTCCCTCTCTTATGCCGTATGCGTAGTTCTGCAGCATTTGAAACAAGTTTCAACTTGATTTGATTTCGTTTGAATCAATTTCATTGGCATTGCCCACTGATAAGACTCGAACTACGCATTGCTTTAATCATTGAGACTTCGCCTGCCTCGACTTTGCTTCTCTTTCGTTTACTGTTGTTGTTATCTTGAGAAGCGTGTCATAATATTAAATTCCATCGCGCTGTCGCACGATGCGACGCGTCTTCGTCGCCTTCTTCAGGTTATCAACGAGCAAGTGGGCCGGACCCAACCAAGCAGCACCCGTTCACTTCAACTTTTCAACTGCGTAGAACCCACTCGTGTTGCCCCACATATCGCAATCTTTTAGCTCTATCAGTCGTCTTATATGCTCTCCTTGTGTCTCAAGTCGTTTATGCTTATGCGAAAATTAAATCGTTTTTATGCTTCAATTGCGCTTGAATATTCTTGCTTTGTCATCTGGGATTGCTTAGCTTGAGACATGAGCAGAACAAGTTGAGCTAATAGTAATAGGAGTTCAGTATTTTCTCTATATGTTTATTGTAGATTCGGAATATAATAAAGTCTTTAAGATAAAGTTGCTGAATACAGCTTCTTATTGGATGTGGTATGCTAGTTGGATTGGAAACAAATTAGAAAATGAAATTCGCCTAATGGGTACCAAATGCAGTTAGATTTACGGTTATAGTATAGATATATAGACTGCCTTCAATACAACTGGGTTGCTCTCATTCATTCGATTTTCATATGCAAAGTGCAAAGGTAAAAGGTTCTCTGCATCCTTGCATCGCTTTATCAGACTTTTCGCTCAGTGTAGCAGCTGGCGATAAGCTTAGACCCCCAGAGATGCAATATTTCAGTCCAGACTCTTCCAGTCCCTATCCTCGCCCCCTTTCCCCTCTTCGCCTCGCAAAATCTCGTCAATTCGTCGCGTTAATTGCCATTTCATCGGACTCCCTCCGTTGATGCCCGCCTTATCAGACATACATACGTCAGCAAATAATCGTTTTCTTCTTCATCTTCTTCTGCTTCTTGTTCTTTGATGATCTGCAGGTCACATTGCCTTCAGTGCTTTGGACGATACTTCGCACTCGGTGCACGTGTATAGCATCAATGGAGCCAGCCTGGGCTCCAAGTATGTGTCCGGGCGTGTCACAGGACTGGCCACTGCCTCGGACTATCTGGTGGTGGCCGATGATGCCGGCGACATAACCATGAGCCGCCTACACGGGTGAGTGGAGAGGGGTGGATTGGATCCCCCAAAGATTGATTGACTTTCAATATAACTGAACTCTTTTCAGGCTGAAGCCCGTCTTTGACATTCCGCTGCATGTGCCCATCCAGACGGTGGTCGTAACACCTGGCAATACGCATATCCTGGCGCCCCTACGTGACGGCCGCCTGGCCGTGGTGGCCGTGCAACTGCCCCTAGCTGGCAGCAAAAAGCATTCCGTGCTCAATGTCTAGGCGCCCTCGACTTTAAGCTTTCCATATCACAATAGTTCTTTAGATTCCCTTTTAAGTGCTTGACTTTTTGTGTCCCTTTGCCCATTTTGATCTTCGTGCCAAAAAAAAAAAAAAAAAACAAACTAAATAGAAAACAGAGTTAAAGAAATGAAAATGGCCAAAAAGCAGGCCAACAAATCGCATACTCTGTTAATTGGACTCGCCTCAAATAATTCTTTATAGACAAACTTAAAGTACAGTATCTATCCGATACACAAATTCCATTAGCTTTAATGAAGGCACTCGTTTTTCTTGAAGTTTGTCAGACGTTAGCATACCCTGCACCTATTCATTCTCTATCAGTTGAACAGATATAGGTTGATGCAGACCAAATCAGATATCAGATACTTAATTAGCATATACCCTGTAAAAGCAGCACTTGGTGGAGGTTAACAGCTGCTAGAATACCCCGCGCTTATAGTCATAAGTTCATTTGAAATAGATTTACGTCAAGTCGATATGTATCTATGACTACCTATACCCTGTAATTGTGGCATCGGGCATAGTCTAGCATACCCAATCACTTGCTGGCAACACTTTCTTATGCTCTCCGCGAATTCCCTTGAAATATCTCTCAGCTTATGTCCATGTGCTATAAATTGTATCTATCAGATACTCGTCGAATGCCATTAGTGTTAAGCGCAATTCCCTGTAAATCCAGCTTCTTCTAGGTGGCCCATCCATCTTTATTGTATCCACTGCCCGCTATCTGTCATGCCAATCTCTCTCTTTCCCTCTCTTGCGCTCTCTCCCGTCCGCTCGCTCTGTCGCTCCGTTGCTTCGCCTCTTATGCGAGCAATTATTCACTTGTCTTTCGTGTCGGATCGCTTTGCAGCGCGGTACTTTGCGCGCGCCTTCCAATTAGCTTGACAAATTCGTATAAATCATTTATCATTAGCCTGACGTTTGTTGTGTTTCTTTCTTTTTATTTTTCTTATTTTATATATTTATATAAATTAGCACATCGTGCCGTCATTCAAGCGACAAAAACTGGTTGCCGGCAAGTGGACCGGTCCGTCTGTCCCTGCCTGATCTCTGTCCCTCTCACTTACTCTTACTATATCTCCCTCTTTTTCTCTCTCTCTCTTTGCCTCTGTCATTGCCCCTCTCGTTGCCTGCTGCCATTTCCGTTTGTACTGAGTCACGCGCGACTTTCAAATCGGCATCAAAATCTGCCCGGCAACAGCGCGGCGCGAGGTGGCGTTCAGCTTTTTGGCCACGCTCGAAAACTGGGGCCAACTTTCGTTGCCAGCACGAAGCACACACAAAAAAAAAACTGTATCTGTATCTGCAGCTGCATCAGCAACAGTATCTGCATCTGTATCTCGAGTGAATGCATTTCCAATTGACAACAAGCATTATATATCCTAAAATTAGAGTCCGTCCACGAATTTAAAGTTTTCGCATCGAAATTCCATTCGCTTTTGTCTCGTTTTCTTGGATGCCAGCACCCTCCCCCGACCTACCCTAGGACAACCTCTTCCAATGACAAGTGACAATATACAGTAGACGATCGTTTGATAGGGTTTTGTCTGTTTTTTTTTATCTTTCGCATTTCTCAACTTGTTACAAGCGCACAATCAGTACGTAATATACATACTTACATGTATGTGTATACTATATATATATACCGTAGAGATTATCACAGAAGCTGCTCCTAACTATGCGTAACCCTCAACTTGTAGTGCGATCAATACGCAACATAAGTCAACCATGCAATTATTTACTTAAACACTTATCATCTTATCTCCCAATACTTAGAACAGGGCTGTCAAGAGGTTTCAATTGTCGATACCATTTTCGAATTGTTTGCTGGAATGCCAATTTGAAGGATTATGAGTCATACGAGTTCATCAAACTCCCAGCTATAGGCTTTCCGATTCAGTTGATTTTCGAGTCTTTTCTGAGATTCCCGTTTCGAACCGATTCGTTAACCGCTTTGCAGCCCTGACTTACTTATATATACGTAAATGCGTTTGCTCGTTATTTGTTAATAAGAAAAAACACAGAGTTCTCTGACCTTCCTTAGCTGTAGTTACTGTAACACTGTATAGAATGTACCGAATAAACTGTGTCAATAAAATGTTGAAAACCAAACCAAAACCAATATAAGAAATTTGAAGCTGCAACTTGTTCTTTTAATTGTTTTTTTTTTTTTGTGTATTTATTCAAAAAACAAACACTTTAAATTCAATAATATAATATTTAAATATATAATGTAAAAAACCATAATTCAGTTCAATTAGCTTAATGTAAAACATAAAACATAATGTAAAGGGGCAACACTTCGTAAAGTTATGTAGGACTTCCATGGGTGTGTGTATACTTATTTGTGTATGTGTGTGTGTATCTATATATTATATAAAGACTGTTCTGTTAACCTCAGTGAATACTTTTCTCTTTCTTTTGTATGCTTATAGATGGATGTATGGATGTGTAAATGTGTATGAACGATGCGGGTTCAATAAATAAATTTTGTAGATATGAAATAAACGAATCTTTGCGTGAATTCATGACTTCGTTTATACGTGAATAGGTAAATTCATGATAATCTGAATTCGTGAATTCGTACATCAGCTGAATTCGAGATGCCTATAGTGTATTGGTGGATTGGTGTCTTCATTGGCTGGCTATATATAGACATATATATGTATATAAATATATAGCACATGTATACATGTTTATTAAGTAACGGGCCAATTAATATCGTTAACTAGTGCCTTGCCTGATATAGTTAGGAACAAACATTGCTACTTAGATATAAACGAAACTTGTTTACCTGAACAACTAAAGACTAAAATTGAAGAAATAAGCAAATGCTGTGTTAGATATCAAGAACCTAATCAAATACCGTTAAAAATAATATTCGTAACTAATTCGAGGTGGATGCAATAAAACAATGAAATTAATAAAAACATTAAAGTCTAAGCCGGCATTAGATTCTAGAGTTAAACTTAAGCTTAAGCTTTCTTTTCTTTTTCTTCATTTTTTTTTTGTTTTTGTTTTTTTTTTTTTTTTTTTTTTGTATTTTTTTAGTGTTGTTTTTATCTTTTGCGCATCTTCAAAGGCATTTGATCTATCTAACTAACTAAAAATGTCCAATCGAATAGCCTTGGGTGGAATCTTTAGTCTTCCTTCTGCAATGAAAAGAAGTAGAGAAAATATCGAGTTAGTATTGAAGATAAAATGAGGCTCTAAAAAGTTTTCGATAACTGATCGACAATAGAGAAGAATGAATGAGCGATTGATCGCCGCGAGAATAGAAATATTAATTGATAACGTTATCGATACTTACAAGTACGGGGTATACGAAGGTATCGGCTGAGTCTCGACCCACAGCATTGTGCGCTATACACTTGTAGTTGCCCATATCCTCCCATTTAAGATCAGCGATGAGCAGATCTCCAGTGGGCAGCACCTTGAAGCGATGGCTCTGCACGATTTCCTTGTCCTCGTTGTTCCTCCAGGTGATCTTGGCGTGCGGGCGGGCATGCACCTTGCAGGGCAGCATAATGGTCGAGCCCATCAGATCCAGATGGGTTTTCTCGGTGTAGATGATGCGCGGCTTCTGCGGGCCCTGGTACTGCTTCTCGGGCACTATCAGGCTACCCAGCTCCTGGTCAGCGTGCGAGGGATGCACCACGGTGCTGGCATAGATGGTCTTGGAGCCAGTGCGTCCGATGCACGTGTAGATTCTCGGCTCGCTCAGCATATGATCGACAATGTGCACGGAGCGCACACGAACGATCGCCGTGGGCGCGTCCTCTGTGATCGAGTTCGATTCCAGGTTATCAATCTGAGAAGAGAGCGCAGAGTTGAGCTAGGGGATTCAAGGGAAGGGTGATGGGCTTGCTGGACCTACCTCGGAGAGTGGCATGTGACCGACAATCCATTGGATGCTGGGCACCTGGGAGCCCATCATCTCGCAGACGATCTCGAGGGTGGCGCCGGGCGCCTGTTGCATCTTAGTTGGTGGAGTTTTGGTGAACTTCAGCCAGTCGTCCTCGAAGGCGCGGTTGCGGTGCTTCGACTGGGACTGCGGAACCTCCTCCTCAATGGAGTTGTCCACATCGTTGCTGTCGTCCACGATGTCCACGGCGCGACTCTGGGCGCCCGAGAGGCTGCCAAACAGCAGCAGCGCTATAGCGCACAGATTTAAATTCATTTTCTGCAATGAGTCGAGAGGCGGAAGGGGCGTGGCTTAGTGATAGAAGCGAGGTTCAAAGTTCAATATCATTCCACTTATAATATAGGTTAATAAACCCACAATCATCATTGGAGCATCGCTGCAGTTATCAGCTACAATGTGCCAAGTCCGTAATGCCAGGCTAAATCCGAGGCTATAAATCACAATGTCGACTGATACCAAGCGGACAGACGAACGGCCGGAGGGCCGTACAGATCGATCGGCGGATCGACGGATGGACGGATGGATGATAAGAATCGAAGCGTGAACTGTGAATCGTGACTTGAGGAATCACGCAACGAATCACGGCTGCAGTGGCAGGCGTTTGCAAATTATCTTGCAATATTATCAACGTTGTTAAAAATCAGCTATCTATATAGTATATCTATATTTCTAGAAATTTCAATTTTTAAATTGCATAATTCCATTGTAAAAATTTTAAATATTTCCTGATCGACAAATAATTCAAGTCAAAATTTCTCAATTCAAACTAAACTCATTTAAAATATCTTTCCCACTAGCAGCTAAGCTTGTGGCGCTTGGTTAGTGAGAGGATGCCTCTTAGGACCCGGGTTCGAACCTGCCAGCAACCATATCTCTCTAAATCTTTATTTTACGAAATATTTTTCTTTATTTAAAAATATTGTTCTAAAATATTCGGAAAACTCAAAATACATTTTGAAAAACATCTAAAGTATTCCAATTAATTCACTAACAACAGATGAATACCTTAAACAACTTATCTAAACCTGAAGAAAAATCGTTTTTCCACTTCAAGGTAAAGAGATCCTAGCGAGAAGCGCGACCAACCCCTAGCTAATGAAGATCTTCCCAGCCATCGACTAAGCATTTCACAATTTCACAATATCACGCGGTCTGGGGACACCGAAATAGAACAAACGATGATAAATTGTGGACAAAGAACTCACGTAGGCAGCAACACTCAACACTTAAGTGGATCAAAAAATAAACCCAAAAAAAAAATTAAGAAATCGAAAAAAAAAAAATGGAAAAAAAAAACAGACAGAAGAATTGAAAATCGAAATCACATTGTTTTGTGTTGTGACGTCAGCTCCTTGATGAGCGCGCCCACGCGCCATGGATCAAAGGCCGAGCATAATTAGCCAGACCGACCGATCCTATACTATATACCATATACCATTTACCATATACCCTCACCGTATATTCGACAAGGGCGTGACCACTTAAGTTATTCAATTCGGTATGCATAGCATTATAGTCTGGCTCTCTATATAGAGTGTGTCGTCTGGCGATTCGCTGGCAAATGTTGCATCAGATTTTCGACTCGATTTGCCCTTCGGCATGGATGGGGTTTTTTGCTGATTCGCTGAATGGCTGAATATGTGATTTATTTTTCTTCGAATTTCGTTCGTCGTTGTCTATTTTAAATTGGTATTTCGTCGAATCGCTAATCGCTAAATATGCGAGGATTTTTGAAGTGTTTGGCTCACCTTTTGATTTGATTTCTTTTTTCTCTTCCGGTAAAAAATGTTTGCGGTTTTCTCCCTAAGTGGGCGACGTTTAGAAGCGTTTGGCGTTCGCGTCCTTTGATTGAAGGCGCGAGCTGCTCGAATCTCACAACTGTTTGTTATGTTATGAAGGAGTTTATCAGCTCTAAGTTGTGCTGGCTGCGGAATTGGGCCTTTTGATTGAAATTCAGCAGCAATTGAGTTAGCAATGACATAGAGTCGGCGCGGTGTGCCGTTTTGGTAGCTGTGCAGCTTAGCTTTGGTGAAATTTTGATTGTTTTTCTTTATTTTGCAACGCAACAGCGCCTGCGACGAGCTGCTTCTATTTTGTGCCTTTTCCTGTTCCGGTTCCGGAGTGTAGTGCAAAATAGTATGCGTATTTGACTTCGATCTTCAACCGTAGCGTATGTCCAGCTCAAAGCTTGGGCACATTCGTCTCAGTGTTGAAGAGTGAAAAGGTTGTGGAACGAGGGGGGCGGGGCTTCAGTACGACTCCTTGGTAAATGTTACAAATTGTGGTTTCTTGACGCGGCACTCTTTATAAGACGCACGGTTCATCGACATTACAAGTCAAGGTAGGCTTTTGATTTACTTTTTCTTTTTGCTATTGCTTTTGCTTTTTCTGTTTGAGCGGTCAGAAAGCGGTCAACGTTGCAGCGAGTAGAACGAGGCGCACACTTAAGTTGTGTTCAACAGCTGAAAACTGTCACAGAACTGATTCCGCTACGCAGCCGACTTCATTTTATATGCGCCAGAGCCGAACAGAGCAGAGCCGATCAGAGCGCCGCCATCGACACTCACTGCTCTCTTTCTTCAACTCGCTCTCGTGCTCTCGCTCTATCTCACACACTTACACACTGTTCGCCGGCGGCCGCCGCAGTGCCCTTCGTATTGCTGCCTGCACTTCGTTTCTATTAGTTCGGGCCAAACACACTTCGTTGGCAGCAATAACTCAAACACACACACACACACACCCAAACAAGATGAGCAGCGCGCTCATGATCGGAGCCGGAATGAAGCGAAAGAACAGTTCATTTATCATTCGATCTCTTGGCTATTTGAATGCAGTTTGAGCCGCTCCGGCCGGCAATTGCAGCGGCGCGAAAGCTTTCCATAGACTAAGCTGGGACTGAAATTGAAGTAGCTTCCAGTGGGTAGAGGTACAGTTCTACATGGGAATGACCCGTCGCACTTTCAATTCCTAGCCAATAGTTGCTTTACCCTTGACTCAATGCGCCTCAGTTGCGGCGGGGGTGGGGTGGGGACCCGAATGAAACCAGTTGACAGCGACAAGAATCTAAATGTGATCAGTACACTGAGAGAAATATATACTCACTTTTGTAACTTATTTTATTATTCATATCTACGTATATGAAAACAATATAAAATTCACTTGATTCAGTAAGGAAAATTGTTTCCTATTTTTGATTTTCAGCACATTTTATTCTCTGCTTTTTCTGGCCGTGTAGCAATTCTTGTGCTGCTTCTTTCTACCGCATTCGTACGTGCCTGGCGGCATGGCTTTTAAACGCCGCAGTCCAGGCGATCGGCAGCTCAACGCTGCAAGGTTCCATTCGCCGCGACCCAACACACCACGCCCCCTCGCTGCAGCCCCCTTACACTGCTCCGCTGCTGCTGTTGCTGCTGTTGCTGCTGCTCAGCACAGTTGATTCATTGCAATCAAGTGAGTGCCAGTTTGTCTGCTGCGTTCGCTCGGTTGAGGGCAGAAAACCACAAATGTAAGCGGGGGCCTGCGAGTGGGAGGGGGACGGCAAAACTTGTTGCCAGAGTGGAAGCAGGCAGATAGACTGAGCGCGTGCGAGAGCGAGAGGAGATCACAGTGGGAAGGGGGGCAGTCACAATGGCAGACAGACTGGCAGCAATTCAACAGATCGCGTGTTCGCTTTCCGCTGTGCCGCTGTGTCGCTAGTTACGTGTGGTTCAGAGTGGGTCTGGTGGATCTGTTGGATCTAGTGGGACGGTGGGGCGGTGGGGCGGTGAAGCGGCTGTTGCGGCTGCTCTGCCTGAGCCTGTGCCTGTTGCTGGGCGGCAGCCAGAACTGGTGCCCGGGGTTTCGTATTCTCGCCGCACCAACTAGCTAGCTCTGACTAGTTTTATTCATTTGTCGGCAAAGTCAACCGGCAATATACAAATATATATGTATATACACTAATTGTATATGTATATATACACATATATATATATATTCATTGCACCATCTCGCCCCAGTTGCTCTGCTCGACTCCCACATTTGGCAGCTGCCAATTGCCAAGCGAAACTCAATTGAGATCAAGTAAATTGCTGCAGCTGTGGCGAATTGATCTCGTGCCCTTCTGACGACACGCGGCAAAGGCGACCAACAACGTAACAAGTAGCTAACGTAACAAATTTGACGTAACTGCATTAGATCAATTACTAGATCAAAAGCTACTGCCATATCGATACAATCATTGATGCTGCAGCCGAACGAGATTCGAGCAGATCTGATGACGTTCCAGGAAAAGCGCACGCACTCGCAATACGGATGCAAACTGTACGCGCTTCTCTCCATGGTATAACAGTTGTGCGTGCACACAGTATAACAGCTGCGCTCATTCCAAATTGTTTGCTTCAGGAAATTTCGTGTTCATTTTAGATTGGTCGTTGCTTCGAACAGTATAACAGTTGTACATAGCATATAAAAATGATTCATGCTTTACTCAGTTTAAGAAGGACTTTGAGAATTAAATTCTCAGATTGCAGATTATTTTCATATGAAAAGGGGATTTTATGAGGGGATTTTATTCGTTTTTGAAAAGCTTTTCCTATGTAAGAGAAATTTATCGTACATGTATCATTTTATGACAGTGAATTAATTATAGGAATTTCCAAAAAATAAATACAAATATATATATGTATAGCAGTGTGACCGAAACAGTTCGCGTTAAATGAGCACAATGGATGAGATATATGAATGTATGTATATTCATAGGCCTTGGCACCGCTTGGTACCGATCGGCAACCAATCGAACGCGACAAACCATCAATTTATTACCATCCAAAAGAGAAGAAAGAAAACGATACAATTTCCTAGAAATAAGAAAGGTCGAAAGCTAGTCGAATCATACGATCGTACGATCGCCTAATTGTTTCATCGTTCGATCGTCTGATCGTAGCATTTCGCCATTATTTTGCTGGCCCCAATTATTGCATCATGGCAAATGCAGCGAATGCTGGTAGAAAGATGCACACTCGATTAACAGAAAAGAGACAACAAAAATATACATAGTTAAAATGAGACAAAACATACAAAAATTCG
Organism: Drosophila aldrichi; assembly: GCA_035045965.1. NCBI lineage: Eukaryota > Metazoa > Arthropoda > Insecta > Diptera > Drosophilidae > Drosophila > Drosophila aldrichi. The sequence goes on from JAWNOM010000501.1 coordinate 13,281,655, forward strand.
AAAAAAAAAAACAACAAAAATGGTTAAAAGAGCTCGCTTTGCCGTCTACGTTTGCACTTTTCTGCTAATTAACGGGCAACAGCCACCGGAACTGGGCTGAGACTCATTCAAAGTCAGCAAACAGACGGACGGACGGACGGACAGACAGAGACAGACAGGGACAGACAGATAGAGAGATATGCAGTTCGGGGAAAAGATAGTGCAACATGCAACTGCCAAGACAAGTCAAACATACACACACAACCACAAACGTATATTGTGCAGGCATGTGAATTGCAGGTTGTACAAATCGTCTACACACACATACAGAAACATATATATATGCATACATATCTACACCTGGCTGGCGACGTGAGAAAATTCATGTGCATGCCACAAATTCTGTGCCGTCGTTGCCAATGTAGCATTTTTTTCTTTACTTCTTCTTATTTTTTCTGTCTGATAAAGTCCAAAAAATGCGCTTGGCAACAGCCTCGCGCGACCTCGACCTCAGGCTATACATTTAAATAAACGTTACTTTTTGCCTTGAGGGATATTTTTCAAATGATAGAAATTTCCCTTTCAAGTGCGTATAATAGTTATGCATAGAAAAGATATGCGTTTGGGCGGCATATGTATGTAGATATGACATATGTATGTGTATGTGTAGCACAATTACATAGCCACGCACGCTCACCGTACTCATGGGTGTTTATGTGTGTATTGGTGTATAAAAGCAGTTGTAATGGAAAATTTATGAAACCACTTTTATTTCTTATAATTTTGTTTCTTTTTTGATATGGAAAATTTTTTGTCGAACTGAATTACAATTAACGATAATTGTTGCGATCGCGAGTGCCATTAGCATTAACTAAAAAAATAAATATACACGTATATCAATAAGTAGAAAACGCGAGCACTTCCTCAATAGCACACATACATACGTACATATGTATGTACATATGTATGCATAAAACTGTGTAATTTATCAATTAACCTATGGAGTGTGCTATGCCTGCTGCGCGTTTGTATGTGCTTAGCTCGTATGCTAATGTGAGTGTGTGTGTGTGAGTGTGTGTTCTGCTTCCCTTGCATTCTTTGTGCGCATAAATTGAACTCTATGCAAGTGTGTGTGTTTGTTTGTGTGTATGTGCGCCCTGTCTTTGGTTACCTTTTGTTGAATTGTGCAACTGAGCTGCGAGCACTCATCACCATCAGCAACACCATCACCAATACCAAAGTAGTGCCGACCGACCACCACCGAAGCAGCCGATTCCGAGTGCTTCGACTCTCGCCCAATTCACTTCGACGATTGCATCAGCCATTTCCACGCCGCACACGGAGTCGTCCGGCAGCGCTGCCATTGCGTTTGCTGTTGAGCGCGCTTGAACGGTAAAACCGAGCATAACCCATAAGCCCTTGCCCTTGTCTCGCTCGCTCTCATGCTGGGTGCACGCTTGTGTGTGTCAGTGCGTGCTAAGCTGAAGCGCTGACTCATCGTGCTTGGCAGGTGGCATTACCCAAAAGACAAGCTAGATTAGGTTTAATAAAAAATAAAGCCTCAAGTCTTACACTTCCAGCTGCATTAGTAAATGAAGGTGTACGTCAGAGCTGCCGGCATATTTTAATCAGCTCTAATTGAAATGATTTATAGGACTTAGATTTCGTCGTTTGACTTAAATTTGCCTGATTCGAATTCATTCTAGCAAGCTGTCGAAATAGTTTCACATTTGTGTTTTATTTTTTGAAAAGAAAAACAATCAAATCATTTCCACTTATAGATCCGATGACGTCTGTAGATGTTTTCAACTTTGCGCTATTATCAACACACACTTGAATAGAGCTTAAAAAACAATTATGTATGAATGTTTATTCAGAAAATAATAAAAAAGGGGCTCGTTGCCTCACACACATGTACACACACACAAGCATCGAGGACAGGGCCAAGCGCGGCAAATGCCCGACAATTAACAATTTCTCCTAATTGACATCGTTTATCAATACACACATACATACATACACACGTATACTATTCTATTCTTCTTGTTTTGTAGCATAATTGATTGCATGGGTGTGCGTGTATCACGTCATATGAAATTCGTCGCACCCGCGCCCACACCCTTCGGTCAATTGAATAGGGGGCTCGTCTGGCCCAGTGTAAACAGCCACTACGACGCACATTCGGCTACACACACATACGGACAAATGCTCTCAAGAGCGACAAATTCGCTCCAGCATTACTGAACGCTCTTTCTCTTCTTTCATACTCTTGCTGTGTCTCTCTTTCGCTCTTGATCGCTGACAAATGCAAATGCGACAAATGCAAAAAATTGATTGCCAAAGCGAATGCCGTTGATTGGCTCCCCGCTCTCTTGCTTGTTGCCTACCCCACCCAATAGCTCTGACGCATTTCGCCCGTTCGCCCAGCTTCGCCGTCACCTCCACTCGTACAGTGCTCCGCTTTGATCATTCTATATGTGCATATTTCATTGCGCTTTTTGCCTTCAACTTATAGGTTTTTTTTTTTTTTTGCTTAGAGTGTTTTTTTTTTATTATTAAATGAATTGCAATTTATTACAAAGCGATCTGATTATTAATTGGTTTTGAATTGATTTCAAACGGCGGGCGACTCGCTACTTGCAAAGGCAGCTGCGACTACGACTGCGACTGCGACGGCGACACCGACAGCGACGCCGACGATGACTGCGACTGCGTGACCAGCGCAACGTTCAGTGTGGCGAATTCTGCGTGCATGTCTCTGGCCGCACGTAGACCCCGCTCCAACTGGACTGACTCATCAAATGTAAAGCTCCAATTAGCAGCATCTTAAATTTTATAATATCTTAAAAGTCGAATTTAAATCGAATTTTAAGTCAACTTTAAATGTCAGAGTATCGAATTTGTTATTTCTATATTTTAAAAAAAGAATTGTAGTCCAAAGAAGAGATTTGACAAAAAAAAAAAAAAAAAAAAAAAAAAAAAAAAAAATCTGCTGCTTGAATAAAAGGTTCCCAGATAAAAAGTTTATTTTTGCAATATCTCAGTTTTGTTCCTTTTTTATTTACTTCTGGATGGGAATTGTTTTTGTTTATGCTGCGGATACATAAAAGCATACTTCCGGCGAATCGATTTCCCTTGGGAACCCGAAAGGCATGCAAGAAGAATTCTTACTAATACGATCTCCAAGCAAAACCCAATATAAACACAAAATCATATCAGAATGTTCGAGCATCAGATTCTCAGCAGACTTGTTGGCGGCTGTCCTTGCAATACTCTCATACGTATACAGCGAACCGGCCTGCATATTCTGATTGGATCTAATCTATATCTGCGATTATTAAACATATGCTAGTGTCTTATGCAATCACACTAAGACTTGGCGAAGCCGTTATTAATACCAATCAAATATTCCAGTTGAAATTCAAACATAGTTCAACTGTTATCTGCAATGGATCTAAATAGCTCCGATAAGCTTCTTACGGAAAAATTTCTATAGATTTCGCATTATATTATAATGTAGCGTAAAATGAAGAAATCACGACAATTGATCATCTCTCTGATGAGTGAAACAACATTAATCCAATGCAAACCAACATCAACCCCTTCTAATTGAATCTAATGTACCAGTATGGATCTAATATACATATATACGAAGCAATTAAAGATCGGGTATATTGAGCAGAAGCTAAACTAACCTCAAAATATAAACATATAGCATTTTACTGCATAAAACAATTATTTTAAAGTCGTAGTTGAACTTTAAGAACAAGCGAAAATAAAATTGTATGTTAAGAAAAATGAAAAAGTATAAAAAGAGAATATATAACAAATATACGACAGCTTAAAAGCAAGCGAATGCAAAGCCAACTGTCATATAGGATGACTCTTATACCATAACGTACTTACACGTATACTCTTATACTGAAAAAAAACTTCCCACTGAGATCACTTTCAAATTCAAACTCAACTTATTAAAAATATAAGAATTTAAAGCTATCAATGCCAATATACCCCATTTGGGCTACTATACAGCGCATAGGAAATGTGTTAATTGATGCTTATTTCGCTCATAGGCTGTTAAGTGCGAAATCAGAGTTACAGTGGGTTAGGCAGGTGATACCGGTGACACAGGTGTCAGGTGCCCACCGTGATTCAATAGAAATCAATTTGAAATTGATAAGAACAAAAAATACTTAAGACCATAAATAAATATGATTAATTTAGGCGATTTGATGAGTGTGATAATAGGCCTACCTGCATTTCGTTGTAATTGGCAGTGAGTCTCCTAAATGATTTCAAACACTTTAGTTGACTTGCTCACTTTCTTTTCACTTTTCCGCAAACTGCTTAAATGTTCTTTTAAAATTATTTTCTTTTTTTGTGTTCTCTTTGGTTACGTTTTATATTGTTGTGTTGGTATTTTTTTTTTTTTTCAGATTTTGTCTGAATTTTATTTTTTTTTTATTTGGTTCTGGCTCGCTCGGCGATTGGAGATGTGACTCGATGGCTAGTGATGTGATATACTGTGCGGCGAAAGGTTGAGCATCGATGCTTTTATATAGCCGAAATCAACAAGTGCCGTTCGTCACACACAGCGACGACAGATTGGCTACCATTCGGCATATTAACAGTTATGGTCGCCTGTCGCCTTCGCCTTCGCCTGCAGCATTCGTTGCTCTGTGTGCGTTCGTGTGTGTGAGTGTGTGTGTATGTGCGTGTTTGAATTTCAATTTGAATTTGAGTTTCAGTTTGTATTAGTTATATGTATGTGCATACATGTATGTCTTTGTATTGTGGTTACTCTTGCTGCCGCTGTGCCTGCCTGTGTGAGTGTGTGTGTTTGTCTCTTTGTGGGCGTTCGCTTTTTCTGCTGCTGCTATTCCTTCGATTGAAAAATGGAATACAAATTTATTTGAATTATCATTTCTTTACACATTATTATTCGCATTCATTTGATTTGTTAGCTAACCTTAATACATCCATAATTTAAGTACAGTTGACACAATACGCACGCTGTTAGTTATATGTAGATCGGTTCACGTACTTAATTAACTCACTGTTGACCTATCCCTCCCTCTCACCGTCGACATATCCTCACTTAACATTGTGCAACTTTCCAGCTGGAACTCGCTGCTTTTTCCACTCATCTTAGCTGCCGCAATCTGGTTGAGGCAGTTGCAATTGACGAAGCCTCACTTCCTTCTCTCTCTCGCTCTCTCTCACCCACTCCCCTCTGCTCTTGGTGAGGATTTTAGAGCGTGGCGATTTGATTGGCCAGGAGTTAGACAGACGCACAGACGTCACCTGGCAGACCGGATCTACAATATTTGCATATGTATTTATGTATATGTATATGTATGTGCGTGTGAGTGTGTGTGTGCGTGTGCTGGTCGCAGCTGTGCTTTAATTGATTCTATGTGCTATAAATTGAAATGCACTCGACGAAACCGTTAAATTCAAATCGAGTTGCACTTTAAGCTGGTCTGTCGAGTAGGGAGCACAGTGGGGATCGGTGGGGGTAGTAAGAGGTAGGGGTTGGGTGTTGCTCGGTAGGCGACTTCTGACTGCTGGACCACAGTAATTGCGACTTCTTCGTCTTCTTCTTCTTCGACTTTGGCAATCATCATAATGAGCTGCTAATCAAGGGACGCTGCCTGGCAACTGCGCCGCTCGCCCGTTGTGACAAACACACACATACACACATAGATGTTTATATAAATTTCCGTGTGTGTGTGCATGCTAAGTTCGCCCACGCATTCCGCTCTTTTGTTATGTTTTTTTTTTTTTTTAGCCAATTTGGCCAACAATAGGGCTTCATTTGTATTTAGCCAGCTTGTCTCCAATTGATACCGCTGCTGCGTTACGCCCACACATCGAGACAGGGGCGGCAATGCTCCCTACCCAATTATGCCAGCAGCAGGGCGTAATTAAACACAACAACAACAAAAGTTCCTTCTATTTTGCTTATTTCTGTTTGTTTGTGGCTCAAATTAATGTAGCTAATCACAACTACACTACGCAGTCATGAACCCCACGCAGCTCGGGCTGCTAGCCAACACTGGTAATTGGACGTTAGCCAACACTTCACAACTTCCCTTTGTAAATCTTGTTCAAGTGCTTTGTTGACTTTATCGCTGTGAAAACAAAAGTGAGTCATACTTTTAGGGGCCGCCATTGCTCTTCAGCTATATTTAGACACATACATACACATATGTGTACGTATGTATATGAATCTGTGTATATAATATATGTATGCATATGTAATCTATTCTTTGCGTATCCACTTAAGAGCTGCCGCAGGCATTTGGTCACGCTTTCAATATCTTAAACCTTCCGAAGTTAAAAAATATTTGTTTATGCTGGAGTTGAAAATACGTTCAATCACCCTTTGCATAAGAAGCCACCGAACTAGTTCTTTAAATCTGCAAATAAATAAATATGAAACGATTTTCTTGTTCAAGAATTTAATCGATATAAGATTATAGTATTATTTCAAAACTTTTTTGACACCTAAATTTTGTGATCTGCAATATACACTTAAACAATAGAATCTTACTGGCAATAACCTAACCTTAAAAGTATGCTACAAAATTAAACTCTGATCTTTTGCATTTAATATTGCAAATTAATGCTAAAAGTTTGCTCATTTTAATACAATTATAGTTTCATTTTAAAAAAGCAGTGCATATAAATTTACGCCCAGCACCGTATGCCAATTCTTGAAGAAGCTCGCTGAGCTTTCAAAGCTGAATACGCATCCATAGCTGCAACACGTGTAACAAAAGCTCATTCAAGGTTAACAGCATACACTGGCCAAAAAAAAGAGTATAGCCGGCGGGCCCACGCGATAAACATGCTTAATTAATACATATACTACTGCGGCTGAAGCTCTAGCGTCACACAAACGTTTTGTGATGAAATACAAGTTTATACTTTTTTTTATTTGTTTATTGTGGTTTGAGTATTCTTCTGTCCAAATCCTGTTTGTAGCGTTCGTACTAACCACTTGCTTTGGCTGTGTGAGCGATGTGCTAATCAAGCTTTACTGTTTGCTTTCTTCTCTCTTCGCCATTCGTTAGTCGCCGCCAGTCGTCAATCGGACGTCGCTGCAGCAAGTACGTTCGCGCAGCTTGTGTTCAGCTATATCTAAAATAATTATTTATTTAATAGTCAACCAGTTATCGATCGTATGATCTAATATACACGAAGTGTGCACACATCATGACCTCTTACACTTGCCTCCCGTTGGCCCTTAGGCAGGCCAAGCTCTTGGCCACACGCAGCTTCAGCGAGGCCCTGCTCCACCGGCATCTGTCGGCCAGTCAAACACTTAACGACAAACATGAGTAAGTTTTTTATTTTATTTTTTTTTTTTTGTGTTTCTTTCTTTCGCTCTACCACACCCCCGAGAGAGGAGTAGCGCTAATAAGAAATGACAGACAGGTCCCAAGAGGATCGTAAAAGTTTCGCAGCGCCTTTGTGTATTGTTCTATATGCAAATGCATATCTGTATATATGTATATTGCATATATTATATATATAGCATACGTGTCTATTAAACAAATACAATTAGCATGATTAAGGCGAGGGAATTAAGCACGTAGGCCAAAAAAAAGTTGATTTTTGCCCACTGCTGAAACTTTTATTTGTATGTCGTTGTACACTCTGTTGAAAATGTTGAATACGGTATATATGTATGTAGGTATGTATATTTGGTGCAAAAGTTAAGTGGAGTATTAATGTAACTATCTCCAATTCTTTGCAGATGTCAAGTTTTGGTTGTTGGCGGCGGTGCTGGCGGCTGTGCTATGGCCGCGAAGCTCTCCTCACGCCTAGGCAAGAACAAGGTGATCGTAGTGGAGCCCGCTGATGTACGTAAGCCCTAATTGTGATCCCTGTGTCAAGTCAAGTAGAGGGACTTACTCTCGACTGTATGTTGCCCGTAGAAACACTATTACCAGCCGATGTTCACGCTAATTGGGGGCGGCATGAAGCGCCTGGAGCACTCCTACAAGTCCATGGCCGATGTGCTGCCCAAGAAGGCAAAGTGGCTGCAGGAAGCGGCCGTAGAGTTCGATCCCGAGAGTAATACGGTGAAGACATCCGGCGGAAATACCATCAAGTACGATATGTTGTTGATAGCTACAGGTCTGCAGCTAAACTACAACAAGGTAAGCTAAATTTGAGATTAATAAAAAACTCCGGCGTAAGCTAATTACCTTATCTTTCAGATACCCGGACTCGAGGAGGCGCTGGCCATACCCAATGGCAAAGTGTGCTCCATCTATTCGCCCAAATACGTGGACAGGGTATTCGATTGTCTGCGTAATATTCAAGACGGAGACGCCATCTTTACATATCCATCATCGCCGGTCAAGTGCCCGGGAGCACCTCAAAAGATTCTCTACATCGCTGAACACTATTTCCGCAAGGTAAACCGCTCATTTATAAATCCTTAATCGCCTCTCATCAGAAATTTCCTACACAGTTGGGCAAGCGGAATAATATAAATGTCAAGTACAATACGGCTCTGCCTGTGCTCTTTGGTGTTAAGCACTATGCAGATGCTCTCTGGCCCATTGTGAAGAAGCGCAACATAACGGTGAATACGCGCCGTAATCTAATTGAAGTTAAGCCCGGTCAAGACATTGCCGTGTTTGAGAATTTGGATAATCCCAGCGAGCGTTTCGAGGAGAAGGTGAGCAAATGATGGCCTACAGATTGATGATGTATAGTAATACTGATCTTTTCCATATTTAGTACTCCATGTTGCACGCTGTACCGCCAATGAGTGCGCCGGATGCCCTGACACGCTGCAAGCAGCTGATCAACGAGGCGGGCTTCGTGGATGTAAATCAGTCCACACTGCAGCACAAAAAGTACCAGAACGTATTCGCCATAGGCGATTCATCGGGTTCACCTAACTCTAAGACTGCCGCTTCAGCAGGTGAGATAATGAGTGAGGTTCCTTTATATTACAACTACAAACATTTTTCTTATCGCTTAGCTGCCCAGTCACCGGTTGTATTCCGTAATATGATCGCAGCTCTGGAGGGTAAGCCCATTAAAGACGTCTATGATGGATATGCTTCGTGTCCCCTGGTTACGGGCTACAGCAGCGTAATATTAGCCGAGTTCGATTATAGCCTGACGCCTTTGGAGACATTCCCAGTGGCCCAGAACAAGGAGCGCTATTCCATGTTTATCATGAAGAAAGATTTTATGCCGTTGCTGTATTGGAAGTTAATGTTAACAGGACACTGGAATGGGCCCGCCCTGATGCGTAACCTGATGTCTGTATTTAAATTCGGCAAATAAGTGTTCTTCTCGTAAAAAGACCACATCGAATGTACATATGTATGTACAACATATGCAATAACTATTATTTTTTACAACTTTTATAATATATGCATTTATGCATTGCAAATTTTCGAACAAAGTGTATTTGAATTTAACGTCAATATGAATTGCTGTTAATTAACAGTACTCTGTTAATTAACATACTTGAAGGTTGCTTGCACAGCTGACGCCTGACCACGACTTTGTGAAAACTTTATACTTAAGAGTTTAAACAGTGATAATAAGTTCAATTAGCATTGGTTTAATTAATGGCAATTGTAAATTTCACCAGATTCAGTTGAATTAGAGCATTTATATAATATCGAAAATACAGCTCTGCGTTCTAACGCAAACTTGAGACACGTGAAGTTGGCAACGAACGCAAATCGCAGAAAAGAAGAGGAAGAACAAGCGTGGCGTCTGTATGGGCGCAAGCATTTGAAGCTAACGAACCTAAAGTCTTTGCTGAACAATAAATTTAAGTAAATATATCAATAGTGCAGCAGTGTTTAAATTAGAAAACCTATAAAAATGAAAGCAATGTAAGTAGTGCACAGCAATAAATGTCATAAGAGTTAATTGTGAACGATATTGCTATGCAGGGCTCGTACGCCACTTCGCGTTCCCAAGACGCCTCGCCAAATGCAGGGACAAATGCAGACAGAGAAGCGACGGGATGTCTCTAACAAACAACAGGATCCTGTGAATGTGTTTTGTCGAGTGCGTCCACTGCAGTCGGAAGGCGATCTGACCTGCCTGCGTGTCAAGAATGCGACAACAATCGCGATCAATCCGCAGGATCAACTGCTGCAGCATCATCAGAAGCAACAAAACGGCGCCCAGCGCGAGGTGCAGTACATCTTCAAGCATGTCTTTCAGCCAGATGCCACTCAGCAGGAGGTGTTCGCGGCTGTTGCTCAGCCGCTTGTCGAGAACCTGGTGCGCGGCAGGAATAGTTTGCTCTTCACCTACGGTGTGACAGGCAGTGGAAAGACCTACACAATGACGGGAAACGCTCGGCATCGTGGTATAATGCCCCGTTGCTTGGATCTGCTGTTTCGCACAATCTCTGATTATCAGGCAAAGAAGTTTGTGTTTAAGCCGGATCGGTTGAATGGCTTTGAGATTCTTTCCGAAGAGGATGCTCTGCTCGAGCGGCAGCAGGAGATGAATCAGCGATTTGCAGGTGCCGGACGATTTGCCTTTCGGCGCAAGGACTCGGACCCGGAGATCGCATCACAGGCCTCGGTGGAGCCATCGCCGCTGACCGTGCTCGATGAGGATAACATGTACTCAGTGTTCATTACCTATGTGGAAATGTACAACAATAGCGTCTACGATCTGCTCGAGGACACTGGCGTGCAGAAGTAATGTGCTATAGAAAACATTTGTATAGACTTCCAGCTTATCCTCTCCCTCTCAAATCTAGATCCTTGCAGTCAAAAATTATACGCGAGGATGCGAATCACCAGATGTTCGTGCATGGTGTCACCGAAGTGGAGGTCAAAACCGTGGAGGATGCTCTCGAGGTCTTTCATATGGGCCAGAAGCGCAAGCGCATGGGCAACACAATCCTAAATGCAGAATCCAGTCGCAGTCACTCCGTATTCAATATACGACTTGTCCAAGCGCCAACCGATTGTCAGGGCGAGCGCGTCATCCAGGACAAGCACACGATTACAGTTAGCCAGTTGTCGCTTGTCGATTTGGCTGGCAGCGAACGCTCCTCCCGCACCAAGAACACAGGCGTGCGTCTGCGTGAAGCGGGCAACATTAACAACTCGTTGATGACGCTTCGAACTTGCCTTGAGTATCTGCGCGAGAATCAACAGCTGCCCCCGAATGTGCCCCCCAAGAAGATACCATATCGCGACTCGAAGATCACGCACATGTTCAAGAACTACTTTGACGGCGAAGGCCAGGTGTCCATGATCGTTTGCATCAATCCGCGCATCGAGGACTACGATGAGAACATGGTATATGAGTTTTAACTGCATGTTATCTGTTATCCTCAACTCTATCTTCATCAACAGCAAGTCATGAAGTTTGCAGAGATGACTCAAGAGGTACAAATAGCACGCGCTACGCCTATGAAGCCAGACCTGGGTCTTACGCCCGGTCGCCGCAAGGCCAACAAACTGTTCAAGATTGCCGTCAACAATCTGAACGAGCTGGGCATACCCGAGGCCAAGCAGCTGGAGGTGGATGTGGGTCTAGTTTACAGCTTGGGCGCCGACTTTCCACATTATCAAATGGATAGTCCGGAGGCCGCGTGCAAGATACAGGAGCTAATGGAGTATTTGGAGCAACGAATCGATAAGCGGCGCAAACTGCGCGCCAACATGGATGTTAAGTGTAGGATTGAGATTTTCCTTTCTCTCGTATCATCCCATCTTCATAAATTCCCGTTTCCCCGTTAGGTGACAATTTCCGTCAGATGCTCATGAATCTGGATCGTGATAATTTGCAGCTGCGTACGGAGCTGGCCTCCATGAAGGCCGTCTACAAGCAGGAACGCGAACGCAGTGCCGCCCTGGAGAACAAGGTGCGCATACACGAGAGCTCCATTGATGTGCTGAACAACACGCTAAGCAAACGGGACCGGCAGATCCAGGAACTCAGCCAGAAGCTCAGCGAACAGGAGCAACTGCTCACACAGAAGGAGCAGGAGAAAGAGAAACAGAAAAAGAAGTACAATTCCAAGCTGGCCGTTGAATCGGATAAGAATAAACGCGAATTCGATATGAAGCTGCGTGAGCAACGCGCCAAAATGCAGGAGCGTATGCGCATCAAGGACGAGAAGTTGCGCCTGGTGTCCAATATACTACAGTCCGAGGATGTGCCCAGCTTGCCGCGTTCCCAGAGCTCAGAGAATCTGCTGAGCGATAAGGATCGCGGTGGCTTCACCACGCGCACAGAGTCCACAACAGCACCAACGACACGCACGGACCTCTACTGTACTCCGAGACATGTAAGAGTATAATAGTGGAGAATTACAATGATGCAGAATGATGATTTTTAATGTTTTTTGCAGGGCTTGGCAGCTGCCAACAACAGGCACCGCAGATCCCGTTCCGCTGGCGACAAATGGCTGGAGCATCGTGCCGCCAATCCTGTGCCACTTGGCACGATTATGCAGCCATATCTGAAGAATCGCAAATCGGTTACGAAGCTAACCGACATGAAGGAGCTAACCGGCCATGGAGCCAACAAATATTGCCTAGTCTCCCAGGAGGCGGACACCGATGGCGATGTGGAGACGAAACTATACAAGGGCAACGTAATACCCACTTGTGGCGGCGGTGCTCAAGTGGTGTTCGATGACGTCGAGTGCCTCAAGCAGAAGTCACCCGTCCATTCGCCTACGCGCAAACGGCCCAGCAACGGCAATTTGTCGTCCTCGGCATTTGGTGGCCCGTTGCCGACGAGCACCACTGGCCTGACATCCGTGCAGGATGTGGCCTCACGCTGCAATCTGGGCATCGAAGGGCACAGCAGCAAGAAGTCCAAGATGTGAACTATATACTCTTACATACCCGTATTACCAGAACATTATATCAGATGTTTTGCTTTCCAGTTGATTATGTATTATACTCAGTCTCGATTTATAAGTTGAATCATCATGAAGTGATTTGTTTTAAGTTTATGAACACAATTATAGAATTATTAACTTTATTTGGGGACTGCCTAACGATAAAACCGATTCATACGAATGCGAATGTCAGGCCTCATTTACAGTTGGTTATAGTAGATCCGATAAACTGAATGGAAAGAAGTCTATAAAAACAATAAACAATTTTAAGAATTTCTGCATTTATTGTTGCGATTATTTTTGCCATAAATTGTATCATAAATTATTGTTTAGATTAATCGGCATGTACATACATAGCTAATACCCCATTCACCCCGAACCCCAGTAACGGTATAAATATATCGTATACCGCATGTCGAATGATCGTATTGTTGGCCGTTATCGTTGCATTTGGAAATCAAAAATCTTTGGATAGAAAACAAAAATAAAATCACATGCACATGCATTTATTTTGTTTGTTTTTGTTTTTATTTAACTCTTGGTTTAATTATTCCTGCGTTTATTCAGATTTATGCTTAAATTTGTAGATTAATTTCAATTACTAATAAATCAGTCTATAATTAAAATATATGTTCGCTTAATGCTTTGTATATATATGTGTGTGTGAGTGTGTTTGTGTTAGTATGTGTATGTGTATGTGAGTGTGTGTGTGAGCTGCCCCCCCTCCTTCTTCATCTCCTCATACGAATTGAGTACCACGGAATACTTAAATCTCTATATACGAGTCTAGCCCATCTCTTAAACAGGCAACAAGAAATTTGAAAATTTTCAATATTTTCGTTAAATTTAGCATATACTAACATACAATTTACATTTAAGCGGAACTACTACACACGGGAAGCCTTTTAACAAAAATACATTAAAAATCAAATACAAACGCATTTGTGTGTGTGTGTGTGTAAACAAAACAGATCGAACGAAACCACAAAATGTTAATATATATATATATATAGAGAAAGAGAGAAACAGAAACAACTCAATAATGGGTCTCCAAAATAATCTAATGGCATTATTAACACTACAGACATCATAATTAATCAATCAATTAAACAATTTACAAATTTAATCAATATAAAGCTGTTTTTTCATAAAACTTTTCTTTTCGGTTCATTCGATACGGAACAAAATGATGTATGTAGGTATATGCATAATACGTATATAGTAGTATGTTTGTAAACATTCGACTTGCTATGAGATATATAATATATACGAGCCCTGACCACTATTAATTCGAACAGCATGTTTTTTTCACAGTGCGCAATGTTTAACACACTATATTGTCAATACTACTAAAGATAACACATACCAATGCGTTTCGTCTTAAAGAGAATTTTATTCTCTACACGATGAAAAAAAAATTGTTGCTCTATTTCCACCAGCAACAAAAATATGAGTAATTTACTAAAACGCTTGGCATAACAGAGGAGAAAAAATTGACCACTATTAATTCGAACGCTGCCTAATGTGATTTACTATCATACTTAAAACAATAATTTAATTAATATTCAAATTGTGTTACGTCGCTATGGCCTGCATTACGCATTTAACTCATTTTAGAATTGATTTTAAAAAATTTTTGCTATGCTCTTGAGAAATTGAGTCCCACATCTCTTGCAATTCGATTTTCAAGTCAGAAATGTTCATTTTTGCTTCATTTCGAAGCTTGCTCTTTAATGATGGTGGCTAATGCCACCAAATATTCTCAGTTGGGACTAGTCTAGGCTAATTAATAGCCAATCTAAAACCTCCACTTGATTCCAGCCATTTTTGGTGCGTTTGGCTGTGCACATGATGCTCCGCCCTGCTGAAAAGTTTTGGTTCTGGTATTGATGTCCGCAAATTACATTTTAAAATATGAATGTATTTTTCAGCATTAACCGTCCTTTCAATGAAATGAAGCTTTCCTAATCCTTTGGCACACATACATCCCCATACCATAGTGCTCGAAGGAAACTTTACTCTTTGAGGCAGTATTGAGGGTATGTTTCTGCACTCTTACGAATGACACGTTTACTCGTATCGCCGACACTAACATCAAATTTTGCTTCATCGCTAAATGTGATGGTATCCCATTGCTTTTGAGTCCAAGACATCCTTTCCCGAGCCCATTGCAAGCGTTTCTTTTTTGAGGAAGCGTAAGCAAAGGTGTTTCCTTGACCCACAAGTAAGATAAGTTATTGGGTACGATGCATAGGTAATAACAAAACATACTTTATAAAAACCATATCCAATATTTTTAAAATGCAATCGCGTCCTTTTTTGCTTGACAGCTTTGGAAATTTTCTGCGACCACTTAGAAGCCAAATTTCTTAAAGATTGGCGTCGATCAGCCTTAACAATTTTGGCCAGTTGTCTTTTGTCGCGGGGTGTTATTGCTGATGTTCGGCCTCTATTCGCAATGTTCATGTCAATATTCCCAATTTTTTTTTTTTTAAATTTGTATCACCCCATGCATAAACGATTTAGACAAATTTAATTGCTTGGTGATCTCTTTAAGATTTAAAAAAAATCTCTAAGCAAAACTCGGATTTCGTTGAAAATAGGCTTACCACGTACCATCGTGGTTGCATCGTTGCATCTGCAGCAATTTTAAAATTTTTGCCGGTGTATTGCGATATTATTCGCAGACTATAGTTAGATAGTTATTCTGTTTCATTGGTTGCTTTTTTTTGCTTTTATTTTGAGATAAAGGTAAGCTTACGCAGAGTTCGAATTAATAGTGGTCAATTTTTTCTCCTCTGTTATGCCAAGCGTTTTAGTAAATTACTCATATTTTTGTTGCTGTTGCAAAGAGAGCATTATTTTTTTTTTTCATCATGAAGAGAATAAAATTCTCTTTATGACGAAATGCATTGGTATGTGTTATCTTTAGTAGTATTGACAATATAGTGTGTTAAACATTGCGCACTGTGAAAAAAACATGCTGTTCGAATTAATAGTGGTCAGGGCTCGTATATATATATATGATCATGTTTTTTGTTTTTGTTTTTATGTACGTAATTCATAATCAATAAGAACTAAGAAGCAAAAATTATTCTATTTTTGTGGAAAACAAATTTTGGCTATATAAAAGCAACGCATTTGAAACAAATGATAACATTGAAAACGTCTTTACACTCGCACTCACAACTCCCAAGTGTGTGTGTGTTTTGTATGTGAACGTGTGTAGGCATGTGTATATGTATATATATATGTATATATGTGTGTGTGTGAGCAGCTGCATTTGTTGGCAAGGCAAGCGACGATAACGTTTCGATTATGCATGACAGATAGACGAGTCATCTGTATAAGTGTGTGTTGGTGGTGTGTGTTAGTTGAGTGTGGGTGTGTGTATGTGTGTGTTTGATATCGCCTCCGGCTGGCTCCGGCTCCCATAACGAGCTAAAGCATTGTAGCGGCTCTTGCGTTTATCATAACATAGAGTAGAGTGCGCCTTATTTCGCACACACAGTTTGCAAATTTAACTGAACTGAACTCGAGCTGGAACTGGAACTGGAAGTTTTCCTATGAACACTTGACACAAGCGCCCTCCACATCAAAGTCCAGTACCATTAGCTTTGTCTCCTCCGTACCATTGCGTGAACCCACGGCGCAAATCAACTTTGTATCGTTCGCCCTGTGAATAGAAGGTTGATATATGAATGTAATGTAATTTAGAAACTTTATGCCTAAGTTATGCATATTAAACATCTGGCAGGTAATCAGGATTTTATATCTCTATCAATCTGTATGAGATGCAGCCCAAGCTATATTCCTAGCTCTCTCTAGTTACAATTCATATGCACAGTCGGACAGACTCTTTAACAAATATTAATTATCTACCTGATGCGCCAGACCACTCCACCGGAGCCGCCCGAATCCAAAGCAACCAAATTGCGTATAAAATCGCCCGTTTTGACATCCCACAACTTGACGGTGCCATCATCGGAGCTGGTGACCACAAAGCGTGAATTGAACTGCAGGCAGGTGACCGCTGACTGATGCTTATTGGGGCCTAAAGCAACAAAAATTACAGTTATTGAATGTCTAAGATGATCGATCAATTAATCAAGTAAAATCAAATTACCCGATAGCGTTTGCAGGCATTGTCCTGTTGTAATGTCCCACACTTTGACCGTGGAGTCTGCATTGCCAGAGACGAGTATATTTTGTCGCAACTCCATACCGGAGGTGAGACTCTGATGGCCCATTAGAGTGTGCTTGCAATTGCCAGTCTCCACGTCCCATACACGTATCGAGGTATCCAGTGACCCCGAGACGACATGAAGACCATCAAACTGCAAAAAGAAGGAATTCGAATTGATTAGGCTGCCCAGGATATTTAGCTTAATTAGTTGACTGTACCTGCAAGGAGTAGACACGATTGGTGTGACCCTGCAGCGTGTGCAGGCACTCCTGTCGCTCTGGGTGCCAGATCTTGACCATATAGTCGTAGGCGCCCGACACAATCAGCTTGCCATCATATTGCACACACCGTACCGCAGCCAAGTGTCCAACCAAAACATGCAGACACGTGCCCAACTCAATGTCCCACACACGCAGCGTTGCATCCCGTGAGCCGCTGACCACCCTGGATGAAGATGAAAGGTAAGTCTGGTGCTGCACAGCCAGCTCTGCCAGAATCACTTACTTATTGCCATGCAAATGCATGCAGCGCACCGTTGAGGTGTGTCCCTGGAGCGTGTGCACACAGCTGCCGCTCTCCATGTCCCACACCTTGAGCGTGCGATCCGTGCTGCCCGATATGATAATATTGCCAGACATTTGCGAGGACCAAACGCCGCCAGTATGCCCCACCAACGTGCGCAGACACTAGAGAAAGAAATAAGTTGATCGAGATTTGGGATGAGATTAGACAATGACCAGACCAAGGTTCTATCTTGACTGCTGTCTTACCTTGCCGCTGACTGCCGACCAGACCTTAAGCGTATTGTCATCGGAGCCGGATACAATGCGATTGCCCGAGAACTGAAGGCATGTGATCACATGATCGTCATGGCCCTTGAGCACCTTCGGCTTGCGCACTGGCCGCGAGCGCCAATTCATCTCGATGATGTGCTGTCGCATGTACGCTGCCTTCCATGGCGATGCGATTGGTGGCATGTTGCCATCTCGTCCTCGTTTGGGACGATCGCTGCGTGTCTCCGTGAGGATCTGTGCCTTCCGGCACTTCTCCTTCCACAGCAGATTGTCGTCGCAGAGGAAACGCCAACTGCGGCAAGTTTGTGCGGCGCGCAGCAAATCCTTCGGCTCCAGATATGAGAGCACAAACAACGCCAGTTCCCGTGGCAGCAATGAGATGAAGTCGCGCTGGAATTGTGGCTCAATCACCTTCATCATGTGCCGCACCTGTGAGGGATCGCAATGATCGATTAGACGGTCCAAGGCCAACAGACGTTCGGCATGGGACCAGCGCTGAAATTGTGCCAACCAATGCTGCAGCTCGGGTGGCGGATTATCGCGCGTGGGCATCAGAGCGCGCGGCGTACGCCTACCCAAAGCGGGTGAGCAACCACCCAGTGACGTGGCGGAAATGCCGGTTGGCGTCATCGTTAGCGTCATCATGGCAGCAGTGCCTAAGGGCTGCGTTGAGGAGCGTGGGGTGGAGGCAAAATCATAGGCAATGCGCTTACGGCTGTTATCGCCAGATCCCGAATTGCTGCCAGCACCGCCCGCACCGCCACCGGCACCCACACCACTACCAGCGCCGCCACTGCCTGTTATGCTCATCGAGTAGTCACCATCCAGCAGACGACTCTCGTTGTATTTACGCTTGCGCTGCTGCTGTTGCTGCTGCTGCTCTATTGGCGGCATTGCAATGGCTTCCTCATGATAACTATCCATGGCATCCATGTCGAGTGTTTCGCTCAGGCTGGCGTTGCTGCCGCTGCGACTGCTGGCCAATATGCTGTTTTGGCAAGTGCATATCTCTTCCAAGTCCGAGCAATTGTTTTCCTCGTCGCAGTTGCCCCATGGCTCTTCGGCATTAAAATCTCCAGGTTCAATAACTCCGCCGCTGACACTACCTCCTCCATCAGCATTGCCTGCATTTTCCTCAACAACAATATCAAGCACAATCCCATCGTTGGATTTATTGCGTGCGCCCTCCACACGACGGCGACTGCGATTACCATTGCTGTTCACATTCGCAGCTCCTCCAGCTGCCAGGCCACTGCGTGCCAGAAAACGCTCTTGGGTCTGGGCACTGGCATTAACCTGCCTTGTCTCCACCTTCGCTGTGGCTGCCGCTGCATAATGACATCGCGCTGAAGTCGAAGTCGCAGTCGAAGTGGCTGACGTCGAGGGCTGTGCATCCACGTCCAGAAAGCCGGCATTGCTGCTGCCACAAGGCAAGACGCTGGTGCGACTGCAGCCGCTGGTATCCTGGCTGCTTGTCTGGGAGCCCACCGAGCTGAACGATGGGATGGCTACATCTTTGCCCGTCTGCTGGCAGCTCGCCGACAGATTCCCGTCGTTCGAGTTGGTATTCGTGTAGACGTCTGTGCGATTGTTGCTTGAGGAATTGGAAGCGTTGCTGCTCCCGTTGGGCTTCACAATGACCACAATGGGCAGCTTGGAATTGTTGCTGTTGGTGCTGTTGCTGGAGCTGCAGCTGGAGCTGGAGCTGGAACTGTGCTGTGGACAGTCATTGCTGTTGGCCTTGGCCAGCGTTGAGCCCAGGTTGAGTTTGGCAGTGGATTTGCTCAGTCGGCTGTTTGTATACTTGCGACTGCTCGTGGGCGTCGTCGATAAATCCTTGTAGGTGCACTATGGAGGGGGCAAGAAAGGGAGCTTTAATATAGCTTCTATAATACAGTTAACGATCCTTACCTTGCTATCTGAGGAGAAGGCGCGTGCCTGGCTACTGCTGGGCCAATCATCGCCAGCCACTCCAGCCCCGCCGCCAGCGCCAACTGCTGCTCCTGCGCGATTGATCAGACTTAGATTGAGGCGATTCTTGTTTACCAGCGAACTGGTGCCGAGTATAATGCCGCCGGTCAGACGCTGCTCGGTCTCAAAGTCGCGACGTTCAATGCGATCCATGGACTCAATGTCCGCCTTGGTTGGGCTGTTGCTGTTGTTGCTGCTGTTTGTTGTTGTTGCTGCATTGGCTGTTGTCGCCTCGGCGCTGGCCGTGAGGCTCATCTGCTTAAGCCGCACGGACATTTGACGATCGTGCAACGAACTAGTTGCCACATCGACTGCCTGTCCCTGTCCCTGCCCCTGCCCTGGCTCAGACTTAACTTCCCTTCTTGGTGCATTGCCCTGCAGCTGTTGCTGCTGCTCTTCCGCCTCAAATTCATCGCTCAGCCGCTTCGGTTTGCCCGCCAGCAGCTCCGACTGTGCAGCACTGCCGCCAACTGTGGCACCACCGACATGTGTATGTGATTGCTGTGGCTCCTCGACGACAGGTGTTTCCAGAAATATTTTCGAACCATCGGCTGTCGTGATGATGCCATTAGCAGCAGTGGCAGCAGCGGTACAATCCACTTGTGATGTATTGGAGCAGGAGCGCACCGGAGCATCCTCATCCTCATCATCATCGTCATCCTCATCGACGATTTCCTCCTCATCGAAATCATCGTCATCGTTTATAAGGCATACAACGGGCGGCTCGTCGTTAACATTAAAGAAAGCATTATTCATCGGGCTGTTGTGCTCCTCCTCTTCCTCTTCGGATGGAGCGTCACGGCTCATGCGTTCGTTCTCATTGCCATTGAGCGTGTCTGTCGAGGAGCTATCGTCGACGGGCACAACAACAACGACGCCCATTGTCTCAGCGCCGGCACCGGCTCCCGTGCTATTGGGCAGTGAATTGGAAGAGCTTATCTCATATGTTTCCAGCACGCCGGTGGTCTCGGTACTGGACTCATCATCGAGCACGACGGCAAAGCCATGTTGCGAATTCGAAGAGACACAGTCCTCCACGTCCGGCTCCCTCAGGTTGGACATAGATTCAGTTTCTGTTCCGTCTACCGCTTGGCTAGTGCTCGCCTTTGGCTGTGATGCTTGAGGTGTTGGTGGTTTTAAATCGATGCTGTAGCTGCGGCTGCTGCTGCTGCTTCGGCGGCTCTGCTCCTGCTGAGCGTCGTCCTCGGCACCTGAACAATTACTGCTAGCAGCTGAACATCCTTTTTCCATAATATTTTACACAACGTGCAGGTAAAGTCAATCTCTCTTCGTGCAGTGCAGCTTTGCCTGCAAAAGGTAATCGGTAAAATAAAACAAAATGGTTGAGCATCAGTTTAATAATTTCTATTGCAAGCGAAAAAATTTTATACAAATGTTGCTCCACTGAAATGCTTTTGATCTTAAAAGCAACTCAGTTATGAAGCTCTAGTAACTGAGAAAGATATCTACATATTATGTATTTTTCTTGCTCTACATGACTCCGTTTTCCGTGATATTTTTATTGATTTAAAAATGCCTTAGTGTACATGAAGACAAATATGTGCCCTTTGTAATCCTTTCAAGCTTTGTAATGTCCTTTTCTGTGGCAAATTCTCGAACAGAAGTTATTTAAAACCGGGTTCAATGACAATGTTCAACAAATTTTATGAGAGTATCCTCTAGGCGCACATAAATAATTAATCTTCAACTTACAAGAATTAATTATGAAGCTATCCTTTACTTTTGTATTTGGCCGAAAAACATAAAACCCGCTAGAAGGAAGAAGCAGCCGCCTTGGAGCTACGACAGCGACGTTCTGTAAAAAATTCCCACGCAACGCGAAGCAAACACGACGAAAGAGGCAAGCGGCAAAAGTAATAAGCACGATGAGAGGAGATCGTGTGCAGACACTTTTCTGTCTATCTGTCTGTCTTTTGTCCCTCTCTCTCGCTCTCACTCTCTGTCTCTCTACCACATTCGCATGATGATGATGAGACTGAGAATTGCAAAAAAAAAAAAAAAAATCAAAAATCGAAAGAAAAGGAAAAGCAGTGGGAAAAATGTTTGTAAAGCTGCTGCTGCAGCAGCAGCAACAACGACAACAACAACAACAGTTGCCGCAGCAGCCGTTGTCGTATTTCTTAGCAATCAAAAAACTGGCAAAGGAAATCACAAAAGTGCATCGGCGGAAGAAGCTAAAACGGCGCGAAGTAGAATGGGCAAAGAAGATGAAACGGGTATTACAACAAACATACAAACACATTCCCATATACAAACATACACACACACACATAGAGATCAGTAGCCCAGGCAGAAAAGGTAAAGGCATGCGATGACAAGAGCAAAAGTAACGGACGGAAGAAGGCGAAGCAGTAAAGATACACACCAACAACAACAGCAGCAGCAGCAACTACAACAACGATAGCGTACACCTTGCAATTTAAGCCGCTATCTGCTTGCGCTGCTCTCTGCTCTCTCGCTCCCTCTCTCGCAAATCAATGTCATCAGCATCGACTGTCATGCTCAGCCCTCTTCCTCTCTCACTCGTACGCGCACAGCATCAATTTAACGCATACACTCACACTTAGGCACGCATACGCGTACAGACAGCAAAAAAGGGATCAGTGCATTTGCAGCAGTCAAACAACAAAGAGCGATCGCATAGGAATTTTCTCCTCGCGCGCACACACACATAGGCACCCAAACACACACGCACACGCATACACGTGTGTGTGTATGTGTAGATCCTGTGTTGCATCACTCGTAAAAGAGATCAGATGTGCAAGAGAATGTCGGGAACCCTCCCCTTCTCAGAAATGTTGCTATTGAGCGACCTCCTCTGAAGGTTTAAAGGGTCTTCGTTTACGTTTTGCTTCATTTTGTGTACGCTTTCACACGGCATTCGTGTTACCTGTGCTGCGACCACAGGACTAAAGCGAGAATGAATGCCCCGAACCTTGTCCATCCATTAATGTCGTCTTCATTTTTTTCGTTTTCTTTCCTTCTGTTCATTTATCTACGTCACACAGCAAATGACCAAGGGTATAGGGGGAAAATAGATATACAAATGAAAATTTTTAAAAGTTAGCAAAATATCTAACTAAATTTTACTGGCCCTAACCCCACTTTTCTGCACCTGCACCGAGCGAGAGCCAGCCCCATATTTCGTGGAGCAAGCAACAAAAGAAAAAAATGTGAACATTGTTGTACACACACACATACAGTGAAACATACGAAAGCGACTACGTCGGATGTCGTATATGCATACACACACAGCCACACGCTCAAGTACGCACACATACAGAACAAATGTCACGACATGCTAAGGAAAAGGAGTTTACTTTACCCCTTGATTGCTCTATTTTGAGCTTTGAACAATACAATTCATATAGATGATGCACGCATGAGGTTTCCAATTGCAGTTGAGCTTAATTGTTTAACTATTTCATCCGTTTTACACTTTTTGCGTTTAGTTCACGCACACACACACACAGTTGCCCATCCACAAGAAGCATTTGCCACCGAGCACACACGTTTAATTTAATTTACCACGTACGTTTTTCTGCTGTTTTCTCTACTGCGCTATCATTAGCATACAGTATTACTATTATGGTTAACCGTATTAGTATTATTCCGACAAACAAAAACAAAAATTCTTAAATTCAGACAGAAAAATAATTAAATGACTTGAGCTGCGCTGCCACTGTATGTTAGCAGCACCAAAGTATCGAGACAAAGCATCGATACACTGCGCGCAGCGTCAAGTATCGATATATAGTAGTAATACAACGAATCGATACCACTGAGTAATACTATTCGATAATATTTTATTTAGGCTTTATTTTGATTTCGATTTAATTAAAATTCACTATGAAATTCAGGTTTAAACATACATTGTAAAACCAACAGCCAATTATAGGTCTATGCATTACAATGAGTTGAAAAAAATACGCCTGCAAATCCACATTGAACGGCAGAGCCGCCCGCAATCGATTGTTTGTATTTAAATCAAACCAACTGAGGCATTAATATAAGTTTAGCTGCCGCAATGGACGCAACGGCACAGTCTGAGGGTCTCGGCGAGGTTGTCTCCCATTACCTGGACAAGGGGATCGTACTTATTATAGCTGATCTTCTTAGTTTGATTACGGTGTCATCATGCCTGGTCATCAAGGTGCCACAAATAAATACGATTCGCGAAAACAAATCGTCAAAAGGTTAGACTACGCCCACTCGACTGTTACGCCCACACATTAACTGTATATTCACACTATTCTAGGTATAAGTGTCTTTGGCCTGTGCCTGGAACTGTTCAGCTATACTGTTATGATGTCCTACAATTACACGTCAGGCTATGACTTTTTATCCTATATGGAGTATCCTGTGTTGCTGCTGCAGGAATATGTATTGATCTATTATGTCTTCAAATATCAGGATATTCTAGGCAAACGAACACAAGTCTTTGCCATATTCTATGCAATCATCGCAACACTTATCTATTTGAAACTCTTTCCAATTATCATCCTAACGTTTCTGGTGGTGAGTAACTCAACCAACAATATCTTCATATATACAGCTAATACATACATATGTATGTGTGCATAGAATAGCAGCAATATTGATTAGAACCTTCCGTAAAGATAACAGCGTACTCCACAAACTCGTTTTCCCTTTTTTTTTTTTTTAATTTGTTTAACTAATTATGTGATGTTGTTTTGGGGAACCTGTTTTGTTTTGATTTGTTTTGATTGCCTTTGGAGCTGAGCATAATAAGAAGCTCTTAACTGAATCATTGGCGAAGGTCATTTGTGTTTTGCTCTATAATATTTGTCTTGCTTCTATTTATATACGGTCGCAGACCAATTGTTTTAAGAGATATTTGCACTGCGAGATGTGTCTCAAAAGTACAGTATATACTGCCTACAGCGAAGAAATGCTGTTGCTGTTTATCTCTTGCTGAGCTGATTGTAGGAATAAGTTATAGAAACAATTAACAAATAAAAAAAAAAAAAATGTATATTACAATATAGCCTTCATAATCAACTTATAAAAACCTTGAAAACTTGATTCCGTAATCTTTCCAGTAATCTAAATTTTCGGAAATTGACCTGGGCAGGTATTACATTCAAATGAAAACACTTAAGGATGAGCAAATGCGTTTAATTCTCTAAATATTGTTTAAATTTGTCAATTAATTCCTCATTTTGTCACTCAATCTATATGATACTTTATATTTTTTTAAAGAATACAATTTTCTCTATTTAATTGCCTCAATGTTAATTTCTAATGCTATGCTTAATCTTCTGCAGCCCTTCTGTACGCCAATTGGAGCAACGAGCAAAGTGCTCCAACTGCTCGCTATATTGCGTACAAAGGACGCCAGCTCCGTTAGCCGGACGACATGGGCACTGTCCGCCTTCACCAATATGAGTTAGTATATGAATACGTATATAAAGCGCTTTGCTAAACTAATCCCTATTCAACATTATTTGCAGCTCGGATATACACAGTTTACGTGCAGTCGCATGATTTGATGCTGCTATCTAATTTCCTGATATCCACTTTCCTTAGTCTCAGCGTATTTGTCGCCGCCTGCGTTTACAAGAAGAAGACGAAGACGGCTTAAAAGTGGTTCAACTAATTTAAAGATAATTGTAAACAAGCAAATACTCAATAGACACGGACTTACAGTTGTTGACAGAGTTTTTACTAATAAAATTCAATTCTCATTGGCATTTGTTTTCTTTTTTTTTCAGTTGATCTTTAGTTGATTCTAGCTGTCTGCATAGTATGCCACGCCCAGTGCGCCTATTACGACCAGAAACGATATTGCATAGATGCTCAAGCGTTGCCAATTGATATTGGACTTTGTGGGCTCAACATCCAAAGTCTTACGCTCCTTGTGCTTGCGCTTGCCGAACTTTTGCTCATACTTCTCAAGTTCCAGTCTATTCCGCTCCTGTTCCTGCTGTAATTTAAGCTGCTGCTGGTGTTGCTCTGAGGCCTGGGCCTTGGAGCGCTCCGCCAGACAAATGGCATCGCAATCGAGCGACGTTTGACCCGCACGATGTTTGTCGCAGGCGATTTCCTGCTTTAAGCGTTTGCACTTGCAATAGATACGTAACTTCTTGCGACACAGCTCCGGATTGGGACAGGGCCCGGGATGACAGATGGTCATGCAGCGATGGCCACAATCGAACTATGTGAACAAGATTTAACAATAATATATGAATATAAAAAAGAAATATTCTCCAAATTTGTACGCACATTCTTGAGGCAACGATTGCCACAGCTGTTGAACCTTTGGCGTCGCTCCAGCGTCTCCTGCAGACTACCTTCCTCATTAAAGTAGTCGCTGCACTTGTATATGACCTGATTGAGGCCACAGTAGCATTTGTTTTTGATCACAAATGCGCACGGAGCACAAGGTGGCGGATGACAGCCTTTGGTGCAGGCATGAGTGCAGCCAGGAGGACGAGGAATAGAACATCCCTCTTCACAATTCGCGCAGCCTGCTTGCTGTTGCATATCCTGCGGCTCAGGCACTGCATGGCAAACCCGATCGCATTGATGATTGCCACACTTGAGCTGGCGTGCGCACTTACGCTGGCAGGATGTGGGTTTGGAATTCCAGCAAGGCCAAGTGGCCAACTCGTGGCCGCCAATGCAGCGCACGATGACGCCCTCTTCGCAGCGCGGATGCGGCAGAGCGCGGTACTCATACTGCAAGAATTATTATTACATATGTATGCCTTCTAAAGCTATAACCATCTGTGGCTCACCTTGTGCTGTTTTCCACGTGCTGTAAGATCTGGTCGAGGAACGCGCTGAGCTGCATGGCAGCGCGCCTTGCAAATGTGTCCACAGCCGCTAGAATCATTGATCAAGCCACAAGGCTGCACGCAAGGCGGGCATTCGCCCTTGTGACAACGATGCTTGATGGCATGATGACACTTGGAAGTAATGCTAAGCAACCATTTTTAATACTAGTTATATTTCTTAGTAAAGAGCTTAGCTACTAACCGGCATAGCTCCTGGCACACAATACGTGCATTCTTCTCGCGGCCACAGGGGACACTTCGCCTCGTCTTGCCACAGCGACAGTTCACCTGCGATTCAAGCTTGCACGGATAACAGGGTCCGTTGTGGCACACAGACTGACATTTATGCTTGTTGCAACTCAGCTGCTTGCCGCAGATCTTCTCGCAGGGCGGACATTGATCCCCACAGCACTGAAAACAAACATGATGCATCAGTTGAGCTTGGGTTAACTCACTTGTATATTTTGTACCTTGCGATTGCAAGCATGTTTGCCACAATCTCGCATCTGCTTGCACTTGGTTTCGCAGTTGAACTCCTTGGAGCAGGGCATCTCCTTCTCATGCAGGCCGCAGCGGCATTTCTTCTTTGTGACCACAAGGCACTATAGGAATAGAGAGAGATCATGGAGCTGAATTACATGCTTGATTAACTAAGTAGTTTACCAAGTTGCAAGCACCGCGATGACAGCGCTGCGCGCAGTAATGCTTGCCACAGGACAAGAGCTTCTGACAAGTGTCTCCGCATGTCTCCTGTGGCTCGTTGCAGCCACCACTTTTGATCTGCATAAATTATAAATATATTAACTTTTATATATAGTTGAGCATCTGTTGTGCTTACGCTCTTGCCACACGGACAGCTGCGCACACCAAAAGGGCACTCGGCGCCTTCACAGGATCCTGCGTGGCATACTTTCTCGCAGGTATGAATGCCACAAGCAAAGAGAGCGCCACAGACCTAGAAAAAGAGAAATAAGTCTTATATGGGAAGCTATTTATAAACCAGATGCTTACATTGTTGCATTTCCATTTGGGATCGGCACAGTTCACTACTTTCTGCTCACGTTTACATTCGCAGGGCTGTGAGCTCTTACTGCTGCATGGCGGACACTGACCAGGTCTATGACACCGCTGATTGCATTTGTGCATGCCACATGACAAAAACGATTGACACTGGTAAAATGGATTTCATAAGAATATAAAAGGTTTCATATAGGATTCTTATGACATTCTATATACCTTTTGCTCGCACTGCCAGTTCTTGTCGATGCAACGCACGCTCCGCATTGCCGCCTTTCCGCAGAGGCATGAACTGTTTGCTAATTGGGCACAGGGTGGACATGGACCCGGATGGCACAGCAATTTGCAATCGTGGCCACATTTCGGCTGCAACAGCTTGCCACATATCTCGCCACAGGAGTGCGGCACAAGAAAGGGCTGTGGCTGCGGATTTACCTCCTTGCCACAAAAACACTCATACTGTGTGGGTCGATCGGCTGGTTGGTAATCTCTACGACACTGTGGACAACACCAGTGAAGCGATTTTGTACGTTTAGGCGCCACAAACTCGCCCAGATGATTATAATAGCCCTGATTGCCATTGTTCTGTTGCTGCTCCGCCTTGACCTTCATTTGCATTACGCTGTCGTTAGCCCAGCGCTGTATGCAATTGAGATGGAAGAAGCAGTAGCAGCTCTTGCATGACCAAATGGACTCCACGCGTCGAATGCTGCCAATACAAATTAGACACGTAGCTGCGCCCGAGTGCAAAGTGTTCTCCAGAAATGTGGCGGTGCGGTTTATATTGTTGTCACCCGCTGCATTCACTGGAGCCTTATAATGTTTATACAAAAGATCTAAAATAGACAAAGCTTAATATGAGTGGACACGTCATAAGCGTTTGCTTGTCGTTTACCAAGAATATGCTTTTCATCCAATTCTCCTTCATCCTCGGAGCTAGAAGCGTAAGCATTCACTAATTTCCGTGCAGCTGCCAAGTTTTTGGCTTGCGCTTTGCTAAACTTTTCCATTTTGACCGGCTAAAAAATTGCACTGAATCCCCAATCTGACTGCTGCGAATTGAAACAACAAATAACTTGATGTAATCGAACTGGAGCAGAATGAAGTGAGCTTCCCAGTCAGTTCCTTGGCCTACTGTAATTCATTACACAGCACGACAGCACTCAGCAACACCACTACAGCAAAAACTACACTTATCACAGAAGCTCCTGCTTCTTTTATTTAGCACAAGTAAAATATCAATTGTAAATAAAATTAGGTTGCACTGCTAAGAAGTTAAATTTGACTTTTTGCCCAACGAACTATAACATTTTTTTAGTTTGTTGGTGGCAGCACGCGCACATCTCTATCACGAATAGCGAACTAGTTCATATTGCGATTGCAGCTGCGTTTCACTAACTTACTTTCACATTTCAGTAAAAATATAAATTAATATTTTTCAAACGCAGACGCAAATAAATATTTGCAAGATGAGTTTCTTTAATTATATATTCGGGCCAAAATTGTACATGGAGTACCGAGGTGTGCCTGAACCGCAGGTATGAGGTAAACAAATTGTGGATATGGTAAATTCTATTCAGTTTTTTCCTATTGTAGAGGAAAATGTATGAGCCCGGTGCAGCTGAAAAATTTGGTGAACAAATCTTGTCAACGGTAAGAGGTGTCTGTGTGCATGTGTGTGTGCCATTTTTTTGTGTGCTTGTTTACGTGTAGTAATACCATAACTAATTAGTATTTTGTTGTTGCAGCTGTCTGTGGTTTGGTCGGTCAGCTATTATACGTCTCCGCTGATCTTCACATTCCTCTATAGGCGCGGCTATTTCGTTGCGGATTCGATTCCAACGCTTGCAAAGCTCACAACGAGCGTTGGATTAATAGTTATCATCTCTTTATTTATGCGCGGAGTTGGACGTCGACAGTCGCGTGCTTATACAAACATGATAAATGCTCTAAATTCGGCCAAAGAGAATAGATCGTCGGATGCACTGCGTCGATTCGACATTGACTTCTCTGCATGGCCAGTGGATTTTGATGTGAAGGCCATTGCGGGGTGAGTGCCAAAGCAAATGCCGTCTGAAACTATATATCATATGAATATTTATATTTCAGGGATGCCAAGAAGCCCACGACCACTGTAAGTCGTCGAGAAAGGTTGAGCATTGCCACTTTGCCGTGCGAGTTGCTTGCCTATATAGCCATACACACCTTTGGACTGTCTCTAATCTATCCTGGCTCTGTGAAGCTGCTGCAGAAGTTCATGAGTATGTCTGCATGTTTTCCCCGCCAGAGCAGCGATAATTTAATATTATACCGTTAATCTATAACTAATCAATTATCCTTTACAGGGCCCGCCTTGATCTCTGGCCGCGCCAAGCTCATCGAGGACGACAATGGCATTCGTTATAAAGTAAAGACAATTGATTCAAATGAAATCGATACGTTATTCATTGATAATCGCAATGATAATGTGGGCAATGGCAAGACACTAGTTATCTGCTCCGAGGGTAATGCTGGCTTTTATGAAGTCGGCATAATGGGTACACCAATTGCATTAAAATATTCTGTGTTGGGGTGGAATCACCCGGGCTTTGCCGGCAGCACGGGTCAACCGAAACCGGATCAGGATAAGAATGCCATCGATGCTGTAGTGCGTTTCGCCATTAATCATCTGGGCTTTGGCATTGAGGATATTTTATTGTTTGGTTGGAGCATTGGCGGCTTTAGCACATTGTGGGCTGCCACTATTTATCCCGATGTTAAGGGTGTGGTACGTGATAAATAACAAGGTCCATGGTAAACAACTTTTAATAGAATAATATTAATTCTGTTTCAGGTATTGGATGCCACCTTCGATGATGTGCTCTACTTGGCTCAGCCGCGTATGCCCGCCAGCTTGGGCGGCATCGTTCGCATTGCCATACGCAAGCATTGCAATCTGAATAATGTTGAATTGGCTGTTAAATACAATGGACCGCTCCTTTTTATACGTCGGACAGAGGATGAGATTATAGCCGAGTAGGGTTAACGGCACTTTTCATTTGTAAATTTTCTTTATTTCACATTACTTTACCTTTTGCAGGGACAATCGTATTGACACGAATCGTGGCAATTATCTCACACTTGGAGTGCTCCAATATCGCTTTCCCAATTTGTTTAAGGCACCACAGCTGTCGCATGCCAAGGCTTTGCTTGCAAAGCCTTTGGAGTCGTACAGCTATAGTTTGGCCGAGGAGAAGCTGTGCATGTCTCGTCTTATAACCTATGCCTCCGATGAAGGCAAGTCTTATCCCATGATGATTGGAGCCGATTACAATGAAGAAACTCGCAGTCAAATGGCACTCTTTTTGGTAGGTCTACAATTTATTATAAAAACTTCTATTGCTCATCATAATAATATTTATAATTTATACAGCTGCGCAAGCATTTACGCGATTACAATTCGTCGCATTGCACTCAGCTGCCGGGCGAGTTCTTCAGCATTCCATGGGACATACCCATCGAGCATGGCTTTGTATTTACTTAAGACCCCGCGCATTTATCGTTTTTGGCAGTCACAAAAAAAAACTATGGTATTCGAGTGTTTTTTTTTTCGGGGGTCCACAATATTTAGTTTAAGAATTAGTGCATTTTAAACTGCTTATTAAATTATTAACTTGGTCAAAGCCCTGTTGTACAATACAATAAATAACTGGTGTAAAATTGTCTTATACATATTCACACACGAGTACATATACATATAATATAATATATATAAAATGAAATAAATGTCGCAAACCAATCACAGTCATAGCGATTAGCCCAATAAATGGCTTCGTTGGTGGAAAATCTCTTTTTATATATATTCTATATTCTATTGAGGTCAACATATCAATTGTTTCCTATGAGTTTTTCTTTGATCCGCCAAATCCAGAGAAGCCCATTATAGCAGCCATATCGTCGGGAAGGCCAGTCGTCGCAAATTCATCATTATCCTCGGCTTTACGTTTCCTTTCTTTTCGCTTCTCCTTCCGATGCTCCTTGTAGCGTTCCTCCTCCTCCTTGGCCTCGCGTAGTCTCTTTTCCAGTTCGTAGTCTTTTTGTTTTTCGGCCATTTTTTGTTTGTTCTGCTGAAAGCGATCTTTCACCTGGTCAACGGTGCTGCGCTCCACTTTCATGGACATGCCCAGATTACGCTGATGCTTCTTTCCATTGATGTGATCCAGAAAGTTAATTGAATCCTTGACGACACAGTCGCACACATTACAGTAGTAGCCGCCAGATTGTGAGGTAGGTGTGTTTTTGTTTATCACGACGCTTTTGCCCAATTTACTGTCCAGGTCAACTTTATAGTCGCGTCTCTTCAGATTCTCGCGCTGCACGGGCTCTATTTAAAACAGAATCAATAAAGTTCTATTAATGGATTCTCTGTTAATGGAAGGCACAATGTTTGCCCTACCTTCGTCCTTTGGTGCTGCTTGGTTAAGCAGGCGCTCTTGTGCCAACTTTTCATACTCGTTTTTATTCCATTTTCTACGGTGATCATCTGGCCGCATCGTCATTTTGCTAACTTTCCTTTTTAAGCGCAAGATTTTATAAAAAATGTCTTTTACACTATATAATTTCGATAAACATGCTATAAATAAATATCGATAGGTATTGGAACTCAGTGTTGTATGGGTTGTTGGGCGGCTGAGGTACTATTTGATTTGCGATATGTGTTTATTAATTAGATTGTTGAAAATGCAAATTATTTCCGATCAGTAGTGCTTTGCAACTACAAAGAAACTATTATTTAATCTTACTTTATTGGAGCAATGATTTTGTTATAAGTTAGTATCGATACATTATAAGTTGTGATTGGGCGGGTGAGATGCTTGATTTTTATTATTTTATAAGTTTTCAGTATTTAACTATCCAAGACTATATATATCTGATCATCGTCTACATCATTGCATTCCATTGTAGTTTCCAGATTAGGGATTTTCTCAATAGAAAGATTGGCAGTTGCATCAAATTCGATAGACTTCTCGTGATGGCTCGATAGGTTTTTCGTATGAATACTATAGGGATAATTTAAAAATATGTAAAGCAATTATAAATCATGAAAGTTACAATTAATTACGTTTTGTGTCTAGTCAAATTGTCCTTCCGTGAAAAGCTACTGCCACACTCTACGCATTTGAAGCACTCTGTGTGCGAAGATATGTGACGATAAAGCGTGGATTTCAGACTAAACAGTTTACCACATCCTTTCTCTGGGCACATATACATTAATAATATGTCGCTATGGCTCATGCTAATGAAAAGGCAATAGAATATTTGAAATTAAATTAAGAAATGAATAACAAATAGACTTACTGATTATGTCGATCTAATGAATCTTTGCGAGAAAAACCTTTGTTGCATTTAGTGCAATAATATAGTGTAGTGGAGCCCTTCTGGTGTTTGGCTGAATGTCGTTTTAAAGTCCATTTTGTATTAAACTTTTTACCGCAGCCGTCTACGGCACAGACATATTTTTGAAATTCCCAGCTCATCGTGTGAAAGCGAACTTTAAATTGTGTACCAACTCGTTGCTGTCAATAAATTAACACAAGGCATTAACTGCCAAGGTCAATTGACAAAAAACATAATTACACCTAGAAATAAGTATATATCCAATGAGTTATATATATAAATATATGTAAGTATATCACTTACCTGAAATGTTAAAATTTCATTAATTGCAGTTTTTAAATCAATTTTAACGAAATTACAACTGTGGCGCACCACAGCCTCATCTACCACCGCAACCTCAAGTTATTTGCGACAAAATGTATCGAGTAGTTGGTATTTTAAATTACAAGCTATCGATTTCGCTTGCAAGTTCTTCTATCGGTATTTTATTGATTTTACGAACAGAATTCTTATTGGAAGCAAACATTTGGTGTTAGATCAAAATTGCATTTAATTAAATATACGTGCCAGTCAGCAAGTAAATAGTTGATTATTTAAAATATGGGTGCTGCATTCTTTCCCGTGTTGTTTTTCACTGCCGTTTGGGGTGGTGTGGGTATTGCAATGCCCATTATGACACCAAAGGGTCCACATCAAAATTTAATACGTTGTATCTTGATGCTGACTGCAGCTTGTTGCTGGCTTTTCTGGCTGTGCTGCTACATGGCCCAAATGAATCCATTGATTGGGCCAAAACTGAAGCGACATGCCATTGCAATGATTGCTAAGTCGTGGGACAACAAACTCGTCGAGGGATAAATGTAACTCAATTACCACAAAAACCTGTTGTATAAACTATGTTATTCACAAATGTATAAAATAAATAATTAATAAATGTGCTAAAATTGTTTCGTTAATATATAATTGTTAGATTTATTTCTTTGAAATTTACTTTGGCGCGACGACGACTGTCAACTTAATTGAAATGCGCTCACTAAGCAAAAAGAGAGCGTAAGACATGCCAACTCGATCGACATGAGCTCATCGAAAGAAGACAGTGCGAGAGCGACTGAGAGCGAGCGGCGTTTACTGCGCCTGTGTAACTGTCAATTTCTCTTTGACCTGCGCGCCGGGCTCATCTTTAACTCTCTTTTGCAGGTCTTGCTGTGATTCGTATTGGATTTTAGTTTACTTAGAGCTTCGGGCGCGTTCAGTTGTCTTTCGGGAGAAATGTCTTTGAAAGTCGTTTGATGTGAATATCTGTACCGTTAAAATAACTTAAAAACATATTTGGTGTCTATAACTCTGCAAGTGTGTTTCATTAATCAATTGCCGTAATGCATGCTTCTTATAAGAACGTATTCAACTGTTATATTGTTAATTTGAATTAGAACTAAGTCAAATGGATCTAAACAAGTGCAAAACTCAGTTGGACTATAGCGAATAAACTAATTGGTAAGCAATACGAAGACACCTTATTGAAAATTTAAAAAAATATTTCATATATTTCTTGCATTTTTGTTGAGTTTATTCGCTCCGAACGAAAAATGATTCGTGGTTAGTTGCTCCCTGTTCATAAACTAGTTAGACATGCATTAAGCTAGAAAAAAGTGGTCGCACTTAAAGTTGAAGGTACAAAACTGGTTACATTACCGAACATGTTCAAAGAAGTAGCAGAAAATATGATTTTCTTCGCAATAAAAACGATAAAAGCTAAAAGTATAAAGAAACGCTGGGCCATAAAAGACAAGACTCATATGCTTCAGGTGCTATAAAATGTTGAAAAATTAGAAAATACGAAAAGCAACTGAAAGAAATCAAAGCAAAGGGCGAACTGACCAACAAAGTGTGATACGCTTCTACAGTCTTCAGCTTCACATAAACAATGTAGAATAGAGAATATAGCTGCCAACATTCTCTTTGTCCATTTGTTCTTAATGTCGCTAACCGTGAGCAATTACGGACAACATTTGATGAAGTGGGCCAATTGGCGTCAATGGAACCCGTTGCTCCATTATTATTATGCCTTGTAGATCGCTCCAATCCGATAACTGATATGCTAAACTGAACAATTAAGCAAAACGACTTGCCGGAAATTGATTTATAAATGGGGCAAACTGTTAGAAACAAAAGCGGGAAGCTGTAAAACATCTTACAAGACTCTGACTCATTTAACAAAATCGATATACAATTCGATCGAAAATTTCGCTTAGCAAAATTGTGAAAGTCCGACAGTATGAATCAGCTATCAACATGCAGAATAACCAAAACCAAAGCCAAGGCCAAAATGAAGTCGAAGACAGTTGAAAATTAGTTAAAATCGTTGGCTTTTCTTGGCCTGGCATGCAACTGACCACGCCCCCCTCAAATTGGTGTCAAAGAGACGATAGTTTTTTTTTTTTTTTGCCGCCTGAGCTTAATTTTCAGTTTCACTCGTTATAATTTTCAGTTTTCAGTTTTCGTGACGGAAGTGGATCAAAAGAGAAATACTAATTGAACAAGTAAGGAACTTCTAATCGAGACTGCTCGAGGAGGACTAGGAAACACACACACACACACACACACACACACACACACACACACACACACACACACACACACACACACACACACACACACACACACACACACACACACACACACACACACACACACACACACACACACACACACACACACACACACACACACACACACACACACACACACACACACACACACACACACACACACACACACACACACACACACACACACACACGCACACGCACACACGCACGCATACAGTACTTGGGTATAAGTAGAAGCAAGCAGAGAAGAAGTGCAGAGGATCATAAAAGCTGTCTATATGTATGCAGGAGTTCTAATTTGGTAGCTAGATTGCTCAGAGCAGCAGAGAGCGTTCCCATTGCTCACTTGAAGCTCGACTGCAAGGAGCTCTGTCTGCCGTCGGGCTCAACATTTGAGAGAGACAGTGCTTGAGTAAAAGTGGCCCTATATAAAGGGCAGCAGCTGCAGCATTTCTTCAGTCAGTCTTCAGTCTTCGTCCAGGCCTGGTGGGGGTCAGCGCAATCAAGTGAAGTACAGTGTGTAAAGGCGTAGAGGCATTACGTAGAGGGAATACTTAGAAGAAATAGACAGGGGAATATTACAAAATCGACTCAGCTCGTCACTCTGATCAAGAATATATATATTTTGTGGGGTCTGCCACGCTTCCTTCTGCCTGTTACATACATTTCAACAAAACCATTATACCCTGATTTCCCATTTTCCGTAATTATTTTTGATAAAAAAGAAAAATACTAATGGAAAACATGTTGCGTTAATGAGAAAAATCAATTTCTAACAAAAATAGTATAAAGACTGCATATATACAAAAGTATAAAGTATATCAAATAAAAATGTATACAAAATATAATATGAAATATATGAATATTTAATTTGCATACATGCATATATGTATTATACTTTATGTATAAATCTATTTTTATCAATTTTTGCACTCTTCGTTTTGTTATCAATTTCCATTTAAAAATTTTTTTTTCTTTTTTCTGTAATTTCTCTAGATTATAAATTATGTAAATTTTTTTTATTGTCAGCTTTATAATTTATATTTTTTGTTGTGCTTGATTTCATTTTTTGTGAACAAAATTCTGCGTTAATCAAACACTTTCGCTCGTTAAGCTCGATGCCTGCGTCGCAAACTCCCTTTGAAGAACTCTCCGCTTTCCCCTCTTTCCCTCACTTCTTTTCCAGTTTACACCCACACACACAGACACATGCATACAATATAAACATACTGAAACTGTGTAGAATCGCAAATTGGCAAGAAAGATCGACTCGATCATTATGAGCTAACCCAAATTACAATTGACGTTGGCATCTTTTGCTGGTCAACTGTGCCGCACGATTCGCGGCGAGAAAGACAATGAAAATAAATGACAGACTAAGACGGACGGCGGGTTGGACATCATAGCAACTGCTTTGCTTCGAGCTGGGCAGAGAAATAGAACATAACGCTAAACTGCAGCTAAATTGCATTCAAATGATGTAAAAATCGCAGCTAATGGGCCGATCTTTTGTTTCGCCAGCCGAGCCGCGTCTCGCCGACCTCAAATTGTGAGTCGGTGCAGCAACAGCAACTTCAACAGCAACAGCAACAGCAGCAGCGGTAAAGCAAATGCACTTGGAGAAATAACAACACATAAATAAGAAGTACGAAATGGGGAGTGCATGACTTGAAGATACTCTACGATCCCAGACGAATGCGACATAGCTAGCTCAACTCAACTTATCGTCCTGATCAAGACACTGATATATGTATGCATTTACTCAAGTCTGCCACGCCTCCATTTGGCTATTGCATACATTTTCACAAAACTATTATACCCCGGAAGGCAATGTGTTTAGGGTATAGAGAGTGAGAGAAAAAGTAGAAGGAAAGAAGAAAATGAAATGCAGTCGCTCATCGGCGTGTCTTGCATTTTGATCGTGGCTTTAATTACACTTGGTCTTTGGTTCTTATCTATGCATCTCTTGCTCCCGCTCTCTCCTCGTCTCTCATTTTCTCTGCTGCATACTATGAAAACTCACTTTGCTTCTTATTTGCATTTGTTGTGCGCACTTTCTGCTGGGATTGGATACTTTTATAGCTACCTCAACTTCATTTTATTTTTCGTTTACATTCTTTCATTACACAACACTAATTAAAGCCGCTGTGCCACACCCCAGGATGACTATAAAACATTTAAAGACCGCCTTATATATCATTCAATTGCCAACATTAGCTAATACAAATCCAAATCCAAATCCAAATGAGCTATTTAACCTTTCTAACAGCACAGGGTGACTACACAACAATTACTGCTTGCGCGCCAAATGTTTATTCAGAAGACCGTTTAATAATCAGTCAACGTTGTTGTTTTTATTTGTATACATTTTTTTATAAATTTGTCTGGCAGCACTGTCAAAATAACCGTTTAGCACTTACTCAAAGCTGTTAGCAGCATAACAGCACTAAGAACAGCAACAAACAACAAATACATGTTCACAGGGTGACTACACAAAATTTGTTGCAGCTAGCATGCCTGTGAATCAAATAAGCTATTCCAGCCAAATTCTGTTCCACTCTATACACACGCAGACCCACACTGGCTCACACATGGCTGGGAAAGAGCGACGGCTTGAGATTTGTTTGCTTTTAATTGCATACATATTTAGTTTGGTTAAAGCGTAACGGTTAATGCTTTTAATGACTCAGCCCACCCGCCCGCCTTCCATCCCA
The DNA here is from genome assembly GCA_035045965.1 of Drosophila aldrichi. Taxonomy (NCBI): domain Eukaryota; kingdom Metazoa; phylum Arthropoda; class Insecta; order Diptera; family Drosophilidae; genus Drosophila; species Drosophila aldrichi. The sequence continues at coordinate 13,319,993 of JAWNOM010000501.1, forward strand.
TTCGCGTGTAGAAGAGTTTGCAGCAGTGTCGTTCAGCTAGTCATTCCAAATGAAATGCACTTTTTGGTTCCAAGCTCCAAAGTTCCGCGCACGGAACTTTGGTGACGTTTACTAGTAATTTTAAGGCTTATCGCTGCTGTTGTCGTCTCTAGCTCGGCGACTTGCCACTGCCACTTGCTGTTGTTGTTCTGCTCTAATAAGGCGTTCAGAGCGAAAAGCCGTTAGAATGATTATGAAATTGCAAAGCTGTGCTGCATATTGCATATTAATGCATGCGAAACAATTACTTACTATATACATATATTATACAATTATTTTCATTCATGAGTGCGCGCTCATATTGAGCTACTTTTACCGCAGCTCATTCAATCAATGGATTGCATAAATTTACCTCCGAGTCTAAACGAATAATTCAGCAACATAATTATGACATCTTGCTAGCCAGACGTGTGCGAAAAAATAATAAATAAATAAATACTTTCAAATTTAGGAAATTGGTTGACTTTTTTTTAAAGCTGTATTGTTTGGAATGCTTTTTCGATCTTCTAGTTTTTTTTTTTTTTTTTTACGAAAAATAAACTTTCCATTTCACTGGCATCTCTTACTGTTTTTACTGTTTTTTATACCCTGAACCCATTGAAAATGGGAAATCAGGGTATAATGGTTTTGTTAAAAGTATGTAACAGGGAGAAGGAGGCGTAGCAGACCCCACAAAGTATATATATTCTTGATCAGGGCGACGAGAAAAGTTGATTTGGCCCTGTCCGTCTGTCTGTCCGTCCGTCCGTCCGTCCGTCCGTCCGTCCGTCCGTCCGTCCGTATGTATGAACGCGTCGATTTCCGAAGCTACAATAGCTAGAGACCTCAACTTTTTTTTTAAATGTCCGTATATAGCGCGCGCATATCAAGTTTATCACTAGAAATCGATAACTCCTCCGATTATTTTTTTATCGATGAAAAACCTTATCGAAAGCCAGTTATAAAATTATATCTCCTACATCTTTTGAGCTAGAGTCTCCAAATTTTAAATGTAGACTCATATGTACTTTATAGAATTTCGGTTTTTGTTATAATTCACCCCCGCCCCTATATCCACCCCCTCACCCTCACTTTTGTAAAAGGCGTATTTCAAATACTAGAGACTTGAGTTTCGGCATATACACGCATAGTAATGATATAATCACAATCTAAAAGTTTCATGAAGAACGTACGTCCACAAAAAAAGTTATTAAACAATTAAGTTTCCATGAGAAGCCCACACTGCAGCCCATGCGTGTTTATGCGTGCGTGCCTATATGTGCCTATGTATGTGTGTGTGTGTTTTTTGTAAGCAAAAAGACGCGGAGAACTATTGAAATATCAGTTCTCCGAAGGGTTCAGGGGATTTCCTAGTCGAGCAGTCTCGACTAGAGCTTTCTTACTTGTTTTTTTTTTTTTTTTTATGTTGATAAACATTTCCAAATGTTGAAATGCTCACATTTCACTTTCTTCGTCGCTGACACTTTGTGTGGCCATTATTATTGAAAGTGGATGTGCTTGATTATAATCTGGTTCGAAAGATCGTTTCACAGGTTCGACACTATTCAAAACTGTTCAACAAACAGTAACAAATAACAATTCAACAATGGTTATTTGGACCAAACAGGTTGCACGCTTCCGTTAGAAATTCGGCTAGACCGAATTCTCATCAATCATTCTTAGCTTGTGTTGCTGTTGTTGTTGTTGTTGTTGTGGTTGTTGCTGCATTGCTTCCACAGTTTCACCAATGGGTGAAAATCGGCTAATGCGAGAAATTTAATCAACTTATGCGTTGTCGACGTTGACAACGTCTTAATGCCACCGAAATGTGAGTGAGTGAGTGTTGACTTTTTTCAGCTATTTTTTACTTTACACATATAATTCAATTTGTTCTTTCTCCGTAAATACTTACGCACACACATATGCCTACACAAATGTACATTCAACAAACGGTCAGGTTTCCAGTTTTGGGGTCTGGGCCTGCGCCTCAAGTGCCGACGCTTTGACTCTTTTTGGCTCGCTTGAGTTGCGGCAGCGCAACTGGGTCAACGTCAACCCATGGCAATGGCCATGGCAATCGCAGTGGCTCGGCCAGCCAGTCGCTTTTCTGGCAGCACTCACATATGTGTGTCTGGCCACACTCCATGATAGTTCTTATGCGCGAGTGCGTGTGTCTCGGCATCACATTGAGTGAGTGTGTCTCTGTCAGCCTGGCCACACTCAATGATTGTTCTTATACGTATAAGCATGTGTGTGTGTATATTTGCTGCTTATATTAATTGTACTTATGCTGCAGGTTGTATATAAAGCTTTTTCTGCTTCGTCGCTTTGTTGTTTTTTATGCAAATTTTTTGCTTTCCTCATGCGGAAAATGTGCCGTTTTATTTATTAACTAAATAATTTTCCATAAACTTATTAAGTCACTGAAGATTTAGGCTGAAGCTAAGACTTTAACATCGCAAAGACTAGAAATAACCAACTTATTTCAGCACGCTCCTTCTTCTTTTGCCTTTTGCGTGGTTTAACAGATGCATTAATCCATTTGTGAATTTAGCGATACTTCAACACACTTATCGGCTAAAATCGTTTCATTATAAACAGCACGCCCTTATATGTATGCAGCTTTTGAGCTGCTTAATATTGCAAGCCTTTCAATATTATCTTTAAGTATGTATCTGAAAACAACAAAAAACCAATTAGTTTCACCTGAAGAAAGACAACATCAAGCATTGGACCAACAACAATAACAACATCATCAGCGCATTCCAAGGCAGAACTTTTACTTTTGACAGTTCAGCGACGAGGCTCAAAACTCAAAAGACTAACATTTTTGTTGCCGCTACTCGGTGCTCGCATCTCGCTGATCGCACAGCTTGGCATCCCAGGTAGCCAACGCAAAGACTATTTTTACACAGGTTTCTCTAAGCTTTGATTATACATAGTGGCAATATAAATACTACGTATGTATATGACTCGCTGGCACGAGCAATAACCCTGCCCAGCCAGCCATCCACGCCATCCAAGCCATCTGAGCCATCCAAACTCAACCCAGAACTGGTTTCTTTGCCTGATCTTCAGCTTGTACTTGGGTTAAAAAAAGTCACTCGAGTGTGTTCTGCATTTCGTTATTTCTTTCTTTCCCTCTCAACATGAGTGAAAATGCCAACACAATTGTTTCGAATTTGTAGCTCAAGATGAGGCCTAGCAAGCGTATCCAAAGTGTTGGAGTTCTCTAATTAGATTTGGCTCAACTGACTTTACATATACATACATATATTTTTTTCGTTTGGGAAATTTGGAAAAGCTTTCGCTTTTACGACTGTCCAGCCAGCACTTGACTTGCTCCATAAACCAATTATGACAAAATATATACATATATATATGTGAGAAATATAATAATTTAATTGTGAAAATGTCAGCGCTGTGTTCCCATAGAAAGCATTTCTTTGGAGTATATTTATTTCAGCTAAACCGGTTAACAAGCCTGTGCTGCATAACTATTTTCCACACCTCACTGTCATTCTTATTTTCTTTTTGTAATTTCTTTGGCTTTGCTTGGCGAAAAGTGAGAATTTCCAGAGGATGGTGGAACAGGACGATCCGGTTTTTTGGCCACCGGAAGCGTGTTTGAAAACTCAGATGAAGCAATCAGCTTTAAAGTTTAGACCAATAGAAAGCAAACTCTTTTCGCAGTTTTTGTTTTTCTTTGTTTTGTTCTGATCGAAAGTGAACTAAGTAGATGAAATTATTAAAGTTGACTTTACTGATTCACCTACAGTTATGCTTACTAACAGGTTTACGTAGAGAACATTGCAATTCGTAAGTAGCTCAACATTTTAGAACTTTAGCCCTTATTTAGCAGGTTACTTTAGAGCTGTACATTTAAAATACTGTAAATTCGTTTCTGGTTCCTTTAACTAGTTTAAACATATTATATGCATTTAAAATAATATAATTCAACTTAATTTTTTTTATTTTCTTACAGAGCAACTGTTGCAGATCCGAACATTGAGTATCTTGTGCGAATTTCTGCAAAATGGATACGGTTTATGGCACCAAGAAATACTTTCAGAGTTTGTCCGGTGTAAGCGATATATATCGCACGCAGACATGTCGACAAATGGTTTGTATAATTAACTAACTTACCTCGTAACTCTCTGCACCTATGTATGTATATTTCCTCTCTTTATCATTGTGAAAGAATGGTTAACTGTTATACAACTTGACGATGAATAATATTAGAAACTAATTTACATGACAAGAGACTATTTCAAGCAAAACTGGGTTAAATATCTTCTGCGGCATAAAGAATTGCTCTTGATAAGCGCTTACGTAAAGCCCACTCGAGATTTGAGATGAAGACGAATCGACAAAGAACTCAGCTGCATATTTATTTAGGCTCGTTTGATGCGAGTGATGCTGTTTGCATTGCCCATTCTACAAACCAGATGCCAGCTTTAGTTATTAAGTCAAACAATTTCAACAAGCTAGAACGCTAAAGGTGAATGACTTTCTCTTTAAAGAACCAAACAGAACGAACGAACAAAGCGAACAGAGTCGAGGAGAATGAGCGAGAGAGAGAGAAGCTACCAAGAATTTGGCTAGGCTTGGAAAACAGCTGTTGCGACAACAGGTTGTCGGAGAATATAGTAAGGAAGAGCGAGAGCGATAGCAAGAGAGGGGAGATGAAATACAGACGGACTGTATTATGCTCCACAGCTAATGGCTGCTAAAGGGCAATTGGAAAACAAAACAGTAAAAAAAAAGGGGAAGCATGTTGGCTTGATTGATTTGAAGATACCCTATGAAAAATACTACAAACATAAAACTATTAATATAATATCCCTGTAAATATAATATCATCATCATCATAGTCTTGTACAGAAGGCCCATGGGTTGTTTTCTAAGTGCAATGACTGACTAAATTAAATACGTAATACGCGGGAAAGAGTCTTGCGCCGGATGACGGCATCAATTAAGAAATGATGACAGCTGCTAACTAATTTTCTTATAATATCACACGATTTTAGTTCTCGCAGCTAACCGTTAGAGCTTAGGCAAACTTTAATCAAGGTTAAACTGGAATGCTAATCAGATTTGTGATCTCCTATTTTAGTTTTTAGGTTGAAAGAAAGTATGCAAAGGTCTAGCGGGTTTCTTGAGAAAGTTTCGCAAAGCCTTCGAGTCATTAGTCAAGTGCTCAGATAATTATCTGATTAGCGCCGATTAATTGTTTTGATAGCTTGCTTACCCAGACATTTGTCTGACATGTATTAAAAACACACTTAAGGCAAGATCGAAAAATAATTATGTTGCGATTTGTTATGCGACCAGGGCTGCAACCGGAAGTTTAACGTGACCAGTGAGCCATCATTCATAATTACTTAAATAATTTCTGCAGCCAAATATGAAAATGTTTTGTTTTCTCTAAGAAATTTGATTTATGTTATTTTAGAACACCTCCGAATACAATTATCAGAACACGCTGGGCCGTCGTTCCCAGCTGGGCGCCTATTATCACATGAACAAGCAGCCCTCGTACACGAACGATCACAGCATCAACAGTCAATATGGCGGCTATAATACATGGGGCATTTGGCGAGATGGCCGAAATATAGCGCCATCCACATTTTCAACGAAAACGCATACGCACTATCCAAAGAATCGATCGTTCTCGATAATATTAACGACAGCAGCGTTTATAGTGCTGCTAGCGGTGATCTCCATAGCCGGGCTAGCGTTCTACTTTAGCTCCATCAAGGCCACGCTGGAGGATCGTAAGTATTTATACTGTAACATCAATACTTCAATCTCATAGCATGTTATCCAAGGCTATCGGGTAGATTTTAAAATAACTGTTTTTTTGTAGCCATCGATACTCGAAAACCGTTTAATGTTACATTTCTTAACAATCATTAACTTATGGAGCGATTGATCTATTTCTTGCAGCTATTCTTGGCTTTGAGGGCTCCTTTCGCATTGCCAAGGGCGATTTGTATTCCACGGGTCTGAAATACAATCATACGACGACCTACAAGCAAAAGATCGAGTTCTATAAGCGATTTGTGGAACGCGCGCTGACGGATAATGGGCTGCAACCACTGCGCACCGATGTCTGGGGTTTTGGCGAGGGTCCATTGATAAAAGTATCTTTTCGCGTATTTCTAGATGTGCGCAAGCTGCCACAGTGAGTACTTCACCAAACAATTCTTTACAAATTTACTAATACTGTTTTATATTAGAAATATAATCAGCGTTGAGGAGTACATCAAAGAATCTCTGTTCCTGGAAACCTCAGTCAGCAAATCGCTTTATCGCTCACTGCGTCTGGACACTGAATCTGTGGAAATCAAGCGTATTCTCGATGAGCAAGTTGTGCGCTCAGCGGCTATATTGAAGGAAGCGGTAAGTATTGCAAAACTTGAACTTTAAATCTATAATTAAATTCAACTTTTATCTCAAATCGTAGCAAACGGTGCCCACCAGCCAGACCCAATTGGAGAAGCGTCTGATGAAGAAGGGCAGTGCACCAGCCGTTGCACCACTTGCCCCACTACAAGGAAAGACTACAGTTAAACCACGTCCAGCTTCACGTCCGCATTCAGCCGATGATGAGCCGGAAATAGATGTGGAGAATGCACCTGTTATACAAGGATCGTTTGAAGGTTCCTTTGAGATAACCAAAACGGATGCGGATATTGCGCGCAAGAAGACTTCGCCAACGCGTTCCTATCAGAGCAGCAGTCTGCCACCCAAGTCCATAGCAGTGACGCCCTATTCGTTGCGTGTGAAGCCGAAAAAGCCGAGCGTGGATAAGCTGACGACCATAACGCCTCAAAATCAAATGATCAGCAGCTCAACAACCACTACTACTACTAGAAAACCAACAACAACCACCACTAGAAGAAGTACGACTAAAGGAACAACGCCTTCCACAACAACAACAACAACGACGACTACTACAACTACAACTACAACAACAACGCCTAAGCCCTCCACAACAACAACGACCACAACGACAACAACTGCTGCTCCGCCAACAACAACCACACCCAGCACAATGACTAAATCAACCACATTTATGCCGCCCTCTTCGACCATGGTGCTGCCCAAATTGGATGCGAATCTTTTTACCACCTTCCCCATACTCGACACTCAGCCATGGCGACCCATACATCGTGAGGTGCCAGAGTTGATACCCGGACCACCGCCTGCTTTCCCCACGAAAACGCTGCCAACGATAAATCAGATGCTACCACAACGTCGCATTGATGAGTTTGAGCTGCCGTTTATAGCGGATAACCCGACGCCCCCAGCAGCTGCAATACCCGCACTAGGCGTTACACTAGACCCATTTGTTTCTCTTTCTGGCTTTGTCAGCCGTCAGCCACCAGATGGCAAGTTAGATCTGCCCAACGCTCAGAAACCAGAGCAGGATATGCTATTCTATCATAATTTCGGCAGTCCCGTCTATTTGCCTGGCACGGAGAACATTGAGCGTTTGGGTGGTGCCTTGGTTGAGCCACATCCGCTGCCAGTGCCACTGATCGATGACGTCATTGTGCCACCCTTCAGACCAATTAATCCCACGCTGGGCGGTATGAACAAGCTGCAGTTCAACATCGACGGAAACAATGAGAAATTTGAGCATTTGGGCGGCGGAGTTATAGCTAAGAAGCAGGAGAATGCTAGCAATGCAGAGCCAAAGGTGGAGAGCACAACAGCCAAGTTAACTACAACAACGGTCACCAGCTCGACGACTCCATTGAAGATCCAGTTAGATACGGCGCCAACTCAGAAACCTGTTGTTCCTGGCCAGAAGCTTGTTGTTCCTGGCCAGAAGCCTGTTGTTCCTGGCCAGAAGCCTGTTGTTCCTGGCCAGAAGCCTGTTGTTCCTGGACAGAAGCCGGAAAACTCTGTACTTGCAGATACCATTGGAGAGTTCTTCATGGAACTGCTGAATTTACCCAAGGAGGAGAATGCCACAACTACGATGGTACCAGAGCAGATGGAATCACGCATTGAAGCTGAAGATAAGGAGGGAGACTTGGACCTGCCGGCAGAGACTGCAAGTCCAACCAAGCCAAACTTTATGAATCTTAAAGAGTTGATTCTACAGCGTAGCTCCACAACAACATCTACAAGTACAACTACAACCACAAGTACTACAACGACTAGCACCACAGAGGCACCAACCACCAGCACCACCAAGCGCAATCGCATACGTCCAAATAGCGAACGGCCCATCATGTTGGATGACTCCAATCTCTTTCCCTCCCACTCCAAGTGGGAATTCGTTAACAGCTCGTCGCCTGTAAACTTCGGCTATGGAGGCAACATGCGCAAGGTGTTTAATAAAACGCTGCAAGCTTGGGTCTCTGAGGACGTGGAGAAAACGGAGAACTATACGTTGCATGATATCAAGACGAGAATCAATAATGCCAGCAATATACAGGATATTTCATTGATATTCGATACTTTGGCCTCCAAGCTGGGCATCACACCCAGTGTGCCCATGAAATTTCCGCCTTTCTCGCAGAACAAACTAAAGCACAACCAGAGGAATGAGACGAAGGTGAAGACGTCGTCAACGACCACTGAATCCATGCCCTTGTTGGAATCGAGTGTGAAGAACTTTGTGGAGCTGCCGTTGCAACAGCGCGAACCTTTCATCCGACCCATGTCGAGCTTTATGGATGACGGCTCCACAGAAGTGTTGGGCGCTGCGATTCCCGTTGTGGGCGAGGCAGAGGTGGAAGTAGTAGACCCCATCAAGTACGAGGAGCTTTTGAAGACATCCCAGTTCGCAGAAGCAACGTCCACGGAACCGAGTCCACATCGCTTAGTTACCCTGCTGCCCGTTCGCTCCAATTCCGGTATTCGAACATACAAACCACCCACAGAGGAATTAGAGCAGGATTCCCATCGTAGTCAGAGTCAAGTAGAGATAGCTCCTGAAGCCTCCAAGCCGCGATCCAAAGGCAACAGCAGTATACGCCGCAAAACTAACCCGAATCAGAGTCGAAGATTTGGTCAACCGCCCGCAGAAGCGGTTGTCAAGGGTGGAATTAAGGTCACGGTCAAGAAATAAAAACTCACTAAAAGAAAAGGAAAGTAAAAATAAGCAAAAACTTAGAAAAGCGTATCTAAAATATTTAGTTGATAAGTAGAAAATTTAAGAGCAATTTAATTAATTTAATTTTAATACATTGAACTCAAATCTTGTTCGAAAATTGTTCACAATCCGAAACCGAACAATTTTGGAATGACAATTTTTTAGTATTTGGCGAAAATAAAAAGCCAAACTTATGTTAAGATTTTTTTATTTATTGTATACGATTTCGAAGCTGTTTAGTTTTTTTTTTTTCATTTTTTTATCAAACACACAATAAAGTAACAGGTAGGTTAACAGCTTAAAAATAAGTTAAAAGTTAGTCAAATAAGTTTAAACTCGAATATTGAATAAATTTATATGTAAACAATTTGAATTAAGATGTTTGAATTATCGTTACACTAGTTTCTTATCGATTATTTGCTTGGCATCAACTGGCGAGTTATCGTAATTAATGGCCGCTATGGTAACCTTAAATGCTTGGCTGCTTTCTCTGAGCCAGCCCTGGTAGATTGGTCTATTATTTCGCGGTTTTGGTTGTGAGAAAAAGAAAACAAATATTGGTTGGCTCAAGAATAATAAGTTGTTAATTATAATAAGTATTATAAATATATTTAATTGAAACCATGGGTTGTGCTGAGAGCAAAGATGGCGAGGGTGAAGCTCAAAGTAATAGAAATAGACCGAAATATCGCTCCTGTACGGATGTCTTTTGGCTGGCTATTTACATATTGTTTTGGCTCTTTTTGGTAAATGATATAATTTAAGTGAAACTAAATGTATTTTTTTGATTAAGTGTATATATGTGTATGCACACTTGTCTAAGTGCTGTTAACTTACATAGATATTTATTTCAAGAAAGTGAAAGCTGCAAAGATTAATCACAGACTATTGCAAGTTGTCTCATTGGATAAGGGAACAAAGGGAGGTAGAGGTCGCCGGATGAAACAGATGCATGTGACGTCATCGTTGTCATATGAGTGTGAATTGCTAATTTTTCTAATATAAAACTGACCACAATGAATAATGAGGTTAATATGCCTCATCCTCCTCCTCCTCCTCATTCGCCTCCTGCTAAACCTATGCATAGTTATTAACGTTCTTTTCGCTTTAACAATTGGTTCTCCTCACGCGATTTCCATGCTCCATGTCAATTTTTAAGCCGTGGGCGTTGGCTCCATCTGTCAGTAGCATATACATACATATATTATCATATATTATAGACATACAGTGGCACATGCATACAAATTTGATCATATAATAGGTATTTCTAGATCATTTAGATCATTTTTATTTTGTTTACTTTGCTTGCAGATTGTCATCGCGATATTTTCGTTTGTGTTCGGCAATCCTTTGCGTCTGATTAATGGCTATGATTCCTTTGGCAATACTTGCGGCGTAAAGCACAATGAAAAATTTCAGAACTTTCCTCTATCGGGCATGAATACGCTTGACAAACCGGAGTTGCTTTATTTTGACGTTAAGGAGTTGAAAAAATCCTTAAAGATCTGCGTTAAAAGTTGTCCGAAACGGACGCTCAATCAGCCAAAGGAACTGTATCAATACTTCACCGAGACTGGTGCCCAATATTGTAAATATGATTATAATATGGCACAATTGGATAAGCCGGGCATGACCAAAGAGGATAAGACGTTCAATACACTCGGACCATGTCCAAGCTTGCCTATCTTAGAGAGGTAACTCAATTGAGAACAAAATAGACTATTATTTAACATTTTACGTTTGTCTTCTAGCTCGCCCGTACTGCATCGCTGCGTACCGAAGCAATCTAGCAAGGAGGTTAAAGAAATGTACAAGATGCTTAACAATTGGGATGTAGCTCAACAGTTTCTTGGCGACATCTACTCCACATGGCATATCATAGCCAGTGTTTGTGCCGTCTCCCTGCGTAAGCTATATTTAAAACCATAAATTAGAAACTATATCAATGTTATGTTCGTCTAGTCATATCCATTGCTTTGGTCACCATGATGCACTGGCTATCCCGCATTGTCTCCTGGCTCATTTGCGTGCTGGTTATTGTGGCAAGCGTTGGCCTAACAGCAGCTCTCTGGTATGCCTACTACGGCATACGCAACAAGTCAAGTACGACGCAATACTCACAACTTGAGGAGTTTCTGCGCAATCAACAGGCTGTGTTTACACTCGCTGTGCTGGCCACTATAACCATGGTAAGCTTTAGAACTATAGATAATATGGATGGTGAACAGGCTATAATTCATTTGTATTGCTCTACAGGTTGTGTTGCTGGTCATTATATATTTCCTTAAGAACAAGCTCTCTGGCCTGGCTGCGCTCTTCGAGGAGGCTGGCGTCTGCATGATGAATTTACCTGGACTTTTAATAGCTCCTCTCTTGGCATTTCTGGTGCTCATTGCCTTTCTTGCATTTTGGGTGGTTGTTGTCATCTGTTTGGTGACAGCAACAACGCCCGATCAAAGTCCCATTGCACCGTTTCACAGCAATGCGGTGCATCCATCTCTGCCGGCGAATGCAGCCGCAATGCTGCTCAACCAAACAGCTCCCAGCACCGATGAGAGAAGTAAGCGATCAATTTAACTAGCTTTAACTATATAATCTAGTCTGTTTAACTATAGAATAAGCTAATTGCTTTAGGACTTCCAACTCGCTGAGTACTCAAGCGACCTAAGAGCCTAATTCATTTACCCGAAAAAATCCGCTAAATTAAAAATCCTTGAGGTTTTATTATATCAACAAATGTACTTCAAAATTATTAATCCTTTACATATATTTTTGGTTTTTGGTTTGATTGTTCGAAATCGGTTAATTAAAATGTGTAAGTGTTTACATCAAGATTTCATTCTAAATTCTTGCATGCTTCATTTGGCATTAGCCTTCTGTATATTTGTATATTTATTATCTTTGTGTATTTTGTATTCATTCCATATAAGTATGAGACTTTGTAATTATAGCCGACAACATTTGAAATATTTTTACACTTGACTTGTATATATACTATATTAATATATTTGCTTATTTGTTTAGCTATACCAATTTGCTATACATGTGTACAAATCTTTGAATGTCTATATGTATGTATTATTCAATTTATGACATGTTAATAACAATTTATGCTCCCCTTTTAGCCATCACACGCATAGAGTATGCAGATGCGACCGTTTTGCGCAGCATGTTCTGGATCTATGTGGTTGGCTTGATTTGGACAGTGGAATTCATCTTTGCCTGCCAGCAATTCGCATTGGCCGCTGCCGTGGCCTTTTGGTACTTTAGCAAACCGACAACGACGCCAACTATTTATGCTATTGGCAAATTGATTAAATACCATTTGGGAACGGTGGCGAAGGGCTCCTTTGTCATAACCATATTCAAAATACCGCGATTGATATTGACCTATCTCTATGCCAAGTGAGTTTTATGCTTTAACTTCTTAAGTAAGTAAATTATATTTGTGTTTCTTTCAGGCTGAAGAAGGGCGAGGACAAAGGTTCGGAATGTGCTGCCTGCTGCTTGAAGTGCTGTATTTGTGGCTTTTGGCTGCTGGAGAAATTTATACGCTTCCTCAACCACAATGCCTACACTGTGGTGGCCATTGAATCCATCAACTTTTGTCCAGCTGCAGGCATTGTATGCACAAGTCTGCTCTATGTATATATTCATTTTATCTATATATTTATTCATCTTTCAGGCCTGGAATGCTATGGCCACCAATGCGCTACAAGTGGCCACGATTAACAGCATTGGCGATTTCATTTTGTTCCTGGGCAAAGTTGTAGTGGCTGCTCTTTCGGGTCTGCTGGGCATCTTTATGCTGAAGGATAAGCCAGACCTAAATTTCTACATGGCGCCCGTGATTCTGATCATAATATTCTCATTCTTCATTGCACATATTGTGTTGTCGCTCTTCGAGGTAAATTGGCTTCAATTCAAAGAAAAATTCCATAGTTTTTATAATCTATTCTTAGATGGTTGTCGATACACTCTTCCTGTGCGTTTGTGAGGACAAGACTATCAATGGACGCGCTGGTCGTTGGGCTCAGAGCAACTTGGCCAAACTGGTTGGCGAAGAGCCGCTACAGCCAGGCGAGGAGCCGCCTATCCAGGTGTACGAGATGATGCCCATTAACAAGCAGCCGTTTAGCATTACTCGATTGCCGCCCACTGATGCCGAAGTCTCCCCAATGGCGGAGTAATTCAGCAACTCCTCCATTCAGCAGTAAAAGACGCTTTGTTCTTCTATATATGTATATCTATGTATTCCGTGCTCCCATCATAACTAAGATACTCTTCTCTCTCCGTGTGAACAAAAATAACTCAACGTACAAAACGTAGTGAAAAGGCAACATATTTATATATATTTATATCTACGCGTATATTCTATTTTGTAAAACGTGAATGAAAGTAACTGAGGCACAATATTGTAAACGTATTTATTAAATGTATTCAGTTTTTTATATTTGTATGTTTTTATTCGTAAATGTAACGCGAAATAAAACATTTTTAAACTTTTTTCACACGTTTGACCCTTGCCTTCCGCTGTTCGATGACCTGCTTAACGGCCTCCATTTGTTTGTCCTTAATTTTCTTCGTCAATGTCGATTTAGGAGTTTTCTTCTGCTCCAATTGCTTTTTGGCCTTAAGTGCCAGCAACTTGGCTGTCTCTAGTGGATCCTCATCATCGAACAACTCTTCATTGTCAATGCCTTCATAAGCCTTGACAGGTCGCGTCGCTTCCTGCTGTACCTTCTGCTCCACGCGATTTACATATCTGTCCTTAGCTGCCTTCTTTAACATTTGTCGCTGCTTAGAGGGACTCACATAATCGGGATTCTCCCAAATAGCTTTGCCGGTAAACGAGCCATCGAATATCTTCACGGGATTCATTACATAGCGTGGACCCACTTCCGAGAGACCACCGTCTTCGGATAGTATTTGGAAGTTTCTAAACCAAATGCGATTATCTAGATAGGTAAATGTGTATACATGATCAATAAAGGGCTGGCTCTTCGGATGATGATTGGGCACTGAGAATGTCTGCACAAACAGTTCCTTAAGTAGTTTTAAGTGGGGCACCTCGTCGAACTTGGCATCAAAGGACAGCAGCGGACGAGAGCCTCTTAAGCAATTGCCTGTTAGTTTCAGCTCGGCCATTGTGTGAATATTCTCAATGAGAAATTTGGCTGACGGCCCTGTGGCTCCTGCTGTGTTGGCCACCCACATATACAAATCCCGTTTTCGACGTCCCTCAAACAACATGGCCTTGTTACAGTGCTTCATTTCGCACATTTCATTAACAACCGCCAGCGTCTTTGATCGCTCCATTTTAGACTCGGGTCGATGATGGGGCATTAGTGTTTTAATGTCACGCATGAGATGTCTGTCACGATGGCTAATACCACGTGCCGCGAATACCAGGACGCGTTGTTTGTTTATCCATTTTTCCTGTAAAAATATTACAAACATCGTAAGAATGAACTTCGTGTTTGTATAAGATGGATTTACCTTTTTCGGAACCACCTCATCCGATGGCCTTTGGCTGGGTAGAGGTGGATTCTCATCCAGTGGCACTATCTCCAGCTGCTCTACCTTCTTTTTCTTTATGAATTTGCGCCCCATTTGTAGTTTTTTACGATTTTTTAGTTAATATTGACTACTACGCCAAAAAACGTGGAGTTGAAATGAATAGAGATGTGCATAACCATAATATATAATATCGATAGTTTGTATATAATCGAACTAGTGAAAAGAATGTTGTTCATTTGTTCCCTTTAGCACACCCCATTTTATTTGTAACAATTAACTTAATTCTAATAATTATCATAATAATAATAACAATATACATATCAATTATTCTTATTCATCGGTATCCCATCCAGGCTCGGGGCATTGACTGCAACGGCTCTCATTTATCCCGTAACCCAAGCAATGGCCACCAACACACTCACAGCAGCCATCGTGAAACCACCTGTAGCTAGCTGCACCTGTCGCTTGACAAGTTTGTCGACACTTATTCCAAGAAGTGCACTGGTCCAGATACAAAACTGTGCAATTGCGCATCACAGGTTCATCGTCGATTTCATTGCTGTTTTTCGGGAATGTATGCACATGCCAATCGTAGGTATAACCGTCGTTTGGTGATGATGTTAGTGCCTCGAATAACGCTGTTGCTCCATCAAAATCCTCCACATGCGACTTTTTAGACATCTTAGCCATGTCGCCACGTATAAGCTGGATGGAGATCACCATCGCCAGCATCTGTATTGCTCCTCTTTGTATCGATTTCATTTTAAGAACTAATTCCTCGTTACTGATGGGTTGTGTTTTAAATAGATATTGCACACAGGTAATGATGAACTCCTGCAAGTTATTGAGGATGCGCAGCAGGTAATTCAGGATCAACAGAGCATCTGCTCGCCTACCTAAGATTTCAACAAAAACATTTGCCAAACATTAGTGTTGCAAAGCGACATTCTTGTTAGCAAAACAAAAAATAAAAGGAATACAATGCCAATCGATAAGTCCCTTCGATAACTTATTCAATAGTATACACAAAGTCTTCTCTGATTATTCTGCCATTTTGTATTCGGCGTCCGGCCAGCAAAATAAAATCGCAGAAAAACTAGGTGTCGCAAAATTAAGTTTCTTTTTTTCGTTTCAAAATAAAAAAGTATGTCAGACTATCGCTCTCAATCCCGTGGAGGTGGCCGCGGTCAGGACTATTCAAATGACGACGATCCGCCCATGTCGCGACTTTTCATAATATGTAACAAAGCACATACCGAAGAAGATTTTCGCGAAGCGTTCTCACCTTACGGCGAAATCGAGGATATTTGGGTTGTTAAGGATAAGCATACACAGGAAAACAAAGGTATTGCATATGTGAAATTTTCAAAAACCTCCGATGCAGCTAAGGCCCAAGAGCAGATGAATGGCAAAACTATTGGCAAAACAGACAGAACCCTCAAAGTGCTGGTTGCCGCAAAGTAAGTGACCTGGCATAAATTTTTTTTCTTGCTGAGGTCAGCGTAAATTTAAAACTTTGTCATATTAATTTTTTGCAGTCGGAATCAGGGCTCGAATAAATCGGAAAACGAACAGGAAAAGTATGTGCGATTGTTCATTGTCATTCCAAAAACCGCCACTGAGGACGACATACGGGATGAATTTGCTCAGTGGGGTGAGGTGGAAAACGTCACAATAGTACGGGAAAAAAATAATGGTAATCCCAAGGGTTTCGGATACGTTCGTTTCACAAAGTATGCAGCATAAGTTCATGTGCCTATATTTAGTTAATATATTAATATACATATGCATATATTTTTTACAGATTCTATTATGCAGCCGTGGCATTTGAAAACTGTTCATCGAAATACAAGGCAGTCTTTGCCGAACCCAAGGGCTCTACACGTACACAGCGGGATCAATATGGTCGCCTCGCTGATGATAGTCCAGTGTATCCATCGGGACGTGGAGGCGGAGGTGGTGGTTCGAATTATAATGGTGGCAGTGTCGGCGGAGGTAGTGGTAGCTTCAACAACGATTGGAATGCATCGGTCAACAGCGACATGTCCGCATTTCTACGAATGCAAAATGTGCCTGTGCCTCAACCTACGTGTTTGGAAGTTACTGTCAGTAATTGTGTCAATCAAGATCAGCTGTGGCGCCTTTTTGATATAATACCTGGGTTGGATTACTGTCAAATTATGCGCGAGCGTAAGCGGGAATAATGTAAATATGATATAATAATGTATTAATACGCTTTGCTTTCTAGATGGTCCACGTACAAATGAAGCTGTGGTCGTATACGATAACCCTGAAGCCGCAATATATGCCAAGTATATACAATTAATATAGCATACCTGAAGACATTTACTTAGTCATAATTTTATTTCTACAGGGATAAATTGCATGGCCTGGAGTATCCCATGGGCGAACGCATAATTGTTAAGGTCAACGGCATGAGTTCTGCACGCATGGACACTTCTTTCATAGACAGTAAGATATGGTTGCGATAATTTATGGTTATTTTATTAACCTCTTTTCATTCTAGAGCGAACTAAGAAGGATGCGATATGCAACGTACCATTGCCGCCAACACAGCCACTGGCATCGCCAGATGCACAAGTTGCGCAGCGACTTTTCATTGTTCTGTCAGCGGTATGTAGTATGTTTGCTGTTTTCCTCCTCTTATATTTATATATATTTGACAATTGTAGAATCTACCCCATTCGATATTGAAGAACATATTCTCCTGCTGGAAGGGATTGATTGATGTATATTTGTTGCCCAACAAGAATTG
The DNA here is from genome assembly GCA_035045965.1 of Drosophila aldrichi. Classification (NCBI taxonomy): domain Eukaryota; kingdom Metazoa; phylum Arthropoda; class Insecta; order Diptera; family Drosophilidae; genus Drosophila; species Drosophila aldrichi. The sequence continues at coordinate 13,337,422 of JAWNOM010000501.1, forward strand.
TGGATATGTTAAATACTCGGAACGTGACAGTGCGCAAAAGGCAATAAGCGTACTTAATGGAGCTGAAATTTGTGGAACGAAAATCAAGGTTATGGAAGCGGAGGAGCGCAGCGGTTCGGATGGTGATGATAGCGGCAGAAAACGGTTGCGTCGCAATTAAGTAAGTAAATCTTGAACAGAATTGATTCTTCGTATCCTATATGAATTAATGTAGCCATAGTTTGGAATTCATCAACGGGTGATGAGGTAAGTTTTTAGCTTGTAGTATAACAACAAATCAAAAACTAACTGCTTTTGCTGCATACGAAACTCCAACTAAAATAGACTTTCGCATATTTATTCAGACTGCTCTCCGTCTTTCTTTATTACAATTAGTTACTACCGATCTGTACTTAACTTAAACTCTACACACATTCAGCGATTTGACCGATCGAACGTACATAATAAGCAAAACAATTTTTATCTTTCTATTTCCACAGACCCACTGACAACATTTGTACTTAACAGAGAACATTATGTACGAGTAGTATACAAAACAAAAAAGAAAACACAACAAGAATAACAGTTCAATTATAAACAGTTCAACTGACGCAAGAACCGCCAAAAAATAAAAACACTACGGAATCAACCAATACCAGAAACAAAACCACACAGAGCGAAACAGACACGGAATACGGAAACAAGAATTACCAACAACCAACCAAAACAACCGTACAATTATTGACCTGTTCCAAATGCGCTGTAGTACTGAGGACCCACATAATAAATATGTATGTATATCATATATATAGAGACCAGACATAAACGGAGCCAACGAAACCGAAATGATTGCTTTTGAACCACTAACGGGACTATCGTATCAATCGCATTACCGTTACTCAAAACCGAGAAACTATATACATAAACGAACTCTTTGTACAATTTACTAACGTATTACGACAAAGATAAGAATATATATATACTATTTATACATATATACGCAGAACTTACGGATTGTAGATTTTCAAATAGAAATCCAATTCAATTATGACCTATTAAAATTATAAATACTTTATGTAAAGCCTTTAAAGCGATATTAATAAACGAAATTACCAAATACATTGATGGCCTTTCTATTCAAATATTTTATGCGGTTATGCTGATGTCCGATTAAAAATATCCGGTACATATTTTGAAATTCGCTACGCCTACAAACTGGTTTAGCGAGTGATAAGCAAACGTAAGCGAAGTGGAACCTAATTCACGATTCATATAAACCGAATTGAATACTCGCGAATTGTAGACTTTCGCATAACAATCAAATTGAAATATGAGTAATTATAATAAAAAGATCCAACAAGATCAAGATCCAACACGCAATATCGATCAATGAATTTCTCGTCCGATATATTTTTGAAAACGATGCTCTCTTGAGCAAAGGAAAGTATCGATATAATACAGACCGATTTATCCGATATATTTAATTGAGCAGCGTCAGCCCTGAAATGTTAATCAACAGCTGTTCACAAGACGCTGTGTGCTTTACTTCTTTTACTATTGTTTGAGAGGTTTAAATAGTGTCAAAAGTATTGTCTTTAAACGTGAGCTAGAAAATATAAATATTCAAAAATGGATCCAGCGCTACTTCGCGAACGCGAAGCGTTCAAGAAAAGGGCGATGGCCACACCCACGTAAGTGCACTAATCGGGACATACTAAAAATTATTAATAACTTGTTTGTACTCACAGCGTGGAGAAGAAAAACAGAACGGAAAGAGCTCCTCCGCCTCCAAGTAGAGATGATTCTCAAAAGAAAATGCGGCCGCCGACGGCACCAAAACTGGATGCATCCACGTAAGAAGCAATAGCTGATTGCAATCAGAGATCTTTTAATTAAAGTTCCTTCTCATAGATACAAAACGATGTCAGGAAGCTCCCAATATCGATTCGGTGTACTGGCCAAAATAGTAAAATTTATGCGCACCCGCCATCAGGATGGCGATGATCATCCACTAACTATAGACGAAATACTAGATGAAACCAATCAGCTGGATATTGGTCAATCTGTGAAAAATGTAAATGAATAAACGCTCATGATTCACTGTATTAATCCTTATTGTCTCTTACAGTGGCTCGCCGGGGAAGCACTCAGTAACAATCCAAAAATTGAGGTCACACCCGATGGCACCAAGTTCAGCTTCAAACCTGTATATAAGATAAAGGATGGTAAAAGTCTGATGCGACTGCTAAAGCAACACGATCTTAAAGGCCTTGGAGGGATATTGCTGGAAGATGTGCAGGAATCCTTGCCGCATTGTGAAAAAGTTTTGAAAAACCGAGCGGCAGAAATTCTGTTTATTATACGTCCCATAGACAAGAAGAAGATATTATTCTACAATGATAGAACCGCGAATTTCTCTGTGAGCAACGATTCCATATTACTTTTAAATAATTAACTAATCGTATTTATTGTTTAGGTGGATGAGGAATTCCAAAAGCTTTGGCGCTCTGCAACAGTTGATGCCATGGATGACGCCAAAATTGATGAATATCTTGAGAAACAAGGTGAAAACTGAAATTTTATATTATTGAACAAATATCTAATTCATAGTATTACAGGCATACGTTCGATGCAGGATCATGGGCTGAAGAAACCTGTGCCGAAACGCAAGAAGGCAGCAAACAAAAAGCGACAGTTCAAGAAGCCCAGAGACAATGAGCATTTGGCAGATGTTTTGGAAACCTACGAGGACAATACCCTAACCCAAAAGGGTGCGAATCCCACATAATAGATAACAGTTTGAATCTATTCAGTTAAGACCGTAGATGATGAGTTCAAAAAGTATTCTTAATAAGGAATAAAACTAAAGAAAAACAGTCGAAAACATTTATAAAATAAGTAGAAGTATCTCAAAAGATAGTAAGGAATTTATACGCATGTACTGAAAGATTAAGTCCAATCATTTCAAGTGGTATATCAAAGTGCTAAATACCTTTCGTCAAGATTTACGAATGTTAGTTATCTGCCCTAGGTTTTGCATTTAAAAATATAACTTGTCGAACAAGAACCATAGTTAAAAGCAAAACTGTGTAATCACATAACAGTATATTTGTGTACATTTGCATGTGTGTATGTTGGCGCTTGCTTGTGGTTGCAATCGATAAATTGGCCGCGTAACAAAACAAATGCGTCAGTCGACGCCAAAGCGACCCCCAAGCAGGTTGTAAGCAGTACGTAAAGAAGAAATTGCCTTTGCGATACAAAACGGGAATCAAGAAACCCGTTTTGAACTTTTTCTTTTTTAATTTCTTGAAAATCTATTTGAGTATTCGCTGCGCGTTTCAGTGTGCAAAAATGCGTTGCGCGGCGTTGGCAATGGTAGCGCTTCTGGCCTTTGGCTGGGCGCCAGGTCTGGGCGATGCTCTGGGAGCTGAGTAAGTTAAAGCAGTTATAACATATAATTATACATGGTATAAATATATAATTAATGATTAACTGGTTTAATTGTAGCGATTTGATATACGGCTATGAGTGTATCAAGGGACTATGTCGGAAGGTCGAGCTGAGTGAGGAAAATTTTGCCTCGGCAATTAGTTTGCCCGTTTGCAGGCTATTTTGCGGCAGTGACATTGGCACCCTCTGGCCAAAGCCAACAGGTGTGGTGCAACTGGAGCCGCTGATGCGACAGGTGGACGTAACCACCATTGTATTCCAGATGCCAGGTACAAAAGACAAAGTGTGGAAGTCAACGGAACAGCGTTGGCTAGACCTGCTGGAGGCGAAGATACCAAGTCGCAAGATCCTCAAGAAGGGCGGCTACCAATTAAATATTATTGTCAATACTGCGGAGGCAGAGGCACCATTGCGTCTCCAGCTGAACACGGACGAAAGCTATGCACTGAGCATAGGATCGAATAGCGCTGGTCAAGTGACGGCCAATATTACAGCTAACAACTTCTTTGGAGCACGTCATGGCTTGGAGACTTTGAGCCAGTTGATTGTCTATGACGATATACGCCGGGAGGTACAAGTGGTCGCCAATGCTTCTATTGCGGATGCACCTTTCTACAAGTGGCGTGGACTGCTGCTGGATACCTCGAGGAACTACTACTCTGTCAAATCCATCAAGCGCACATTAGGTAGGCGTCCTCAGCGGTTCCACCTGGAATCCACATTCAATATCTTTTTAATTTATTGCACTTTGCAGATGGCATGGCCATGGTAAAGCTGAACACCTTCCACTGGCACATCACGGACACGCATAGCTTTCCACTGGAAATCAGCAAGCGACCAGAGCTCTCCAAACTAGGCGCCTATTCACCAAGCAAAGTATACACTCACAGCGATGTAGAGGATATAGTGAGTTACATATATAGTGTACTGAAATCAGAGCTTCAGCTAGATGTTTTCTTCTACCATGCAGGTGGAGTATGGACGAGTTCGGGGTATACGTGTAATGCCAGAGTACGACAGTCCGGCGCATGTGGGCGAGGGCTGGCAGCACAAGAATATGACGGCTTGCTTCAATGCCCAGCCTTGGAATAGCTATTGTGTGGAGCCTCCATGCGGCCAGCTGGACCCCACTGTGGATGACATGTACAATGTGTTGGAGGACATATTCAGTGATATGTTTAAGCTTTACAATCCTGATGTCTTTCATATGGGCGGCGATGAAGTATCTGTTGCTTGCTGGAACAGCAGTGCAACCATACGCAGTTGGATGCTGGAACGCGGCTGGAATTTGAAGGAGGAAGATTTCATGCGTCTGTGGGGCCACTATCAAACGGAAGCTCTTAGTCGCGTGGATCGTGTAGCCAATGGGTCGCATACTCCCATTATCCTGTGGACCAGCACACTCACCGATAATCGGTACATCGATCAATATCTGGATCCAGTGCGTTATATCATACAAATCTGGACTAAGGGCAATGACAAAGTGATCAAGCAGATATTGAAGCGTGGCTATCGCATCATTGTGTCCAACTATGATGCTTTGTATTTCGATTGCGGCGGCGGTGGCTGGGTGAATGACGGGAACAATTGGTGCTCGCCCTATATTGGCTGGCAGAAGGTTTATCAGAATGATTTAGCTAAAATTGCGGGCGATTATCAACATCATGTGCTGGGCGCCGAGGCTGCCGTTTGGTCAGAGCAAATCGATGAGTACACCTTGGATAATCGCTTCTGGCCACGAGCCAGTGCCTTGGCCGAACGTCTTTGGTCGAATCCATCTGAAGGCTGGCGACAGGCCGAGTCGCGTTTGCTTCTGCATCGCGAGCGGCTGGTGGAGAATGGCATCGGAGCAGAGGCACTGCAGCCGCAATGGTGCCTGCAGAACGAGAACGAATGCCCCGTTGATGCGTATTAGTTGTATATCCGTAGCGAGAGTTTTGTCAACTGTACAATTTATTATACTTATAGATATGCTCAATGCAGCGAAAGGCTTTGGCTTAGCCTCTCCCTCGTTGTCATCGTCCTGCTTTGTGCCTGCAATAAACAACACTTGAAAGTGTGCGAGTGACTCGTCGTTTAATAAATTTATGAGATTTTTTTTTTACTCTAAATGAAATACAATTATGTATATTAATATATATAAGTATGTATATATGTTATTTCTAAAAGCATTCCCAGTCACAGATCTGAGTATATATGCATGTGTAATTTACTCGTTCCAATCCTCCTCGTTACGTCCAAACTTATATACGATGCTGCCAAACAGAATGAAAACATTTTGTAAAAGTAGCGCGACGCCTAGACTTGTGTCCTTTTTATCTATGAAGATAACGTATAAAGTTGTATAATAGCTATGCTTGCATTTTTTTTTTTTTTTTTTTTTTTGCTTTGGCTTACCATTGTTTATGAAATCCTCCACCATTACCCAAATGGCCGCGAAAATAGACGCAAATCCAATGACAAAGCCAATAAGAAGCCATATCTTGGCGATCCTTGCGCCCGACTCTGAGGTGTTATCTTCTGAAATCTAAAAACAAACAACAGTAAATGACTCATTTTCTTTGTATATAAGATTCATATATGTACATATGTATGTATATGTATACAATATGTATGTTATCTTACATGCTCGCCTTTGACCGTATTGATCATGCAGAAACTTATTGTGCCAAATATGCCGATGAATACATGTCCTGTTGTTATTTGATGCTGTCCATCTCCAGCCATGGCATCGATTATTATCCACCAGCCTGTGAAGAACTGAAAGAAAAGCAGACAATACTTAAGCAATGCGCATTAATTGTTACACTTAATCTGTTCATACCAGCAAACCTGCGACCAGCGCAGCATTTTTGTTCCTTGATGTTTCAGATGTGAACCAAGTCCTAATACTTGCTACCAAAGCCATTCTAAATTTCGTTTAGTGTTTTTCCAAAAAAAAAAACAGATATTCACAAAGAGTTATCTCTGAGGCAGACGCACCTGCACGATTTATCGAGTATATCGATATACTTGAACTTCTGCGTATATGAACTACTCAACGCAACAGCTGATTCTTGATAATTTTTTCCAGCTCTATTGACAATAGGTGACAACTCTGACTCTAGCACGTGCGACTCCTGCCGTATAAACAACATTTATTTTATTAAATATGAAGAAAAAACTAGACGAAACATCTTCAGATGAGGAAGGAAGTGTTGCCAATGACTCTGAAAATGAAGACGAATTAGATTTAGCGGGCAGCGCAACAGAATCCGACGAGGATGATGTAGATGAAGATGAAACCACGGTGTCGAAGAAGAAAACAAAAGCCGAATTAATTGAGGAACAAATACACAGTAAATATGAACAGCTGAAAGGAACACGACTATATGTACGCTTCCCACACAAGCTTCCGCTCGATGACCAAGAATTTGCCGCGAAGGTAAAATCTCTGCATCCGTTAATAACAAAGGCCGCGAAGCCACGACAAAAGCACGCACGGTTTTGCCTCGTGGAATTCAAATCCAAAGAAGATCGCGATACAGCTCTGGAGGCAATAAAGGTATCAATTGAAAGTGATGCTGCTTACAAGGGTATCTTTATTTCGCTGCCTAAAACTGATTCCGATGAGTTTGTGAACGAGCTGGTGGCACGCAAGCAACAGTCCCTGGAAAAGAAAAAATCGAAGAACCTGTTGAAACGAGCAAGCAAACAAGTGCAGCGCAAGGAAATCTTCACATCATCCGTGGTGATCACCAATCTGCCCAAGACGACGTCAGTGGCACAGGTTCGCAAGCTCTTCGAGACTGCTGTCGATATACAAATCAAGCCAGGCAAGGGCAAATACCGCGACTCGAGTGCTGCAACAGTCACTCTGCCGACGACTATGGATGCTCGTAATGCCGTCAAGCGGGAGCTGAGCATAGGAGGTACCAAACTGAATTTGCGATTCCATACGCAGCAGCAGAAGAAGCGAACGGGAAAGAACCTAAAACGCAAGGCAAATAATGGGGAATCACCACAAATAGAAAAGCAAAAGAAAGCGAAAAGAACTATAAAGACGGATTAATAAATAGTAAACAACTATTTAACTATAAAAACTCTATGTACTATGTAACTAAAATAAAATTGGATTAAAATTTCAAATAAACAAAGAATCAATTCATATTACCATTAATACAAAAATAGTAGAATATGGATATGGATATATCTGAATGAAAGCTCAATTAAATTTTAAAATATTTATTATCGTACACGATATACAATACATACATATGTAGATTTAGGTATTTCTTTTTATATTCATTTAATAAGCCGAGTTTCGAGTTTTACTGGATATACATAAGTTTGTTCACTAAGCCTATATATATACACATATATATAGTATATATGTTAATGAGATTCATTTCTGCACAGGGAGGGATTTGCGGGGCCGCCAGTTTCGTATGTACTTCCAACAATAAATGTGTGTGTTTGAGTGGGAGTTAGATAATTCATATGTGTTGTTCAGTGTTATCAAATACAAAATACTCAACATTCGCATATATATTTATAGATGTGTATAAGATATATGTAAAACTCACAGTAAATATTATTATTTAATACCAAATGATATCTGATATCCGTAATTGAAAACGGGGAACTCCCAGAGGCGAAAAGAAACATTCGTTCATTCACACATATTCATATATATGTACGTACATATATGTATGTATATATACTTTATATCAATGCTTGTGCAGCTATTCATTTTTTCTTCTCAACTCTGACAAGTACATTAATATTTATGCACATATATATATAGATAAAGTTCCTGAATGTTGGGAAAAGTAATCAGCATTAATTATAAATTTATATATTCAAAAATGCAAAAGCGTTTTAGTATAATGCAAAACAAATATTTAGAGTTGACTTTAAGTTTAGCTCGCTTAGATAGTTAGTTTTTACGATGAATGAGTTTGTTTTTAGTTATATAAAATGTTTTTCATTTAGCATATTTGTTTTTGTTCTTGTAAATATATATTTTCAATCAAAATCTATATACGCGCTTGCATTATTCCCATCTTTCTTTTTTTAGATTACTTAACGTTTGCTTCAACTACCGCGACATTTCTTCAACAGTCTTCACATTAATTTTGCTGTTATTGTAGTACATAAATATACATATACATACAGTCAATTATATGCATATGATTATATTTATATAATATAGTATATTATAATTGTTTTTGTTTCTTTTCAAGCTGAAGGGCATTCAGATTCAATAAGGCGTTGAACATCCGCTGATAAAAAACTGCAGCAAAAATCGTGAATCATACGAAATGTATATTATATTAAATATATTCACATATATATATATGTATATGTATATGGAGAGATATATATATATAGGTTTTTATATAATTGATAAGGATTGAGTGTGCAGCCTGTTTCGAAACGGACAAATCTGTGAGTGTTTTTTCGTCTTTCTTCTTTGAGAGTTAGCTGTAGGATATTTTTGAAAATTTCATAGAGATTATATCCGGGGGCTCTTTGGATAGTTATATTTCATTGTTTTTTTTGTTTTTTTTTTTTTGTTTGTTGTTTTTTATTTTATTTGTACCCCGAGTTAAATTACGTGTGCAGCAGCCGATCTCTGGCTGAAGGTGAATTATTTGAGTTTTGATTTGCTGCGCCCGCCAAGAGCTGTTGATGATAGGGCGCTGTGTTTGCTGCTGCTGTTGTTGGTGGTGGTGGTGGCGGTTGAGCGGGTGGTGAACGCAACGGAATCGATGGCTGTACAAAGCGCACACGTTCGGCATCCGTGGCGGCATTGTTCACAGCCGTTGCACCGGCTGCTGCATTGAACGCCGATGTGAACGCGTTGGCGGCTCAAAGAGTGTGGTAATTGCGCTCATTGCGTGCCTTGTAGAACTTGTAGGCGACCAATCCAATGGCAAGCAGACCTAGAGTTAGGACTATGCCTCCAATGAATGAAGAGCCATCAAAGTGTCCGCATGGCACAGGCGTTGGCTTGGCCGTGGTGGTTGTCGATGGCACCGGTGTGGTGGTGCTCGATGTGGTGGGACCCACTGTGGTAGTTGTTATATTCGGAGCAACAGTTGTGGTGCTGCTGCTTGTAGTGATTGGAGCTGGAGTTGATGTTGTTGGTTTGGTGGTGGTTGTTGAAGTTATTGGTGTAGTTGGAGGTGTTGAAGTTTTTGGAGTTGTGGTTGGAGTAGTCGGTTGCACAGTGGTTGTTGACGGGGTTGTGGATGTAGTCGGACTTTCAGTTGTAGTTGTATTGTTGTCATCTGGCACCGGTACTGTTACAGTGGTTGCCGCCTCGGTAGTGACAGTCGTTCCCTTTGCTAAAAACAAGAGAGAAAAAACATACAAACACACGCATGCGAAACGGTTTTAAAGTGATTTAACTTGGCTTAATAGAAAGTTCTTTATGCTGAAATCTTCTTCATTTACGTTCCGCACCAAGATACATATGTACGAACAGATACACTCTCATACAAATGTATACATACATGCAGACGAGTGTGGCATTTAAAATTCCAATACACTCTTACATATACATATGCATTTATAAATTTGTTGCTCAATGCAGTCACTAGCGCAAACACACACTCACACAAACACATACATACGTAGTTGAATTCGTGTGGCACTCGCTTACCTTCTTCTCCGCCTGCTGCCAGACAACGATATGAACCAAACAGTCCAACAAACAGGCATAATAGCAAATATTTGGCTTGCAGCTGCATTATTACGTTTTGTTCGTAAATACCTTGTTTACTTCTTTCGCAGTTTTTCAATAGAACTGTGGGGTTTCTTTTGACGTGTTAGTCAATCCTTTGCTGTTAGAAAAAAGTCGGTGAAAAACCAAAATAAGCTAAGACAATCTAAAGTATAGCAACAAAACTGCATAATCCACAGAAATCGATGCAATATTAATTGCTCATGACTAATTATGAATAATGTTCGGCATTTAACTTACCAACAAAATCGGCAAAGCGCAATCAACGAATGATTAATAAAAATCCAATCGAACGAATCATGAACAGATTTTTTTTTTGTAGTTAGAGCACAGAGTTGTACTTGCAACGATTGCGATATGTATCGATTAACGATTGCGTATCTACTTTTGTAACAATGTCGACGGTCACACTAGTCATTCACACACACTGACTCAGACACTGGCTTTTTCAATTGCTTTATGGGAGCGGATTTAGATAAAAAAAAGAAACGCGTTAATATCGTGCAATAATCAAAAATGACATCTTACGTACGTGCTATGTACGATTTTTCTGGTGAGCCCGGATCATCAGAACTAACCATATCCACCGGCGATATTCTAACTGTGACCAGGAGCGATGTGGGCGAAGGTTGGTGGGAGGGAAAAAACAGTCGAGGCCAAATTGGGCTCTTTCCAGCGGCCTACGTGGAAGTGATGTCCGCAGCTGAAGCGCGCCAGTTTACCAGCGGCGGGGATACAATTGCTACAGCCGCTACCAGTGGTCAGCCCTTCGATCCCTTCGATATGCCGCCACCAGCGCCGAGATATGACCAAACAGCCGATGACGACAACGATAGCATTTGGACAGATAGCGAGGACAATGAAACATATTCGGAGATAGCGCCACCTGGTGGTAAGTTGGGCGGAGTGGCACGCAGCAGCGGGCTTACCCATTCTGCCAGCGACTACGACAACAGACATCTACCTGTTGCTCCCAACGAAGATGGCATCTCGCTTAGCTCCGCAGCGGCAGGTGCGGGTGCTGGCACGATAAAGAAGGGCATGTTTGCCAAAAGTTCCGATTCCTATATACTCGGCCTGTCTAGCACCAAGGAGAAAATACCAGAATGCGAGATGGCGTACATTACACAATTAGAGGATTCCATCTACCAATGGACACAAAATCATTCGCCTTATTCCGTTGTTGTGGCTAGTCCCAAAAAGGAGTCAAAATTCAAGGGCATGAAGACGTTCATTGCCTACCAGCTGACACCAAGCTTTAATAATATCTCCGTGAGTATAACTGTATTTTCAATTTTTATAAAAGTTCAGCGAATCGCGCTTTAATACAGCGAGAAGCCCTGAAGTGTGTTAGTGCGTGTATGTATTTGCCTATGCATGTGTATGTGTATGCAGCTACTGATAACACAAACCATTGAATTGCAGATCTTTCGTTTATTGTTTATAGTGTGACGAAGAATTTCTTTTTATATGCTTTTCTTAATATAATGTTGTTGCTCAGAGTCTTTGCATATGGTATACTAATTTATATACATTGGTGAGCAACAAATAAAAACTGTTGAAATGTTATAGCAGCAATATTGTGCAAGCAACTTGTTATTGTGCAACAAGTTGCTTTTCTTACCAAACTCCAATTGGAAACTTAACGAAATTTGAACTAAGCGAAACACATTCTTATATGTTCTTGAGGGTTGACCCCAGTGGCAAAACTGATTGGTATTGAAAAAAATATGAATCTTTAATGCAAAACTTATATTTACGTTATCTAAAAATAACTTACTTTATGAGCAGATTAGTTGATTAAGGGTTATAAATTGTTTGCTTCCCACAGTTTGTGCCATATTTTGTAGTTTAGTGTTTATTTATAATGCTGCAAGTTGCAGTTGAAGTTGCGAGTTCAATTGGGGGCAAGCATCGGGGGCAGCTGTCCAACTGATTGCCCACTCTCTGCATGTGTGCGTTTATTTGTTTGTTATTGCTCTTTTACTGCTACTTTACACACACACACACACACACCCTATGACTCAGTGCTCGAGAGCTGTGTCACAATTTCGTAATTGAATTGTTGTATCTAATCTAACATGGAATATAATTCAGGTATCACGTCGCTACAAGCACTTCGATTGGCTCCATGAACGATTGGTGGATAAATTCTGTTTGATACCTGTGCCCCCGTTGCCGGACAAACAGATCTCTGGCCGGTATGAGGAGCAATTCGTAGAGCATCGGCGTGTACAGTTGCAGGAGTTTGTGGATTGGGTCTGCCGGCATCCAGTCATATCGAAATGTGAAGTGTGGTACCATTTTTTGACCTGCACCGACGAAAAGATCTGGAAGTCGGGCAAACGGAAAGCCGAACGTGATCCGTATATGGGCGTCAACTACTGTTTGGCCATCTCGCCGCCAGACAAGAATCTGCTGCACTCGAAGGTGGATGCCCAATTGGAGAGCGGGTCACAGTTCATACACAGCATGGATATGGCTATACGCAATCTGAATAACATTGCTAATGATATGGCCAAACGTTCGCTAACCCAAAGCAAAAAAGAATTCCAACGCATCGGCGACGGTCTCTCAGATCTGGCCAAGTCGCTAAGCATCGACGAGAGGCGTGCGCCCACCCGGAACGGTGTGCCTCTATCGGAGAGTGTGGGCCGCATTGGAGGTATTTACATTGGCATCGGTCAACTGTTTGGCGATCAGCCGAAACAGGATTGGATACCGCTCTCCGATCGGTTGCATATCTACAGGTGAGTGAAGAATTAAATAATGCTAATGCCTGTGTACCTAATTAATCGCTTTGTTTGTGTTTTCAGAGGTGTCTTGAACTGCTTTCCGGATATATTCTCGACGCACAAGGGCGCCATACAGAAGCGCAAGGATTGTGAACGCTCGACGGCCGAGGGCAAGATGAGCAATGCCCAGCTGCAGGATGTGAATCGGCGCACAGATGTCATCTCCTATACGGTGCTAGCTGAGTTGACCCACTTCAAGTCCGAGCGAGATACGCATCTGAAGCAAACGATTCGAGCATTCATTGGCGAGCAAATTAAATTCTATCAGGCTGTTGTGGCGCGGCTACAGGAGGCGCATCGCCAAATTGAATAGGCAATCATGTTCTTGGATCTGGATAAACTTAATTTATATATATATATATATATATATAAATATCATATCACGATATCACGTTCATTCGGCTGGGAGCACAAGCAAGCACGTACACTAAATAAGCTGAAAACAACATTCGCACGCGCGCATTTCAAATGCTTTACACAAATCGTAAAACAATAATGGAAACAGAAAACTAAAAATTCTTTTTAATTAAACTATAAAGCCTAATCAGTAATCTTGTTTGTAAGTGAAAAGTTGCGTATTTATACAAAGAGAAAGGAACATTTAACATTTATATACATATATACACCGAAATTAAAATTATAAACATATACATATACATATATATATATTTATAAATATACGAAGCAATGTCATTTTTGAGTTGTGTCGCCGATAACTAATCCATAAACTAAGCTCGAACTCTATAAATGTATATATAAATGATTGATCAATTTCTGTATTAAAATCGTAGTGGCCGATTAATGACTCAATGAACTGTGTATATATATTTGATTATACATAAATATGAAATTAATCATTAACATTGCGATATCAATTATTCATCAAACTTCTCCACGAAGAAACCTGGCTGCTCGTAACTCGATGGAGTATGTTTTGCAGAGTATTCAAGTATGAATAAAGAAATGCTGAAAAGACACCAAATTTGCTAGACATCTCGAGAAGACCTGGTTACCATTTATATTTATATAACCTTTTTTGACCGAATGCAAATTTAGGGCAGAGTTCGAAATTTATAGCCTGCATGACTTAAAATTGTATTTCGAAACGTAAACAAAGATATCCAATAATTTAATATATTCCATAAATTAGACACCGCCCGAAACACCATTAAGAAAAAGTCAAATGATTATTTTTTGCTATTCTGTTGCCTTTATCAGCGAAATTCTCTAAAAGGTTTTTTCCACTTTATTTTTCATGTTTTTACTTTTGCCATTTCTCGTTTTGTTTTGTGTGTTTTTTTTTTTTTATAAATCTTTTGTGATTTTCATTTTTGTTTGTTGATAAAAAAAAAACAAACATAAAAATATATTTTTATATGTAAGAAGATTGCACAATTTTTGTTTTTGTTTTTAAAAGGATTCACTTTGATATATAAATAATAAGTATAATAATAATAATAATAATAATGATAATCATAATAATGATAATGATAATAATAATATAGAGAGGGGAAAACATTCTTTTTTGTTGTTGTTAGCTTTGCTTTTGCGGAATGAATATAAAAATTGTTGTTGTCTTTGCCTTTTAGCGCTGCGTTGTGAAAGGTTTAAAGAATTGGGAAAGGTGTGGGTTTAGGGGCGTGGTTGGGGGCTTTAGGGGTCTCTAAGGGTCTTAATAAGTGTAATACATCTAGATAAAAACGCTATATACACACACACTTGAGTTAATAATAATAATAATAATAATCATAATCATAATGATAATAATAATAATAATAATAATATAACGCAGCTTGGGTTAACAATAATACAATAATTAGGTTTACTTTTGTTGTTGCTGTTTTCATTTGCCTCTGCTTCTTACTTGTCTCATCTACAATATTTTGTTTATTTTTTCCTTTTTAGTTTTTTTCTTATTTTTTTTTAACAAACTACCAATAACAAATTTTTACTAATTTTTTTTTTTTTTTTGTTTTCCTTGCTTTTTTGTTTTAATTATTGTTGCTTGCCTTGTTTACCTTGTTGTTGTTGTTGCTGTGTTTTTTATTTTTAATATTTTATATTTTAATTTAAGGATTTTTGTATTCCTTAGCAATTCCTTGCGTTAAAATGGCCTATACGTTCCGCCTCTACATTCCAAGTACAGTTATTATTATTTATGCAGTTATTTCTATATGATTTATGTTAATATGCAAGTGTTTACTTTGGGTTAAATGTTGCCCTCGATTCGCTCCAGTCGGCCTAACCATAATCGCCCGCGTACCGTCCGTGTTTGTTGCTGCTGCTGTTGCCATGCACTGCAGCAGCTGCTGCTGCCGCGGCTGCCGCTTGTGCTGCCTTTTCGGCGAGCAGTGCGGCCTTCTGTTGCATGTACGGATTGAAATGTTGCATGTACATGGAGGCAGCAGCTGCTGCAGCATAGTTATTCGCGTAGCTGTTGCCGCTGCGCTGATTGTTGTTGTTGCTGCTGCTGTTGCTATTATTGTTGTTGCTACTGCTGCTGCTATTGCTATTGTGATTGTTCCAATGTTGCTGCTGTTGCTGTTGCTTGTGCTGCTGTTGCTGCTGCTGTTGATGTTGATGTTGCTGCTGCTGCTGAGATTGGTGTTGGTGGTGTTGCTGATGGTGCTGTTGCTGTTGCCAATAGCTTTGCTCTGCCATGTAGCCTGCGTCTCCAGCAACAGTAGCAGCCGCTGAAGCCGCATCATTCTTCTGATACAGATAAGAATTGAGCAGCTGATGATTGCCTTGGAACATGTTCTCCATGGCAGCAGCAGCTGCTGCCGTTGGATAACTATACTTGTTGCTATTATTGTGATTATTTTGATTGTTTGCTGCTGTTGTTGTCAATCCCTGTTGCTTCGCTGCTGCTGCTGCTGTCGCTGTTGGTGCATGGTAATTGCAACCATTGCTGTTGTAATCCAGCTGTTGCTCCTCGTAGCTGTTGCTGTTGCTGCTACTATTGTTATTGTTGTGGTTATTGCTGGCCATATTTGCCGCCGCTGCTGGCTCCTTGTGAGCCCGGCTTGACTGTCATTCGCCAGTTGCCGTCACTGTCGTCCATTGCCAAGGGCTGGTGTAGCCCTGCTTTGGATTGCTGTTCGAGAGTAAAAACATATGTTATTAGCGATCAAAGATATTGTGAAGAGAAATATAGTATCCGTGAGGTATCTTGACTAACTGACTAAATGCTAGAGCAAAAGTTCGACTTAACCGTTATCACATACTCTTCTGGTCAGTTGGAATTATTTTCGAAAACTCTTCTATCACCTATATCAGATCTTCGAATAATTTGAATTATCGATTGACAATCTAATACAAAATATCGAAACTTCAATCGACATTGTCTTCGTTCATGAACTGCTAGGGTACTTGAATTATCGATTTAAAAAGGATTGACAATTGAACTGGGATTCTTATTTACCTGCCAAAGAGTGGATGCCACAGCGCCGAATTGGCATCTAGTCCGGCGGCGCCACCTGCTGCGGCAGCTGCGGCCGCAGCCTCTGCCAAATGTTGCTGCTGCTGCACCTCGTGGGCCAACATGTTGCCGCGTTTGCGCTGCTGCTGCTGCTGCAGAAGTTGCTGTTGTTGCAACTGTTGCTGATGCTGCTGCTGTTGTTGCGACTGCGACTGGGATTGCTTGGCATGCTCGAGCGGATTGTAGGTGACGCTGGTCTTGCTGCTGCGCAGCGTGCGCCCGGTATTCACCTCTTTGGCCAACTCGAGCGGCGATTGCTTGTGCATCGAATTACGACGTAGGGCGTCAAAGGGCACTTGCAACAGTGGCACCATATTGCTTTCCGGCTCCAACAGATTGGATAGCGACTTGCAGGTGAGCCGCGGCTTGTGCTCTGCGGGCTGCGGGGCTGGCGTTGTTGCAGTAGGCGTGGCGGGCGTGGCAGTTGGAACAGGCGCAACAGGAGTGGCCTTTGGCTGCTGCTTACTGAAGTCGGGTATGTGCAGCGGCGCGGCATCCGCAGGATCACGTCTCGCACGCTTATGTTCCATATGCAGCTCCTGCGATTCTTTGGGCAGATGTTGCTGCTGCTGCTGTTGTTGCTGCTGGAGCAGCTTATGCATAAACGCCAACTCCATGGGATTAGAGAAGCCGTTGAGGGCAGCCGATGAGGGCGTTTGCTTGGTTGGCGTCTGATCCTGATCGCTGGCGTTTGCGTTGGCGTTGGATTTCTGTTTCATGCAATGCTTATACAGCTCATCCAGATGCTGCAGTCCAAACTGACTGTTGTACAGAGGCAGCAGATTGCTCATGAATTTGCGCTGCAATCCCAGGGGGTCCTTGAGGGTCTTGAAGAATTCCTGCGAGAGTTGGCCGAAATAGGGCAGCCAGAGCATCTGCTGAAGCAGCGCCAGCGTTGTGGCATTCAGCTCCTGCGACATGCTTGAATCGGCCGCTGGCGAGGATTGAGGCACTGCAGCGGAGCTCGCCTTAGCAAGCAGCTGCGCGGGCGGCACTGGAGGAGGTGGCGTTGCTTTCGGAGCAACTGCAGCAGCATGTTTCAGCAAGCTAGGAGTAGGACTGGGACTAGCAGCTGCTTTACTGCTCTGTTGCAACGGTAACGGCAGAGGCAGAGGCAGCGGCAACGGCAACGGCAACGGTAAAGGCAGCTGAGAAGAGGGCGAGGCAGGGATGACGGAGGCGGGCGCATGGGCAGGCAGAGTCAACGCATCACCTGACTTCGACGACTTGGACGATTGCTCTGAATCGTTTTTGAGTATGGCCTCTAGCTGCTCCATGGTGACGACCAATATATTGGGGTTCTGTATTATCTCCGGATACGCAAAAGCCTCGGGCAGCCGCAATTCTGGCCTGGTGGTCAGCAGCAGAGGTATCTCTCGAGCTGGCGATGCCAACACCGCGCCTAAGCGATCCTTTGGCACTAGGATAGGATCGGGCACCTTCCACTGCGGATTATTCAGGAGCATTTTCAGCTGAGTTAGTGCATCCGGATCCTTGTCCATTTTGATGGGCTTGGGGCGTTTCTTCAGCGGCTCCGTTACGTCCGTATCCTCATCATCAATGACCACCGTGTGAAGTTTGTCCACGCTCCTCGTTGTCGTCGCTTTACCCAGATCCATAGGTTCCGCTTGTTGTTGCTGTTGCTGCTGCTGTTGGGAGTTGCCATTCAGCTTGAGAAATTGTTCGAATATCAGATGCTTGATCGTCTCCGAGGTGGTCTCCACCTCGGCTGGTATGCTCGTCGCTGGCAAGGACAGCATCTCTGGATCGGGCGATTTCGATTTCAATATATCCGAACTGGAGGTTACCGCGCACTGGCTGCGCGACTCCGAGGGCGGGCACACCTCCTCTCGTTTCTTGTAGCTCAGATCCTTGGGCGTCTCATCAGGCACTGTGATGGATTCCAACTGTTCATGCTCCTTGTCGGGTAGCACTGTTGCCACAGCATCTGCCTCCGTCTCCGCTTCTGGCTGCTTGTCAAAGCTATCGATACCCAGGAAGAGCTCGCCGTTGAGTCCTTCGATCTCGCCGGCCTCATTGAAGGACAGGCACTTGGGTGCATCGCTGCTGTCCATGCCCAAAATGCTGGGCAGCTCCTTGCCAGCGACCACATCCGGCACACAGAAGGAACTCAAGCCGGCAGCTCCACTGGCTGTTCCCTGCTGCTGCAGCTGTTGCTGCTCCATGAGATTATCCTCGCAGCCGCGCTGCACCAGAGAATCAAGCAGCTCGGCTCCATTGCTGCCATTGTCGCTGCTGCAGTTCTGCAGCAGATCATCAGCATCGTCCAGCAGATCCTTGAGATGTTTGCTATTCGCTTCAAGGGTAGCATGATCTGCTGGAGCTGTTTCCAGTTCGGTCGCCGCCTCCTCCTCCTCCTCGACAAGTGGCGCCTCAGCAGCTGCAATCGCTGCACCTGTAGCTCCTTTGGGAAGAAACAGACCCGTCTTGGGACAAAGCTGCAGCTCCAGAGACGCAGGCGTTGGCGTGCGTGATCGAGTTGGTGATTGTGATCGCGATCGAGAGCGGGAGCGGGATCGGGAACGTGAGCGTGAGCTCTGATATGTAGGCGTATTGGCGTTGCTGGTGTTGGTCTTTGTGGCCCTTGTTGAGGCATTCGTTTCGCTGTCGAGCAGTGCATCAAAGCAGGCTTCCGTGGAGAGATGCTGCTCGGACTGCTGGTGATCCAACTGTTCCTCCTGTTGCTCCTGCTGTTGGGCTGGCATAACAACTACAACATTCTCAATGACAGCCTGATCCTCCTGATCATGGTTCTGGTTGTGATCCTGTTCCTGCTCCAGCTGTTGTTGCTGCTGTTGTTCCTGATCCACTACATTCCACTCCGGCTGGTGTTCAATCGCCTCCTCCTCCTCTTCCTCCTCCTGTTCAATGGACTGCTGCTGTTGCAGTTGCTCACGCTTGACCTTCAACAAGGGCGCCGCCGCTGTGCTGTGGAAGAACTTGACAATACGAGTGGATGAGGCATCCGTGCGTGGCATAGAGCGCCAGCCGTTCGTTGTCTTGGTCAGGCGTATGCGATTGCGTTTATCGTAATCCTCACAGCGTACCTCCACAATGCGTGTGTCGTCCTGCTTGACCCACAGAAATATGGGATTCACGCTGGGCGTTGTCGGAGTTGCAGCTGGAGCTGGGGCTGGAGTTGGAGCTGGTCCTGGAGTTGCTGCTATCTGCCGAGCGGCTGGCGACAGTTTCTGGCTTTGGGTGAGCTGAGGTGTCGATACTGCAGCTGCAATTGCAGCCGGCGCAGCAGCAACTGTTGCCGTTGCTAACGCAGTTGCTGTTGGTGCAGCTACAACTGTTGCTGTTGCTGCTGCAGTTGCAGTTGAAATTGCTGATGTTGCATTTGATGCTGTTTTGGTTTCCAGTTTCACAGCCGCCAGCTTTGCCCTCGGCTGATCAGGCTCTAGCTGCGGCTGCGGCTGCAGCTGTGGCTGTATTTCGGACTCTAGCTGTGGCTCTAGTTCCGGCTCCGATACCGGCACCGATACCGCCTCTATTGGCTTGGCTGCAGGCAGTTCCACATTCGCTGCCGCGCTGCACTTTGGTTCCGTTTTAATGTCACGCAACAGATTCTTGTTGATGCGCGGTGTGTTGGCCACTTTTAGGTGACCAAATTTTTGCTTGGCGCGCGTGCCCCGTGCACCGCCTCGACCGCGACGACGCCGCGTGGGCTGTTCCTCGAATACCAGGAAGATGTCGCGTGCGATTTTTCGTCGCTCCGATTTTCTGTGGCACACAGGAGGCGCTGCATCGAATTCCTGTTTAACAATGGCTGCAGCCGCGGGAACGGCGCTGCTGCCCGCTGTTGTGTTGCTATCATCATGGTTACCGTTAGCCTTATCGCCGTTGTTGTTGCCAGTATTACCGTTAGCTACACATTCACTTGGCCTGCAAGTGTTCCTTGGCATTTTACGACCGGCCGCTGGTGCGCCACAATTGCCACGATAATTAATCTTCTTCAACGATTGTCATTTTATATTTTGCGTACATATAGTGTTTATTTTTCTTTTTTCTTTTTTTTTGTTCGCTTTTGCCTTTTACACCGTATGCTCTTTTTCTTGCACTTCTTTCTTATTGGAATTTTATTTTTGTTACTCTTGGCTGTGTTTTCGTTTGGTGGTGTATCTTTATTGCAGTTGTGTGTTATTCTCTAGCATCTCTTGCATTTTGTGCATTGTTCCAGCTGCGTTCCTAATTTATTTAACTATCTTCACTTTATATGATTTGCCTGTGCAGCTATGCGCTGTGTGTTTTACGTTGACAAAATCAATGAATTTTGTATATGTACTACCTTTGCCTTTGCGCGCAGTGTGACCAAACTTCTTGTGGTATCGAAATCGATACTTTGAATACAACTTAAAGGCGCCAAATTTGATTAGAGTTCACTCGTAATAAACAAGAGCATATTTACGCAAGTTTCTATAGCGTTTATGAGTGAGTTATCTTAAGATGGTCTTATTTGATCAATCTGAATAGTGAAACTTAGTTTTTCTTACTTAATCGTTTTTCACTATCTTTGCAATAAAAGTATTGCAAAATAAGCTTCTTATTTGTAATGGCCATCTTAATCAGAAAGCTTTTGCTAGGCTAATATTATATGTTATTAAAGAAAATATTCTACAGTTTAGGTGAGATCGCCGTCGTTCTATTGAGAATACCTTATATAATTGTTTGAGTTATTGGTTTTGTTCTCAAGTGAATTATTAACACAAAATCAATCATTCGCTTACGGAATGCCCGTCATAGTTGAAGAGAAAAACGATATGTCAGATAGTAAAAGAGAATCGATACATCGATTTAAATCTTACACACCCACTACCATCGCTAGTCTTATCTGTGTTGTTGCGCTGCGTGGACGTGATAATTTTTCGTTCTTCATTCGGATCGCCGCTGTGCTCTTTATAATTTTTCTAATTTCTTTGTAATACATATGTACATACATATATGTATGTATCAGCATTGCGCAGTGATATAATTAATAAAAAAAAATAATTATAAAATTGCATGTACAAAATACATATGTATATATGAGTGCATAAGTGAGTGTGAGTGTGATATAGAAGTAGAATAAGTACAAAATGGATGCGGGCAGCGATGAAACGTTCCAACAACAACATCATCAACAACAACAATACGAGCACAGCTGGAAGTCGTCAAATCACGGAAATTCCTTATCAGACAGTAGGGATTATGATACAAACTCAACACGCACTTCGCTAACGGGCTCCCCGCCCATCACGCTGGACTTTGAAGGTTTCGAGGACAAGACGCTGCTGGCATCGCTTCTGGCACCGAAGCTAGATGCGGACGTTGGCAGCGGCAGCGGGAGTAGCAGCAGCAGCGGCAGCATTTACAGTCATGCGGCTGGGGAGCAACAGGTGCTGCAACCATTAGGCATAAGTTTAACACTTGAGGCGGACAATGCAGTCACTACAGCAACAACAACAACGTACACATTGCTGCAGGAGACAACAGACAACAACAACATTGACATAGCTGACGATGCGATATTCACATTAAGTGCACCCCTGTTGCTAACCAGCACCACCACCACCAACACCACAACCTCATCCACACACATACCGACACATACACCCACACTCACACCCACAGCCCCAGCCATTGCCATGCCCATACGATCAGAGAATGCAGCAGCTCTGGGCGCATACAATGTGGACGATATTTGCTTCACGCTGGAATATCAATTTCAAAATCAAGAGCTCGTTCAGGTGCAGCCACCCACAGTGGTGTCCTTCAGCATGGTACCGGCAATTGAAGATCCTTCGACAGCAACAGCAAGAGCTAGCAGTGACAGCAACAACAACAACAACTACAACTCAACACCAAATGCATCAAGTTCTACTCCTACTACTATTTCTACTGCATATTTCACTGTCGGGACGAGGTAGTAAGCACTGGCAGCCACCCTTTGCATGCTCTGCAAGACTATATTTTTTGCTTATGCTAATCGATACTGTTAATATTGATTGTCTTTATAACGTGTGCGGTATTATAGTTATTATAATCGATATTTCTATTATTATTTTGAGTGACATTTGAGTGAATGTTGAATGTTGCCAGGTGTTTGCACTTTAACCCAATTTATTTTGTCTGTTGCCGACCCCCGCCCATGGCTAAATTTTCCACTGCCCACACAAATGTGCCGCTGCTGCATGTTTCTATCGTCTGCCTAGAATGTGACGTGCTGCCAGCCCATATACAATGTATCCATCTATCCTTGTCTATCGCTCGTTTCTATTTCAAAACTAATTAGACTCAAAAGCCAGCCGTAAAAAGCGAGCATATATCTTCCCCTTCCTCATAAATTTTGGCAAATATCAACAATTCCAATGTCCACTTATTACAACGCGCGTTCGTTAAATGTCCGAAATGCTCGCAAGTTGTTTGCTAATTGCCTGATTTGTGTTCCGCCGGTGTTCTCCCACCTCTAATGCATACCAATACTTTTACACTATGTACATATGTATATGCATACGTATGTACTCTATGCTTTGGGGGATTGTAACGGCTTTCTGCTGCTGCTGCGGTCGGCGGCGTTGCAATCGCCTTCTGCGATGATTGTATCCAAATTGTTTGTTTGGTCTAAAAATAATTCTGCCGATGAACGCATTTAGATATTCCCCCCACTACAAGGCACACACACAACTACATAAATACATTAATACTATATACATATTTAATTTTGTGTACACATGCGTATACATACTTGGAAAGAAAAACAACCAATTTTGTTCTCATATTCATTCACACTATCTGTAAATGAGCTGATTTCCAATTGGATAGCCCACGATACAATTAAAATCCAGAATATTCCATCAAGTTGAGAACATAATTTAAACAGCAAAAAGATTTTTGCATAAATTCTAGCTTTTCTTTAAAATTTATATACATTTAATTTTTTGTTTTGAATCAAGCTTTGCGTTAATTTTGAAAGCCTATAAATCAGTGGGGTAATGCTTGCATTTCTTATCAGCGTTTGTTAGAAGTTAAGACATTGGCGCACAATTGTCGTTCTTAGTAGCTTTTCATAAGCTTTCAGTTTGTTGATTTTCTTTTACTTAACTTTGTATTTAATATCCTAGGGAATTGCATTTTTTAATTTCCTTAGATGTGAATTTGGAATATTCTTATTCGCTATTTACGTATGTATGTGTTGACATATACAGATGCAATTCAACCAGTTCCAATTTGAGATCCCAGTGGAAACATAATTTTAAATGATTTGTAATGACGTGGTTAGCCTTAGCTATTGTAGTTGTTTTCATTTTTAGTACAATAATAATCATATTTATATATACTTTTATCTTTTCATTTTTTTGTTTTTGTTTTTTGTATAATTATTGTTGTTGTCGCTTAGCTGTTCGACCCTCTACGTCTACGTCTGCGTCGCTCTATTTTTATCACTATGAGTGTTCCACCTCAATCATATTTCTCATTTTTCAGCACTTGTGATTAGGGCAGGTTGTGAAAGGGGCAGGCAGAGCACCTAGAAAGAGGGAGAGAGAAAGCGGTTAGGGTAGAGTGAGTGTCAGAGGGGAGGCCACCAGCTGTGTCCGTGACAGGGACAGTGACTGGCAGCAGAGAGTGTAGGTAGTGGACGAAGAAGCAGAAGGGGGACACCGCTGCGCGCGCTGCCCGTCAGTCACGCCCCCACATTAATTTCTAAAATTCAATATTGTTTTATTGTTGTTTTCTTTTGGCTTTTCCTTTATAGTTTTTTGTTTTTTTTGTTTTTGTTTTTCTGTATATTTCGTGTTTGACCATGACAATATTAAATATGAATTAATCAGCTTATTAAAGCTTTAAGGCGTTTCCAGCTCAACAAATCTTGTTTTTCTTTTGTTATGTTATTGTTGTTTGTTTTGATTGATGTCTCTGCTTTGCTTGTTGTCAACTGTTTTAATTAATGAATTTGTTTTCCTTCTGCTCTTATTGCTGTGCCCTAACCTCACTAAATACCCTTATACATACATATGTATATGTATATATAGCTTTTTAATTTGCAAGTGCAGTGATTGCTCGCAAATAGAAATATTGCATCCATAGCTTTGTTTTATTCTTGAAAGCTTAATGAAAATCTTTATTTTATAAAACAATTGATCAATAGAATAATTTTATTGAGCCTATACGGTTGAACCAGGAACAATACTCTTGTTGATTTTGTAGCCCTGGTCGGCAAATTTATTTTCAAATTGACACTTGTAAAATAAGTTTACTTTGCGAGCGATCACAGTATAATGTATTTATGTATGTACACATATAAGTATGTATACGGTTAATGTGCTTGTGAATATACATATATGTACATATATATCGCGATTCTAACGGCCCACTGACACAAATTAAACGCAGCAGCTCGCTGGACGCATTTCTTTTCGTTTGTTTCCAACTGGCGAGCGATGTACATAGAAACACGCACACACACTTATACACACAGAGAAAGAGAGCGAGAGAGTGGGAGAGAGACATAGAGAGATATATAACCGAACGATCTTGCAGCTTTATCGGAGAGCAAACGGAGCCTGATGAGGAAGATGAGCTGGCTCACTGCATCCATCCGGGCGCCCTGCACAAGGAAACCGACGACGATCAGCTGATGGCGATGGCGTACGAGGTACACAGCCCCCATTCCATGCACAGCCACGCCCACGCCTATTGACACACGCACACACACAGTCGCAAATGTGTTGTTTAACTAATTTTTGTAACTCCGCTTGTAGCTATATCAGAAAAAACAACTTTTTAATGCTAGAGCTAATGTCAGCAGGCGAGCAGGAGCGGGCGCTCCAATGCACCGCCCACTTAATCAACTGCTAGTCGTCTAATGAATATTGTTAACATAAATTGCTCGCATTCACAAAAAACAACCAAATCGGTGCGTAGTTATAGCTGAAAAGAACAAATAAATGAAAACCCTTCGACACTTGACACAATCCATTCAAAAACTCATCCAACAAACATCGGCAAACCACATCCTCACACACATCGCATGCACTTAATCCTTAAATATATATATTATTCCGACTTACGAACTACATTAATTACATACATAATTAGCTAATGACCTCAAGACGACTTTGTACATAGTTATATACATAATGATTATCTAAACTGTATGGCTCGCATAGCTAATATATGACATCTATTTGAATTCCAACTCGCAGAGCTCCGATGAAGCTCTCAGTCGATATAAATGCAACTATGAGAATTGTTATCGCAGCTACAGCACAATCGGAAATCTGCGCACACATTTAAAGACACACACAGGTGAGTCTTTGCTTTATTTCTTCCACTTACAGTTTGGTTATCGATAAATTTCCCATCACTGGCTAGGCATACTACATACGTGAGCCCTGCCGTTGAATTTAAACAAGCGCGCAATATTTAATTGAATAATTTCCAAACTTTTGTTTTATTTATTTATTTTTATTAATTGGATGTTTATTCATCCTTTGCAGGTGACTACAGTTTCAAGTGCACGGAGGAGGGCTGCAACAAAGCGTTTCTCACATCATACAGCCTTAAGATCCACGTACGTGTGCACACAAAGGTAAAGCCCTATGAGTGTGAAGTTAGCGGCTGTGATAAGGCATTCAATACGAGATATAGGCAAGTAAATAAAGTATGTTTATATATATGTATATTTATAGCTAATCAATATTTATTTATACATTATCAGATTGCACGCCCACTTACGTCTGCACAATGGCGAGACATTTAATTGTGAAATGTGCCAGAAGTGCTTTACGACCCTCAGCGATCTGAAGAAGCATATGCGCACCCACACCCAGGAGCGACCCTACAAGTGCCCCGAGGACGACTGCGGCAAGGCTTTTACGGCGTCGCATCATTTGAAGACGCATCGGCGCACGCACACGGGCGAGAAACCCTATCCCTGTCAGGAGGATAGCTGCCAGAAATCTTTTAGTACCTCTCACAGTCTTAAGTCTCACAAGAAGACGCACCAGCGCCAGCTGCTCAACAAGAGCAAGAAGAAAACTAAGAGGGCAGCACTCAAACTGCTGCAGGAGCAACAGCAAGGACAGCAGCAGCAGCAGCAGCAGCAAGAACAACAACTCGAGGAGAAGTTGGAGCTGGAACAGGAATCGGAGGCTGATATGGTACTGCTCAATCCGAGCAGTCAAACCTCGGAGACGACGAGCAACGATAGTGGAGTTGTGCTACAGCAACTGTCCAATGTATTTATGCTGCCCGAGACATCGCAGGCGTATCCCTTATCCTATGCCGCCGAGGAGGAGATACCCAGCCCGTGGATAGACGCGGGCGTGCTTGCCTCCAAGCCTATTATGGCCCGGGCACCGTTGACCGATGCCTGTGTTGCGCTGCCCACCGAAATGCCCAGTTTTGTGGACTTAAAACCCAACTTTGGCAACGCCATCAGCGGCCAGATAGAGGAACTAGCCATGCCACCCCCAGCTCCATTGGATGTGGATATGTTGAATGACAGTAACCGAGCGACAGTCAGCCCCAGTTTGCCCACGCTCGAGCTGAATTCGCAGAACATCGAGGAGTTGCTCAAGGACGACAGTTATGACAACGATGAGGACATGGAAACGGAGTCGTTGCTCAATGACATTCTCATGACCATCGACAACAACAGCGCGCTATTGCAGGCGACTCTGCAGCAGGCAGCGCAAGTGCCCAGCGATGCCTCCGGCCTGGTCGAGCTGGACATTAGGGATAACAAGCCGACGCTGAAACAGATCACAGCAGATGCGGGCATCTGCAATTGCACCAATTGCAAATGTGATCAAACCAAGAACTGTCATGGGGGCGATTGTGGCAGCGGTTGTGGTGTCATGACCACAACCACGGCGACGCCTTCACCCATGCCTACGCCCACTCCAAAGCCCAAACCCATTACGACAACAACAGCGAGCGTAACGAACAGCGGCAAACGGATCTGTGGTAGCTCGTCGGTGACCAGCAAAAAAGTGAGTAAACGCCAAGCGGAAATGAATCAAAACATCGAGGATGTTGCTTTGCTGCTGCAAAATCTGGCTTCAATGAGCGGCGGCGGCAGCTGTGGCAAGTCAAAGCCAGCTCCCGCTGCCACTGGTTGTGGATGTGCAACAAGTGGCGGCAGCAGCGGTGGCGGTGGTTGCTGTGGTGCCCCTGCTCCTGCTCCTGCTCCTCCTCCTCCAACTGTTGGCTGCTGTGGCAGCAAGCAAACGACGCCCACGCCTATCAGCGGAGGCTGCTGCAGTCCGCCGCCCGTTGCCAGCTCCGGCTGCTGCTCAGCCAAGGCGCTGCCGCCACCGGCCATCACGAGTAGTAATAGCAGTAGCGCTTGCACCTGCAAAAGCCCAGCGGAGGGCGTGGCCAATGGCTGTTGCGTTGTCATCTGCATGAAGACGTTGCAAGCTTTGCGCAAAGTGCTGACGCGCAGGAACCTCAATTTAATGCTTTGCCCGCAACAGAACTAAACAAAAACAAAACAACAAGGACAACAACAACAACTTGTGCTACAACAACAACCACAACAAGTGCAGCTGAAATCCAAAACAAAAAAGCTTTAAACTTAAAACATAAAAAAAAGTATTGTATTCGTGCCTGTGAGAAAGTATTCCATGCAAAAAAAAAAGGGATTTATTTAATTTTGTTATTTGTTGTTGTTAATTCGTTAAATAAAACCAAAATAACACTAAGCAAAAGCCGGCTAAACTAAAAACTTAAAAATTGTTCAATCATAAATATTTTTTATTATTTTTTATGCTTTTATCTAACGCTAAGATATGATTTTTGTTAAGTAATGAAATGAATATTTAACATTTGTATAAAGTTGTTTTACAAAACAATAGAAAGATGAACTGTGGAATATAAAAATGTTAGCTTCGGTTAGCCGAAATTTGAATACACTTCCAGTTGGAAGAGCTTAAGTCTATACACATATGTATACAAAATTATATTTACATACATACATACATATATCGATATACAGTATCGTTTTGGTATTTTGAAATCAATGGCAGTTGGCTTCCGCTGTTTTTTCGTTTGTCATTCGGCTCTCCTAATTGCCTCCCACTGTTACAGTAGTATTAGTGAGATGCAGAAATACGATTGTTTGGCTTGTACTTTCTTGCTCCAAAGGAGTGAGAGAGATAAAGATAGTTGCTGAACGCAGTGCCTGCCAGGATCTTTCTGGCGATGCTGAATGAGAGTGATGATGAGTGAGTGAGATGGCTTGTTATGATTTTGGCAAACGAAGAAAATGCGAATTGAAATGGGGAAGTTGAAAAAGCAGAAGCTGCAATGAAAGGCGATCAAATTGAGTCAACTTAGACATACATACACTATGTATATTCGATTGATTGCTATTATTGCAATTGTACTTACTATCAAATGATTTTTATAATTAATCCAAGCGTTAGACAAAAGCACTTATGGAAGTCCTATATACATACATATGTACATATCTTCCCCTTAGAGGCACACACGTCATATAATGAATAAATCCCACTGCAAGTTGAGCTTAACTAAAACAATGCCTTAAAATCAAAAAATTCATTTACATACATATGTGTATTAAAAGTTATATGTATAACTATATATAAATATCATATTTAGCCGACAACTATGTATAAAGCCAAATAAATATATAACAAACATGTTGACGTTTATTTTTTTTATTAATTAATAATAACTGTTATTTATTTATTGTTATTGTTGTTGTTTCCTTTGTGCAGCTCACTTCGGAATGCAAGTATTACTTTGTTGTATATATTTAAATTTACTGGAACTATGTTCTAAATGAGAAACACTTAAACTATATTTCTCTTGCTCTAATATATATGTATTCATATGTATATATATGAATGTTTCTTTGTCTACTTCTATCTAATCCTCGCCAGCTGGTATGGCTTCCTCTAGACGTCGCACGAACTTAACACGCAGCTCCGTTACATTGTCGCCCTTCAATTGATCCTGCAATGAAATAGATGCGAAAAAGTTGCCTTGAAGGAGCAGCAACCAAAAAGTATTCCACACCGACACACGCCCACGCCCACACCCACACCCACACATACAGTGAAGACTCTCTTGAGCGAACATCAAAGGCTTAAGACACTGTTAAAACTCAAATTCAATCTGATTTTTCGAACAATTTTCTTTGTTTTTTGTTAATGAGAAATAAAAACTTATGATTGAAATTTTAGAACTCTTTTTACTTTAACTCACAAGTTGTTAAAAATTTTGTTTAATTTAAATGGAAGTTCGATTCGAATTCGATCATGTCGAAGTTCGAGTTCGACCCAGCTAAAGCTTTCTGTTCGAGCTCAAAGGAATTGCAAGAAGTCAATAGAGTAGGAGTATACAAATGAACGTACCCAAAGCAGCTGCTTTTCGCTTTAGCAGAGCTTTCACTGTACGCTGACTGTGCATGTGAATGTTATTTAACATATATACTAAATGTTTCTAATTTAAAATATATGTATATCTGTACCTGCACGAACCAGCTCTGCACCTCCAGCTGGACCATCTCGAGGGCGCCCCGTATACAACCGCTGAGTATGGCGCTATAGCGAAGATTGCTCAGATCGCTTGGCAGCTCCACGAACTCGGTCAACGGGTTTGTATCGAAGAGCAGCGAAAACTCGTCGGAGGCTGCTGACCAATTGGATATGGTTGGCTGTACGTTTAGATAGATGCGGAACGCTTGCTGTATGCGATCCGCAGTCTCTCGCATCTCCAGGCACCGGGGTGCCGAGGTTCTGGCCAGAAAATCCTCGATCAGGCGCATGCCCATGTTGTAGCCTATCCGCTCCAGCTGTTTGTTCACATCATCCACGTTCTCGAAGTCCCGCAGCATTTGTGTAACCAGTGCCCCGTATGTTAAAGTCAGGAACTCCGAATTCTATATATATTTGTGTGTGTGCGGTTTTTGGGTGTAGAGAGAAAGAGAAGAAATAAAATCGTTGCAGAGACTCTTCACACTGTCTATATCTACGGCTAAAAAACGTGTTTTATTTAGCTAATAATTGAGTTCTCCCAACCTAGCCTTTACATACTTATAATTCCTGTAAGTCACTACAGAGGGAAGATCTTAGTTTTTACATTAAATTTTCAGCGTACGCTGCCGAGTTGAGCATTTGCACTGCTGTTAACTTAACAGTGTATCTCATTTTTGTGTTTCTGTTAACTTAACAGACGAAGATTCGTTTACATATGCACATATTTTAATAAATACATTTATTTTCCACTTGTCCTGAGGCTTAACATTACACTTAATTACATCTAAATAACTATATAAAGTTTACATAACTATATTAAATGAGTAAGGGAAAGGGGGGCTGGTAAGTGCTATCTACAATATAAACTCAAGCATCGGCTATTCTGTTTTGATGGCCGTAATGGTTATGCTCGGAGTTTGGTGCGGTGCAATCAGCTTAGGTGGTGCTCGCGCTGTGCCACGGCTCAGTGTTGCCCCGCCACTCGCAGCTAATGGCAGACCATGATCCATGCCGCCGGACGAGTCGCCTTTCTCCTGGGCGGAATGAAAGCGGCCGCCCTCGCCGCGCGCCCTATTCATGGCATGCCGATGGCGAGATTCATGTAGGTATTTGCAGCGTTCCTTGGGTATGCGTGATTCTAGCTTGGCGCGCGCCTGCCGCCGAATCAGTATGCGTTTATACTGCTTGGCATTCACATAGAGCGGCTCCTCGTCCGCCTCGCCCTTGGAGTTCTCATCCTCCTCGCTGTTCGTATTCGTTCCCGTGGTGCTGGTGCTCACGTCCGCACTGCTTGCATTGCTGCCCCCGCCACCACCAACTCCACCAGCGATACCAGTGGATGTCGTCGTCTGCAGCTGCACCTGGACTTGTGCCTGTTGCTGCTGCTGTTGTTGTTGCTGTTGTTGCTGCTGCTGTTGTTGCACATTGTTGCTGGCCTGGGCCGCATTGGCAGCAACAGCTGCTGCTGCATTGACTGCCGTCATTTGTGGCAGCATTATAATCTGCTGGCCGCCTGCGGGGGCACCTTGGTTGGCATTGGGAGCCGCTGTTAATTGCACCAATTGCCCATTTATGTTGAGGTAGTGCGGCGCGGGCTGTGCCGCTACGGCAGCAGCTGCCGCTGCTGCGGCATTCGGATCGAGCGATGTGATCGTGGGCGTTTGGTAGAATATAGTCTGGCCATCGGGCAGCTGCATGACTTGCATCTGTGGCTGCTGTTGTGCCTGCAGCATGATTTGATTGGCTTGCAGTGGTATCAATTGGGGCTGCAGGGCAGCCGCTGCTCCGCCTGCCTGCGCCTGTGTCTGCGGTTGACCGATTATGATTTGGCCTCCAGCTGTCGACAGCAACGGCATCGGTATCACTTGAATTGGCTGTCCAACTGCTGCCGTCCCCGCATTTACGCTTGGATTGTTGGCACTTGCGTTGGCCGTGTTGTTTGCATTGTTGCTGTTGCTGTTCGTGCTGTTGCTCATTCTTGTGGTTACGGCTGCTGCAGCTGCTGTGCGGTTACTGCTGAAATGGTTATCCATAGCGCGCAGGTTGCGCTCTTTTGAATCGCTAGCGTATCCCTCTCACACGCCCGCACTTACTGCAAAAGCGAATGTGAAGCCGATTTTGAGGGTGGGTGGCACTTCAAATGGTTCGGTACTTAAGACTACGACCAAAAACAAATAACTAATCTTACAAGCTAGTAGCCGTGAGCGTTCTGTCTTCCATTCTCCATTCAGATTACTCACCACTTTCTTGGCATCCAACCTAGAGGCTTGTCGAGACATTTTGAGATGGTTTAATTTTTAATAAATAAAAAATGCTACGAAATTTGTGAAAAAACTTTTTTCTTCAGTGGTGGGTGTACTGCACACGAGATACTTTTGCGATACTATTTTCTTATCGATAGATTGTGGTGCTGTCACGGTGGCGACTATTGGTACATTTGTACCTATGGTTTTTATTTAAAAGTTATAGTTAGTTTTTCAATCTGAATTCATTTCTTACTTTATATTTTAAGACACTATATAATATGTAAACTCTAAAGTTAAATTTACAAATAGGGAAATTCCTAATTAAATGTTTATTAATCGCATTTTAAACTTTTAGTAGCCCTGAAATCAAAGCGATAGTCCAAACAAAACTAAATGTTTATCGAATAGGCTAATTTGTCGTTATGATAATAACAAACCAAGTCCAAAGTACATATAGAATCGCAATTGGCTAGTTGCGAATCTAATGCGATAAGATGGCTTCAACTGGACTGCTGGTGGTGTCCAATATTAAGCAACTAGGAAAATCCTTGCGAAGTATTGAAAAATACGTAAACTCGCTGTACATTCACCTAAATGTAACGGGCTCAACGCAATCTGCATCGTCACCAGCTTGGGGTCGGCTTATATCACAGTTGTACGCCGATGGCAGCAGCTATGTGGGTAATGGAGTGGACCTGCGGGTCCTGGTGGCACCGCTCAAAGAGCACTCAACTGTCGGCAGTCTTTCATTACGAAAACCTGTTGATATGATATTCTCGGATGCACATCAACCGGAGCTATGCGACAGGCTGCGCAACGTTCTCAACATAAGTCAGCCTACGATTTTTCTAAATGACGCTAACAGCTGCGATTTAAATCTACTGGAAACAGATGTCAATCAAAAGGCATACCCTACAGTTGTTCTTGGCGGCACATTTGATCGCATACACGTTGGTCACAAAATATTCCTCACCCAGGCCGTGCTCCGCGCCTGCAAACGGCTCGTCGTGGGCGTCACGACGGCTGCAATGACTAAAGGTAAACTAAAATGATTCAGCACTTAGATGTTATCTGCCTTTCGACTCACTAATCAATTTTTAAATGAATTACAGGGAAAATATTGCCAGAGCTCATACTTCCCGTGGAAGAGCGAATTGCCGAATTGCGCGAGTTCCTATTGGACATAGATAACACGCTGCAATATGATATTGTGCCCATCGATGATCCCTTTGGACCGACACAACATGATCCTGATATGGACTTAATTGTAGTCAGTGCCGAGACGTTGCGTGGCGGTCAAAAGGTCAACGAAATTCGGGCCGCGAAACAGCTGCGTCAACTGGAGATCTTCGCCATCGATATTGTGGAGAGCAAAGTAGTTGACGGCATACACGAGTCGAAGGTCAGCTCCAGCAATACACGTATTGATCTGTTGGGTACGCGCTGGCGACAGCCGGAGGTAAGCTTGGATCCCATTGCATTGTCAGAGCTTAAATTGCTTCCCTATTTCTTTCAGCCACGGCCGCAACTGCCTGTTCGTCCATATATAATAGGACTTACAGGCGGCATTGCTTCTGGCAAGAGTAAAATGGCTGAGCGTCTGGGACAGATGGGCGCCCATGTGATCGACTGTGACAAAGTGGCGCATGATGTCTACGAGCCTGGTCAGGCGTGCTATGAGAAAATAGTCAAACATTTCGGTGAGGAGATACTCTCCGACGATGGTCGCATCGATCGCACAAAGCTGGGTCCACTAGTTTTTAGCAATGTACAGGAGCTGGAAACGTTGAACTCTATCGTGTGGCCAGAGCTAATGGTGGAGGTAAATAGACGTCTGGACGAGCTGCGTGCTGCAGCGAAGGTGCCCAAGGTGGTGGTGCTAGAGGCAGCGGTGCTGCTGAAGGCGGGATGGGAGATCCATTGCCACGAGGTGTGGTCGATGATTGTGCCACCGGATGAAGCCGTTCGGCGCATCATCGAACGCAACAATCTCAGTGAAAAAGAAGCTCGCAATCGACTGGCTAATCAAGTGAAAAACACGGACATTGTTGCCAAGTCCCACGTAATCTTCAGCTCGCAGTGGGATTACGATTTCACGCAGTTGCAGGCAGAGCGAGCTTGGCAAATGCTCAACAAGGAACTCGACGGCCGACCCCTAAGTAGTCTGTGATTCAGGCTGAGGACATTATTAATTGAAAACTTGTTTTGATTTATTTGTTAGTTGTCCATTGTTAATGCATTTCTTTAGTTATGGTTTTATGTGTAATTTTAAGTTGAAAGCACAAGCGGAGCAATCACTAAAAGTTCAATTTGAATGCCCAGCGATGTATTTTAGTGACTTTCGCCTTTTTTGCCAGAGACACGCTTAAAGTCCGTCATCTTGGTTGTTATAATGGGGGAGCCAATGAAGCCAATGTAATCAATTTGAGTAACGTCGCCACCCGATTGATTATTCTTCACATAAATCTGTATGTTTTGTACATTCTGGAATTTCACGTAGCGCAGATTGACTGGATTGCCCTTCTCCAGCTCCTTCTCGGCCAAGCTGAAAGTTGCTTATGGTTAATAGGTTATCATTTTGACTAAGATAAACTCCACTCACGTCAGATCCTGTACGCTGCTCATGGATTCGGCCAAATCAAAGTCAATGGTGCGTGGCTGATTAATGAATAGTTTCACGTCCTTGGGACCCAATTTGGGGGGTGCCTTGAACTTCAGCGAATGTATCTTGACAGCTTGATTGAATGTTATCGACATGATGAGCTGTTCATCGCAATCCGACTGCAAGAAGCCACCGGCCGGAGTAAGAGCATGCTTCAAGTTGTGGTCGTCGGATTCATTCAAGCATTCGCATTCCTGCTTCGAGATGAACGTGTTCAGCTCCATCTGCATAGATGTCATGCAATTAAATTAATTTCTCAAGTGCAATTTTTTGTGTAGTGCATATATACTCACCAATCCTTGGCCGTAATCCTCGCCAGCTTCCTCGGCAACACCCGTGCCAATGTGCTCCTCTATTTTCGCCTCCAAAGCCATTATATCAGCGCCTTGAATACGATCGATTTTGGTTCTGTTCCTATAGAATATAAATGTTGGCATAGCAGAGACTCCCTGCCCAGCTGCGGTGTCTTGACATTTGTCCACATCCACTTTAAGGAATATGGCTTTTGGATATTTATTGGGAAACGTGTCAAAGACGGGCGCGATTCTTTGGCAGGGCCCGCACCATGTTGCCGTAAAATCTACAACAACCAGACGTATGCCTGCCTGGGAGAGCTCCGCTTGAAAATGTGATTCGTCGTTTATTACACGTACTGCCATGTTTGCTTTTCCAATAGATTTAAGTGCAAAATGACTGGCAGGTTTTTACAAACAGCAAAAATGAATCTGCTCGATTTTTCGAGTCTGACAGCTCGATTAGAAAACCTATCGATAAATAGCAAATTGCAAACGCTCCAGCTCTAAATATGGCGTCCGAATAAAAAGTAAGAAGAAGGGTGCTGCTGATAAAAATTCTTTGCGGCCGCCGCAAAAAGTGATGAATTGTTTGTTAAAAGTTATGATTATTTAAGACTTACTCTTTACAAAATAGCTAGTTTGTAAACAAATCCTAAACTAATAACAATGGATGCTCAACCGCCAAGAGGTACGCATAAATGTATTTGCGAAAACTCACACGCATACACGCACACGTTCCGGAGCTCCGCTAAAAAAATCTTGAACTTTTAACTGTTTTGCAGATGCAAGTTTACGCAATATAATAGATAAATTGGCTGAATTTGTGGCACGCAATGGACCCGAGTTTGAAGCAATCACCAAACAAAAGCAACAGAATAATCCAAAGTTTGAATTTCTTTATGGCGGCGAGTTTGCCAATTATTATCAGTTCCGTGTGGCAGCGGAGCAGGCAAGTGAGTAGAAGATCTATATCTCTGTCTTCCTTATTTCTGATTTATTTTTCTATGCAGTGTTAAAACAGCAGGGTGGCATGCCATCGAACGCCCTCTACATGCAACAGCCGCCACCCACTCATCCTCACTATGCGCCGCAACAGCAGCAGCAACAACAACAGCAGCAGCAGCAGCAGCAAATGCCACCAATTATGCATGACAATGTCCAGGATAGTATGCAGCAACAAAAATCTCAACATTTGTGGCCACCTAATGCCGGCGTTGCAACCGGAGCTGGTTCAGTTCCAACTCCACAACCAGCTAATGGCACTGCGTTGGCAATGAATTTAGCCAGCCAATTGGAAGGCATTAAAATGCAACAGAATACACTGCGAGAGCAAATCAAACAATCGGATGCAAATCTTTCCGCACAGCATACGGTAAATAATTTACTATTACCATCCTCTCTCTCTCTTCTCTCTTCTCGCAGGAAAGCAGTTTTTTCTTTCATTTTTTAATTGATCATAGATGCAATACGTTTTTACGTAGCAGCACACCATTTCAATCTCTCCAGAATATATATTCTGATCGTTATACTAGAATTGAAGAATTCAAAAAATTGCGATTCCTGATCCATCTGATTCTGTCCAAAATAGCTCTTCAAACAGATTTTTTTCTGAGGATATTCATGCTTCGGCATTCCGAAGTTAATTTTTCTTTCGCGTCTTTGATCAAGCTTTCGATTCATATACGAAAACCCACAAAATCTGCAAACATTCAATGAAATTTCAACAAACTTCAACTGGGCTGCCCCTTTTGTGCTTTGTCTTTGTGTGTGTGTATGCCTCTTTTTTTATTATACCCTGAACCCATTGTAAATGGGTAATATAAACTATATATATATATATTTTTTTTTTGGAAATTGTACTCTTCAGCCCTTTGTCCTAGATACATATATAAATATATACATATGCTTTCAGCTTTTATATAACTGCATTTAATTCAATGATTCACA
The DNA here is from genome assembly GCA_035045965.1 of Drosophila aldrichi. Lineage (NCBI taxonomy): Eukaryota > Metazoa > Arthropoda > Insecta > Diptera > Drosophilidae > Drosophila > Drosophila aldrichi. Next base: position 13,374,522 of record JAWNOM010000501.1, read on the forward strand.
TTTTACAATATGCTTATATTATTATTGTTTTGATTTGTTTTGTTTTGTTTTTTTTTTTTTTTTTTTTTTTTACCTATTGAATAACCAATTTTACAATGCTACATTAAATTTTTGCTTTATTGTATATTTTTTGAAACATAAAACCTAAAAACTCTTCATACCAAATGACAAAAAACAAAAAATTGTGTATAAAACTCAAATAATTATTAAAAAACAAAATGAAATCCACGTTTATTGTCGCATACGAAATATATGAAAATTTCGAACAAAATGAACGGCATAAACTCAAATACGACACCGAAACGAATTGAAATGAACTGCAACGAAACGAAATGAAATTGTGAAATGTTTAGGCGCTGATGACACAAAAGACAAAGCAAATCGACGAAGCCATGGCAGCGGCACAGACGACACAGCTGGAACAATTGGCCACTGAGCAGGGTATCGTGCTGAGGGATTTCGATGCTGTACTCCAGCCGATCATCGAGTCCTGCACCAAGGATAGCATCTCATCAGGTAAATATTCACAGCTACAGCTACGAGTGGCTTACAAAAAAAAAAGAAAAAAAAAAAAACATTAGTTTTAATAATCTAAATAAATATTTATATACATATATATATGCGTTTACGTCAGTTAACTTTTTGAGCTAGACAAACTGCAAATTCCAAATTCACAAATAATTAAGAAATATAAATCAAATTTAATTCAAACTTTACCTAAACTTAATAATGCAAAAAGAGACAATTACAATATGAGTAACCCGTTTGATATTGCAATTTTAGGCAAGAACTGGATTTTACAGCATTCAACCGACAGCGCAAAAATCAATGTCGTTTTACAATATCTTTTAAAGAAGTATGCCTCAGTTTATATATAATTAATTGATCTTCCAACATTTATTAATTACATTTCTTTCTTTCAATCGAGTGTTAAAACGAAAAAACAAAACGAAATCGAAACGAAATGAAATCGAAATCGAGCGTGTGCAAGCGACAGAGACAGAGAGTGACGTCTTTTTTTCTGCAGAGAGAGCGCGAGAGATGAAAAAAAAAAAAAATTAAATACAAATTTGATTCGTTGATTCGTTTTGAAAGAGAGAATTTTGAAGCTGCAAACTGGGCTCATAGCGTCGTTTGAGTCCTTTGGGCTTTGAGCCGGTAGTTAGGCTGCACTAAACAGTTGCTTAGTTAAGACACACACACACACTTACACATACATAAATAAACACACACATGCACACATACCATACGAATCTATACGCAGCACAGCAAACACTTTTGACAAATGTTGTTGATGTTGCGCGTACAGCAGGCGAGATAAAGAAAGAAGAGAGAAAAGAGAAATGGACAAAAATATGTTTTTTTCGTTTGTTAATTTATTTTTAGGGCTTTGGTCAATGGTTCAACGTTTCAGCAAAAATTGCATCTTATATATTTAGTTAATGATATACTCCATCATTGGTAAGTTCGCAAAAACCAAATAGTAATTAGCAATAACAATATATGTACATATATACAAACAAATAAAGCATGTTGTTTAGGCGGGTATTAAATAAAAATAAGTAGCTGGCTCCGAAACTTGGAAAGATATAGATATATATACAATATAACAGACGGACATTGCAATTCGCTTCGTAAATGAGTTCGGTCTATCGAATTTGAAATACCCTTTAAACAGTTGTGGATGAAATGAATTTACATAGTAGTAGTTGGGGAAGATCTTTGTTGTTTTTCGGTCTGATAAAAACTGAATACTCCATAAATAGAAGTTCATAAATTCCTAGTTGTTGTGGGAAACACTTAACCGAGATATTTAAGAAAAATTATAAGACTCTTACTTGCTTAGTTCAGGCACAAGACGCAGACTGACTGACAGACAGAGAGACGAAGTAGCTTTGTGCTTGATACGAACTGGCCACACAGCATCCTGAAATGCGAGATGCAGGCACGTTTTGCTTAAGCGCCAACATCTATTTTTACAGCATGCGCAAAAATATCAGCGATTTGAAGAACAGCCTCGAGAATGTCGTTATACCGATGTTCTGCAGCGCCGACTTGAGTAAGCATCTGTAATATTTCTCTGTATGTGGACTATACTAATTGTGCCTTCCTTTGCTTAGTTGCCACCAATGATCAGCGTCAGAAGCTGTCGAAGCTGCTATCCTTGTGGGAATCGAAGGCGAAGTTCTTTGATGCGTGTGTCATATCCAAGCTGCAATCTCCGGACTCATCGATGCAGGAGTATAAGACGAATCTGCAGAATACGCATCACGACATTGTGGCCAAGTACACGCAGAGCACGAAGGCCACGCTGGACAAGTGAGTGACAAATTGGATTAAACACTTGATTTTGTTACTATATCTAGGGCATTTGCATTTCTATCCGCAGCTACCAAAAGCAGCATCAGATATTCATGCAACATGCTACGCAGCAAATTGCGCAACTGGAACAGCAGAAGCTGCAGCTGGAGAATCAAATACTGGTCGCACAAAAGACACAGCCGGGCACGCCGCAGGGCAAGTCCATACCTTCATTGATGGCGCAACGCATCGCTATGCCCGGCACAGTGGAGGAGCAGCATATGAATACACCGCCACCCCCAACGGTAACGCATGAGCCAGGCGGCAACATGTACGCCGGGTATCCACAGCAACAACAGCAGCAGCCGCCGCCGCAACAACAGCCGCCACCTGGCAGTCATTATGTGGATGCTCGGGGCTCTAACTTTTTCATTCCGGATATGTCGAAGCCACCGCCAGGCTTCCCAGCGCCCATACACGGTCAGGTGCCACCACAGCAACAACAGCAGCAGCAGCAACATCCACAACAGCAGCAACCACTGCCGAATCAGTATCCGCCATTGCCTGGACAATTGCCCGTTGCAGGTGGCGACGCGACCGTTGATTTGGGCGTCTTAAATGCAGCCATACAAGCCGTAATGCAACTGCAGCAGCATCAGCAACGGCATCCCGACGAGCAGCAGCAGCAATTGCAAATGCAACACCAGCAACAGGTGCAGCAACAGCAGCAACAGCAGCAGGTGATGCAACAGCCACCGCAATTTGGACAGATGCCACACTCGAATCTGGTTGATTCTGGCGTCAATATGAGCGCCATAAATGCAGGCCTGAATGTTGTGATGCAACAGCGAACGGATGACCAGATGGCTGAGCAACTGCCCCACACGGACTGTGATCTGGAATCTAGCGAGCCGCCCATGGTCATTCAGGAGCCCCAAGTGCCGACAGCGCCTTATTACGATTTGCCGGCGGGACTTATTGTGCCACTCATACGACTGGAGGATTACAACTATAAACCGCTAGATCCCGCAGAAATCCGTTTGCCAGCACCAGCGCCGCAAAGCGAACGCTTGACAAATGCATTAAATGCCTTCTATGCGGCGCCTTCACACGATCGTCCCAGGGACAAGTGAGTAGCGTAAATGTGTAAACATTGTAAATCCCAATTTAATCAAATGATCTTGCAGTGAGGGTTGGGAGAAGCTGGGTCTGTACGAGTACTACAAGGTGAAGAATGCGGCGCGCAAGCAAAAGGAGGAGGAGATCAGGAATGGCACACGAGAAAAGTCACGCTCACCCAGTCCCATAATCCTGGAGAAAGTCAAGAAGAACAATAAGCGCTGTTATCGGTGAGTTGCAATTGAATTTGTTTATGTATCTATACTTATATCGCATTTCGCCTAAAGTTCAAAGAGTCGAAGTCGGTCACGTTCCCGCTCGCCCGTCAGTCGCAACAAATCCCGCTCACGATCCAGGTCGCGTTCTGTTGAACGGGCCGTTACGCCGCCACCGCAACGCAGTCGAGGAGGAGGAGGACCAAGTGGCGGTGGTGGCAGCAATCGCAAGGCACGCAATCGTTCTCCGCGCCATGAACGCGACAACAACAGTCGCGATGGTCGCAATAATAGCAATAACAACAGCAACAGCAGCAGCAGCAGCAACACCAACAGCAACAGCAATAGTAACAACAATAATAGCAACAATGTAAACAATTCCAGGCGGGTGGAACGCGACAGATCGCCCACGCCACCCAGTTTCTTGTAAGTGCACTCAAGGCAATGCCGACTCCAGTTCTAATCAAAATCTTCCTTGCAGTGGCAGCAGCTTTGCCAAGCCGCAGGAGTTCATAGAGGAGTCAAATAAGGGCCATCAGATGCTCATGAAAATGGGCTGGGGCGGCACGGGCACGGGTCTGGGCTCGAAAAGTCAAGGCATTGATACGCCCATCTCTGGCGGCGAGGTGCGCGATCGCAAGGATATGTACAAGGTAAGAACGAACTGGAGTTGATCCCTTGAAGTTTGACTTATCAATTTGTTTTGCTTTCAGGGCGTGGGCAACAATCTGAACGATCCATTTGAGAGATTCCGCAAGAACAAGGGAGCCGCCTTTGCGCATCGCATGAGCACCAGAGATTACAAAGCCTAGGAGCCTGCTTGCCTACCATGCCTTGTCTACATCCCCCAACTGATGTCGCATTTCTGTTCACTTTTCCTTCCTTTTAGCCAAGAGAATACATTTTTTATAAAGCAAAAAAAAAAGCTAATGTTTATATTTTACGTATCGATCACGCGGTCACATTGAATGAAGTCTGCGCTGCCTTGGCGTTCACCTTCTCTAGCACCTGAAGGAGACCCTTGCCCGGGCCGCATTCGAAAGTGCGCGGAAAGTCGACGCCCTGTCGTCGTTCGTAAAGCTCGTGCAGCGTCTGCTCCCATTTGACGGGTTTGACAATCTGTTTGGGCAGCTGGCGTAGGATGTGCGAGGCATTCTTGTAAGGCTTGCCATCCACATTGGAATAGACACGTATGATGGGATCCTGCAGTCGGATCGACTTCAGCGCCTTGGCAAACGGCTCCACTGCGCTCTCCATGAGTGGCGTGTGAAAGGCTCCGCTGACGGCCAAACGTTTCATCCGGCGTATCTTCAGCGCCTTGGCATGCTTTTCAAGGAACTCCAATGCCTGGACGTTGCCCGCCACAACCTTGCAATGTGGGTACATGTAGTTGGCAACGCCACAATAGGGGGACTCCACGCCGCTGTCCAAGCACCATTGCAAAGCCTTGGCGCACGCTTCGCCCAAATTGGTGTCCGGACCGTACAGCGTCATAGCCATGGCGCCTGGCGCCTGATCGCATGCTGCTTGCATTGCATTGGCGCGTACCTGCACCAGCTGCAGCGCCTTGTCGAAGGGCATGGCACCCGCATAAACCAGGGCGGTGATCTCGCCCAGACTGAAGCCCGCTGCTGCCACACAGTTCTCAATTGCTTTGGGTCGCTCCTCGCGCAGTTGCTCCAGGGCGGCTAGTGAAGAAACCATTACGGCCAGCTGGGCGTATTCGGTTCGGTTGAGTTTCTCGCGTGGCCCCTCGAGACAAATCTTGAGCAGATCGTATTTCAGCACCTCGTTGGCCAATTCGAAGATACGTCTGGCGCCGGGGAATCGCAGCAAATCTTTGGCCATGCCCACATACTGTGTGCCTTGGCCGGGAAATAGCACTACACTCGTCTCCTTGGGATCGATGGACGGCCGGCCGCTGTTCTCGAGGGGTTCCGCTAGCTCTTGAATTAGTTGCTGTCGCTTGGCTGCATTTGCATCGGGCTTAGATGCTGCTTCTGGTGCTTTGCTACTGCTGCTCCAGCGGCACCAGCTACAGTTGCCCGGCAGAATCGTTTTACGCACCAAATGTCGCGCTTTTGCTCCGAACATTTTCTGTTTTTCGTTTCTTTACATAAAAAACGCGGCCTGCATAACAGCTGTTCACAGTTGATCGTAAATTACGCTAGATGGCGCGCGAGCTGATTCATCAAGTGGCGCCCCACAGCAGACATTTGTGTTACCAAATCTATTGTCCGTTTCTTTTCGATTTCAGCCGTGCTGAAACTTGATTTATGTTGGCCAAAACTAGCATTTGCTTAGTCACAACTAAGTTTTCGATCACCTTAAATGGACATTCTTGTCATCTTATTCATTCAGATGTGACATTGAAATCATATTACTCATGTGTCTGCGCCTCTATTGTACTAAATATCTCGGAACATGAAAGAGCATCAAAAAGTTTTTATCTCTTCGTTTACGGCCTGTTGCTCATTAGAAATGCGAATATCCCCTAGGCACAGAGTTGGATGAACTCTTAGCGTGAAACGAAGAATGCGAAGATTCTTTAACAGACCGGTAAAGAAGGATGGCAAATTGCTGATGTTCTTGTTGTTGTTGCCCTTGTTGTTGTTGTTGTTGTTGTTGGTGCTGTTGTTATTCTCTGGTCAAAGTCAGATGCGGACGTGACGCACCACTTTCGCCCTCTGGTTCATGGAACACGCCTGCCACACAACAATACCAACAACAATCGCCAAAGTAACCCACACGCTCACACGATCAAAGCAGACTTGGCTGGCTTTCCTTTTCAGCTCTGTTGCCAAGGACCAAACTCGTCTAGACACACACAAGAGTTCGAGCGCCGCTGAAGCCGAAGATGAAGATGAAGACGGTGCCGATGATATCTAATAGAATGAGAACCAGTTTTATTTTGGCTGCCAAAAAATATAAGAGCCGAAAAAAAAAAAATATTAACAAAAAAAGCAGAAAAAAAAAGATTCAGCTGTAGATTTAGTTGGCCTCGCTGCCCTCTGCCCAGGTACTTTTAATAAGCAGAGAAGATCGTTGACATGGCGGCAAGTGGCGTGAGGTTTATTTCAATTCAGGTTGTGAAATACGTACACACACACCCATACTCATATGCATTTGTATTTATGAATGAGACTGGGTCCAGGCCGGGAGCTGGAACAGTTCTAGACCACAATAACAACAGTAAAACGAAAAAAAAAACAAACAAAAGAAAAAACGAAACTTCTAATGAAATGCATACTTTAGTAAATGCCAAAGCAGCTTTTTTTTTTTTAATTCACATTCCTACTCGTTCTACGGATTATACAAGCATATTTTTATATACATACATATGTATGTACATATATATATATATAGGTATGCACATACACTCATACATATTTCGCGACGTATGTTTTGTATATTCTTTGATCACTGTTGGCTTTTCACAGAACGTGCTGTCGTTCCCGTTAGACTAACAGAACACAAATTGCAAAGGAAACAGGAACAACAGCACACGTTCCAGAAAATGCCACACATAGTTACGTGTGCATGTGTGTGTGGACGGGTGCCGTGTGTGTGTGTATATATATGAAAAGTATGCAAACTGCAATTGCGTCGTACTAAATGCGCACGCATTGCGCATACGACCCGTTTCCGCATGTGGGCAGTCCAGCTAAAGAAGCCAAACGACATTAAAACTCGGCCGAAAGTGTGCATTGACACTGGCCAAAAATATATATGTATAAAAAAGCACGCATGCGTAATTAAGAACCAATAAAAGCTTACATGTAAAATTAGAACAACAAATGCAGCAAACGTAAATGCTCGACGTCGGCGCCATTAAGAGAAACCGTTAAATGCCCAATGTCAGTAAAACGTCAATGCTGCAGCTACCAGCACCTGCTGGCGTTATGCTCTCTGCTCCCCTCTCTCCCTTAGAATACATGTAAAGCAAGAAAAGCAAAAAGTCCCGCAAGTCGCTTCTTAAATACCCTTGTGAGCATATGAGTAAGGAAATTTGTTTGAAAATAAAAAAAAAGATTTAACTATATAACGATGCAATATAAAACGATTATTAGAAGTGTATTGCAAAATTTAGACAACTATATAAATAATATGTGTATATTAAGCCGCTAAAAGATAGTGCAACGCTAAGCACACCAGTTGAGAAAACGTAAACACCAGACGCACGTGTAAACAAAAACGAGAGCGCAATTGAGATGAGAGGGAAATTATGAATTGAGAGTTGTTGTTGGCCTTGCCCGGCTGGGACTTTTGCCATACTATGTGAAAGTACTATTACCCAAACATGTGCAAATACTATACATGTGTGAGTATGTTCGTGTGTGCAAAGCGCAGCTGCAAATATATATGTATATGTACATATATAGGTACATATTTGTGAATACACGAAGTGTGCGCAGGCGTAACGTTCGTGACGTTGATATGCTAACCATAAAATGTTTATGAATGAAATGCTTAAATACACAGAAACCGACATACACACACGCATACACCCACATACACATACGCACATTTCACGTGCGTGGTAACGGAATCCCCCTAGCAACAAGGTAGATCAGGTAAATGGGGTAGCTAAGAGCTAGCCACGCGCTGCGACTCACTTTCTCTGTCGCGCTGGGGCCAAGGCAGGTTGGCCGCGAACAGCGCCGGCTTCCTCATTACATTATTATTAAATAATATTACATGTTCAAGGTGTTTGATTTATTGGCGCCGGCACACGTCGTTAGCACTTTATCAGCACCAGCAACAGTAAAAGCTACGCATGAATCAGCGCCAAAGCCAATTGAATTGATGTTGAAGCAGCCTTGGCATTTCCTAAGCAAACGAAAACACAGAGATGAGAAAAGGCAATTTTATGTTGAAATAACATTGGCATTTCCTAAAAATTAAAAAAAAATAATAAAAATAATAAAAAAAAAAAACAATGATGGGAAATCATGCAGTTAATTGGCATCCTTTCTTGTCTGACGTCGGTTCAGTTCTAAGCACAATTTGTTGTTGTTGTTTTTATTTCAGCTTTTGTTGTTGTTGCGGCGCCGGCGCGCCTTTTCTCTTACGCATGCGTACGTTCGCGAAACGAGCGCTGCTCTCTTTACCTACCTCCTACCCAGAGAACACGAAGTGCTGTTGCTGTTGCTGCTGCTGCTGCTGCTCCTGCGCTCTGGCTCTGGTTCGGCCCCTGTATTTGCATACGTATAAAAGCTAACAGCATTGGGCGAAGCTTTCATTTGAGTTCGCAGCTTATCAGGTGACGGGTCGGTGGTTGTTTTTCGTTTGAATTCGCTTTGCCGCCAAAAGAGAAACACTTATAAAAATAACACGTATACGTCGCGTTCGCCAGTGGGGCAGGTGCAAGTGCATATAAGACCATTTTACAAATATCAATTGGAATTAATTAAAAACAATATAATATCAAAATAAATTAAAAAAACACAATCTATAGGAACAACAATGCACGTTAAGGTGAGTTGTAATAAAATGTTAAAATGTTGTTTATTTCAAGTCGGTTAAAAATCCCTGAGAAGGCAATTTCAAAAGTTTATGTTGCAAATTTCCCAGTGTTTTGTGCAATATGTCGAAATGATGGGAAATTTACAGCATAAATATTGAAACTCACTTTATGGATGCTAAATATTTTTTATTGCCGTTTTATCGATTGCCGCTCAAAGAGGGGTGTGTACCATGCAAACCTGTCGACAGGTAGCAATATCACCTGTATTGTGCTAAAAATAAATGTCAAGCAAATGCGCTTTTGTTCTCTGTAAGAAATAAAATAAGCATAAGCCCAATGCGGAAATGCTTATTACATAATTCCCATTATAACTCTGTGTGTCGGGGAACTCGGGGAAGTTTTCGCACATTAAAACAAGCAATTTGGCTGCGACGACTTGCAAATGCGCTCCAGTTTTTTAAGATTTTTGTGGCCGACTTGTGACCCAGTTTGTTGGCCCCAAACCATCAAGCCGACAAGGACAGCGGCGTCACGACGCGTCGTCGGCTGTCGTCAGTCAAAGCTGTTTGTTTGTAAATGCATATGCAGTTTCAGATACATATGTATCTGTTCAATTCAAGATGTAGATACAATTAGAGGTGCAGCTGCAGATTTATGAGCTACAGCTAAAGATACTATTACAGATACAATTAGAGACTTAGATATCGGTTGAGATACGTATACACCTATAGATACAGATACATACATATACTCTTTGACATACAAATAGATGGAGATTTATATTCACTTGCAGCTACAGCTGCATTTAAATTAATATTTCGATTAAATTTCCGATTTCCTTATCATTTTATTTATGTTCTCTCCCTTGCAGCTAATGTTGTTCGCCCTAATCCTGGGCAGCTGTCTGCTAAGCGAGACACGCGCCTACTGCTCGCTGGACAAGATGAAAACATTCGCCATGGAGGCCTGCGAGCGTCTCTTCCAGCAGGACGAGCCCAGAGAAAGACGTTCCATAGACTCCAGCTGGCATCATAAAAATAAGCTTTCGCGTAAGTATAAATATATATCTTTGTATTTAGTATGAAATGCATGTTTAATAAGGTCACAAAGTCAGTCAACTCAGAGTCAAAAGGAAAACGAACTCGGAAATGTTTACAAAAACTATAAAAAATCAATAAAAATATTGAAAATATTTAATATTTAAACAAAGTGCCGTCTTACACGATTTCAAGGCGCAAGTTCAAGTTGAAATATAAATGTAGTATTATTCAAAATCATTTATTTTTATTCTTCTTCCCTCCGTTTACAGATGGCAAGATGGATAAGAAGACGCCACATGGCGTCAAGCGCAGCAGCTTTCCAACTGGGGGCTACTTGAAGGTCAGCAGCGATCATTATCATCGGCTCATCCATCTAGATGTACTGCCCCGTTACAAGCCGCTCAAGCACAATCAGGATAAGCGCCATAAGCGGGACAGCTCGGACAAGAGCTACAACAACATCTCCTACTGTTGCTTCAATCGCTGCAACGAGGATTTCTTCTGCTAAATGTTGCCCCATTGCGGTGGCATCGCTAGTCAGCAACGGATTCCGTCCTTATCAAAGACATATTCAGCAATATGATCTTTAAGTCGCGCTCTCACTCTTATAGAGTAGGTACCTTATATGGCTGATCCTCGCAGCGGGGCAGCACGTCTTGCCACAGTATTACACAGTAGAACAATCTATCAAGTATTAAGCTCTAAGATCCTAAGTTTATCTTTAAATATGTATCGTACAATAAATATATATATATATTTATATTTCTATATATAACAACTAGAAACATCTGTGTTTGCATTCTGAAAATTTTGACTCTGGTAAATATACAATCGTTTACATCTTTCAATCTTCTGCTCCTCAGCCTCTATCACTCTCCCTCTCTCTTTAACTCTCACTCTCACTCTCACTTCACTCTCACTCTCACTTCCCACCTTGTGGATCAAGTCTATATGCATACATATGTTCTGCTTCTTCATCTTCCACTTCTGTGAAATGCAAGCTGCTCGAACAGCTGCAAGTGCATTACGCATTTCAAGAGCTCCCCATGCCATGATCGAAGCCTCACTAGTACAGTGAGTGCAGCCGCCGGGCTAACTACTATGTGGACTGCGAAAGTATATTTGAATGTAATGCTCTGGTTCTCGTTTCTGCAGAGCGTTGCGCTGGAAAGTAAGAAATACATTGTAAGTTCGGCTACTTGTAAGATCGAAGATGCGGATCCCTTTGATGCGGAAGTGAAGAAGAATTTCGAGCGTTTCGAGTACAGCCGCTGCTCTAACCTGCAGCCTCTGACCTGGGTGGCATACAACGAGAGCTTGCAGCACTATCAGCTGCACGTCAATTGGGATGGCGTCAAGGAGTACTTGAAGATGGATCTGGATCTGAATGTTTCGCTGTCCAGTCCGCCCAAATGTTGCTACATAGACGTAGAAAGGCAGGCCGAGCAGAACATTGATTTCGGCAAGCATTGCCAGCAGTTTGCCAGTGGCGTCCAGCTGTCCGATTCAACAATTGGCTTTATCGTACGGTGCTATGCGCAAGGCAAGCGCATCTATACAAATGCACATGCGACTGTGCCCGAGCAGCGAGAGGTGCGGCAGCGGCTGACGCAGTGGGCAAATCAACGTGGAGGCGAACAGCCAGCATTCAGTGTGCTCCTGATTGGCTTGGACAGCATCTCCCGCCAGCAGCTGATGCGAGCGATGCCAATGACCAAGAAGCATCTCGATTCCAGTGGATGGTTCGAACTGGCTGGCTACAACAAGGTGAATAATGGAATTGGGGAAGATAAAGAGAGAGAGGGTGGAGAGGGAGGTAGATTTCATTAGCTTCTTCACTACCTTCTAGGTGGCAGGCAATACGGTTCCCAATTTGCTAGCTCTGACCACCGGCTACAATCGCACCAGGGCCATCTCCCTCTGCGATCCACGCGAGGAGCTCGGATTGGAGCGGTGTAAATTCATCTGGAAGCTCTACCAGCAGCTGGGCTATGTGACGGCTTTCGGGGAGGACGACACCCTCAACAATACATTCAATCCGAAGTTGAAGGGCTTTCGCGATGTGTCCGTGGATTACCATCTGCATCCATATCTGGTGGCGGCCAAACAGTGGCTGTCAATTAAAACTGAGGACTCTCAGACTTGTCTGGGCTTCCATCATACGGCGGAGCATGTTTATGAGTATGCTCTGGAATTCGCGCGGCGCTACCTCAACGACAGCTTCTTCGGCTTGTTCTGGACGAATATGCATAGCCATGGAGGCAGCATCTCCCGCACCGCTCTCAGGGATGAGTACACGCTTGAGTATCTCAGCCGTTTGCGGAATCACGGCATTCTAAATCGGAGCATTGTGATCTTTCTAAGTGATCATGGTTTGAGGGCCGGTCCGACATGGCAGACACCGCTTGGTTGGCTGGAAGATCGTTTGCCGTTCCTATACATTTGGCTGCCGCCTCATCTGCAACAATCCCATCCAGAATTTGTGCAGGCTTTGAAAGTAAATCGGAAACGTTTGACCAGCCCATATGATTTGTATGCCACATTGAAGCACATACTCCGCATAGGGAGACCACATCATCTAGACGAGCTACTGGGCGATTCCCAAGACTGCCCGAATTGCCAGAGCCTCTTTTTGCCAATTTCCAACAATCGAACTTGCGCGGATGCTGGCATTTCGGATCATTGGTGCGCCTGCAGATCATATTATAGATACAGAAGTTTTTTGGAGAGGGATTACTTAATGGCAGCACTGGTGGTGCAGAATGTGAACAATATGTATGAGAGCTATGCGAGTAACAAATTCGCAGGTCGCTGCCAGCCCCTCACTTTGGCTAACATTACTAAAGCCTATTTGGGGAGACCTCATAAAGCGGATAGGTCACGCATTTCCCTCCATCGTATACAAGTTATGATGGCGCCCACGCTTTCCACTTATGAGGGAACCATATTGTTCAATACGAGTTCCAAAGAAATGCATATAACGGGCATTAGTCGTATGGATGATGTAAAGCCAAATTGCCATGGCGAACAATTTCGAATTGAAAGTTGCAATTGTCGATAAAAATTTGAATAAAGACGAGAACTGGCTCACGAACCGGTTGTAAGGGCTGCACACCTAAAATAACAATACAGACAATACTGTTTTGTTCCGATTAAATATGTAAACAAATTAATAGGATTTTTAGCAATCGATAGGCGTTTTTACTGAGCCACTAGCGAACAACTCCAAATATAGTCAAATAAATTATATTTGTATAAACATTATAAATTAGAGATTACATGTATAGTAAACACCTTGACAATTATCACACTTCGTCTTGGTTGAGCTATGCTCATCCTTCGGCCGCAATCCCTCGAAATATTTTATTAGAATGGATAAGATTTCATCCTTCCGCTCCAATAAGAATTCCAGCGTAAGATTTTCGTAATTATTGATGCACTGCATCAAGATGTGATAGAGCACCAATTCCGTGGATAAAAACGTATTTAGTCCACGCTCAATACTATCGAGATTATTCTCTAGAAATTCACGTGCCAACTGTAGGAGCAGCTGCATCGCCGGCCCATCGAAGTATTTCACCAAGGCATCGAGCACATCCAATAAACTGCTCTGATGGCCAATGTGCTCCACAAACTTCGGACCAAGGGATTTGCCGACGGAATCCACATTCAAATGCAGCTGCCCGTCGCTATCACGACTTATCAGCGTTCCTGCGATGGAAGCTAGCGTGGCAGCACCTTCCCGCAAATGCTTGTACGAGTTATGCAGGCCCAGTAGTGTCTCCTTAAAGGGTATATCATTCAGGGTGCGCACCATGTCGAAATGCTGGCCAGGAACATGGCCATTCAGCTTCGACGACTCTTTAGCGATCTGGCCAAAGGTTAGTCTGCAAACAATTAAATCTTGTTAATAAAAGACATTTGGTGTATGGTTTATACAACAACCTCGCTTGCTGGTTCACCGCTTTCCTCAAGGATTGGCCATTTGTCAAACGGTTGACTAGGCGCAGATTGTTAATGGAGTGCGTGAAGATCAGCAGACTGGCGGCTATGTGGAGCACATCAATGCTGCATAGAGGCTGGTCTTCGTTGATTTTCTGCAAATGAGAGAACGGATGAATAGAATGCCCTGCTAAGAGCTCACAACTTAACAGTGAGCTGTAACGAGAAGCTATTCTGCACAGTGTAAATAACAGAGCACAGTTTATAACAGAGTGAAATGCATGCATATATAACAGTCTATACCAGATTATATGTATAACATAATTGTATATACGTAGGCAGACAAACAATGTATAATAGATAAGATGACATCAACGCATGACTCACCAAATATAAATCGTAAACGCTGTTGGCCACACCTGTGCCCGATAGAACAATGGACGACACATTGATGCCCTTCACGGCTAGCTGAGCAGCTGCATTCACCTCTGCGCTCGCCGCACACAGAGCTGTGGTGGCTTCCATGGCGCCCAGGCCGACGACGCCGCCAGCTACGCCCAGCCAGCTGTTACGTGACTCTCTCTCACGCAGCGACAGAGATTGACAGTGTTGGCGGCGATCATAAAGACAACTGATGGAACGCGCGGTACTGTAAGCAGCCGCAGTGGCGCCCACCACGGCAGCTGCCATTAAAATAGGAGGAGCCACGGGGATGGCCAGAGCAGCCGCCACGGGCACACTGGCAGCCAATCCACCAACTGTGGCCAAGGCATCGCCAGCTTTATATATGAGACCAAACGATGCAGGCGTCGCATGGACCATTAAATGTACTCCATTATCGGGATCATGGCCGAATCGATAGATGCCCTGGCAGGGGGCGATCATTGTGCCCTTAGGTAGTCTGTTGTGGAAGACATATTGCCGCCAGTTCGCGTAAACACGACCATGCTCATCGATGAAGATCATGCAGCAGTTGTCGCTATTCTCGTAATCCTCTCTCAAACATTTGCGCGTCCGTATTACAGGATGACAGCTGAAATTGGTGGATTGTAGCGCCTGCTCTGGATCCTTTTCTGGTGTCACCAACACGTAGATAATTGCCGAAAGCAACATGCGATTCGTATAGCGTCTTTGTTGCCACACATTCTCAAAGACCTTCTGTCGCTGTCGTTCCAAACTTTTGCTGGGCTCCGTGCTATCTGCATTGATGAGGTTCGCAATCTTCTGCTTGAGCACCTCCTCCTGATCAGCTGCAAGACTGCAGAGAATTGCATTAAGTGCTTACATATTAAATATACATTAGCATTATCTTACGCATCCCAAATTATTTCGGAGTGTAGTCCACTGCTCAGTGCAAAGTCCTGTTGCACCTCGTACACAGAGCGCGTCATTATTTAATTACATAAAACGTATAACAATTGTATATGATATACTCGATCATCTGTTTTCTGTTATTCGTCTGGTTGCCACGACAACTGTTTGATGAGTGAATGCGTTACAGATTTGAGGAATGTTTGTATGCGATTAAAAATGTATATACATACCTGATTACTATATACTAAATTTATAGTATATATTTATTATATTTAAATTGCATCCCTGTTTTTAAATCCGAGAGGTTGGCGCGCGCTTAGCCCCTTTGATACCAAATAATAAAGTTCTGAGCACAGGGCCGCAAAAACTTCTGGAAATATTTCGATAGACTGCTAGATAGAAATAATCGATACTTTAGAAAAAGATTATTTTCGATTATAATATGATAACAATAATTACTTTATATATATCGATACCATTCAGATTCAATGTGCTATTGAAAACATTTCGATATCTTAACCTCATCGATATAATTTGTATAGCCCTGGCATTTTGTTTATAACTAATACGCGCAATCGCCGGACACAGTTATGCGCTAGTCTCGATGCATATTTTTCCGTTTAAATTCAATTAAAGCAACAAAACACTGGCTAAACTAAGACAAAAGTGCACTCAACACAGCAAAGCCAACTGCATTTACGTAAGAATAACATAAGTGCGCAGTGTGAAAAAAAACTTGTAATTGAATATTTCGCGTTGTTGGCCAAAAACACACACGCACGAGATACCAAGAACGAACACACACTTGTGCTTGCATATACATATGTATATGTATAAATAAATAAATGTATGTACGTATGTATGTGTATACATAGGCGGCACGCAACTAACAATTGACATTGTGGCCACCACCTGTTTGTTTATGACGGCGGCAAAAACTTAAGATATTAACAAATCAAATTACTCATACACGCTATAGTTAATAAGCCCGTATGCATGTGTCATATATACATTTCTGTATATGTATAGTTCTTGTTGCTGCTGTTGATAATAATAAATAGTAATAGTGTAATTCATGCACATGCATGTGCATAACCCTATGCGCAGTTAAGCAGCGAAATAAAAAAGAGGAAGAGTGTAACCTACTCGCTGGTCGCGTGTCTAATTTACATCATCTTATTTATGGCTTCAAATGCGCAGCTCGGAAAAATCATTTTGCTAATCGCGATTGCCGTATTTTTCTACTACTTCTTCTGGGTGGCAATACTGCCGTTTATGATACTCGATGAAGGTGAGTATCAAAACAAACATGAGACATGTGAATGTGTATGTGTGTGTACTTTAGTACATATGTACTTACATCTGTGTTTGTGTGTGTGTCAATATTATTGTTAGCTTTATTAAATAATCTCAGCTTTCATCCGTCTCAGTTTCGCGGCTTTTGTGCGGTAATTAAAGTTGTACAGATTAAATTTGTTTGATTCGTTTCAATTATACTACATATGTATGTATATACATATGTTGTACATATGCTGATATATACAGTTACCCCTGTCCCTTAACTCTCATTATCTTGCTTGCTCTACCTTACATTTCTCCCCTTTGCTGATGATATAAGGTGTGTGTACCGTGAATTTATTGAGAACTTATTGAGACGGGTATGATAATTTTGTGTGGAAAGCAGAAAACTAAAGACTGAAATTTCAAAAATACAAAAAATAATAATTAATACAAAATGCGAAATGATGTATGATTTGTTTATCAGCTGTGCCATTTCCTTTTTTTTTTTATCTGTGCAGCGATCGGCTGATGCTGCCGCTGAGAGCAAAAAGTTAATGAAAATTTTGGGTGAATAACAGGCGCACAGAAACGATAAGTAGGGTGCAATATGTTCGCGAACAGTACATTAACAGAGCACTGTTGTTATACTGTTATTTAACAGAGTAATATAACATTATTCTTCAGCTTCCATTTATTTTGCTTTTTAGCTCAACGCAAGAGAATACTCTTCTAGAAAAAAAGAAAAGAAAATACATATTGTTAAAAATAAATCAATAATAAAATATAAATTCAATTATCTATTTCTAAATTTCTGTCTCAAATTCTATTGTTCCCTCTTTATCTCACTCTCTATTCGTTCCATTCTATATCTCTCCCTATGTCTGCATCCTATTTCTCTCTATACCTTTATCTCACTCTCTTCACTTCACTTGATCACATCATAGGGTATTACCAAGCCGAGCATAACCAATTTAAATACACTTGCCTCGTTGTGTTTACGCATAGCTTTCAATTAGCTGGAAGCAATAGCTAAATATTTGTGTATTTTCTTACCCATTTGCACTTAACTGTATTTGCAGTGTAACTTATGCTCTATAATACCCCATTTATAGTGCTTTTGCTTTTTATTATCACTTCAATTACATGCGGCCAATGTCAAGGTCGTTTAACCACCTTGCTCTCAACTAGCTAACTCTCCCTCTCTCTCTCTCTCTTTTGTTTCTTATCTGGCACTCTCGTCTCTATATCTCTCTCTTTGTCTCTCTTTCGTAGGTAATCCCATATTGTCGCTCTTTCCGCCGCTGAAATACGCATTTATCGTGCCGACTGTATTTGGGGTCATCTGCCTGGGCGGCATTGCCGTGTTCAGCTTCTATCACATTTGGAGCATTACGGCACAATCGAAGCGAACCTAAAGATCAGACCCCAAAGGCAGATGAGGCGAGTTTAGGATCGACGACGTCGGCATTATCAGTGATTGAACGATTACAAGTGGCTTTCGATTGTTAGCTGTTGGCTGTCGGCTTGCGGCGCATTGGAGCTCAGTTTGAAACAAGATGCCGCAGTGGCTGGTCATTGGAATCTCGGGAGTCACGTGCGGTGGCAAGACGACGCTGGCGCACAGCTTGCGCGACTACTTCAAGGGATTGCGAAATGCGCCGCTCTGGAACACGCCCTACACCATTGGCGATGTGCAGCTGATCTCACAGGACGACTACTTCCTGCCCGTGGACGATAGACGGCACAAGCGTGTGGACAAATTGAATGCGATTAACTTTGAGCTGATCACGTCGCTGGACACGAAGCAAATGCTGACGGACATTGCGCATATTATCAATGGACCCGCGGAGCAGATTGCCAACTATGCGAACTTTGAACACTATGCAATGCAGTACCAACAGCAGCAACAGTTACAGCAACAGCAACAGCAGCAGCAACAACACCAGCATCAACAGCAACAGTTGCAGCAACTGCAACAACAGCAGCAACAGCAACAGCAATATAATGCCAGCTATCAGCTGCATAACGGTAAACATCTGCCACCTGCTGCTACTGGTACTGCTGCCTATCAATATCAGCAGCAACAGTTGCATCAACATCAACAACAGTTACATCACACGCACCGGCAGCACCATGCGGATCATCTAATGCGGCTCAATATCAATGCTCAGATCGCCGCGCAGTTGCGTGATAAGAAAATCAATGTCCTACTCATCGAGGGCTTCATGATCTTCAATCAACCCGAGCTGCTGGCGCTTTGCAATCTCAAATATCACTTCCACTTGCCGTACGAGAAGTGTTATCAGCGTCGCATTCAGCGCACCTATGATCCGCCCGATGTGACGGGCTATTTCGAGCTGTGCGTCTGGCCCCACTATGAGAAGAACTTTGCCGAGTATCGCGACTGCAAGGACATCACGTTCCTCAACGGCGAGATCAGCAAGGAGAAGATCTTCAAGTTTGTGCTCCAGCGCATTGTGCACTATTTCGAGGAACGCTGCGATGTGCCCACCGCCTCGCCGATCGCCTGTCCACCCCAGCAGAAGCGTTTCGGCATGCTCTACATGGCCTCAGCATCCAGCAATAATAATCATCTGCACACCGCGTGCCCCATGGAGCAGTAGCCACCAGGAATCGGGCTTAAGCAAATCGAAGAGGGTAGTCTTAAGAGTTTCCTAAGTCAGGAGATAGATTGAAGGATTTTATGTTAGCTATCAAATAACCCTCGCATGTAAAAAAAACAAAATCATGTACATTTAAAGGCTATAGAATTCTATATAGTTCTCTATTTAGTTATTTTTCCATTAGTTCTAAGCATATGGACACATTCTCTATAGAGTCTAACACGGGTTTGTGAACAAAAAAAAATGTTGAAATAAAAGGTTCAGGAATATATGTTTAGCTGTGCTAACTGATATAAATATATAGATACTACTATATAGAAATCACATGAATGAAATTCAATATATTATATACATATGTATATATTATTTAGATCCTTGAAATGAAAAGTTTAGCCTCAACTGTAAATATTATAATGTATCATATAACTGTATAAGATTATGGACCTCTACAGAAACTTAAACAAAACTCTAGTAATTTTTTTTTCTTGTGCGAAACAAAACACACACCGAATTAAAATATACGCTATATATTTACACCTGGAAAAGAAGGCAACGAAACCCTGATTTTGTTAATATTTCTATTTTATTTCATTTAATTTTTATTTTTTGTATTGCATTCATTTTGCGCTCACATGGAGTTCTTTAATGTGAGGGGGGAACGGATTAACGGGTTGAGTGCGTGCCTCGGAACAAAAATATTGAAAAAATAAATACATTATATATATATGGATATATATATATATATATCATGTATAAGTAGCATGTACGATTATCATAAATATACAGTACTGTCTCGAAGGGTTTGATTAGCTCTGCATGCACGAATTTATTGCCAATGGGTTTGAATGAGTAGTTTAGTTGGTGCCGACTACGGCTTGGATTCGATTATATCAATTTGTCAACTATATATGCTTAGAAGTATGTTAATAACTTTATGCTTAAATATGGGGGTCACGCTGCAAATCCTAAATGGCAGCTGCAAGGAAACAAGGGAAAATCGCATTTAGTCTGAATACAATCATTTATTTATAGGTCAACGCACCTTAGAGCGCATCCCAGTCGGTTTGACTATTGTATACCTCCTCCTCCAGCCAAACGGCATAGTTGGCCTTAAAGTAATCAGTTAGCTCCACCTTGCGATCCCACCAGCCGGAATGGCCAAAGAATGCAAAATCTGAATGCGTGAGTATCTCATCGCTGGGAAAACCACCTTCGACGCCATAATCGTGCAGCTGCTGATTCTGTTGGCCGCTGCTATTGTTGCCAACGCCGCCTCCTCCGCCGCCACTGCTGCTCCCATTGTTGCCATAGCCATTGGAGTCTCGATCCCCACTGCCATTGCCCGCATGCATGTTTGACTGCTGCGCATTCTCGGCATTCTGTGCGGCCGTCCCGTTGTTGCCGCTGCCGACGCCGCCACCGGCGCCGCACTTTTGCGTCGCTTCCGGATAACGACGCAAATTGAAGCGATCGACGCAAGCACGCAGCGTACACTCCTCCGCCTGAAAGTCCCAGGGTCGCGACTCGAGATCATTGCCAAAGGCCCAATCATCGTTGAGACGATGCCGTACCTTCGCATAGATGGCACTCAGAGTCTTCATGTTGGACTTGCGCCACTGACGACCCAAGTACTTGGTCTGCATCTTCAATAGCTTCAGCACATACAGCTGCATCATCGCGTGTCGCACCTTGAGCGTCTTCTTCAATATGGGTGCCGACTTGAAAACGACTAGCATCATAACGCGCGAATGTTTCCATTTGATCAGCTTGTTGAGTATGCGCAGCAGATTGATGCAGGAGAAGACATTGCGCCAGGAGTAGGGCTTGTCCGACATCTCGCCGCCATAAACGAAGCTATCGCCACTTAAGTCCGGCTGTTCGCCAATCACACACGACGGAAAGTCCAGCAGCGGTATCGAATTCTTCGTGTTCACATACTCTGTAATGGTCTGATTGAAGAATTTCAGCACCAACGGAATGCAATTGGCGAAAACCAAATGCTGTGACATGAACTCAAACTGGTAGACATGGTTAATTTTGAAATGCTTCAGATAGAGCAATATTATAGCGGACACAGCCTTCACGATGATTTCCTTGTGGCGTCCCATGTCGACGGTCAACTTCGTTGACTGTGTAGCCGTCAGCGGCATCTTCTTGGGCAACACATCGGCCATGATGTTGATGCTCTCGGTCTTCGACTTGGATGTGGGCGAAGCGGCTAGCAAGACCTTTAACAGCGCGATCATATACTGCGGCAAATTCGGCAGTATCGCTTGGTAGAGTATCTCAGCTGGTGTCAGCTTGATTTCGTCCTCGTGCGTTGAAATCGGATTGCGTGCTATGTCCTCCTCCTTCTTGATCTGTACATCGGCCAAACTCACGTACATGTGACGCTGTAGGGTCTTAAATCCCTCATGAATTGGCTGCGGCAGACCTGCTAGACTCTCGTGATCGCCAATCAAAGAGTAGCCAATGAACTTGTTACGCGATATATCCAGGAATTGATCGATATCCTTTTGGCGCACCTTCGGTGTCCAGGGCAAACGCGGCGTTATCTGCACAGCCGGCACTGCTACCGGCGGCTGCATGTGACTTGGTTGATTGTTTGGATTAGCTGTTGCCGTGCTATTGTTGCTGTTGCCCGAGGTGGAAGCGGAGGGGTCGTCAAACGGCCGATAGTACTGAGAGAGCTCGTCTTCGCCATTGCCAGAGCCGCTTCCTGTATTTGAGTTGCCATTGTTGGCATTCGGTCCACCCTCATTGCCCGACATCTCCATGTCGATTTGCTCTGGTTCGTCCAAAAAGCGCTGCTTCATCAGCGACCGTCTATTTAGAAAAAATGCATGAATCAATAATAGGTAAATATATATTAAAATTAAGGTAATCCTACTTGAAGTTCCTTTTCGGATATTGATTCTCCAATATATCCGTTGCTGTTGCGGGCGGCGAACTGGCGCGCATGCATTTTGTCACCTCCAGTGTGTCCTCGGTGATCGGTTCCAGCCCGACCTTGGCTCTGTACTCATTCTTGAGATTCTTCAGCACGTCCATGCCTCCAAGTCCCAGTAGGGAGACCTTCCACAGCAGCAGCACAACCTTTTTCATGGGGAACTGTGGTGCAGCACCACTGCAAAAGCGCGTAATCATGCCCAGCAATTTGACAGCGAGCAGCTCACCATCGGGCAGCGGGCTGTTGATCTCCTGCACGAATGACTCGGCCAATTGCTTGTAGTCCTCGCTGCCTTTCTCCCGCTCATCGCGTATTGTCTCGGTTATGATATACAGTACTGAGAGTATGACTCGGATGTCAGTGGAATCAACTAGTGTCACATTTGTTATCTTCACTGCCACAATATCTGGAGAGCATGCCGTTTCGATCTCCATGTTGAGCAAATCAATAAACGAGGAGAACACGCCCAACTGATAGAGTACGATGACATTGTCGCGAGTATTTTGATGCTGTTCCTCATCGGATTGCACTTCGGCCCAACAGCCCTGAGCCAAATAGAGAATGCAGCGGGCCGCCTGCATGCGGAACGAACGATCAGAGACTTCCAATTGATCCACTAGTTTCATCACAATGCTGCGTTGCGAGCTCGCGTCCTGTTTCTGCCAATTCGGTGGCAAGTCATATAGTTCCATTTGGTCCTCGAATGCCTTAACATTCATTTGGAATTCACTGAACTCCGTGTAGCTGTAAAGTTCGGCGATCTCATTTTGATAGGTATCTACATCGGCGTATACAAAATCTAGATCGGGGCCATCGCAATTGGCATCCACATCGTGAGTATCCTGCTCGAACGAGTTGTTTATAGATGAAAGCATCATTTAGAGGCTGTTTATTCGTTCTTCCGGACAATCCACAACAAATATATATGTGTGTGGGTATGTATATTGTGAATGTGTCTGTGTGTGTATTTGTATGTGTGATTAGAAATGTGTATCCTTGTGTAGCAGTACAGCTGCTAAGGGCGTACCCTTTTGTCACTACACTTTGCCAAAAGCGCGCATACTATTGTGCGTTAAGCACTGCATTTCTTCATAAATTTTGCAAACATAATTCTTCAACAAACTATCCACAAAACTGAAGCACAAAAGAAGAAAATTTTCATAGTGTGACCAGCTTTGAATTCTATGTTAACACCAAGAAGACTAACATATCGATATACGCACTTCGATAGCAGAATCGATATACTAAGATTACGCCCGTTGCCTCCCCCAGCAGGTTTTTATTTGTGTTTCCACACAGTGCCGGCAGCAGTTTAGATTTGATCCTCAAAGCACAACGATTACGAAATAAGTAAGCGATATTATCTATTAATAATTGTTAATCAATTGTGAAGCGTATCAAATTCCATTTGAGGAAAGATTGCGTGCCTAAAGAGCAGACGGCTGGTTCCAACTACCAGTTGTACTTTGTACACTTCGTGCATATCAGCGTGAGCTTGCAGATTCTTATTGGCATACGTATAGTGCATAGTTTGGGATATATTTGCATATATGTACATACATACATAGATCAGTAATTGTTAAATTGTGCATCTGTAATTTAAAGAAAATGGCTGGTCGTTCACTGGTATCCCTCATGTTTGGTGCACTGGCGGCTGCCGTGGGCACCTACATCTACTTCACGAATCAAGTAATTACAGCTTCAACTCCTTGAACTATAAAACATTTTAAGCTCGCTACAAGTTTGTATGCATGCCAAACAAAATATCGCGTGGGGGTACTAATAAGTTTTTATCTAATGCGCGCATATCTATAATGCAATATATAAATGGATGAGTCATTCGTAATTTCGATTTCTGTGACCTTCATGATTTATGCATTTGGACAAAGTATTTACCCGCTGAGCTAGTTCCTAACAGTGTTGACAAATGATTTATTTCTATAAAAATCTGACTTTATTTCAAGAGCAAGCTTTTATTTGCTATTAACCGCTTAGCAATTTATTAAATTAATATGGCTTATCTATTCAAAGATAAGATCTATTAAAAAGGCTTGTTAAAATACGACAAATTTGTAATCATCGTTATTCATTCAATTGTGGCATATATTATTGAACATTGATCAGAATTTATTGCCACCTATGTACATATATGAACTAGCTCATTTTTACTGAAATCCTCAGTACTGATACTAAATGCCTGTTCGTAATTGAGTTATAATAGATAATTGTGTATTATTCGTCATTATTTGCAGCCGTCTCTCTCGCTTCCTATTAAATATGTATATCAGACACATGCAAAGCGTTTCACGACAGGCATTCAGGTGCTTCCAATTATCTACAACAAGAACAACAAATCGTAATTTCTGTATATCTGCATTATCAGTAAATAAATGCCCGCGTTATTGCGTTGTCCTTTTGCCATTGGTTGCGGTTGTCAGCAATGTCGAGTGCAGTGCGGATTTAGCAACGAAGTCACATTACTCCACAGCAGCTGCCGTGAGTAGTTAGTTAGTTGCTGTTTGTTGAACTAACAACTTGAGTAGATAAGTCAACTAATTTTGTCTGCGTCGTTTTATTGTTGCTTGCCTTTTGGTCTTCATCAAAATTCTGTTGCTTTGCCTATCTTTCCCTACTTCTCTGCTTTCACTCGATTATTTATAAAAACCCTTTCGCACTATCTTAAAGGTCGACATGTCGAACGGTGATTACAAGAACGCAGCCTCGATCTACGAGTTCAACGTAAAGGATACCCATGGAAACGATGTCTCCCTGGAAAAATATAAGGGCCAGGTTATCCTTATCGTCAATATTGCTTCCAAGTGTGGTTTAACTAAGAATAACTACCAGAAGTTGACCGATCTGAAGGAGAAGTATGGCGAGCGCGGGCTGACCATCTTGAATTTCCCATGCAATCAATTTGGCTCCCAGATGCCAGAGGCCGATGGGGAGGCCATGGTCTGTCATCTTCGTGACTCTAAAGCAGATATTGGCGAAGTCTTTGCCAAGGTATGTTCAAATATAAATATAAATTGAAGTATGGCAATTGACGTTTTTTTTTTTGCTTATAGATTGACGTGAATGGCGATAATGCAGCACCTTTGTATAAGTATTTGAAGGCCAAGCAATCTGGCACTTTGGGCAGCGGCATCAAATGGAACTTCACCAAATTCCTGGTGAACAGGGAGGGCATTCCAATCAATCGGTATGCACCCACTACCGATCCCATGGACATAGCCAAGGATATCGAGAAACTATTGTAGATCTCCATACACAAACACATAGTATATAAGAATTATATCTAGATGCCTACATATAACTTATACTGTTCTTGGCTTTACCTTATAAACTAATCAGACTACAAAGTGTAATTGATTAATGGTTCAACGTTTCTTCTAATATGTTCTTAAATAAACAGAAACTATGAAATTTATTGTAAACTTAAAATGTGTTTATTTACATGTATATAGTTACCTCCATGATGGCCATGCGCGCCTGTTTGTAGAGCTTGGCCAAGATGCCGACGTTCATGATTACGCCTTCGCCCTCATTTTTCGGTTTCCGCACCAATTTATAGTGTATCCAGACCATGTCATATTCGTGATTCGTCATAAAATATATAAAATATATAAATATATGTGGAGATCGATTTTTGTTTCTGCGTTTGAAAAGTAGCTGAAATTTGAAATTTTGATTTACAACAAATAAATTTGTTTATATACACATATAGAATAGAGACTTCGATTTGTCTACTCCCACAAACGTACAACATAATTAAAAAGGACACCAGGAAATATAAAATTGGCTACTTTCCCACCAGCTACGAAATAGCGGCTATCGGAAATTATTGCTTATATGTATGAAATGGTAACCTTTTATGATTGGCAGCACTACTGCGAAAATAAAAAAAAAATCCTTTCTAATCGATAGTTGCACGCAATCGATGTACCTACATTATCTCTAAATTTTATATTAAATGATTAGTAACTACTAACTGTAAATATGTAAATATAATGTTTTTTTTTTTTTTTTTGGTTTTTGTTTATTTATTTAAATAATTATGTATTTGTTTTGGGTGCAATTAATCGTTAAATTAATTAGTGTTATTGTTTATATAAGTTTCATACACATTTATACGCACATGTATAATATATATATTTGTTTTATATATATATATATATATATATACTATATATATATATTATATGTTGTTTTTACTGCTTTTGCCTGTTTAAAACCATTTAACCATCGTCTGCTCTAATACGTCTACTGAGTGCTCGTTTTGTTTGTTGTTTTCTTTGTCTTTTGTTTAGTTCAACTCGTAATTGTTTTCTTTTTATTTTGTTTTATTTGTTTTGTTAACATATACACACATAATTGTTATAGTTTGTTGTCTTTTACATATAATGTTTTAAATAAATAAATTATATCAAACTAATGCGAAACGCTTTTCTATTAATTATTTATTTATTTATAATAGTTAATAGTTATGTTTTTTTTTCTTTTGTTTTGGGATTGTTTCAGTTGTTGAAATGTTTTATATGCATATGAGTTGTGAAAAGTGTGTGTGTTTGTTTGTGTGTATTTGTGTGTGTTTTGTATTTGTTGTTGTTTTCTATTGAACAGAACTTTTTAAATATTATTAAGCAATTGGCGACATAATTTGTACACGCTACGAATATTGCTAAAAAATACCTGCACACTGTTCTTCTTTTTTCTTTAATTCTTGTATTTTTTAATATTTTTTGTTTTGTTCAATATATGTATATATTTTTTTTTGTATGTTTGTTTCTTGTTGGCAAAGCACTTTGGGCAGGCGCTTGTTTAATTGTTAAATATTTAAATATGTTAATGTTGTTGTTTCTTTAAACAATACTATACCTTTTTTTTTTTTTTTGCCTATATATCATAATCGTACATAGTTAAATAGTTTATGCAGCTAAGTAATTCCCTTTTCTTTCTTTTTTGTTTAAATAAATAGTCAAATATAATATTATTCATAACATATTTATATACGATATACAATATATTTATAGCCGTCTTTTTACTTTTGATCAAATTAATCAAACATTTTTAACAAATTGAGTGAGAAGCTCTTAATTTAATCGTTGAACTGTTTTGGTTTTTTTTTTCATATTTTCTTTTAATTTTTTTATTTGTGAACAATTTCTTTTTTTAATCAAACAAAAACATTGCAAATTATTTGTATTGTATATTTTTGCTAAATGTTTTTCTGTTTTATGTATATATTTTTTTTATTTCGACTACATTTGCTTTTGAAATATGTTTTTGCATATTAATTTATTTAATTACTTTTTTTTTATAGATAAGTAGATTGTTGTTCTCTTTTTTTCTATATTAATTAATTTTTGGATTATACATGTCAATAATTTATTCTTTTGATAACTTTTATTTAGGAACAAAAGCTTAGAGTTTTTTTTTCTAGATTTTTGTCATGTAGAAACTGAGTTTAAAGTTTTGCGAATGCGAAAATTTTGGGAAGCAACCTGAACCTTGAATAGAATATATATGTATATATATCATACATATATATATGGATTTTTATTTGTCTATATATATTTATTTTTGTTAAGTATATGCATGAAATAATGTAACCATAAACAAATTAGCAACAACTTTTAATTTGTCCGGAGCGTCTTCTTAGGATGTTTATTATTATTATTATATTATAATTATGTTTTGTTTATACTGAGTCATAATTCACTTAAAATTTTTGCAATTTTCGAGTTAGTTTTATTTTTATTTTTATTTCTTTTTATATATTTGAAGAAATTCAAAGATTTTATTTGGCTTTACAAGTCAATGCCATCCATAATTACTTATACGCCCGTATGGGAACCTGCTCCAGTTCCGGCGTCAGCTGCAACGCCTGTTCCGGCCCCATCATCAACCAGCGCCGATTGTCCGCCGGCAGGTGGCTGCTGTTGTTGCGGTGGTGGTGGTGGCATATACTGCGGATACTGTGGATACTGCGGTGGCTGCTCACCGCCTATGAGGCCCAGCTTATCTGTGAGTTGTTTGGAGAGAAAGAAAAAAAGCGAGGTCAACATCATATAAGGTAAATGTGTCCTTAATGATTTGCTCAATTGAATGACAATTACATTGATACGATTACAAATACGTATACGCCATATATAATACACTTCAATTGACTTCTAGAAGGGGCTGGGGACATTATTAAAAAGCTTTGTTATGTTATTTTAAAGCATATTAATGAATTTCTTAGGTCCACATCCGATAAAGCTAAGATTAACTTTATAAAACGTGCCCTCGAATATATACAATAATTGATTATTAAGCGTAGAATATTTCATGTTGCCCAACCAACTCGTAAACAATTTGATTTCAGTAAATCTGATTTCAGTTACATTCAGTCCTTCGTTCAAACTGTTGGTGCATTAAAATTGAAATAAACTATCCATATACATGTATGTATATATATACGGAAAATAAAAACAGAAGACATTAATTATATTCTTTTGGAAACAACATCAATAAAAGTCAACAGATCATGAAGCACACTCTCAAATGTTTGAAATGATAAAGGAATTTGCACACAATAACGGTAACTCACACACATGCAGATCAAATGATAATCGATATTTTTGGTTGTTTTTGCTGTTGCTTACAGTGTTCGATAGTTTTGTTTTTGCGAATGGTTTGAATTGAATGTGTAATGTTTTCTTTTTTGATCTGGTTCATTTGCAGTTACATATTTTTGAAATTTTTGTTGATGTTATTTTGTTGATGTAGTGCTGTTGGTTTTTTTTGGTTGTACTTGTTGTTGTTGTTCATATTATTTTGTTGTTTATGAGCATATTTATTGTCCAGTCGCCACGTCATCCGTCGGACTCGGTGGGTCATCGGTCAATTTCTCAGCCAATGGAGTTTTCTCAAGTGTCGTTGGTGGTGGTTCGGATTTAAGTGTATGGTGTGGTTGTTGTGGTGGTAGTGGTGCTGATTCTGATGCTGTTGCTGGTGCGGTTACATGAACCTGCTGCAAAGCAGGAGATGGCGAAGCAGCAGCATCATCCGACATGAAAGGTTCTACGAAAAATTTGTGGAATTGCATTTTTGATACAAGCCATTAAAATCAATCGAACCAATGTTTTCTAAATTACTTCGTATGTGGGTGATTGTGTATTTACGAATTGTAAACAAAAAAATAAATGAATAGCTTTTAAGTGATTTGTGCACCTAGCAATAATATTTGCAACTGAAATATGTTTTTTGCTTTTTCTGATTTATTTTTTACCTTAAATCATAATAGTTTAAAGAATTTGTTCATTTGAATAGTTCGTATTGGTAAACATAACATAAAGCTAAAAGCTTGCACAAATTTTTTGCTTTTATTTTTTATTTCTCTTCGTCTTTTTCTGTAATTGTTTGATAAAAAGTTTGGTGAGTGAACATAGTAAATGTGGGCGTGGCCGTTGGTGTTGGTGTTGGCATGGGCATGGGCGTGGAAGTGGACATGGACATTGGGTGTGGACTTGTAGTGTATAGAAAAATAATCAAATAGTTGGGAAAAAACGTAACACAACAGAAATTAGAAAAAAATATTTATTTTTTTTTTTTTGCAGTACTTTATGCATTTGCTGTTGACCTTGGTCATATACTCTATATAGTATATATATAATAATGAGGGGCGTGGCGTGACGAGCTCGAGTATGTTACAAAGGGACATAGTTACTATCTAGTATGTCAATAAAAACAAAAAGAAAAGAAAACATAAACAAAACATTAATATTACGATATTACGGACTACGCTAACCATATTCCAATTACAATGAACCAGCACTAGTTCCTACAAATTACGGGGTACAAAAGAATATCGTAAAGGTCATACTCGAAATATACTTGGCTTTAGCGGACACAGGGTGTTTATGGTGCCCAACCCAAACATATAGAGCAACACATACAAAATACAAAGATACCATAATTACACTAAAAAGACAAAACACGGCCTTAAATCAAATTACCGAACCTGGTGCGTATTATATATCGTATGGAACCAGATGATGTTGAACATTTTTTAAGATTTTAATTTTTTTTTGTGGTTGTTGGAGCGCATGATATGCTAAGTACAATTGGATGCAATGGCTCGATGAATCGTTCGATTTCTTATATTATATATTTTTGTTATTGATTTCGATAAGGCGTCAATTCAAATGTATATTCAATTTCAGTTTTGAAGCGAACGATCATCAAACGTACGACAGTTGAACTGTGAGTTTTGCTCTCTACTCTTTAGCAGTTGTTTAAATGAGTTTCGAATTTGATATATAGTTGGGTTGATTTTGTTTAAGCATTTGATTGTAACTAAGTTACATAGTAATTGTTTCTTATAGTTAGTTTTTAGCAATCTACATAAAGTTACCTAGAGAAAAAAAGTGTATCGGAATAAAAAACAAACGAAACAAATCAATTTAGTTTTGCATAGTTTTCAAAATGATAGAAAATCAAATTAGAGCTAAAAGAGGTTTGGATTATTATAAATTATAGATAAATAAAATTAACACTTTTGGGTTTTGATTGGAGGGAGTGTAAAATTATGTGTACTTCATCTGTTTGTGTATATATGGGGTTGTTTTCCTGGTTGGGTTATTGTATATGATGTGAACACGATTCAAGAATTTCCGCACGATTAACTTACTTGCTATTATGCCAACGATAACCAGTCCAATAACGCCCATTATGATCATCATCTGCAAAATGAATGAACGTGAATTAATATAAATTTAACAACTGCCTTTCCCCAACTCACCTTCAAGTTTTGCAACCAGAACTTTCGTTTTAGCTTGCCAGCCTGCTGCTCGAATTGCGAGGCGCCCTGCTGCAAGGCATCGGCACGATCATCCAGCTCCGAGAGCTTGGCATCACGCTCCAGCACCTTTTCGACATTCGTGCGCATAATGTCTACAACCTGAATGAAAGAGGAACAGCAAGTTAATCAAGTGGAACATATGTATATATGTATATGTTTATATTGTATTTGAAGAGAGAGGGGGGAGGGAGTATGGAATGTTTACCTCATCAACTTGAGCCTGCGTCTGTTGTAAGCGCTTCTGTGCCGCAATTTGTTGGGGATTGCGTGGTCCACCCACAATCTCACCATCGCCGCCCTCGCCCGCCGGTGGGCCATCAACGGGTGGTGCATCGCCAGCTGCTGCAGCATCCGCCCTACAGAGATATAAGCCACATCATTAGTCATCCAATAATGGCGACTCTAATCAACTCCCCGCGGAGCACTCAAAATGATTTAAGTACTGGTCTAGCTAGGGTTATTGAGTTACACATGATGTGATAGCAACATTTACAGAAAATACATCTTAATATACGAGTGTAGGTATGTATGTTAGAGGAGGGGCAAGTGCGCAAGTTCTAGACGAACTACTCCATAGAGCTGGGCACTTACGGTTCCTTATTCTTGTCTTTCTTGCCCATGATTTAGTGTGCGGCTTAGAAAGTAATTAAAATCAAAAGCAAACTTCAATCAAAATAACCTTATAAATCCATTTTACATTTAACATATATGTATGCATATTATTCATTTAATATGCACATTAGCATCCCAAGTAAAAAAGAACAAGGTTTTTTTTGCATGACTAACTCATGAGGCACGACAGCCTGTGTTTAAGTTTATCGATTTTGCGGTGCGGTGCGGGAAAGTTGCCATGTGATGCGATGGTATCGGCGGACAGGGGCACGTCCACCAGCGTTGGCCGACGCAAAAGAAAAAGGAAAAAAAAAATAAAAATGTTGGTGAGAGGTGGCAACGCACACAATAGATCCACAATAAGAATTGCAAATTGAACAAATATATTGTTGAGCCACTATTTATATGATACGTATTTGCGTGGTCATGCGGCGTATACTTTATTTTGTGTGTGTATACAGTGAAAGCTCTTGTATGTATGTACATACATACGAATCCTACAGGCAAACAAAATTAACTTAAGACAGATTCCTTATGTATTTTACAATTTAAATTGATATTATTGCATTCCCCGTATGCTATCGATTAACAATTAGCATGCTTGCTGGCCAATTGAGTTTGAAAATATCGCGAAATTTCATTGTTTTGTATTTTCTATTTTTAATTTTCTTTGTGCGTTGGTAAAACAGCGTTGAATCTTTTATCCAAATAAAAAGTAAGCTAAAGTAAGCACCGGTTCACAGAGATGTCCGCCTCAAGGGCGCTGTTGATTAATAGACTTCTCACCGTAAAGCCTTTTGTTTGCGCGTAACGATTAGAGAGAAAGAGAAATCAATAATTTCCATTTACTTACATTGCTTTTTGTTTGGGTTTGTTGTTGCTGTTTTAACAGCCGCTGCTGTTATTGTTGTTGTATTAACAAATTTTAGCTTTGCCCAAAGTCTTGGACTGGAATTGCGATGACGGCTGACTGTGTCCGTTGTCCGTGTCCCGTGGACTTTTATGCACTTGGCCAAAATGCCTTTCGTTGGGGGTTGCTGCCGGATGCCGGAGGGGAGGTCGCTGAGTGCAGCTCAACTCTGGCTATTCGTTGTTTTTGTTATCGCTGGCAATGCTCTCTCGCTCTCCTCGCTCTCTCTATCCTTCTTTGCTGACCGTTATACTCTCTCTCTCTCTCGTTCGCTCGCCTTCGCGCTCTTCGTGAGCTTTTCCTCAATGAAAACGCTCAGCCTCAACACACAGGCAACAAACGGGGAAATAACTGGCAGGCAGATGCGTGTGTGTGAGTGAGTGAGAGAGTGTGTGTGTATGTGCGGGTATCACTTGCCACGACAACCTTTTGCTAGCAGCGTTGTGTGTGAAGGAATCCTCTGGCCCTTGTTGTTCAAACTGTTGGATGAATAAAGTATAAAAATAGTTGCATACTATTTTTAGCATTTATTTGCTTATTCGTTCTGTTTATTCTATTGAATTGTCGGCTTCAAATGTATTTGGCTTATTTAACGCCCACACAAACACATGCACACATACTCACATACACACGCACTCACAAAGTCACATATAAAACTTGGGTGTATTCAATAGTTTCTCATTTTTACATACTTATAGTTTGCTATAAATAAATGCTTATTGCATACTCCCAGGGGCACTAAAACCACTTTTTAAGGCTTTTCAAAATTGATTCGTGAACTTTTCTGATTCCATTTACACTTCTTAGCTTGACAAAAAATCAATGAAATTTTACACAACACAATTTTTTTGCTAACCCAAATCAAGAGCTTCAATAGAACAAGTTATATATATATATACATATATTGGATATTCTGTAGTTAAACTTAGGTGTTGTATTAACACAAATTTAGTTAATATATAATGTAATAATTAATTAAATATATTTTCGTAGCACAAAGAAAATTTTCACTTACGACGTTTTTAGCCAACTGCGAAATCTTGCAGCTTTTAAAACTGTTATGTGTATTTGGAAAAAAGCTCGCACAACATTTAAGGACGAGTACAAAAGCTCAATGAATCAGAACTAACGATAGCTTTTTCTTATCTTCGTAATTGTATCAACTAACGAGTGGCATTGATTCCTACGACTTTAAGAGAGGCTTCCGAAACTTTGTCTGTATCCAAACACGATACATCTTCAGACAACGTCCCCGGTTGACCTGTAATCGTCTGTCCACTATAAGCTGCTCCTCCACTAGTCCAGCCTTAGTTTGCATGCTGCGCAGTTCCTGTTCCGTAAAGAAATATACCATGGTGCCATCGCCACGCACATAGAAATTATCCTCTAGGCATTTGCCGCTCTTGAAGCGCAATTGCGCCAGATCGTAGCGTCCGTAGTCCCGAAATACCAACAAGCCGCCTGGTTTAAGGTAGCGATAGCAATTGTCTAACACACCCTGCATTTTCGATGGCTCTATTGCGGAGAGTACAAAGATCATGACAATAATGTCCTGTGAGTTTTTCTCAAATGGAACATTCCATTCTTCCTGCGTGGCATCCATGACAAAGACTTCGCAGCGCTTGTCATCGAATTGCGGTTGACTTCGGAGGATTTCGATGGCGCGAGCTGAAAAGTCACAGCCATATACCCTCAACTGGGTTTCCGTGCTGTATTGGAGTATGGGCAAAATCGTATTTCCCACCCCACAGCCCAATTCAAAGATGCTGCGTGGCTCCGAGTGCTCGTTGTTCGAAATGGGCGCCAGTTCGGGAAATTCCGTGAAGAGCCAATGACGATCTTTGAAGAAACGATTATCGTGTATGCCATAAAACGAGTCCCAGAACTTCGGCGCATCCGATTGAAAGCGCTCTCGCTGATCATCGCTCATCTTAATAGTTGAATTCTTTGCAACGGCCGCTTGGGCAGCTTCCTCCTGCTCTGTATCCCATTCCACGTGGTCCCTGTAGAATACATTTTAGGCATTTATGTGTGGGAGTTATCTGTACTCTGTATATACCATGCATTAAACTCGAACACTTCCCGCGCATCGCTGAGTATGCGATCACCAGCTCCCCCCGGTTTCTTGCGCTTACGGGTGTGTTCCCAAGTTTTGCTGGCAAAGCAACGTTGCAGATATTTACCAGGCGTTGTGCTTATACACATCGGCGCTATCCTTGAGCAAGCGTGTACCAAACTGTGGACGCTTTTCATTGTCAGCAGCATTTTCTATGGGCTCCGTTAACTCGCTGCTCATATTCTCCTTCCTGCGAGGATAATTCCGAAATTAATTTTGTAAACAAACAACCGCGTTGCAGACGACCATATGGCGCTAAGTGTTGCCAGACTGTGATAATATTTTGGTCATGTGGCAATATTAGGTTATGCGAGTGAGGGTGTGTGTGTATTAATCGACTAGCCTCCACAACCTATCGGTTAGTATAACAAAACCGCAAAATAATTTCTGTTGTATGCGTTGTGTTGCTGATTGCAGCAAATTGAAATAATTTATAAATAAGCAACCCAAAACATCTCATTAACAAACAAATACTCTTCAGCAAAAAGTAGCTTGTGCAAGAAAACATTTCAAAATGATGAATGAGGCTGCTGCACTGGCCAATATGATACCTTACGACACAATTGGACTCTATGAACAGCCCAAGCCCCGTTTCATCTTCAAGATGCCACGGGTGGTCCCTGACCAGAAGTCTAAGTTTGAAAGTGATGAACTCTTTCGGCGTCTGAGTCGCGAGAGCGAAATCCGTTATACGGGCTATCGGGAGCGCAGTATTGAGGAGCGTCAGGTGCGCTTCATGAACGGCTGCCGTGAAGGACACACCGAGACTAGTTTTGTGGCATCTGGCACCAATTTGCAGCTGGTGTTCAATGCCAATCAGAATCCCTACCTGCACGACAAGGAGTGCGACTTTGATAAGGAGCACGGCAAGGTGCACATTAAATCCTATTTTATAATGAACGGTGTCTGTGTACGCTTCCGCGGATGGTTGGATCTGGAGCGTCTCGATGGCGTTGGCTGCCTGGAGTATGATGAACGACGTGCAATGCACGAAGATGCGATATTGCGTGACCAGATCGATCGCTACAATCAACGGCTGCGTGAATTCGAAGATACAAAGCGCGCCTATCGCGACAATCGCCAGGATGAGATGGAGGCGGTACGTCGGGGCGTTGCATCCGGCGGCATTGGAGTGGGCGCCAGTATGTGGCGTCGTTAGTTGGACTTTTGGACGGCAACAACGCCGTCACAGCAGCAGCAGCTGCAGCAGCAATCACAGCAGTTGCAGCAGCAGCAGCAGCAACAGCAGCATGAGACTCAATACCCAAATACTCAATACTTTATGGAAAACTGAACAGATGAACAAATGCTCTAATCCAAACTTGCCACCAAATGCGAGATTTGACTACGAATACGGATACGGACACGGATACGGATTCGCTTACGTTTAGATTCGCTCGATTAAAATGCTCGTAGACTTAGTTTTAGCTTTTAGTAAATTACTTAACGTATTCTTGTATGGTATTAAACATAACATTTTAATGTACAATTTTAGTGACGTATGCTAACTATATATTTACTAATATACACATACATATACATATATATATATTTAAAATACATAATAAAACGAACACATTATAATTCCGCAAATTCAAAGATGACGAAGATGGTTTGTCATTTATTTATTAATAATTAATGAAAATAATTTAATCAAACAATTTACATATTTTATGGCTGTACTTTATACGTTATGGAGATTAGCGTATAATCTTTCGGACATGATATAAATAATCATTTATCAAAGACTTTGCTCGACCTGATTCGGCTTCAATTTTGTTTGACCTAGCATGATTGGCAGTTATTCTGTATACAGAAGTCTCCAGAGGCTGAAGGATGCTATTGCCCTGGAGTGGGATAAAAATAACGGTAAGTGCACCTGTATTCTGAATTCCTGCATATTTATATAATGAGCTGTTCAGCGATTTATATAATATATATTTTCAGTTTTGTTTATATATTTGATTAATGTATATTTAATAAACATGTTTAACACTAGAAATACAAATAAAGTTGCTTGGAAAAACCCGACATTTAATGGATTCTAATTATTGTTTTTCGTTTCCGTTTAACGGAATTGCAGCGTGGAAATGCGTAGACCGATGCAATCCTTGCCAATTTGACTGACCTCGCAGACGGTGCAAAGATTGCCCTTGTACTGGGGATCGTAGGAGCTGCCACAGAAGGGGCAGGTCACCTCGGGCTTGCCACGATAGAGCGGCTTCCAGCTGATGGCGCAGATGTTGAACGGATTGAATTCCTCATACTCCAGCTGATGTTCATCGACGGGATTCACTTCGCAGGCCTGCAATATTTTGCGCACCTGCTGCGCCACCTCCGGCCGCGGAGCAAGCTCCAGCAGACGACGCGCAAACGATGCGGCTGTCTTATAGTTCTTCAGCTTAAAGAACATATTGAGTGCGGTACGCAGAGTGAGAATCTGATGGACAGGCTGAAGCTTGCTGTGGGTGAAGTAGGCGGCCATTTCACAAAGACGCTTCTGTTCCTCCAGAGTGGACTTGGGCATGCCCTTGCGCACCGTTTCCATCTTCAGGCCGACAATGTATTCGGCACAGATCTTCAGTAGCTGCTGGGCCTCGGCTGTGTCCAGTTTCGTCTCCACCACCAGCAGCGGAATACTTATTAGTATGGAGTGGAACTTCTCAATGGCCTCGGTGAACTTGCCCGCAGTGGTCAACTGGTAGCCAGACTGCAGACGGGACACCAGGTCATTCAGCTTAATGCCTAGCGCCGGACGCTGGAGCTTCGGATTGGTTTCTGAGTAATTACGCAGTGGATATCCATTTAACGACTGCAGATTGGGGTTGGCGGTGTAGCTAGTGCGGGAGCAGGCGTAGTTCTGCAAGAAGAGCGTTTTGAAGGGCTTGAAGTTGACCACGCCCAGCTGATCATTGAGCAGGCGGAAGGCACTGTTGAAGGCGCCCGCCTTAACATGATCGAGCACCAGCTGGGAATTGTTGGCCCAGTGCTGGGCTGGCGATTGGCCCTTGTTGGGCGCCGCATAGTAGTTGCTGTCCAAAGCCGAGGCCTTGATCTTAGATGCCAGCTCAATAGGCACCACCAGATCATCATCGCCAACATCCCAGCCACCGCCGCCAGCAGCCTCATCCTGGGCCTCATCATTGCTAAGTGCATCATGCATCTCCTCATCGCCATCATCATCTTCGCCCAAGCCCAGATCGGCATCAGCGCCCCAGCCATCTCCGCCAGCATTGTGCTCATCTAGTGCGGCATCCGCATTAATGTTGAGTGCTTGACGTGCTGTGGCGCTGCTGCTAGCACGCGTCACCATGGCGCCTTCGAAGAAGCCCTTCGACACGGACAATAGTGGCCAATTGGTCTCCAGTTGCTGTATGGGCACTGGAGGCTGCAGCAGCTGCGCATTCGGGTTCACCTCCGGCAAATTGCTGCCCTCTGCACTGATGGTGTTGCCCAGGGATTCTGTCAACTCATCCAAGCCATGAGTGGCTGCAGTCAAGTAGGCCAGCGATAGTTGTCCACAGTTCTTGAGAATGTTCACACGTTCCTTGACATCGCCCAGGAGCAAGGCACCTTGGTACTGAGCCGAAATATCCTTGCGTATTTCAGCAATCTTGTTCATTCTCTTCAGTTTGTCCAGGTTACCAGTGATTAGGTAGAGGAAGCTTAGCTTGTCGAAGTTCTTGGTGCGTTGATAGCACATCTCGACCACCTGATGATTGCCCTGTAGCAAAGCTGCCTGGCCCAATCTATCCCAGCAATCCTTCTCATCCAATGCCTTGGCCGCCTGCAATGCGATCTCAATGTTACCGCACTCCAGAGCCAAGCCGAAGCGCGTCTTCTCATCCTTGACAAAGTGCAGGGCCACCTCTGGATAGCCCTTCTGCTGCAGATACGCAATGATGCTCTGGCCAACTAGACGAGCGTTGCGCACCATATGCAAAACCTCATCGTATTTGCGCTGAATCAGGGCCAACTTGAATTTGTATTCCGTGGGATCGATATGCAGGACACGGGTGCGACACTCGCGGTCTAAGCAGAACACCTGGTTGCCCTTGACGCGCGTCAGATAGATGGGCAGATCCAGAGTGCGTATGATGCCGTGATCTCCATTTGTGATGGCATATTTGATATGATTGCTGGTCGTATATATGAACACGCCCGACTCATCCCAGGCGCCGGACTTAACGCGACAGTTCTCCTGCACGGTGCACAAATACTGCAGCCGGCGATCGCAAATGGTTACCGAATGCTTGCAGAGCAGTGCAACCAGAGACATATCCGGTGACCACACCACATAGCGGCACTTGGCCAGCTTAATGCTGCCGACGGAGACCAAACGCTGCACCTCGTACAATGTGACATATTCCGGATCACGTATGAGCAGCATGCCTGTGCCGGCATAGAAAATCTCCTCACAGAACGTTGGTATCTTCTTGGTCACTTCGTTCTTGAAGTTCTTCACCACCAGCTGCTGATTGCGATCGAGCACAGCGAAACGATTGCGTGCCACCCAGATGGCTGTGATGCCCGAGCTGCGCTTGCTGTCCGATTCGTTTTGACGATCGTTCTCGCTGTCCTTGGGTATCTGGCATAAATCGTAGGTGCTGTTCTCCAGATTGTTGGTGCGTGTGCAAATAAGTACAGCATTCAATGCTGGATTATAGGACATGCTGTAGACAGGCGACTTGCCGGGACGCAACTGCATCACAACAGTATCCTTGGCGGTGGTGAAATCCAACTTGCGCAGAAAGCGATCTTTCACATAATACAACATGTTTCCATGTACCGCGTAGGCAGGACGCTCGCGCTCCAACTTGAAGACCACCATGCCTGCAAAAGAACAAGTTTCTTAGACCTCATTTTCAATTTACCTAAAGGTTGCTACTCACCTGCATCGTGGCCGGCAGCGAAAAGGTTTAGTG
The DNA here is from genome assembly GCA_035045965.1 of Drosophila aldrichi. Taxonomy (NCBI): domain Eukaryota; kingdom Metazoa; phylum Arthropoda; class Insecta; order Diptera; family Drosophilidae; genus Drosophila; species Drosophila aldrichi. The sequence continues at coordinate 13,414,183 of JAWNOM010000501.1, forward strand.
TGGGATGAGCTGCCATAATCCAGAAGCGATCGTTGTCACGTCGGAATGTAAATAGGCATTGACGCTTGGTCATGTCCCAAACGCGAATACTGCGATCCTCGCCGTTCGAGAGGATCAGATCCTGGCGTGGATGGAACAACACGCAGGACACATTGTTGTAGTGACCACGGCATGTATCCACCTCCCAGGCCTTGTACTCATTCATACGCCACAGCTTGACGAGGCGATCATCAGCACCTGATACGATCAGCGGAAGGGTTGGGTGGAAGCTCGCCCAGTTGACACCGCGATCGTGGCCTTCCAGCACATGCTTGACCACCGCATCGGCCTGACCAAACAGATCTGTGGCACCGGGATGACCCTTAAGGTGCTCATCAAGTCCTCCAGGACCAGGTGCCACATTCTTTTTACGCAATCCAGATATGTCCCAAACGCGCACTGTCTGATCCAGCGAGGCGGAAACTATTTGATCCTCAGTCGGATGGAACTGGGCACACATCACATAATGATTGTGGCCAGTCAACACACAGATGCAATTGCGCGACTGCCAATTCCATATGCGAATGGTCTGATCATCGGAGGCACTCAAGATCCATGGATACTCATGATGGAATGCGACTGTGCGCACATAATCCAAATGTGCCAGCAGCGTGAATATACAGCGACGCTGCTTATAATTCCACACCTTAATCTTGTAATCGTCTCCTCCTGAGACAAACAGCGGCATCTGTTGATGGAAGGCCACACCTCGAACGGGGCCATCATGCTCATCGAACTTCTCTAACAGCGTGTGCATGCGGTAGTCCCATAGCTGAATGACACCACTGTGCAAGCTGGTCAGGATCCAGGGACGTTTCGGGTGAAACGAAAGACCCTTCACACGAGCCGATTTGGACTCGAAATTGGTCAGCATAGTTGCACTTTCCTTCACTGTTGCTGGTGCTGCCGTGGCGATGTGTTAACTTGGCTTGTCGGCTTTTCTTTGACGTACACTTACGCAGTCTGTGCTAGGCACTTTCTCGTCTAGAATTATACAACAGCAATTGTTAGCATTTGTAGTCGATTATGTGATCCTAAATAAACATATACAATCAATTTATTTAATGGTTTTATGTAAAAACACACACCAATTTTACACAATTTTCAAGTGACACGTCAATTATCTTCTTCTATGCAGCAGCAATTGTAGAGTTGTCAAAGCCTAAGAACAGCTGCATGTATCGATGTGGTATATCGGTACCCCATCGTTACCAATCGATATCACAAACATTCATCGTTACGATATTCGCTCACTTGTTTACAAGTTTGGTGTTTATAAAATGTAAAAGTTAAATTAAAGCAAAATGACACTGGCACACCGCGCGCTTTTCACATGGTTTATAGTTTTAGTGTTCCTTATACTGCTGTGCTTAAGACTAGATCCACGCACAACCTGGAATTGGTTTGTCACCTTCACACCGCTCTGGTTCTTCGACTGCATTCTTATAATTTACGTGCTCATCAAATTTATACGCAAATGGCGTAATTTGAATCGCCTCACAGACCTGCTCTCTCTCTACAAATGGAACATTGTGGGTGTGCTGCTGACGATAACCTCCCAGGTGATGATCTGCATTACCCTGGAGTATCCACAACAGATACCCATCTATGTGACCATGGCGCCTCTAATGATGCTCCTCTGCACTGCCATCGTCTATGTGGGTGGAAAGCTGAGAAAGCGCGAAGGCTGGCTCCATTGAACAACAACTATTTATGTATTTATGTATATATTAAGCCTAATTGTAATTCATATTAAAAAAGAAATCATGAAAACCAGAAATGCAATGTGAGTTCATTAAAATCCGTATTTGCTTTGTGTGGCTCGACGTGTCTGCCTATTGGCCGACCACATGGCCTGCAGTTCAGCTTCGTTCGCCTTCGCCTTGTGTGCCAGGTAAGTGATTTGATGTTTACGTCTTGTGCCCGCCACTGGCTCCTCATCCGTCAGCACGCCCGTTGGCTGGTATGTGGTGGCCGACGCCAGAGCTGTGCGCATCCATTCCTCACGATCCGGCATCACTTGATCGCCGACTATATCAATCACTTGCATTTCCTTCACCTCCTTACGTCGCCTTTTGGCATTCTTGCCCACGAGTGCGTCGATGGCTTCAGTATTCAACTGCTGATGGTAGCGTTTCTGCGCATGTTGCAACTGTTCTGATTCCACTTGCATCGCCGCCTCCTCCATTGCCTTGCGTTCTTCCACCTCCGTCAAATACTTATTGCTAGCTTCTTTCATTTTGGCCGCTCGCTTGGCCACCAAGGCGCTAATCTCATTGCTGCTCACCTCTGGCAGTTTCTGTTCGCTGTTCAGTGAGAAAAAGTCACCAGCATTGGCCACCTCCTCCTCGTCCTCGCTGTCGCTGACGCTCACCAGCGAGACAGCCGGCTTGGAAGACTTGGATGGCTTTGCAGATGGGGCCTTAAGTCCATCGACGCCTTCGGTATTGTGTGCAGCGCGTCTTTGTTTAACAGTATCTGGTACGAAAGCTGGCGAGGCACTGACTCTTGGAACATCCTTGCTGGGCTGTGGAACACGCTCGTCTTTACTAGTTGGCTTTGCTGCCACGGGCTCTGTTTTCCTAGCGAAATCCCGCTCAGATTTAGCTTGTGGTAAAATACTCAGCAAGCCGCAACCCTTTGTGGACTTGAGTTGTGGTTGTTTGTTCTTCAGCTTCTCTGCCATCTCCTTTTCCACATCGGCGTACTCCTTGAGAGATGGTATACTAATTTTAACGCGTTCCCTGGCCACAGCTGGCGGTGGTTTTTCCAATGCTTCGCTACCTGCAGCGGGAATTGCCTTTTTGTGCAAGAACTCATCGTCCACTTCTTCGATAATAGCGGTTACCTTTGCTGCAGCCCTTGGCATGGGCAGCTTGGCAAAGGCCTGCGTCACTTGATCATCCACCTTTTCCTCCTGCGGATTTGGGTCAGTAGCTGCTTTTGGCTTAGGCAGGCTAAGATGTAGCCGACCCGTCGTGTTCGCTTTCAGCTCCTGTAAGGAAACTTCTTGAGGTGTATAGTCATCGTCGTCGTCATCACTAATATGTCCATTGCTCACAGCTGCCTTTACTTGTGATGCTCCGTTCTGAGTCGCAGCGCTTGGCTTTATTAGTTGTACCTGCACAGACGTAGAGTCTTCATCATTCTCTGATTCCTCATCACTGCTTGCCGCGTATGCAACCAGAGACATCGTTTATGATCCTTTTTTAACGTGATCCTTACAAAATGTGTTTGAATAAAATCCAAATTTCTTGATGTGCGTTGTGAATGTTTTCAATAAAACATATCAGCTGTGCCTACATGTACATGGAACACCCTGTGGCAATTGAGAATCGCAGCGCAATAAAACGGTATGGCAATGCCAAAAATGTTTTGTCTGTTAAGATTTAAAAAATCAGAGAGACTGAAGAATAGATTTTATTACTAAGAGTGAGAATTGAGCACCTGGTAACAGGTAGCACTAAATGTAGTGTTCATGATGACTGCAGCTGCTAACCATGATCATAAAAGTTTGAAAAGTCAGGTAGCTATAGCTGAAAATGTAACCATATAAATAACATTTCTCGTCTCACCAAAGATCAGTATGAATTTACGTCTCGAACTGTGAAGAGATCAGAAAATGCATCATCATCCGCATCAGTTGCCACCCTATGAAGCAATGGGTCTCTATGAGCAACCCAAGCCACGTTTCATATTCAAAATGCCACGCGTTGTACCCAATCAAAAGTCCAAATATGAATCGGATGAGTTGTTCCGGCGACTGAGCAGGGAGAGCGAGGTGCGATACACGGGATACCGGGGACGCGCCATAGACGAGCGTCGCATGCGTTTCGTCACCGACTGTCGCAAAGGCTACGCTGAGCTGTCGTTTGTTCCAACGGGCACCAATCTGCAGCTCTACTTCAATGCCAATCACAATCCCTATGCGCAGGAGCAGGAGTGCGATTTCGACAAGGAACGTGGTAAGGTGCACTTGCGTTCCAATTTCATTATGAATGGCGTTTGTGTGCGCTTCCGCGGCTGGTTGGATCTGGAGCGATTAGATGGCGTTGCCTGCCTTGATTTCGATGAAGGCCGCGCCCTACAGGAGGACGCCCAGCTGGCGGAACAGATCGAGAGCTACAATCAACGCATGGCTGACTCGAAACGCATGTATACACCACCACAAGAGGCGATGCTACGTGGTCCTGGACCTGGTCCCGGTCCCGGTCCAGTTCCAGGAGCACCTATGGGTTGGTGAAACTGGCTTAGAGTCTATTTTATTAATTCTTTAGCTTTACTATAGTATTACGTTTAAAATCTTAGTTTATATTGATCGGAAATAAAAAATCATGCAAAATAATTATTAAAGCAACACTATCCTCATCTGAATTCTTACTAACTTTTTCTTTGAGTGTTTTTTTGAGTTGCTTTTCAGCCCTGTTGCCATTGTTTCATAAGGGTTGCTACACGGGGTCTTTGGCCTTAATTACACCTCGCAACTTCCCAAGGGGGGAACCACCCCAAAAAAAACTCGTCCCAGCTGCGAGTTAGCTCTGCTTCACACTTTCCCTCTCTTGTTCGTTCGCGTTCTCTCTCTCTTCCTCTTTTTCACTCTCTCATGGGCAGAGGGCGCTTTCCTTATGAATAACAACCCAACACCCCACTCTCCCCTCTCTCTCTTTCTCTCTCTCTCTATCGCTCTCATTTTGATCTCGTTTGGCATTTGTGAGAGTGACAGAGAGAGGGAGAGAGCGGGAGCATATTGATTTTCTGGCACTCGGTCTTTTGGGATGCTGCTGATAGAAATTTTGCAACTGGTCGATTTTGTTTTTCAGTCTCAGTTTAAGTAGCAATTCGAACGCGTCTGTGCGGTCATACGAAGGAAACGAAAACTGCCTAGGGAAAGCGAGCAAAAATTGTTTATAGAAAATTATACATACCACACAAAGTGTTTTCGCCCAAACATTCAAATTTTGTATTTCATATAACTTTGGTTGGGTTTTGTTTTTGTGTGTTTCGGTGTGCTTTGTTCGTCGTGGTCGAGTAAGAAGCTGCGACGTGCGCTAAATTTAGCGACCGGTGTATTATAGGGTGATGTATGCTATATGAATTCGAGTCCCAGTATCATCTGGCCACGCCTCCACGCCGCCGCCAACAGCCAGCCGTCAGTCGCCGCCCCTTCTCGCTCTCGTACGAGAAGCGCGCCCCAAATTTGTGATTTCAAAATAGTATTCATACAAATTATGTGCTCAACACAGCGAGCAATCCAATAACAACAACAAAAAAAGATATTATAATAATTAGTAAATATTATAGACAGTTGGGCTCTTAGTGTCTGTGAGTGATTTAAAGTCAAGGACTATAAACAAAATGCCAGCCTCGAATACGATTGTGCTCAAGAGTTTGTCCATATTGCTGGGCCTGTTTTTCATATTTGTTGGCACGCTGAAGCTAACGCCGCATATTAGCAAGGATCTCTACAAGGATCTGGTAAGGATGAAAAATCAATATATACATTTATATGTATGTATGTACACGCGGTTATATCACATTGTTTACCTTGAGTCGGCATTTCGGGAGCGGCAGCTCTTATCGATTTTTCATGGCGAGCAGAAACAGAGAATTTAACCACCAAAACATATCCCTCGTTCATATATAACGGTTTTCTTATATAACTGGGTCAGCTTTGAGCAGTGAGCTGAGGGAAGAGTTTAAATAATTAATAAGTTGTCTAAGCAAATGAGTTTTGTTTGGCTAAAAGAGACGAGCTTTGCTACAGGGTAGGGTATTACTATGAGATGAGATACCAATTAGAGCTTTAGAGCGAGTTTTTATATGCTAATATGAAGTACAGAAACTCAAATTTTGTATTTTAAATTTATAGCAGAATATCCTAAACAGAAGCTTGACTCTATTCTATATACCAGATCTAGATCAGTGAACCTAGTTTTCGTTTTGATTTATCTTGTCTTTTACATAAATATAACTGCTTATTAAAAATATTCCATAGCTGATTAATTCAGCTGTAGAAATATTGATACTATTTATAATATAGCACCACTCATTATAATTGAAATACTTAGGAAATATTACGGAAATTCTTAAAATGATGACAGACTAATAGAATCGTCTAGCTGCACCATTGAACTCGACCTCATCAATGCCAGGCGGCTGGCCTTCATGAAATCTTTTTTGAAAACGCAACGATCTTCAGGAATATTTAGATATATGTATATGTAGCTATATCTCACAGAAATAAGTTTTTATCAGCCAAACACTTTGCAGTTGTGTTCATAACAAGTAGATGACGCCAAATCTGGACCACATTTATAGCTATATATATATATATTTGTATGTATGTCTTCTAACACTCTGGACTCTGTGGAAATCATGTAGATGTATGCTTAATAATGCGTATGAATTTATTATTTGAATACCCTGGATCCAATGGGAATTTACGGTATGATGCTGTTGCGGAAATGTATGTAACAGGCGAAGGTAGAACCAAAAATATATTTGAATTCTTGAACAGAACGACGAGCTCATTCCATACGCATATAACTCTACTCATTTATGGATGGTATCTCTCAGTCGAGCACTCCCCAATAGAGCACTCTTACTTGTTTCACATGTAATCAGTGCTCGTGGAAATTAGCAAGCATCAAAATGCGTAGGCGTCCGTTTTTGTTGTGTAAATAATTTTGCTGTTCACGTGCTTATATATATGTATATATGTATGTATGTATATATAGCAACATAAAATATTGAAACAATAAACATTAATGTGATTTGCTTTTCTTTTGTTTACAAGTCTCTTAAAAAAGAAAACAAATTCTAGGTTTTGCATTAGGAAATTTTTAAAAATATACAAAACTATATATCCACATATATGTACATACATATATGTATGTACATATGTATATTGTATACTATATAAAGTAATTTGCTGTGGTATGTGGCTTACAGCACGTTTTGTATTTGATTTGTTGTTGTTATTCTGTTTGTTCTATTGGTATGGTATTTGATTTGCAACGCTTTTCAATTTATAGCCCAAGCGCAGCTGTTGTTGTTGTTGTTGCTGTTGTTGCAATGGTTTAGCCTTTTTAATAACACCTTCGTGCTGAGAACCGCAAATGGCGAATGCCAAACAAAATAAAATGAAATAAATTCAAATAGAAATTGAAATTGCGAATGTGTATGACAAACAACTTTTCTCCTTTTTTATAAAAATAAACATATTGCATCGCCAGCCATCATACAGAGGGATAGAGAGAGAGAGAGAGAGAGAGAGGGAGAAAGATCAGCGAAAATGAATGAATTTGTATTTGTATGTGTGTGTAGATGTATATGTATGTATGTATGTGTGTATGTGCTTGTACTTGGCAAATGAGTTCTGGCTAAGTGAGCTCGTCATTTAGTAGGAAAGTGCAAAAGTGTGGATCGATGTTCGAACTATTTGCGTAAGCAGAATATATGATAAATGAATAAATTGTATGTAACGCTATCCAGGAAACATCTAGGATATATAGTAGATACAGTATTCTAGCCAAATTAGTGCTGGCTAAGTGAGATAGACAGACAGAAAGGAGATTAGCGAGATTTCACGACTTAAATAAAGCTCGATAAAATATTTGTATAACTATTTCTTATATTATATAAAAATTAACTTAAATAAATCTATGAAAAATGTCAGTAAATTTCTTTAATATTAAATTCATATTAAGATCTGAATTTCTCATACTACCCTCGCACTGAAAATCTAATTTAATTTTCGTTTTCCATTTCAATTACCCTTGCAGCGCACAGAATACGTGAAATATGCCAAGGTATTTCCGTTGACGGCTATGTTTGGCATTAAGATACCCTCGAAATGGTATCGGCGAACCGTTGGCATCTTGGAGATTGTGTGCGGCCTGGCCATGGCACTAATACCCTATCGTAAGTAGAGGAAAAAGCACGCCTTACCAATGCATATGAAACCATTCGACACTCTCATCCGCAGACAAGGTCAAGAATGTGGCGAATGTGCTGCTGCTGTTGCTGATGCTGCTGGGCATCTACCAGCATTGGATGGTCAGTGATCCCTTCGAGCGTTCCGGGCCGGCGCTGGTGTTCACATTCATGCTGGGCGGCCGATTGGTCGTCTGGTATCAGACCAGTCGCAAGGAGGCCGCTGACCTGTCGGCCGTCAATGCACCGCAAGCGAATGGGCTCAAGCAGGAATAGATAATGCCACGGATAACTAGATTTTTGATCGTATATATAGTCGGAATCATTAATTCAACTCATAGACGCACTTGTAAACAGCTTTCTTTTAGCACAATTAGTTGAAATTTTTTGAGCTCAATTGGCGACCTTAATACATAACATATAATACAAGCTATTAACGAAACAACTCTCATTTATAGTTATAAATTAAATCAAATTTTTTATATAGAATAAAACAAAATTGAAACGATTCTTTTTCACTTTGGTGCCAAAGAATAAACAGAAATACATACTCGTATATATATATAAATAATATACATAAATAAATTGCGAAAAGTGTTCAAGTTATAAATATTAATAAACGAGTTATAGTATAGCTATAAAAAGACAAAGACCAGAATCCTTTTGCAATACGGCACTCATGTTGTAGTTGTCGCAGCCATCAACATTTTAGCAACAATTTTAATAAATTTTTGAATAACTCATATTCATACATATACATACATATATATAATGCTGTTTTAAACAATTATTCAACATCAGTCGTCGTGTTTTAGTTTTTCTTTCTGTTTTACGTCCAATAAGCATGGCCAGCAAATTCTTCAGAGATTATTAATTATGTGGATTCAACGGTGCGCGTGCTCCAAGCTTTAACTGTGTGTGTGTGTGTTTTTGTGTGTGGGGTTAGTGTATTGCTATTGGCGTATCTTATTCAGCGCCAGTGGTGAGCAGCTTCAATGCCTTCTGCAGATTCTCAATTGCCGTCTTCACATCATCATAATTGAGAGCGCTGCCTGCGTACTTGCAATACTTCTGGGCGGTAATCATTTGATCGGGAGTTATATGAACTGGCACAGCCGGCTGGAAAATTGCGGCATTCGGTTGTGCTGTGGGCACGTATGGCTCAAAGCCACCTGGCTTCTCTTCCTCCACTGGCGGACTGGGCAATTTGTTCGGATTATTCAAAACCTCTTCGACAGTTGGAGGTGTTGTTTGTGGAGCTGGCGAGGACGGCTCGACGTTGTCTGACTGTGAGTCAGTAGATGGCTCTTCGGGCGCTGTCACATTGGCAGCGGCTTCATCCTTGACACCAGCTGGACTTTCGCCATTTAGCTCTGCAGATTCGTCATCTGGAAAGGGTCCGGGTATGGGGGTCTCGCCATTCTTCAGGCAGTTGTGAATGTATGCAGCCTTGTACTTGGCGTATTTACGATTGTGAAGCGCCTCCTCGCTGAGCTCACCAAAGGTAAGCAATATGTCGTATAGAACACCACTGGAATAATATGCCTTCACAACATTCCTGACAATGTAAAGATATTAATGTGACATAAATCCATATCAATTAAATTTCCACTTACTTGCCAAAGTTCTCCTCGCGATCCTGCTTGTCGGCATATAGAAATAGTTTTAGAGCATAGTTCTCAATGTGCGCCTGGGCAGCTATATCGTTGGTTATTGCCTCGTTATCTGCATGCGTCTTCTTCATCTGCTCCAACCAGTCCATAATAGCTGAGAGCCCAATCAAAACAAATAAAATTATAGATGAGTCATCGGTGCAAAAGAATCATATAATGTAATTTCTCTACACTTACCTAACAGCAATTGAGTCTCTTCTGCGCTCTGAGATGACGCCTTTAAGCCAATTTGCAGTGCACTTTAGAATTAATTAACAAAAACATTTTGTTTATGCGAAATTTACTGGCAGGGAAACCCATCGCTCATCTACTTACTAGAGCCTTGCCCAGTAGGCTATGACAATGTCACGCGAATCATGCTCCTGCGCCAGCTTCAGAAAGTGCTGTATGGACTTCAATGAATTCGGACATGGGGGAAATTCCATCTTTGACGTGCACAGCAAATCTCTTTCCAATCAATTTCTAAGCTATTTCTTTGAACGCAGTAAAAAATATTATTGTGAATGACAGAGTTGTCAGAAAATCTTATTGCGAACTGTGTGACCAGCTATGTTATTTTTAAATATGTTGTAAACATGTGTGGTAGCACTGGCAGGGCTGCATGAGAAAAACAAATTCAGGTGAGGGAATCTCTCAGTCTTTAAACGCCGTTTCTATCAAGTGGTTAGTAGCACAAATGAGTTAAGAGAGTGTTAGTCTATTCATGTTATCAACAATAAGCGGCGTACTTTGCACTTTGGCCTGTTTCTAAAATATAACTTATAATTGCAATTTATCCTTTAGCAGCCGCATCATGGCACTTTCAAAGCCAATTTATTCGCTCTTCGGCAGCTACTTGGAGCAGCTTTTCAATCATCCAGTGCGCACGAAATCCTTAACAGCGTAATTATTTATGGAGTTATCTTAAATGGGATTAACTAATGTTAAGAATTTAATTGACTGCAGCTGCTGCTTGGCCACCACGGCAAATGTTACCGCTCAGCGTTTGGCGGGCGCAAAGAAACTCAACCAACAAAGCCTCTTCGCTTATGGTCTATTCGGCCTGATCTTTGGAGGCAGTGTGCCGCATTACTTCTATCAGACGGTGGAGCGCTTGTTCAGCCATGATTTTCGTTTCAGAAAATTCTTTATATTCCTCTTCGAGCGCTTAGGCTATGCGCCGCTCTATCAGTTGCTCTCGCTATATTTCCTTTCGATCTTCGAGGTGAGTATTGTACTTTAGGGAGATGGATAACATTTAAGTAATATATTTTGTCTTGCAGGGCAACTCGCACAGCACAGCTGTAAAGAATCTGGAGAAACTCTATTGGCCCGTATTGCGCGCCAATTGGCAATATCTGTCGGTGTTCGTCTATCTGAATATTGCCTACGTGCCGGCCATGTTCCGTTCCATTAGCATGGGCATCATTTCATTCATCTGGGTCGTGTTCCTGGCACAGAAGCGTCGTCGCTTCCAGGAGAAACAAGCAGCTGCCAAGTCCACATAATCGCAACTGCCAACTGTTTATCTAAATATATATCTGTGTCTTTATCTGCGCCCCAAAGGTTCTCAAACGGGAATAGCTTTGTTGTTTTATACATATGTATATGAATTGTGTTTGCTTATATATCTGTGAGAGTGTGTGTGTGAGCGTGTGTATGAGAATTCGAGGGTAGGTCTTATCAACTGTGAAATTCAAGCTGAAAACCTTAATAATTTTTAATACTTTTTTATGTACAATAAACAATGTTTGCATTTGAAATGGCAACAGATAATTTTATTTAAAAACGAAGCTTAGAAACTAGCAAATAATTCGAGTATATTCGATTATTATTAATATCAATGATCGTCTCTACAATATTGTTTAGCTACTGAGAATCGAAAAAAGGAAATTCCTTTACAACTTAGTCTTAAGGGCATGTGTCTAAAGGAAAACAAATCTTATACTGCACAACAATTAGCCTAGACATATTATGTAGAGATTTATATAAATTGTTGCTTGCATATTGCGACTAGGGGTGTTTGACTAGCTGAGATTTACTTAGAGTAGGTAGGGGATTCCCCCTTCATTTGCTTTACAGTTCGCCACACATTTTGCGCAGCGAATCGGTTAACACTCAAAAGGCAATCGCCGAAGGACTCCGACTATTGTGCATTGGTGTGCCAGCCATGGGTGTGCCCGGCGAGCTGCCGCGGCTGAAGCAACTGGAGCAGCAGCTGGATGCATCGTTGTCCACATGCTCGTCGCCGTCGCCGTTGTTCATGCCCTCCCCAGACGCCTTGTGGTGGTGATAGGGTATAGGTCGCTTACGAGCGCTGCAAAATAACAAGTTTCACAAGATTAGATAGAGTCGAGTAATCGCGATTCCACTACAACAAAATAAAAGCCGCAAAACTTACCAAAAAACAGAAAATCATTTCAATCAATTGAAATCATAAACTAAATCCGTAAAAGAAAATCAAATAATATATAATTTGGCATTGATATAATTTATTTTTGTGCTGCGTGTGCTCGAGCTAATTGGACAAATAATTACAATTATAATCAAAATTGAATAAAAATACAAAATTTACAAAGCACACGAAATAAAGTAAGCTACACATACGGAATACACATTGAGAGAAATATATAATTATGTAAATGATAATTCCTGAGTTAGCTGTAAGAAAAGAAAATCATTAAAAAGAAATCAAGTTAAATCAAATCAAATGAAGTCAGGGAAATCAGGTGCTCTATAAAATTGGAAATGAAAATGCAACTGAAGCTGGATAATCTGGCTAACGTCTCGAGCTGCGTGGCGAGCGACGGCTACAAAAAAATTAAATTAATTTAATCAAATAAATAGATTAAAATCAAATAGATAAAAACAATTTAAAATGAACCTTGCAGAGTAAACAATTGAGATTTAAAACTCTTTAAGATAAAACAAATGAGCGGACTTGGCTGATCAACTTAGGTTGGTATCCCGAACAGGGATATATACTTATATACTTTATGGGATCTACCAAAACTGCGAAAATAATATTCTATAATTTTACAATTTACCAATGAATGAAAAATGGGATATTATTCTATAGCTAATTGAAATGGCAATTCTTTTGCTATAGGTTAATATCGATAAACCTATGGGGAGGCCCTCAACAATGCTGACGTTTTATCAAATTAAAATTACGTGAAATAGAAACGGACAGGTGGAATGATATGGCTACATATACATTCTATATATGTATACAAGATAAACGGGCATAGACAGACACACTTCTAGCTATATATAAGATATACCCATATCTTATACACAACAGTATTGTCTCAATATGTATTCATAAACAATATATACCAATTATATATTAAAGTCTCGCTCTGCAAGGTTCATAAAATAAAATGGAGCTGCAAGGAGAAAAAATGTGCATTAGCGGCTTCTACCTAGTGATGCGACGCCTGTCTAGAAAACTAGGCGAGCCGCGACGTCTGGGTATGGATGGTGAGCGTGAGCCGGTTTGTGATGAGCCCGAGCCGCTGCTCGAGGAGCTGCCGGAGCTGCTTCTTGACGAGCCGCTAGAGCGTGATGAATGCGAGCCGGAACGAGATCTAGAGCTGCACGAGCCGCTGCGACTGCTCGATGAGCTATAGCGACTGGATACACATAGAGAGAGGGAGAGAGAGAGAGAGTGAGAGATTAGGAAATCATCCAAGGCTTTCGATACAATGACAACTTACGATCGTGAGCGACTGCTGGAACGATGATGATGCCGGCTGTTGCTCGTGCGTCGCTTGCTGCGACTGTGATCGCTGCGACGCGAACGGCTGCGACTGCGTCGGGCGGCGCTCTCCGCTGCTGCCACCGTTGCTGTCGACACCTTGGAGACGATGGCATCCACCAGAGTGCTATCGGCGAGTGCAGCGACTAAGGGCTGTGGATCGTGAATTTTGAATGGTTTTATAACAATTTTCGGTTTCTGTTGCGGATTATGATGATGATAGCTAATACTATTGGCCGCCACAGCAGCGGCCGCTGCAGCCGCATTGAAGCTGATGCCGCCAGTGCCGCGCCCATGCTGAGGCGGATGGCCAAGCAGAGCCAAACCAGCTGCAGCTGCCGCAGCCGCAGCAGCACCGGCGCCATTGCCACCCAATGACAAGAGACCACCACCATGCCGCCCATGATGATGATGATGATGTACATGATGGCCACCAGCGGCGGTGGCTGCCAGCAGCGCATGCTGCGGCCCATGGCCATAAATATTGGGATTGTACATGCTAAGACTACGCGTTAGATGGTGCTGCTGTTGCTGCTGATCCCGCCGGCTGAGCAACGGCTGCAAGCCACCGTTGTTGCCGTGGCTGTTGTTGTTGTTGTGCTGATTCTTGCAGATGTTATAGTGCGTGGCGGTCAGCAGGGGCCCGTGGTTGAGCCGGTTCGTTGTGCGATTGTAGGTGCCGGGCGTGCCGGCCAGAAAGGGCAGCGCATTGTTGTTGGGATTGTTGCTAGCATGATTAGTATGAGAAACACCACCGGGATTGAGAGGAACACCACCACCACCACCACATGCATGACTATTGTTATTGTTATGGTTAGTATTGTGTCTACTGTTGGGATTGTTATTCAGCGTTCGGTTATGAAAGATGCGCTTCGTTTGTGGATGTTGGGGTCTGTGATTGAATTTGGCTATTGTTGTTGTTGTCGTTGCTGTTGGTGTTGCTGCTAACGTTGGGTTAATTATTGCATTTGCAGTTGCTGTTGCTGTTGTTGCTGCTATTGCCGTGGCATTGGCAGGGCTCTTGGCACCACCATTGGCCGCCGTTGCGGGCGCTTTGCTAATTGGCGGCGTACGCGGCTCAGCTGCTGTCGCAGGAGGCGGCGGCGTTGTTGTCGTTGTTGTTGTTACAATCGTAGTTGATGTGGTTGTTGTTATTGTTGTTGGCATTGTCAGTGGGTTATTCATTAAAGCGGTCACATTGTTAGCAACAAGAAATTCACTTAGCGAGTTACGTTTGGTGGTGGCCAGCACCACATTGTTAGTATCGCCACTTACTTCGCTGCCAGCGTCCCCGTCCTTGGCATCGCCATTCTTTTCCATTGTTTTTATTTTCTGCTTGGCCTTGGCCGCAATGCCCGACTTGAGCTGCTCGAGCATGCGCAGCTCCTGCTGCTCCTCGCGCTCCCGCTTCGACAGCTGATAATCCTCTAACGCTGCAGCACTCATCTCTGTCTCCTCCTCGCCGCCATCGTCGCTCTGGGCACGTAGTCGGACGATGGGCGTGGGCTTCGTGTCTTTTGACTTGGACAGCTGCCGCTTTTTGTCCTGCAGAATGTCCTGATAGCGCTCGGGATTGCGCTCAGCCGGGGAATAGCGCAGCTCTGAGGAGTTGGAACTTTCTGAGCGACGTTTGATCTGTTTGGGACTTGGCGTACTGCCCTTGTCCTTGTCCTTATCCTTCTCCTTTTTTAGCGCCTTCGACTTGGTGGGCGTGCCCCAGCGTTCGCGCTTCATGTGGCTGCTCTTGGACTGCTCGCGCTGCCTTGGGCTGCCAGGCTCACGCTTCACCTGCTCGGGCGTCTGGCTGCGGCGTCGCTTTCTCGGCGTGGGTGTGCCTGGCTCGCTGTGGGAGGAACTGCCACTGGAGCTGGACGATGAGGAGCTCGAGCTGGACGCTGCACGCTTCCGCTTTGTCTGCTCAAGCGCCACCATCACCGACTTGGTGCCCAATATATCGTTCACAGTATCCTCGGCGGCCTTGAAGGGATTGAATGCGGGCGCAGACGCTGTCTTCTTAGATGTTTCCGGCGAGCGAGTCCGTTGCTTACTGACTGGCGCAGGTGAAGGTGTGCGCTTTATATACGATCGGGACCGGGAGCGAGAATGGCGACCGGCACCTCGTTTCGACTGAGAGGCTGAACGACGCTCGCGACGGTGATCTTTGCTGCGCTCTTTGGCTGCATCGCCCGAGCGCTGGTTGGACTTGGGTCGCTCTTTGGAGAGCTGTCGCTCCTTTGAGCGCAGTCGCCCTTTGGAACGTTGCCGATCTTTGGAGCGCGCACGTTCTTTTGATCGTTGTCGTTCTCTTTCCCTTGACCGTTGTCGCTCTCTCTCCTTCGAGCGCTGTCGCTCTTTGGACCGCGGTCTCTCCTTGGAACGCACTCTCTCTTTGGAACGCACTCTCTCTTTGGAACGCACTCTCTCCCTTGATCTCTGCCGCTCCTTGGAACGTGCCCTCTCTTTGGATCTGAGTCTCTCCTTGGAGCGCACTCTCTCCTTGGATCTAAGTCTATCTTTAGAGCGTTGCCTCTCCTTTGATCTCTGTCGCTCTTTGGACCGTTGCCTTTCCTTTGGACGCTGTCGCTCCTTTGACTGCTGACGCTCCTTAGACTTCTGCCGCTCCATGGATCGTGCTCTGTCCTTTGACTTGTGGCGCTCCTTGGAACGCTGTCGCTCCTTTGATCTCTGTCGCTCATTGCGCCTTGCTTCCCTCGATCGCTGTCGCTCTCTCGAGCCTAATCTCTGCTTGGAACGCTCGCGCTGTCGCTCCTTGGAGCGTGTTGGCTTCTCAGTCTCTCGCCGTGGCGGCGTTCGCGTCGATTTATCTCGCTTTTCCCGGCGACTGTCCGTCGAGGAGTCATTGCGACGCGACTTCTTGTCCTTGCGCCGCTCGGTCGAGCGACCGCGAACGGGATTCTCTGCAGGTGTGTCATTATCCTCGGCAGCTGCACGAGATTTGCCCGACTTCTTGTCCTTGCGCTCAGGCGAACTATCAAGGATGAGGGAAAATCAATGAAGGATTTGGCAAGCTAATGTAGTTTTTGACTTACTTGGAACGTGCCGAATCCGTGGAGCTGGCACGTGCGCGCTGCTTCTTCTTGAGCTTTTTCTCGCGCTTCTTCTGCATAACAAAAGAGGAAAAATCGTTAACAAAAACGGAGCAGAAACTGTGAAGCGTCTAACTTTTAGCATTGATATTTAGTTATTTAAATATGTGTGTATATAAACACAGTTATTTTCATTCGTTATGATCATGATGGGCATGATGTATGAATGTGGGTATATCACATGAAAGCGGGCTGAAAAAACATCTTTGCTTTTTTTTTTTTTATTTAGCTTATTTTTTATGTTGGATAGATATACACAAAAGAGTGTTGACGCTATTCTATATAGAAATATATATTTATATGTTAGAAAGAAAACAGACAAATGAAAGTACTTACAAAACTACAAGAGAGCCTTTGAAAGCTATCCTATATTAATGAAGCGCCAAGGGTTTTCATAAACAAAATATAAATTTTCTTGTTCGTTTTTTGTTTTTCTTTGGAATTTTTACTTATAGAAATTTTAATTGGTAGGAATTTTGTGGATACTACATAATAATTCAGATAAGTTAAGCAAACAGAACAGAAAGGAAAGCATAACTAAGAATCGTAGTCGGCTACTGCCGACTGCAGAATACTCGTTCACGGGCCAGAGAGAGTCTGCTATAAATGAACTGTCAATTGAGGGAGTTCTACATAGACGAGAGCTCCAAATCTCTAGTCAGTAGACAGAAGGACCATTGCACAAAACTAATATGCTCTTCTCATTTCGTGAACGGGCATAACAAGAAATAAAAATTGTTAATTTTTTAACTATGCACAAAAGAAATTTATTGGATTTATATAAATATTGCTTGTGCAGAGCTCTATTTTGATATTGATTGATCGACTAGCTATACGAAATCAAAATCAAAATTTAAAAACTAATAATTTTCAAATAAGAATTTGTTAATACTAGTTTTTGTGTATGCGTTTTGAAGCCTTTTTGTTTTTACCTTTTACAATATTTTTGTGGGGTGATTTTTATATACTTGATTTCTTAAATTGTTTTTGGTTTTTGTTTACTAATTAATTTTTGGTATGCTTTAATGTTTTTCACAGAGTTTAGAGATTGTTAATTATTTTTTATTTTTTGGTGGAAAAAAGAAGTAAATAAGCGAAGAGAAGAAATGGCGTATGTTTAATATTTGGATGAACAATTTGAAACAACGGAAAAAAAAACGATAAAATCAATCGAGTTATTATCATCGTATATATCATGTAACGTATATAAGGCATAGTATATATATATACCATATGTAGAGAGAGAAACAATTATATTCATTTAGACATAATGTTAGATTACACCAGAATAGTTTCATCAAATGATTCTTTACATAAAAGTTAGGTAGAGAGCATGTTATATATAACTATATATAGTATATTATATGGCAATTAGAAATGTATAGAGTGGAGATTGGTTAAGAGAAAAAGTTATGATTTCTTTAAGATTAGCATAGCTCATGCACTCCCCAGACGATTGAACTGGACACTTTCCGTCTGGACAGCTGTCCAGCATTCTTCTCAGTTCTCTCGTTTATCGAATAGGTTTTTTTTTTTAGTAGAATTTTGCTGTTGGTTTTACCTTCTCCTTCTTGGCTTTCTTGCGTGCACTTTTTAGCTCACGCTCGGCATCGCTGCTGGCCGCCTCCTCCTCGTCGCTGTCGTTGCTATCGCTGCCGCTGTATTTGCGCTTGCGAGATTTCTTCGACTTTTTCGACTTACTGCAAATAGAATGTTTAAAAATAAACAAATTAGTATTTTTTTTTTTTTGGTAATAAAGAACGTTTTAACTAGAATTTTGTCCAGAGACTGAGCACCCCGAATGGGAGCTGGCAGCAATAACTTGAAGAATGTGTTTTTTTTTTTTTTTTTGGGATTTTTAAAGAGTTTTGATTAACTTGTGGTTTTTTAGTGCTTTACCTTCATCGATTAAACTGCTCAAAATTGCATTGTCTTAATAAATAGTAGTAGGTTAATTAATAATAATAGAAAGAAAGATGAGAAAGTAATACGCTTTTAATTGTTGTCAAAAACACAGTTTTTTTGGTACCTTAACAAACGAGACTGTACTTAAACATTGTGTGTGTGTGTGTGAGTGTATGTGTGTGGGTGTGTATGTGTGTGTGTCTGGGCGTATGTGTGTATAAAGTATACGAAGAGCGATCAAAAAACATGGCAAATCTGCGTTGACTTTATGTCTATTTATGCTCAAATCAAATAAAATCTACAGAAAGTTCTCAGAAATTAAGTGGATATTCGATATTCAGAGCAGAACTGAAAATCGAATATATGTATTCCTCCAAGTCTCAATATTCGCCATACTTTTGGAACGCACTTCGTATATGGATATGATATATGAAATAGCAAACAAATTTTGTAACACAATACAATTTTATATAGAATAAACGAATTTATTTTACTTACCACAAGCTGAATAAGAACAAATGTGAACGAAATGTGTGGGTGTGTGGGTGGGGGAGAAAGTGTGAGTGTGTGTGTGTGCTTAGAGTTAGAGATAGAGATATAGAGAGATAGTTAGAGAGACAGCCCATAGCAACCCTACGTTGTCAGGCCAAATAAAACGAGGCTTTCAGCACATATGATTAACAAAGTATATTAATAATACTTTTTCTTTTGTCATTTTGAAACATTTCATTTTGTTTATAAACTAAGTTATATTATGCATGTGTGTGTGTGTGTGTTTGTGTGTCCGTGTATTTGTATATTTGTTTGCTTTTTATTTGTACATAACTTTTCGCTTCTTTTTACTTTCTTTCTCATATGAATCCCTTTTTGGTTTGAGTTATTTTTTTGTTTGTTTAAAAATGCAATGTAAAAAAAGGAGTAGAGACGAAAAACACAAAATGTATATTAAGCAGTTGTTTTCTTTGTTAATTACAAAAGGTTTCGTGTTCAATTTTTGTTTGTTTTGGCAACAACAACAAGAGAAATTAAAAAATAGTTTCAACTTTTACAATATGAAACAGAAAATTTATGTTTTTTTTTTTTAAATAGAAAACTAGTCGAACAGACAGCTACGAGTAGGTTTTTTTTTTTAAATTAAAAATCATTAATTCGATTCCTGCCGAGTTCTTACCTCTCTTTCTTGTGCTTCTTTGACTTTTTCTTCTTATCCTTGCGGCGCTCCGGACTAGCAGAACTGGATGAGCAAATGATATTTAGATATTAAACTTCTTTTCTAATTGATTTGTATTGAATGATTTTTGCTTACCTTTCCCTGGCGCGTTTCTTCTTTTTCTTTTTGTCCGATCTGGACACATGCTCGCGCTCATCTCCACTGGCAGCCGCAGCATCCGACTTGCCAGCTCCAGCCGCATCATCGTCGCGTTCGCGTGAGGGCGTACGCAGCAGCGCATATCGCTTGCCTGTCTCCTTGTCTCTGCCAGCTGCTGCTGCAGCTGCGGCCGCCGTTGTAGCCGCTGCTGCTGCTGCCGCAAGGCTCTCGCGCTGTGCGTCCAGCTCCTTTTGCAGCGCCACCGTCTTGGCCAAGTCCTCCTTAGCCTTGCGATCGCAATCAAAGCTGCTGCCCTCCACAAAGTACTCGGATATGTTGAATGCCTCGCGCAACTTGGCGTTCTTCTGCTGCTGTGCCTCGGCAATTTGATGGGTCTCACGCACGCTGCAATAGAAATGGGAGAATGCCATTAGATATCATCATACAGACCCATATCACTTCAGTACTATACTCCTTATTTATATAACTTATAAGCCCTTCTCTCAGCCCATTTGTTTACCTATTTGCCGCTGCGCTGCCAGCGCCCAGCAGCAGCGTTTGCAGCCACGTGCTAGACGGGTGCTTGAGCAGCTCGAGCAGCGCCGGCAGCGCCTGTTCACCCGTCCCGTTTACTTTCGCAGACTGGCGTCCTTCTCGTTCCCGGTGTGGCATCACAGCTGTTCGCTCCGCTGGGCATTGCGTCAATTGCGTCACTTGCGTATTCTGGCAGACGCAGGCGCAGTCGCCGTGCGCCTTCTTTGCTAGTGCTGTGCGCCTGTTCTTCTTGGCGCCGCTTGCCAAAACCGGTCGCAATGGCTTGAACTTCTTGGCCACGGCCGCATAGTTAAGTGCCGCCGCCGTTGTCGCCTGTGCCGTGAACTGGAAACTCTCATATTTGGCTATATACTCGCGATTGTCGTGTTGGAAATATTGCGCCTTGCATTTCCTGCCAGCCACACACCCCACAAACGCATTGGGGTTGTTGTTGTTGCCGCTGCTGCTGAAGCCGTGGTTGTTGCTGTTGCTGCCGTTGTTGTTGTTGTTGCCACAGCCGGTTGCGTGTCCTGCGCGTTTACGACGTTTACGCCGCTTCTTTGCCTTGACGACCTGCAGCGTGGCGAAGGCTCTCGTCGTGCTTCTCGCCTCCGAGTTGGACGCGGAGGTCGAGGTGGCTGTGGCCATTGCGGTGGCCGTTGCCGTTGCCGTTGCAGTGGTTGTTGTGGTGTTTGTGTAGATTTCCGAGGAGAGCATTTTGGAGAGTTCTCTTCACTTTAAGTTAGTTAGGGGTTGTTGATATTTGATTTATTTATTTTTTATTTCTTTATATAATTATAGGGTTTTTTGGTTTTTGTTTTTGACAATTTCTTCACGAAGACATTGGAGTATTTCCTCTAATTATAATTTTAGTTTGCTTACTTTCCACAATTGTTTTAGGAAGACCGTGGATTATTTATTACTGTTATTATTATTATTATTTTATCATCTGTTTATTTAATTTTGTATTTTTATGTTTACATCTATAAATTTTTATTCCATAATTTGTACAGGAAGACAATGGATTAATATATTTTGTTTTATTATTTTTATTGTTTATAAATATATATTTCTGGTTTGTTGGAAGACCGCAGACTTTTTTTTAAACTATTATGCATATTTATTATATTTAAATAGAATATATAAAACTTGTAAAAATTTATGTGTATATTTTCCGTTTTTATCTTTATGGATTTTTTTTTTTTTAATTTAGTTCAATTTTTCCTTTTATATTTTTTTTTATTTGTTTATAGACACGTTTGTGGATATATTTATTATTCATAAATTTGTTTAATATAAAAATAAATATTTATTTGTTGTATTACATTTAACACTTTGGAAGACGTTGGATTAATATTTGCTTGAAACTTTCGCTACATTTTCTCTCTTATAAATTTGTTTACTTTGTTGTTTTTATCCAGCATTTGGAAGACGTTGGATTTTCCATATAATATTATATAGAATTTGGATGTTTAAATAGATATTTTTCTCGTATTACTCCGCTTGGGCAAACGATTAGCGCCGACTTCATTTAAAGACTAAATACTAAATGCTAATTACGTGCTAAGTTTGGAAGACTTATTTAGTGATTTGTTGCTTTTGGTTTGGGTTTTTGGGTCTTTGGGTGCCGGAGCTCACATTACAGTTTGATATGGGAGAGCTCAATGCTCCAAACAACAACAGCAACCACTAGAATAAAGACAACGGCCACAACGGCGACGGCGACGGCGACTTCGTAGCTGTTAAGCTCTTGTGGATTGGATGAGCTAGTAGCCACCAGCAGCAGCAGCAGCAGCGTTGCCTGTCCATGGCTATGGGCTTAGCCGCACACTTGAGGGGCTGCGCATCGGACATTGGCGTATCGATTGCATTTTCGCTTAGCCGCATTCTCCTCAATTTGTTTTTTTGTATGTGCCAAATATTGATTTTTCCAACGCTGCAGCAGCAGCAACATTTTCCGCTGTTTTCATGTTTCCTGTCGGCGTCCTTTGTTGTTATTGCACAAAATTTAAGTTTTATTTCACTATTATTGCTTTTAACTACTAGTATTTTTAATTATTATATTTTTTTTTATTTATGTATTTCCTGAGCGCGTTTGCCAATCATTTGGCTTTGGAAGACTTGAAGTGACTGCCGAAAATATAAATTTCATCTCGGCAGCAGCATTTTCTCTACAACTGGCTGTGTTCTGATTGGCGCCTGGACCAGGGGGTCGGTTGGTTGGTTTGTTGTTCTTGCGCATGTGGGTTTTGGCACACTGAGCCAGCTGGCTGAGATTTACGTTAGGTTGGACACGCGACCGGAAAGGCAACTAAGTTGAAGGCTTTATTGATTTGTCCAGTGGGTGTGTTTGAGCGCGGCACACAATATTTTATTTAAATTACATAACTAACTATACTTAAGCTATTATTGAACATCAATTGAGAGCTACTTACGCTATGCGTCCAAATTCATCCTTGGCTATATCGGTTTTGCCTTGGCCCATTAATTTCTGGCGATATGAATCCACTTGCGACTTTATCTCCTCCGGTGTGCGTCTGCCAATAAACAAGGAAATAATACAAATTTAATTTAATGCAATTTTAATTTAATTTATAAATGTTACTAAAATACCTTTAAGACTTAAGCATAGATGCAAATTTAATTTATTTGACAGTTTAAATCTAATTTGAATTATTGATTATTAGCTCGTTCTGTATTGTTTATAAATATAATTTTAACGATTTTTGTGGTATTTCATGGAGTTTTCCGCTTTATTGTTGAACGCGGATGTGCTCTAATGAAACAATCTCTACAACTGAAATGCAGTTTTTCCACCACTAGCCCCGAGTGAGGCCAGGCCAGGCTCAGCCTGGGCCGCTGTCAGTGTGTGGCCAATGGGAAAGCGCTAAACTAGAGATGGACTCTGCACAATACTTGTTACGAAATGTGACGGAAGTGGAAATCAATTCAATATACAGATCTTTGCAGGAAATATCCGTCCAACATGGTAAAGTGCATCTCCGGTATTCAATCAGTCAGTAATCCTAATATATTGTTTCTTTAAACTGATTTTCATACAATATTATTAAATTCTCTTTGTAAATTTGTGTAGTTCTATTCGTGTCACGCTGAAAAGCACGACAAGTGCTCAACTCTCTGTCAGAGCAAAGCTGAGAGGGTGGATGGGCTGTCAAGGAGTGGTGATGGTGGTTGTTGTCATTTACCGCTACTGAGCGTGTGCGTACGTGCGCACTCTCTCACAGCTACCAGGCGCCGAATGTAAACAGCAGAAGCAGTAGCAGTAGCAGGCGGCTGACAGCGGGGAGCAAACGTAAATATTAGCGCACTGGGAGAGAAATGCATGTTGGGCCGAATGTGCACAGTGTTGGCGACCGGTGTTATATAACGTCAAATATTGCATTACGCATGCAGGAGTCAACTGCTAGAACTGACTGACTGGCAGTGTCTCATTTAACATTGCTTCACATTCATATGTATGCAAACTTACCCTTGCTTCTCGAGTATTTCCTCGAATTCAATGCACTTCACTTCGATTTTTCGCTTGCGATCGTGGTCAAGTATCTCCTTGTTAGGTGGCCGATTCAGTTGGGCGTCTAACTTTTTGGTGTCATCCTCGGCACGATAGTCCTTGTCCTTTTTGCCCGGTCGCACAAATGCCCAATTGCGCTGCACATGTCCGTTGGTGCCGGAGCCACGAGGCGTTGTTAATCCAATGCCGTTGTACATGTTGTACCGGCTGTTCGCTCGCTACGTATAATTTATATAAACGTTTACTTTTCCGTATGCATCAGCGTTTGGAACGGCGCAGCTGCTCCGCCAAATGTGCAGTTTGCAAACACAAGAAAAATCGATTTTGTCTACCAGGCGACGCCGCATCCAATGCAACTCTAACTATCGATATAAATGCAAATTTGCGATACCCTATCGATGTTGTAGAAGGAGCAATGAGCATTGTAAACAAATAAACAATTTCGTTTATTTTAGTTTGAAAGCTGATATTTTTACAAATTTAAGTATGCAAACGGACGATAAAGAAAAAAGTGAAGTCGTTGAAGAGCCTACCAAGGTGGTTTTCAAGAAAAAGCCCCGCAAAAATCTGCGACAGCGCAAAAACTCTGATGATGGCGACAATGAGGAACAGTAAATATATTCGTATACAATCTTATAAACATATACATATATTAACGTTTGCTTAAATAAGGCTCACGCTGGATGAAATCAAGGAGCGACAACGACTACGTCAACGCCCCAATGGAGTTAGCCTAGTGGGCCTGGCGCTGGGCAAGAAAGTGGCACCGGAGGAGGAACTGGCCATCAAGGATCCGTTCAATGTGAAAATTGGTGGACTGGTCAACATGCAAACAATAAAATCGGGAAAAATGAAGGAAGTTGATGATGCCTATGACGTGGGCATTGGCACACAGTTCTCAGCTGAGACAAACAAGCGTGACGAAGACGAGGAGATGATGAAATACATTGAGCAAGAACTGCAAAAGCGTAAAGGCGGTGCTGCAGATGAAAATTCCAATGACCATGATGACCGCGATGCCCACAAATATCTGTCACCTGAAGATGCGGCCCTTTACGCACTGCCCGAGCATCTGCGACAATCCTCCTCGCACAGATCTGAAGAAATGTTGTCCAACCAGATGCTCAATGGTATACCCGAAGTGGACCTTGGCATCCAGG
Source organism: Drosophila aldrichi (assembly GCA_035045965.1). Classification (NCBI taxonomy): domain Eukaryota; kingdom Metazoa; phylum Arthropoda; class Insecta; order Diptera; family Drosophilidae; genus Drosophila; species Drosophila aldrichi. The sequence continues at coordinate 13,439,116 of JAWNOM010000501.1, forward strand.
CCAAGATACACAACATTGAGGCAACGGAGGAGGCCAAACAGAAACTCCTGCAGGATGCTAAGAACAAAAAGGATGGGCCCTCGCAGTTTGTGCCCACAAACATGGCTGTCAACTTTATGCAACACAACCGCTGTAAGTTGCTACTGGCATTTCTATTTAAATATATTATATTTTGATTTATTTATCTCCAGTTAACATCGAGGACAGCAGTGAACAACGCAGACGCAAGCGTGAGAATAAGGAAGCCAACAACAAATCCGGCAAGAATCAAACGAATCCCAATGGAGTCAAGCGTGCAACAGATGATTATCATTATGATAAGTTTAGAAAGCAATTTCGTAGATATTGAAATAAAGTACAAAGTTGTATACATATTTATATAGTTTATTTAATATGCCGCTTCAATTTGTAATCATAAAGTAATTGTGAAATTCCATGTCCATGTGCTGTAAATAAATAAATAATACTTTAATTAATTGATTGAGTTCAAGCACATTTATTTAATAACTAGAACAAATTTATTCAGCTGAGAAATTTAATTTCATTGCAACGAATGACTGAAGCTCAATGAGATTCCTACTCAAAATATCATCAAAATACATTTATTAACTATATATAGTATTTGTAATATACACACCTTTTAAAATAATAGTAATAAACAGCTGGTCAGCCAGTCAGCATTTAACTGCAATACAAAAGATTATGATTTCAATTAACTCACATTTATACAAGTTTCATAGTTATCAACATTTCTGCTGTGTTCAGTTGAGAACTTTATTTCATTGCAACGAATGACTGATGCTCAATGAGATTCCTACTCAAAATATCATCATCTAAAGGAATCAAAATCAATTATAATTATCTACTAATACCCACCTTATCCGCAGTTTAATAGAACATTCTGCAACAAAACTGAAATGAAACAAGAATTTGAGAAAAATTTGTTTTAAATTTAAAGTTTTGTTTGTATAACTTACCTTTAAAACATATGTATTTGCTTCTGGACCAACTGAAAAAAAATAAAAATATGCTGAAAGAAATATTCAAGTATTATCTGCTGAAATATTTAGAAATCAAATGTAATTTCTTGTTTTTTGTTGTTTTTATTATACCCAGACACAACATTGAAACGTTCATCCTCGCTCTAGTTTTTCTGTCAGCTTAGTTATTATGTTGTTTAATAGAATGAAAAATCTATTGTGAAAGTGTAAAACGCGATGCACGTTCCCCTTTGTTTGCTTGTTTATATGATGCCGATCTTGTTGGCAATATCCAGAGCATCGTAGTCACGCGCCAGGCGCACATAAGCCTTCTTCTGTCCATCGGGCCGGATCAGAATGTTAACCTTAGCCACCTTAATGTCGTAGAGCTTGCGCACTGCGGCACGCACGTGGTTCTTGTTGGCGCGCAGATGTGTGAGGAAGACCAGAGTGTTGTTATCCTCGATCTTCTTCATCGCTGCTTCCGTGGTCAACGGATATTTGATGATGTTGTAAGCATCCATGCGATTCCTGGTGGGCACCGATTTCCTTGGATATTTAGGATTGCGTGGCAGCTTCAACGTTGTGGGACGACGGAAGTGCACATTGGTGCGAATCTTGCGAGTGCGTGTGCCGAAGGCGCCCTTGATGATCTGTAGAGGAATCGCTTTAGTATTCATGTTCCAGACGCAAGCTATTTGAGTACACTTACCTTGGTCTGAACCTTCTTGGCATTCAGCAAGGCAACAGCCTTAGCCTTGGCAGTACCCTTAGCGGGTTTAGCGCCAGCCTTGCCAACGGGCTTCTTGCCCTTAGAAGCAGCACGTGCCTTGGCGGAGAGCTTAGCCAGCACAGACTGAGGCTTCTTGCCAGCGGCCACTTTCTTCTTCAGATCCTTGGCCTTTGGCTTGGTGACTGGCTTCTTCAGGGCGGGCTTCTTAGCAGCAGCTGGCTTCTTGGCAGCACCAGCAGCAGTTGCTGGTTTCTTAGCGGGCGCAGCTGCCTTCTTGGGCGCAGCTGGCTTGGCTGCGGAACCTGCCTCCTTCTTGGCACCAGCAGGTGCCGCCGCAGCGGCCTTCTTCTGCTCTGGCTTCTTATCGCCAGGCTTTGCTATAATTAAAAATCAACAAAAAATTAGCACTAGTAAACAGAAGTCCAAAAAGTTGGGTTAAGCTCGAACACGCAATGCTAGAGCAAGTGGACATCATATTTTTACTAACAAATGCACTTAAATAGAAAAACGGATGACTAAATAATTCAAATTTAGCACTTGTTATCTTCTTGCACATTGTTTTCAATGGTGAGCCGCGGCCACACCGCACGTGGCGCAAATATGGCGACACATTTTGTGTATATTTTGCGTTAAATTTGTAATTAAACACATTTCCACATGCTGTATTGCATTCTGCTTGCTTTGTCTTTGAATTAGGTGACAAAACCACATATTTTCGATGTATTTTTATATGAAAAATCCTTACCGGATTTCTCGGTTGGCTTTTTAGGTGGCATTTCTACGAGAAAAAGAAATGAAAAGGAAAACTAAGGGGCATTTGACAAAGCAGCGGAAGCAGTTTTTGACAGTAGTGTTGCCAGGTGAAGCGCAAGTGGCAACGCTCAAAACTTAAGAGTGTTAAATGGCAACGCCAGAAAGCGTGCTTTTAAAACTATGTGGCAGCATGATGGCAGCACTGTAAAAATATTAAAATAAGTGGCAGCGCTATATTTGAATTTCAAATTTAAAAACGGTTTTATTATAAGTTTCTATGAATAATTGTGTGAAAGCTTGTTTATTGTAGTTAAATAAAATGAGTGCAAATTTGTTAGCAGGCACAGCCACTTTTTTGTTTATCAGAGCGACTGCCAAAGAAATTACGTAAATCTGTAAATTATAAATCGAGGTGAATTATTTAAATTCAGTTATTTATGCAATTTTCATTACCAAATTTGTGCGACTTTTCCTGTGTTTGTGTTGTCTGCTCCTTTGCTGTGGCCTGCAGTGTTCTTAATTGTTGCTGCACGGCTGCTTCGAAGGCTAAAGCAGCCAAGCGTTGAAAAAACTCTGTGATTTTGTACCCAGAACGCGCCGATACGGACCAATATTCCGCCTTCAGCTCCGAAGCAGCGAAGCCTGCGATGCGTTCCATTCTCATGAATTCTTCTTTGGTCTGGAATGAAGTATACTATAATGCTTAGGCTGCCATAATATGTATATAAGCTTACCAATAGATCTGCCTTTGTGCCCACTAGAAATACCAAAGGTTTCTGTGATGTGTTGTAATTCAGAGCGCTCGATAGCCATTTCTTGGCTGCCTCCAGTGATTCCCGCTTGGACATGTCATATGCGGCTACAATAACTGAAGGAGAGGTAATATATAGTTGGAATATAGGCACAGCTGGACCTACCACTGGCGTTGCGATAGTAGGCGCCTGCAATGCACTTGAAACGCTCCTGTCCAGCCGTGTCCCACCTACAGGGGAAGCAGAATTTGTATAAGAGTTGATACATTTGCTCCACTTACATTTCCAGGCTGAAATTGTGACCCAGTATGCTAAAGTTCTCCAGCTCGAAGTCAACACCAATTGTGGCTTTATAGTTGGACTGGAATTTGTCATAGCAGAAGCTAGAAAGAGAGAGAGGGAGAGGGAAATTATTCGTTCGTTGGCTCCACTCAATCACAATGAACATCAGTTGACCCACCGATTCACCATGGCCGTTTTGCCCACAGCGCAGTCGCCCACAAAGATGACCTTGCAGGGCCTCAGCTTCGGCTTCCTTGGCAGCTCCAGCTGGTAGCGCAGCTGCGGCGCGAAGTCCTTCTCCCGACTGTAGGGCGTCTGGGCGGTGCTGTAGGCGGGCGGCAGGTGGCGCAGGTGGGTGCGTGGGTCGTGCAGCGTCACAGTTGGCGGTGTGGGCAGCAGCAGATTCTGGCGCAGCGAATGGGGCATCATGAACGTTGCGTTGTCAACTGAAAGCGAGACGAGCTCAGGCTGAAAACTAAAGCGGAATGAATGAAAACAAAATTCAGCCACAAAAACCGCAGGCCGAGGCTTGAACTTGGGGGCTATCAGGCGGCTCAAGGTGTGCTACGACTTTATATGCAAATGTCTCTGATAGCAAAGCCCTCGAAACGGGGCTACGAGCGATAGAGAAGTGGCACAGGTGACCCAACGTTTGGTCGACGGATTTTCCCAGTTCGTGTTCTGATTCCGATTTGAGTGGTACAAACGGAAGAGGGAACAGACTATAGCTATCTTATGGGTGGTATTACTTTAATTATCACCGAAATTATGTTCATATATTATAATGCCAATCTATCTCAATTCTCAATCTCAATCATTGATCCGACGTGTGTTTGCCTCCGTTGGGATAATGAAAGGTGCCCACGCTCTTGACCTTTTGCAGCAGCTCTGGGTCCAGCTCCAGTGCCTTGTACAGCGCCCGCTTCAGCTGCTTGTACTGGAAGTGTGGCGGGAAGGGCATATCCTCGAAGGCGAGCATGAGCAGGTTGCCCGCCTCGTTACCCGCGGCCAGGCAGCGACCACAGTGCGAGAAGCTGGAAAAGAAATCACGTGAGGATTAGGGAGCAGTGGCAAATGGGCTTAGCCAGAGCCAACCAGAAGGTGGTGTAGTGAATCTTGGCATCTATCGTCGTGGATGAGACGGGCTTCAGCGTGCTGTTGCGCAGATCCCAAATGTCGATGGTGCTGTGGCTGAGCGAGACCAAAATGGTGGAGTGGGTGCGGCTCCAGCGGGCGCAGTGCACCGGGGACAAGTGATGCTGGAGTGTGATCAATGGCAGCAGGATGCCAGCCATCCAGATGCGAATGCACCAGTCGCTGCCGCAGGTCAGGTAAAGTTTGGGTGACCAGGGTGAGAAGTCCATGCAGACGGCAGCTGTTTCGTGCACTTGCCGCAGCTCCATGTGCTGCAGCGGATAGTTGGTGGAGCACTTGTACATGGTGCCCTCATCGGTGAGCACATAGTAGAGATCGCTCTGCAGTGGATCCAGGACGAGTTCCAGGCACTGGACATACCGGTTGGCCAGCAGCGGCACACGGTGCGCCGGCTGGGTGACGCAGATCCCCTCCAGCTCGGCCTCGGCACGCTGCAAATGCTGCTGCTCGAAACCCAGCAGATGTGGACTATTGATCAGCTGATACTTGATCACAGCGCCCGACTGCGAGGCAGCGAGGAAGGGCGTTATGTCCTGATCGGCCAGGACATCCCCATCGCTGCGGGGAATCCACTTGATGGCCGTCACCGGATCAAAGTAGGGCGAGGTGGCGCGTTGAGATCGCGCCAGAGCTGGCTGATCCGGCTGTGAGATGTCACGAACCTCCACGTCGCCGTTGTGCAGGCCAATGGCCAGTAGCTGGGGTGATCCAGGCGAGAATTGGACCACCACCACGGGCACTGGGTAGTTGTAACAGCGTTCGGGATTCACGGGGTTCTTGATGTTCCACACATAGACATAGCCATGGCGAGGCTTCCTGCCCAGCCTTGCATAGGTGTAGATGCCGTAGGAGACGGCCATAATGTCTCCATTGCTGGGACAGAAGCAGACGGAAGTGACTGCCTGCTGTTCCCTGGCCACTGGGGAGGGCGAGCTCAATTTCCAAAGCAAATGTAGTCGATACTTGAACTTCACGTCCTCGGCGAGCGGATCGGGTGGCTGCATATTGCGAAAGCGTCGCTGCTGTGGCTCAAACACATTGCTCGCCAGGATGCGCATGGTGAGCATCAGTGCCAAGCGGAAGCTGGGCAGCTGGTTGATCTCCACGAATTGATCCACGCCTCCGACGCGATAGGTGGTCACCTCCATCTTCTGGGCGCCCTCTATGGGCACAGTCTTTGTGGATGCCTCCAGGTCCTTGTACGTGTCGAACATCTCAAAGTTCGAAACGTAGGAGCCCACCTGATCCGTTCGCAGGCGCTCCGTGTTGACCAAGCGGGATTTCAGTAGAGGTTCAATTGTTTGCGTATCCGCATCGACAGTTCTTCGGGATTTGTCGGTGCCGGCCAAAAGCTCTTCGTAGCGCTGGTTATCCGCCTGAACCTTTCGACCCTCCTCGGTGTCCAGCTCGGCTGTCAAGCTGGGTCGCTCGAAGAGCACCACCAGCGGCGTCTTGCGCAACAGCACTTTTATAAAGGGCGTGGCCGCCTTGGCAGATTTCCTTGGAGGTGGTCCAAAGGTCACGGTTTCCGCTTTGGAAGTCTTATTTTCCACGCCCAACTGCAGCTTATACATATTTATCTGAAAGGAATTCCCAGTTAGGACTGATTTATAAAGATCCCTCTTGCCATTGATCTACTCACACCCAGCGCTATGTCATCCAGGGAGGCCCGCATTACGCACTTCGTGCGATATTCAGGCGTACGAAACTTTTGCATCGATAGCTCTTCCGCCGTAGTTGTCTTCATCAGCGGATGATTTTGGATTAGTTGGCTGAGCTGCTGGAAGTCAGCAGCTCTATATTCCTTGTTAAGCGGCCTGGACATTGCAGATTCAATTCTTGTTTAATTGCTCCTATGGTATATCCAATTCCTGTTAAAATAGGCAAATAAGGGGTATATTGTGGGTATGCCGATTTCTGTAAGAGCCAGTACATATGTAAGTCGCTTACAGGTACAGAGTATTGAATATCTAAGGAAGTAATTTTAAAATTCTCTTTTCCCTATATTAATAAATATCTAATCTGAGGAATTTGTATGATTCTTATATACTGTTCTTTCACATGAACCTCTTGTACAGGGTATTTACTAGTTGCCAACTCTCGCTCGTGGCACTTTTACTTGTTTGTAGTTTAGTTAACATGGAAACGCATCGTTGCCACGCGCCTGTTGCTATACGGCAGTGCCACATATTGTTGCGCAGCTGCGCACATAAATATTCATAAACAAAATAATCATCATTCACGCAAGCGCGAAATGAATTTAATTTGAAATTGTATCAAGTCGAAGACTAATTACCCTCAAAAGATGTAATCGATGCTCAAAAATTGCATAATTGTTGCGATATAGTTGTGTGCGACCACTAATGCAGCTATCGATACTTTAACTATTGTGAACGTATTTAGTTTGCAAATTACAAAAAGCTCTGCGCTTTTCGGCACATTGCTTGTTATTAATATGTGTACATACATACATACGTTTGTATGTGCTTATATCTATGTACATACATACATATATGCATATAGTATATATGAAAGTACATCATATACGTTTTCGGTTGCTTCTAAACAAAGCGCGTGACTAAGTGATATGTAGCCGCTGCAAAAGAATAAAGATTAAAGATAATAATGGCAATTGCATGGTTCACAGACGCGCGCAGTGCAGACGAACTGTCTATTGTGAATGTAAAGACTTCCGCGACCCATACGCCAGAAACAAGTACAAAGCAAAAAGCTTGTGGTATGACCTGTCACAAAAAAAAAAAAACAAAGTTTCGTTTAAAATTTGTATAGCAATTAGACGCATACCAAAGCAATTTACACACACACACACACACACACAGCCACATGCATGTGTAGCAATAGAAAGGGTCTTTAATTCCGCCACAGCGCATAGAAGTCAAAGCAAAAGAAGTTGTCTTATGTTAATTTTGCCTTTCTGCTTCGCTACGCTGATTCGCTTAATGAACAGGCCGCCGCCGCAGTCGCAGTCGTAGTCGGGGCAGCGACGCCGGCGTCGTCAGCGCCGGCACAGCAAGTGCAATATGTCAAATAGACAGACGAAGCAGCGAAAAGAAAGACGTTTTCCGCATGGGGGCCAAAAAGCCGCCGCATTGCATGTTGGTCAGCAACAACAGTAACGGCCACAGCCACAGCAACAGCAACAAATCGCCTTCGTTCACAATATAAACGCGTCAAGCGTAAAGCAATAAATGTGCAAGCGAAAAAGAGAATAAAATAACAGCGTAAAAGTTGCCTTGCGTGCATTATGAACTTTGCACGGGCGAGAGAGCAGGCAAGAAATGCGCCCGCTTGTTACACATTTTTTGGACAAAAAAATGTATAAACAGAATAACAAATGGCGGACGGCAGCGACAGCGACAGCGACGTTGACGTCGACGGCGCACAGTGCTTAAATGTGCAAAGAGTGGCAACGCTGCCAGCAGAACACCCACAATTTGCATTTCCATCAGCAATAGGCATTAAAATATGCTATTTATTTACTTATAATTTGGGAGTTTTATTTCGTAGGCTGGAGATGCGTTTAATATGCAGTTTAATCGATAAATTTATTGTCACTCGTTTTAATACCAAAGTAAAATATGCAACTATAAAAGTTTTTAATTGGCTGCATTTTATGAGCATCTAATTGTCCACACCCTGAGCATCATAAAGTTGAATGGCTACAAGTTCATCTAGCTTATGCACACAGAGAGAGAGAGCGAAAGAGAGAGAGAGAGAGAGAGAGTGGGAGATAGGTGGTGGTCTGACCTGTGTCTTTGAACCGTTTTACGTTCATTCAGTGCGCCTTTACACCTGTTTTATGCTTCCACTGGCCCCAATGTGCGTTCAGCGCTGCCAACGCCGACGCAGCAGAGCAAGCAGCAGCATCAGCGTTGCGCTCATCGCTCGACGTTGGGTGTAACATATTTTCTTTTTTCATTTTTCTGTGTTGGTTTTGTTTTTGTTTTTTCTTTTTTTCCGCGCTTTACCGCCGTGCTTTAAGCCCTGTGCTCACAATGCCGACTTTTATTCGTTAATTAACCGTCGTGCGGCGCAGAAGTGCCCGCTTAACGGAAATCGAAGCTTTTTGCGGAAACTAAAAGCGAGGGCGCTTCAAAGCAAAATAAAAAACAGTTTTCGATTCTCAGCAATTGGGCACATAACACAACAACACCTGTGGCAACACTTGGCAGGTGCTGTAGCTGTCGCCAACGTCGCCAACGTCGCCAACGTCGCCGTCGCTGTCGCTGTCGTCGGCGTTGTTGTTGACGTTGATGTTGTCGCCGTTGTCGCGTTTCACTCTTCTTTTTTCGTCGCAGTTGCATTCGAGCGCGGCACGTGCGCCGTTGTTAGCTCCGGTTCCGACTCCAATTCCGATTCCGACTCCGACTCCAACGGCAACTCCTGAGGCGACGCGTGCGCAGGCGCCCATTTCGTAAACATTTTGAATTATTATAATTTTATGCAAATTAATTAAAGCGTGTTGTGCGTGCGTGCGTGCGTGTATTGGTTCGTTCGGTCGTTCGGCTGTCGGTGTGTGTCAAATGTTAACAAGATTTTGCAATAAGGCGACGCCCGCATTTAACGCATAATCGCTCTTTCAAGTCTTATCAGCGGCAGCATCGCAAGCATCTGTGAAATGTTGTTTTGGAAGCGGCTTTGTCGACCCCAAGGCGACCCAGCAGCGGCGGCAGCAACGCCAACTTCGAGTAAGTTTTACATTTAGCTAGCCACGCCCCCATTATTAAAAACGCCCACGCGGCGCCTCGCTCATTTGTTAAATATGCACAAACAGAAAACATTTTAAAATCGAAAATTGTGAAAGAGAGAAATGTTTTTTTTTTCAGACATTTTTCTCTCTTCTTCTTTTTTTTATGGCTGTACATGAAATCCGTGCGTCTCATTAGCATAATTTACAACTTAAAATTGTTTCGGTTTCTGTTTCTGTTTTTATTGACTGGTTTATTGATTTCATTTTGTGATTTCGTTCGTCCGTTCCAGAGTCCCAGACCCAAATATTATAATCGCCTCGCTCTGCCTCGACGGGTCTGCCCCGGCCATCGTCTTGAGCCGCATAATAAATTACCATCAAATTTTATCACCTAACAAAAAGATGTGCTCACTGATCAGGCAAATGCGTGAAGCAGCTTTAATCCATTGAGCATTGAATGAATAATATCATTTTTTATGTAAATATTGACTTTACTGAAGTTTGTTCTGGCTTGCCAAAAAAAAGAGAAGAAAGACAGAAGATTTATGAATGAGTTTGGCATGTTTAACATAATTATGCATATCTCACAGACTGCTTGAGATTTAGATACAATCGCAAGATCAATCTATTAAATTAGTAAGAGAGATATAGTTGGTATCGATGTGGACTAGAAGTTGCCCTCGAAACGGGGAAGTTAGAGTCCAAGAAAATCATTTATAAATATATATAAGAGAGGGCTTAAGTGCGTGTGACTATCGATAATTATCGATTTGACATCACTTACTATATATAGAGATTCCTATCTGTAAGAAACATTCATAGAAAATCGCATCGAAAATCAATTTAGCATATCAAGCCCCTATGCCAAGGGGCTACAGGGTATTATAGCATGCCTTCAGCTCGGCGTGGGATGTATGTAAATTTCCATGCATAGTTTCAGCGATCGAATCTAATCATAGTTAGAGCCTTGCTGCCAGAGTCTGCTGAGTCTGGGCACGAGCTACGTCTAATTAGAGCTGGAGCAACGCTTACGCTTCGCCAAGCAACCAACTGTCGGTTCGCATTGCCACGAGTTGGGGCAAGTGGACCCAACAGTGAGCTCTTGTGGTTTTGTCAGCCATTGCGACTCCTTTTCTACTAAGACTTGGCGTTAGCTCTGCCTCGCTCTCTCCCTCTCTCTCTCACTCTCTCTCTCTCTCTCTCTGTCTCATTCATTTTGGTCTGGGCTGTTATTTTGGTCAACATGACTTTGACTTGTGGTAATTTGATGTTAATGACACTCATCAGCAGCGACAACAACAACAACAACCACAGACAGACAGCAGTGACATCGACACCAGCTATAGCCCTGCCCCGGCCCCTTCTGCCCCCCACTTCCCTTTTTAGCCTAGTCAAAAACGTCGCACACTTAACACGATTCCAGTAGATCGTTCCGACTTTTTTATGTGATTTCCTCGTCTCTGCCGCTTCACTCCTCTGCCAAAGTCGTGGCGCATAATCGGCTTAGACCTAAGAGAGTCAGCCTATTTCGACTGTCTCTCATGCTCTCCCTCTCTCTCTTTCTCTCTCTCTGTCTTTCTGGTTGTGCGCTCCATTTAGGCATTCTTGTTATTAGTTTGTGTCTTGAGTCTTCTGTTTTCGAAACGCCATCAAGTTGCATGTTTTATGCGGCTCGTAAAACCACGCTTCGATATGCGTATAAAAATGAGTTCAACATTTTGTTGTGACACATTTTATGGCTGTCTCCCTCCTTATAGCACGACCTGGCAACGGTTGCCATAAATTTGTCACGTTATATGCCACAGGTAGAAGGACAAACATAAGCTGCATATATTTGGAAGTCTAATTTCCTGAAACTCAGCTTGAATTCAAGTCGTAACTATAACTGGGATTGACTAATAGATGCCAGATCTAGTTTATCTTAAGAAAACTTCACCTCTTAACCTTGCTTCCCAAAACTTTCAATAGACCCCAATTGAAATTCCTTTAAAATGAGTGTTATACTAACACTCTGAGGTCAGTTTAACCCCTACTGGTGTACATACCTATTATCCAGATATATCTCTTGGCTCTATCTACAACAAATTTGTATTATGTTCCGCTCAATCTTACAAAAGACTTTATGGCACGATAAGGTCGCTTAACCTCTTGCCGTTTTCGTAATTGTTCCATAACTGCCGTAACTCTACCCCACGCCCTATCACATCCCACAGCGACTTCTCAAGTCCATCTCTCCGTTTACTGGCCCCCACGAAATTGTTCATAAATTACAAGCGAAAAACCGTCGCGATGGCCAAAAGCAGCGCCTACACCATCATTATCAGCTTGTAAATAAAAAGACTTTATCAATCGTTGGGCCTTGGGCTTCGGGCATCAAGCATCTCTGGTATCGACCATCTGGTATCCAGGTATCCAATGGCCTGGAACCAACTCTCTCACCTAATAACATAAAAGTTATCGAAATGGCCAAAAGAGGAGTCTCTCTCTCTCCATCTCTCTCTCGCTCTCTCTGTTTGTAGATTCAAGCTGAAGAAGAAGAAGAAGAGCTTGTCCTGGTTGTTGTTGTTGTCGGGGAGGCTAAGTACAAATATTTTTATTTATGATTTTACAGATCAGCATATTGCTCAATAATTTTTATAAGGCCAGGCCCCGGCAACAAAATAACTTTCAAATTATCCCCGCCCGTTTCGTTGAGCGGGGTCAGGCTGCAGTCTGCACAGGAGGAAAGAGAAGGATGGGGAGGGAGGTTGGCCGCTTAAGTGCGCCAATTTTGAAATTATTGGCGGCTGCGTATGCAGATAATCGTGACCCGGCTGCGCACACACACGCAGTTAAATGGAAGGCAGGCGGGGCAGACGTAGGATCGAGGCACAATTCCGAGTCTGAGCAATGCGGACAATAACTCAAGCAGTGCCGAATTACAGTAGAGACTCGATAAATGACAAGTGGAGAGTGACGGCTATGGAAAGTTGAATTGCTTAGCAAGAAATGAAAGATAGAGTGAGCTCTGCAAGAAATGAGACATATAGAAAATGGTAAAAAATTATAAAAATGGAGAGAGATAGCAATAGAAAGAAATCTAATTGTAAAGTATAATGGAATGCCCTGGTAGTAGAGTAATATTAGCGGCAGGATTGTAGTTGAGCTGTAGTAGAAAGGCAGTAGAATAGTAGTAGAAAAGTAGTAGAATAGTAGTAGAATAGTAGTAGAAAATTAGTAGAATAGTAGTAGAATAGTAGTAGAATAGTAGTAGAACTGTACCAAAACTATAGTGTAAATGGTATAGCTGTAGAATTTTCGTTTTTCCCATGTTATAGTTAAGAATGGTTCACATTACTGAGTTTTCACTGTAATAAAAACTGCACAAATTGCTGTGCGAAAGTTGTTTGCCTTCTGCGCTTTGGGGCGCAACATTTTTTGGCTAGCTATTTGTATATAGAACTCGTATATCATGACACATTAATGTAATTTCTCTATTTGGCATAGTTTTTCCAGCGAGCTGCTTTTCGGAGTAGCCCTGATCGAGCGCTATTTGGGGCAGCTTAATATTTTCCCATAAATAATGCGAGGTCGAGAGAAAATTACTTTAAAATTTATGGCATTTACCACTGGGGAATCGCGAGCTGCTCATCCCTGCATCTATCTCTCTCTCTCCCTCTCTCTTTCGCTCTCGCTCTCTTTGTGTATCTTACACGCTGATTTGGCCCTTTTTATTTTTGCAATTTATGAGCCTGAGAGCCGTACAGGTAAAGCCCAAAGAAGCTGAGAACTTGCCTCCTCCAACTACTCCGTCTCCGCTTGCTCCTCCTCCTCCTCCTCTTCCGTCCAGTCGAGAGTTTTTTGCTGCGGCAAGTGATATTCGCAAATAACGTGTTTCGGTATGTTTTGTTGTTGTTGTGTTTGGGCAAGTGGGCGGGCCAATGGATCTTGAAAGTTCGCACGATTGATGATCCACTGATGGAGCCACAGACATGCAGACAGACGACCAAACGGACGGACGGACGAACGAACAGACGGACTGTCAGGCGAACTGACAGTTGCGATGACGCCGGCCTGTCACCGCACTGACATAGCCATTTATGTAATTACACGCGGCTCTGGCCGTATCACAAAGCGATCGCGATCCGCAACGCACCACCATGGTGCATGCACCACCAATGCTGCACCACACCGCCAGCTTGTAATTATTTTCTACTTAATCTTCATCACATGCGCAACATGTCGAAAACTTAAGCGAATTGACGCGCTGCACTCAGCTCCGTAAACCCAAAAGCTTAAGAGAAAAACGTGCCAGGTACCCACACAGCGTGCTTCACACCTGGCCGTGGCTTTGGCTTTGTCTTTGTCTTGAGCTTGAACCCGAACTCGTGCACTTATTCGAAATTCCTCGTAGAGAACTGAGAGAGTGTGACGCAGCATAACTAATCTGTCTTCTAGTAAAATGAATTTGTAAACAATTAAGTGATATTTATACCTAAATTAAATTTGAGCACATGATTAATGGGTAATCAGATGGAATCTTATCGAAGATCACAGAAGAAACTGGAATACCTTGGCAGAGTAAAAAACTAAAAGACTAATTGATGAAGAGGTTTTTAGAAGATAAGGCATCTCGTTTGGCTCTATTTTGGGTTCAAGTTGTAGAGTTGTCTATGAACTAGTGATATATGGGCTTAAGTTATATATGGGGAAATATGTGATATGTAGATATGTCTCTAAGCTATACCATATCCAGATATTTTAAGACTATAAGAGGGAACTAACTTCTATTCATATGTCTATTAAGTTATCTAGTTTCAATATAGAATATGGTCAGACCCTTGACATGGATATAAATATTCATTAAATGCAGTGAAAGTTAAACTCATCGATTATTATCGATTAATGATCATATATGGCCACAATTAAGTGAATAATCCTATTCACAACATAAATATATTCCATATACAATCGCTAATAAAGTCACGTAATCAACAAATCACTGTGAAATATCACCGCCCCGTGATTTATCGACTCTGCAGCCCTGCGGGTTAGCTCCAAAAGTGAAAATGAATAAGCGAACATGCAATGGTCCCCAGCTAAACGCAAAACGATCCTCCACTGTGACTTCACCTGCATCCAAGCTCAACTCCGCTCGCCGCTCACCTGCCCCCACCTTGCGCTGTATATCAGGTGTTTAAGGTCTGCCACAAAACAATCGACGCATGCAGATGAAACGCATGTGAACGTGCCTCGGTTATCATCTGTGGGGCAGTTGTTAAAGCCGTTTCTGTTTTTATTTCTTCTTGTTTACCTCGTCTTCTGCTTGTTCTGTTATTCCTCTTTTTTTTTTGGGGGGGGGGGGGGGGGGGGGGGGATTTTGTACTCCTCAACCTCTGACCGAATTTCCAAGCGATAATTATCGGCTGGCGTGCAAATATGCGGAAAGAATTCCCCATGGCTTGTTATTGTCTTTTGTCTTATGTTTTGACTGCTGCTCTTTGATTTTCGGGCTCTGAGCTTTAAATGGAACTAATTAAATTTAGCGCAAAGCGCATTAAATTTCCTTATCCTTGGAAACAGTGCTGGCCCACTTGGCGGGTTTCAAGCTAAATCTGGAACTGTGTGTTAAGTACAAGCTTTTTAGCTACAAGTTTATAAATGCAGTTTCTAGCTTTAAAGCAAAGACATTCTCTTTTATGACAAGTATTTAGCAATAGATCTTATCATACGGCACAAAAATTTCAAAGCATGCGAATTGCAGAGAAGGGCTGATTCGCTCGTCATACATATGTTTTCAGTGTGAGCTGTTTCTTTATTTTTTAATCACAAGCTGAGCTCTTTAAATTCGCAGTTTGAAGCTTTCAATTTAGCTTCTTTTCAGCCATTTAGCTTCTTTTGTTCTTACGAATTCAGCAACACTTCAAAGCACACATGCACGCACACACACACACGCAAATCAACATAATTGGGGCTTGCAAATCATTTGGTTACCGCCCATTCACACAGCCTAGCATCCAGCTCCACAAATTGGGGCAAAGTCTTGCCTGTGTGTCTGCCTCTGCCTGTGCCTCATGCCACACTGATTTAGTGTCATATAAAACGAGTAAGTGAAGATTATGTTACCAGAATTAATTGCAGCCAAGGTGAAGGTAGTGCGGCCTCCACGTCACATAGGGGAAATGACAGTCGCTGTGCCCGACTTGCGAGTCCCTCTGCTCCCTTTTGTGCCGCTTCCTCCCCACATTCCCTTGCGTGACAGCACGTGCTGAAGTTGAAGTTGTCTGAAACTGCTCGAACTTCTTTCATTCTTTCCTTCTCTCTTGCTGCGTATTTTGATAATTTAATTGAAAAAATGACAGTGGTGTGAAGCCGTACAAAAAATTGACTCCAATCGCTGGGTATATATTGATTTTATGATCACATTAGTCCGTCCTGCCCTCGGGGCGTGCTTTTGCCACCTGTGCTAAACGACAGCTGCAGGTGTTGACTACACTGATTTGGTGTCATCCTCAACTAACTAGGGGCTGTAATAATATGTGCTTTATGCTCATATTAAGGAAATGCAGTTAGGCTTCTCATTTTGGAGGAAGTATTGATTTACCCATGGGGAAGTGAGCTAAATAGGGAAAACAAATTTATAATGAGCAATGAAATTTAATCGGGAGAGATTTTAAATAATGTAAACTTTGGGAAGAGGAAGTTAAGAAGACAGAGAGAGAGAGAGAGAGGGAGTTGAGGCTTTCCTTCTTCTTCCTCCTTTTCCTTATAGAACACATAGTTGCTCCTCAGTTGAACTTAAGGCACCGTAAACTAATCGTATTTTCATAAATATTTACTTATTTATCCAAACAAAAATCAATCAAAGCCTTCAGCTCGCATTTAGTAAATTCTTTTGCTCGAATTATTTGCACAATTGATTCTGGTATTTGAGTATGAATTTTGCTTCAACTTGAAAGTAGCTCGGACTTTGATAAATGCATTTCGTATGCAGGCACAAACGACTACTCATACTCGTACTCGTACTCATACTCAATGCTCATATTCATATTTGCATTTGGAAACTAAACCAGTTGCAGCCAATATTTGGGTTTGGGTTCAACGTCGAGTTCCCTCCCTGCGACCAATGCAAACAAACAGCTCAAACAAATGCCTGAAAAGCAAATTTGCCTGAAGCTTCAAGCTTCAAGCTTTAAATATTTAAATTGAATACATTTTTGCTGGGGTCGCATCAACAAAAGCAGAGTAAAGGAAAAAAAAAAAAAGAAAGAAAAAACGTTACAATTTAATAATTTGTCAAGTGGAAAAAGTGAACAAGTAAACGGACTCAACTGAAGATAGCTCGACTAGGAGTTACCCAGTAGCTAGTAGATAAGTATATACAGTTATATTGGACTGGTCAGAGACATACATGATAGGAGACATACAGATTCTATATGGAAGGACAGACATGTTTAGACATGCTCTGAGTAGAGCTCATCACATCCTTTGCTAAATCCACATTAATGGGTATTCAAAATACAACTGGCAACATAGAAAACATGGCATAGCCCAGCACCTGGCAGCAGTCAATTTGCCTGAACAACTCGGCGCAGATTAACGCTTCAGGGATCTGCAGGGATGCCCCTTGCCTCTAAATCTCTCCTGTCCCCCCTCCCACACCTCAGTTGTAAATCCCTCATAATTATATGCACGCAATTAGAAGGCAGGCAGGCAGGCAAGCAACCCTTGCAGCCAAGTAAATAGCCAGTGGGGGCTGGCCTGCCCACCTGCCCACCTGCCCCCCATTCAGGAGCTCAGCTGAACGTGTCGTGAAAAACAATTACCAAGCACCACAAGCCGGTTGCAGCAGCAGCAGCTGAAGCAGAAGTAGAAACCCTGTTGCACATACCCTGGGCCTGGGTTCTGCCTCGACACATTACGTAATCCTTTTCGAGCAAAGTTGTAAGCGCAAATTGTTTAGATTCCATCTTTTGTGCTCTTCCTCTTCGCTCTTCGCTCTTCGCTCTGCAACATGCATTTTGTATGCCTCCATCTGTCGCTCCTTGTCTTATTTTCCGCTGTTTCCATATTTTGTATTTTTATTATTTTTGATAATTTTCCTTGTTGGATTTGCGTTTCTGAGTGGGAAGTAGAAGAAGAAGAAGCAAAGCGGATTTCGTGGCATATTTTATGAGCACAGATGTGCGCGTTCTACACCAGAGACAGAAATGTAGACAGAGCTGCTGACCCAATGGGTTGGTAGTTATGAAAACAAGTTGCAGAAGGACGTTGAGCAATTGACGAATAACGAATACCCTACAAAGAGAGAGAGGGAGAGATGGGTTATAAAGTCTAAATCTATTTGCTCTTGATATTGTAGATTAGAAGTTCTATAGTTGATTTGTAAACTGAATAACTTCCAGTTTGAACTGTGGACTCATCCAGCAATAATCAGTCTATGACTTACATAACTCCCTTGTAGCCCTCCTATCTTTTATCCAGCCATACTTGACAGATTCACTTGAATATTAAGCAGTTGGATCTGGATTCTAGATTCAATATGGAAGCTTATAGACTTGTTCATCAGCGTCTTTTCCCCATAGACATCTGGCCCTAACTCCACCTGAACTCTCGCTCTCTCTCTCTCTCTCTTTCTCTCTCTCTCTCTTTCTCTCTCTCTCTTATGGAATATGCTCTGAAATGATTAGCATATTTTTATTGCTACTTCGAAATCACTTGAACTTTTACTTGTGACCTTCGATGGTTTTCGCTGTTGCTGCTTTAAATGGAAAGGCTTGGGAGAGACCTTTGAAGTGGCATCTAATCATTCTACTCGGCGGCAGCAGTACAGCCACCTCCCCGGAACAGCCTAGACCTCCCGCTCTGTCTTCATATCCCATTGCTGTCAGAACGCTGTCATACACCGTGGTTAAAAAAAAAGGGAAAAAAAAAGACAAAAGCGAAGGCGGATAAAAGAAACAAGCGCGTGCCTCGCTGCCCCAGTGGAGAAGGTAGGGGTAGGGGTAGGGGTAGGGGAAGGGGAAGAGGTAGAGGGGCTTGTGGTGGTATAGCAACGACTGCAAAAAGATGATGAGTAACTTGAGCGTCAAGCAGGCAGAAGCTTTAAGCCGCTAAATTGTATCGGATTACAGCAAATTCCAAGCTAAAATTCCTTGCCCACAGGCGGCGGGCCGAGCTCAGCCAGCTGCCTCTATGCCGTCTGCCCTCAGTCTCCCCTCCCTCCTCTCCCTCTCTCTTTGTTCCTTGGAGCAGCTATGTTAATGAAGGTGCTTCAGCTGGCATAGATGCGGGCAGAGGCAAGAGGCGGGCAGAGCTCGTCGTCCTGCTGCTGCTGCTGTTGCAACTCCTCGACTACAATGGCTAGGGGGCATAGAATGCATCGAAACGGCGGTGAGGGGCCGGATGACACACAAGTGCTGAGCCAGCTGAACCCGTGAACTCGCGTGGGCTGAGCGCCCGATAGCGAGCGCGAATCGTAGCACAGTTACAGTTAACAACGAGCAAAGACAATCAATCGCGATGGCTGAGAACCCCTTAACCAAAGCCCAGACCTAAAGCCAAAGCCAAAGCAAAACCAAAACAAAAATTGTGAGTTCAGCTCGCGCACAAAAATTGCACACAATTTGCCTAATTCGCGCGCGCCTCTCTCAGGTCCGCTCCAAGTGAAAGAGAGAAAAGAAGAAAAAAGAAAGAAAACACATTCAAAACAGGATGAGCCGCGGTGCTGAAATTGCTGCGGTTTGCATACCCTGTATTCAAATGTCGTAGAGGGTGGCATATCATGAGCAGTAAGAGTGCCAAAAATTAGTTTGAAAGGTTTGCTAAAAAATATGACAAAATTGCTGTAGCTGTTATAATTATTAAATACTCTGTAGTTAGCATTTTAAGTTGAGGGTAGTTAGAATTGCCAGTATGAATGCTCGAATTGGTATAAAATACTTAAATAATATTATTTTTCTGTTATTTATTTATAAAAGTATATAAAAGTATTGGTAGAGGCGAATTTGAATTGTATAATAATCTACAATCATAACAAAAATATTATTGTTTACCCTGTAAATCATAATGTTACATGTGAATATTTGCTATAGCTTGGGAATGTTGTAGAACTTATTATACCCTACCTATACCTATATATTTTTCACTCAGATCAGACTTGAATATATTGTAAACACTCCCTGATGCCTGATTGAATAAACTAAAGTGTGGCACATCAATTTGATTTGATATCCAGCTATGTCAACTTTATTTTAGACATTTAAACTGAGTTTGTTTCCAGTTCAAACAGACTTCATTTTCTTTCTTCGGCCAAGTGCTGGGTATGTCTTAGCTGTTCACTTTCGACTGCAGTAGTCCTGCTTCTTTTTTTTTGGGCCTTGGTAACTGCAATTATTGTTTGCGGCTTTTCAATTGCCTTGGCTCAGCTTCAGCTAACAGCTTCAGCTTCAGCTTCAGCTTCAGGTTTTGGCTGCAAGTTCAGGCTCGGAGTCAGTCATCATAAGGTGAGAATATAATAGCACAATCGTGAGATGCGTGACTGCAATTGCCCCTACGCCTGGCCGCTAACTATGCACAGTGGGGCAGGAGTATACAGTAATGTGGTAAGAGATGTTGACTAGGAGCTGGCATGAATCCTTCACAGAGCTGTTGCTCCCATCAATCTTATTTTCTTTTGCCTCCCTGATGAGCAGAGCTCGTACCACTGTGCGTGTTGGCTGCTGCCCGTTGATGTGATCAGCGTTTGGCTCAACTCTGAGCGAACCCAGCTGATAAGCAGCCCAAACAAACAAATAATAATGGCACGATTTGTGGGCTGAGGCACAAAAATATTTTGTGTTGTTCGCCTTTGATTGAGCGCGCGCTCGCCTTTAACTAATTGAGCTTCAGTGTAGAAGGCGGTTTTCCCGAAAGTTTTTCTCGTTTCCCTGTGACGTTTCCTGTTTGCTGCAAGCGAACTTCATAGGAGTGTCGTACGCCCCATCTCTGGAGTAGCTGCGGTTGCCATTTAATTAAAAATGAAAAGTTCTTTTTAAGAAAAGGGTCTGCCATGCATTTGCGGAAAATTAAAAGTTTTCCCTGCCACGTCCTGCCTGGGAAAATGTCACATGTCACACACATGTGTATGTGTGTGTTTGTGTGTGTGCCTCACAACATAATTGTGTGCAAGTTTTTAAGTTTTAAATGAGTTTTGCAGCATGGGAAATGCCTTAAATTCCAGCGAAAGGAAAACTGCCCATAAAAGTGGATAAAAAAAAACAACAAATAATAAGATAAAGGTTTACCTATCATCAGGTCGATCATTTGTAGCAATAATCTGAATTGTTGTGGGGGAGTCATAAAAAGTGTGTCCTTTCGACTCGCTCTTCTTCTTCTGCTGCTGCCGGCTTAAAAATGCAAAAGCTTCCAAGTCATAAAAGCAAAATAAAAACTTTGCAGCGCAGAGTGAGCGAAAAAAGAAGAATCTGGCCATATTAAAGGGAAGTCTATTAAACTTTTTCCAGCACACACACACAACACACACACACACAACAAAAGCTGGTGGATTCGAACTTTTGTGCTTGTAGAAAACATATGATTTTGGGCTTGATGGCCCTGCGGGCCAATTTGCCTGTCTAGAACAAATGGCACTGCGGCACAGTGGTTGCAAATAAACAAAAATTTCTAAAAAAAAATAAATATATATATAAATTTTGTTATTTGCTGAAATTCAGCTGTTTTTGGCTTGAATGTATGTAAACTTCAGCTTTTCGTACCACTGTCCATCACCCTGCACACACAACTTTGCACCACTGTGCACCACTGTACAAGCGTTAAAAGACGTTTGTGCCACTGCGCAGCGCGCTAATAAAATAAACCTGTGTAAACGTGCCGCAACTGCCGTTGCACGTCAATGCCTCCTCCTGCTAACGCTCTGCCCCCCCCGCCCACTTTCGCTCCCCCTCCTCCTGCTGCTGCTGCCCCACTGCTACCCCACTGCCTGTGGCCTGTAAATTTGAGCGCCTCGTGCAGACATAAATTGTGTGTTAAATACATTTTATGCGTTTGCCAAACCCACGGCCAACTCACAGTCGACTGCAAAACGCAATCAAGGTCGCCCAACTGGCAGGCCATACACTGCGCGAAAACGGGCCGAACATATGTTTATGCATGCAAAAGGTACGTTTCGCGTATCTAACTATAGATGGGGGCAACTTTGGTGACTTGTTGCCTGCCCATTTCGCTCAGTGTAGCTCGTGTCGTCTTCTTGTTGACGTTGCCCCGGGCGCGGTAGAGCCGAAAAAACGCAGGACCTTTGCCTATGATGTATGGTGCGCACAATGTTGCGTATTAGAAATGCACGTATTACTGCCACACAGCTAGAGCTGCTCCTGCTGCCGGCTCCTGCTGCCAGCTCCTGCTTCGTTTGTGTAATCCTTTGGCTGCTCCTTTTGTTGCTGCGTGGCAAACAGTTGACGTAGGCGGCGGCAGCTGAACGTACACATGTTTGTGTCACATTTTGACTACATATTCCACACTTTCTAGACAAGTGTGTGTGTGTGCGTGTGTGTGTGCGTGTGTGCGTGTGTTTTAGTTGTGTGCTCACTTTACTGCTTGAGCTTGGCATTTCCTTTGTGAATTATAAAGAAATTTGTTGTGCACCTTTCTTGCTGTTGTTGTACGCAACGTTTTGTTCTTCTGTGCGTGGGGGCGTGGCTGTTGCGCCACTGGCTCTGCAAACAATTTCCATTGCATACTTTCTAGCTGCTAGGCGACAAGTCGCCCTTACTACACTTAAGCTGCAATAACACCAGCTGTAAATTGTTCGTCAGCTCACAGATTAATCGTGAGTAAAGCGCGTGAGTAACAAGCTGAAAGCTCTGAGCTGAAAAGCTTTTTAAGCGAAAGTTCATTTGATTTTCCAAGTGAATCAATGTAGGTGCTTCTTTATCATTACAAATTGGAGTCTATTTAAAGTGTAAAGTATACTTAGAGTTCAGGGAATATACTGTGAGTCTTAGGACTTATTTCATGCATGAAACTGATTTAAAACTTGGGGCACATTAGAATAAGTATCGATCATAGCTCGCTAAAAGCTCAAGCAGAGTCTCGTCAGTAGTTTAAAGCTTTGCCGTAACTTAACTTTAATCTTAACTTCACTTAACTTTAAGCTCATATAAATCTCAATGACTAATTGCCTAATCTGCTGCCACTGACCTAGCTTCCTCTTCCTCTCATCGAACTTAAGTGGCCCTTCAGCTCATGCAGCTTCCTCTTCTCCTCGTCATATCCAACTAAACTGCGCTTTCAACTAGTGTCATTGTTGCTCCTTGGAGGCTGCCCGAATAATAACGGATGTTTGCTTTTTAGTCGCATTCAGCTTGGAGCAAGCTCCACTTTTATCCTCCTGCAGGTTTCCTCTGCTTCCGCTTGTGGCTGCTGCTAACGACACTTGTTTACGTTATGCCACGCCCACTCGCTGCTCGGCATTTCATTCAGTTTTTTTTTTTCTTTTTTAAATTCCATTTTAATTTCTTGCGAAATTTGCTTCAATTTGGGCTTTTTTTTTCTCTCTCTCTCTCTCTCTCTCTCCTTTGCTGATTTTTTTTTTCTCCGTCTCTAAAGCGCTTAATTACCAGCATGTCGATGGCTGCTGCTGCCTCGTCTAGCTCGTCTACCTCGTCTGTCCTGGCAGCATCTGCGGGTCCAGTTTTAAGGCAATTGAAATTAATTTCAACAATTTAGTTTGTATTTAGTCTGAGCTAAAGCTGAAAATATATTTAAGGCTGGAAGTTGAATGGGGCTGAGAGTTGTCATATAGAGTTTTAAAGATAGAAAGAAAGCTAATGGGAAAGAGAAATATTATTAAATGAATATAATTTATAGAAATTTAACGATTATGATTAGTATTTATAGTACTTAACGGGCTTATTCGGAAATTACCTTAAAGTCTAGCTTTTAACTTAAAAGCAAGCTTACAGCAGCTTTAAGACAAGCTAAGCCTTAGCTTAAAGCTTAACTTAAGTTGTTTGCTCTTTTTGCCTTAAAGGTTCTCTACCAAAGCATGAAGTCTTGAAGCCTACATTAAATTCTTTTGTTTTTGCTGAAGGAAAATCTAATGAAAATTCTGAACAACATTAACAACAACAAGAAAAACAACAACAAAAAGTATTTGGTATTTAGTTTGTTGTTTTTTCTGTGGTTTGTTTGGTTCAAATGCTTGAAATATTTTATTTAAATGCATTTCAATTTGTGGTTATGCATGTGTGTGTGTGTGTGTGTGTTTAATTGCTTTAATGAAATATGCGTGTATTTTATGAAAATTTAATTTACACATTTTAGTACGCAAATAATTTGCCCATTTTCCGATTTTCCGCTTTTCCCGTTTTCGCATTTTCACTTGAATAGTTTTTCACTTTGGCATTTTATGGAGTGGAAAATCACATTTGCATAATACACACAAGCAAGCGGCTTATTGGCTAATCAGTTTATGTGCAAATTATAAATAATTAAACAATGCGAAAGCTTTTAACCAAATGTTAATATCAATTTCCCATGAATGAGAAGGGGAAGGGGGGGGGGGTAGTAAATGCAGTTCAAAGAGTTGCAATTGCAACGAGACTCAAAGGCAAAGGTAAAGGCAAAAGCAACTACTTAGGCTCGCTTTGTTGCAACTGTTGCAATTGCCCCCAACCACTTTGCTTAAGCCCCCTCCCCCCTCTCGATTGATGCCACAAAGACAACAGCGGAATAATCGTTGCGGCGCGCATTAGTGCCCATAGATATACAGATATACAGATATAGAGATAGAGATAGCTGCACAGATACAAAACTTAGATAGATGCCTTTGTGTCACTGCAATTGACAAAATAATCACTGCAACAGGAGGGGCACGGTACCAGCTACACGCTCTTTACAACAGTAAGAACAACAGCAACAACAACAACACACAACGGCACACATATTTTCCCGCCTAACAGAAAGAAAAGCTAAAGCAAAGCTAAAGCAACAGCAGGCTTGGCAACAAAAACCGAGAACAACCGCAACAAGATGCTCAGCAACATTTTCTCATGCGCACGTTTCTGGCATGCAGCAACATTCCGCATTGGCAACATTTGGATGCTTCGGCTTGCTGCCGATACACTTGACTAGTTGTTGTTGTTGTTGCTGGCTTGCTGGCTGGCTGGCTGGCTAGCTGGTTGTTGTTGCTGATGCTTGCTGTTGTTGTTCTTGTTGCTGCTGCTCGGCAGCTTCGGCTGTTGCTTCGCCCGCAACTTCGTGTGTGTTGCCGGCCTCGTGTTGCTTGCTGCCTTGTTTTCACAACATTTTCCCGTGCGATTTTTCAACAGTTTGCAAAAAAGTTTCGTTTATTTGCTGCTTTTTTATTCGCACACAGCGCCCGCAGTCTGCGTTTGTTGTCGCTGGCGCTTGGTACATGCCGTCAGTGAGACGGAGCGCGCGCGCGTATCTCAAAGATACATTTCACAATCACGTAAATCTGAGCCCCACATTGCCGGCTGATCTGTGCCCAGTGCCCTGTGCCTAAGCGTACATTGAACTGCGACTTTTTTGTTTAACAATACGGCAAATAAATAAAAGAGCGAAAAACCTACAAAAGAAAATATATACAAAAAAATAAAAAAAGCAAGAAAACGAAATCAAATCAAATAAAAAAGTTGTAAAAACGTAAATCGGCTGTTGTCAACGTATTTTAGCCGGCCTAAGCTGTAAGTGAATGTGTGTATGTGTGTGCGTCTTTATATATGTACATGTGTGTGTGTGTGTAGGTGTAAGCGGAAGTCAACTGCCGCCGCCATTGCTGCCGCAGCTAACGGAAGTGTGTTATTAGTGCGACGGAAAATTGTATTTACTTGAAATGTACTTGCAAAATTTATGAAGTAAAAAGTTGAGTGTGTGTATACAGATGTGTGTGTTTGTGTTTGTGTGTGTGCACAGAAGTAAATCAAATTAATTCAAATTTATGGCAAGTTGGGCCAACAGCAACAAAAAATAAAATCAAATCTGCATATGCACTAGTGTGTGTGTGTGTGTGTGTGCGGCACATTGTCAAAAGTTTTAATTGAGCAAAACTTAAACAAGTAACTAGAGCTACATAAATGTTCGTTATGCTAATTGAATTACAACAACAATTTGAAGCGAACAAGTAAAACACAGACAGAGAGAGAGAAAGAGAGTGGGGAGAGAGCGAGAGGGAAACAGAGTGAGCTGCTGCTTGGACTTGTTAAAAAGGTTTGTCAATTAAACACTCATTTTGGCCAAGAAACTTTTTCGTCTTAGCTGCCAAAAACTTTTCGACTTTTAGTGGCCAAATTATGAGCTGGCTACAAACATAATTTGATTAATGATGATCACTGATTTGTGGGCCAAGTTGTTAGGCTGTTTAAGCGCAACTGGCTAATAGAGAGAGCTGCATTTGTTTTCGATTGTTAACTGAATTCATAATACATATCATATTATACATATCATATTATTATGTTGTTCTTATAATATAAGAGGTTAACGAGTGGTATGAGTAATTTATCTCTCACCTATGCAGTTCACTTCCATTCCATTTCATAGAGAATTATTCATTTAGCACATTCAACAAATTGATTTTTCCTATTTTATCTTACTTCCGTTTACATAATTTTTCAAGTGTTGCATTTGCTCGTTTTGGGTTTTTCATCATTATTCATATCGCTTTTCTCATCATTAATAACTTTCGCAATGGGCAAAGCAAATATTAAATTCAATAATCACTTAAGCGCCATAAATATTGCTGCCCCAATAAAAAGCACTCGACTCCTAGGCTTCCACTTCTGTCTGTCCGACTGTCAATGTCATTTCAATGATTAAAACTTCAATAGCAAATAAAAAAGGGGAAACGAAATATATATATAAATGTGTATATATACATACATATATCTCTAACCGTACTCCTCCCATTAACCCCCTTTACAACTGTTTCATTCACTTGCTGCTGCTTTAGTCTCTTTCCCTTGCAGCAGCAGCAGCAGCAGCTCAATCATCCACCGACGCACTTGCTCTTATACCAGCTCCTGTTTTTACTTCTCCTTTTATATAATATTAATACTCGTTCACGAGGTAGAGAGAGAGTCTATTGGTTTGGTGCAATGCCAGACTAGAAATTCCGATTATATATAGATCTGAAATATATGGAAAATAGATATAGATGATTATTAGAGGCGTGGCAAGGAGATTTTTTACTTAAATTAAATCATCTCTATAACCTACTTGGGGGCGTGGCAAATCGGAATGAAACTATTTCTTCCTCTATCCTTCATTCCTCTTTACCTTTTCCTCTTAGCTTTTAGCTCCCTCATGAGCGAGTATTATGCAATCGTTGACGCTCGACTGACTTGTTTTTTTTTTTTTTTATTAATGAAAACATAAACATCTCTCGCTTTTTATATAAAGTCCTCTATTTGCTTTCGTTTTGTGGGCTTTTCGCTTGCCTTTGTTTTCCCTTGGCCGTCGCTCGTAATAAATTTTTAATTTCGCTTAATTGAAAATGGCCCACACACAATTTGCTATATGAAAAGTTATTGAAAAATTTTATTACATTTCTTTGGCATTTTTTTTTTTCATTTTCGTCTTGCTTTGTTAAAGCTCAGAAAACGCGAGCAATCAATTTCGGAGGCCAGGTGGAATGTTTGTCGCTGTCTGGCAACGCTGGAGCGAATGCAGTGAGGTGTGAAAAGCTGCTCACATATTTATATAGCTGTCGCCCGACCATATATAGGCAAACATTTAAGCAAACAACAACAAGCAAGAGACAAGAGACGCCAGAGACACTAGCCAAGTGGAGCTGCCGGGCGGAACTGAGGTGTACTGGTCGAAAAAATGGGTCACATGCTTGCTCTCATGAATGGCGCACAGAATCTTGCTGTGGCGCCGCGCGCCAAGTGGCTGCCACTGTCAAATAGGGTTGGGGACTGTGCCATAGACACAGACTTCCCCCTCCTCCTCCTCCTCCCACATGTCCCATTGTCCCGCATCGCATTGTGTACTGTGGCAAGCGAGTGTTTAATTGCCGCCAAGATATGTCAAGTGTTTACAAACAGTTACAACAGTTTAAATAGGTTCCCATGGCGCTCATAGTGCCTGTATCATATCTGTGAAACGTGTGGGCTCTTGAATGAAAAAGTGATTTACAAGTAGTTGACATCAATTTGTTATGCTAGAAATTCTTATCGAGCGAACACTCTAATTGACCTGCTCCATGCCAGCAAAAATAAAATGTTATAATTCTGTTATAACTCTGTTATATCTCTGTATATCTTTATATATCTTATTTCTATTAATCTTAGCTAACAAAAGAAGTTTCAATAGATTTCCTATCACCTACATATCTTGCTCTTTGCTAATCTCTTTTTTCATTTTCATCATAATCTTGCTCATTTGCAATTTCAATTTGGCATTTGGCCTCGACAAAGACTTGCATTTAGTCTAATTAATGTGCAATTTGGCCCATGGTGGCATGCGATGTGTGACCTACCTTTTGGTCCTCCCCGCTCCAGACTCGCCTGCCTCTCTGTCTAGCTCTCATCACTTCCTTATGAGGCTACTTGGCTCGTTAACATTTTTCCCACAGCTGCTGCTGCTGCTGCTGTTGCTGAATCTCGCTTGGGCTTCTATTCAGATATGTTGACTGGACCAGCGCCTGAGTCTGTGCCAGAGTCTGAGCCTGTGCCTGTGCCAGCATCTTATTTATTGCATATAAAACGTCACCTACAGCCGGGTGCCCCGAGCAGCAGGAGCATGCGGAGCAGGAGTCGGCACTCAAATGACGTCGTCAACGTCGTCTGAGCAACGCTTTGGCATAAATTAATGAAGGGCACTTTGTGTTTGCTGCTGCTGCTGCTGCTGCAACTGGACAATGCTTAGTGGGTTAGAGTTGTAGGTGCTGTTGCAGTTATCTCTCTTTCTCGCTCTGTCTCTCCCTCTCTCACTTTGTTTACATTGCATTTTGTCACACGTTGAGCTGAAAGCGACGCCAATTTGTCTGAAATGTTTTGAATTCTAAGCGTTCTGGAATTGTGTGGGGGGTGGGGGGGACATAGCGGAACTAGCTGGCAACGTGCTGCACGTGCTGAATGCGGATGTGATGCTGCTGCTCCTCCTGCTGCACCCACTGCTCCTCCTGCTGCATGTACGTGTGTGCCACATGGCTAAGCCAGAGCAGTGCTTTATGTTTCATCTCCTGCAGCTATTTTCTGTGCATGTATCAGTGTATGTATGTAGGTGTGTGTTTGTTTGTTTGCCATTTGGCTCTCTTTCATATATTCACACGAGCGGCTCACAACTCAGGGCTAGCCACACTTTGAGTCAATCAAAATGCTGCCAGCCACATTCACAAGCCACCGAGACATGGCCAGCGTCATCGTCATCGTCATCAGCATCGCCATTGCCATCATCGGGCCACGGACATCTGCCTGGCCACAGGCAGCCGTGTGAATTATGCGCCGATAAAGCTGCCCCGTTTTGGGGGCCAACTCGTTACCCATATTGTGTTGCAGCCGCCTGCAGAAGAGCAAAACACCTGCTGCAGATGCCACAGTCCGTCCCTACGTCCCTCCGTCCGGCTGGCTGGCTGGCTGGCTGTCTGTCTGCGCCGAGACTCCTCACACATTGATCTTATCGCAACGCGCGCTCACACCCAAAATGAAAAAGTAAAGCTCCAAAAAAAAAAAAAAAGTGAAAAAGGAATTTATTTGGAGTGCAAGTGAATGGCTGGCAGATACCCTGTAGAGAGCTCTCTAAAAGGCATTAGGGGCTGTGGTGTTTCAATGTTTTTCTACTTTGGTCACTCTAAAAAACTATCGTTAAAATTTATAGCATTCAGCATTCAGCATAGAGCAAAACTTTAAAGTAAACTTGGTTACAAATCTATAATTATTTATTACAATTTCGATAAATCATCATTAGCTTTACATTCTAGTATTAATATCTGAAAGGAAATTGAGCTAAAATTCGAAACTTCCCTTTTCACTGTCTACAGGGTATTTACATATAAAAATAAAGAACGCAACGCATCAAGAGCAGAAGAACTCCGCTGAGCAGCGACTGCCGTGCTACGTAGCCTGTGTTTGAGTTGCAGTTGGAGTTGGAGTCTGAGTCTGGGTCTGGGTCTTATCTGTAGGTTCCATAGGCTGGATGGCTGTACCGGCTGCTTCGACTGCTCCTGCTCTCTGCCTTGGCCTTGGGCTTTGGCCTGGCTCTGGCTCTGGTTCTGGCTTTGGCTGTCGTTTCTCTTGGCCATTTATTTACATACACATACATCGCTGTGCGCTGGCTGCTTCAACTGGCTCGAGTCAAGGGCCGCAGCTCGCCTTATTGTCTGGCCACGACGATGCTGATGCCGATGCTGATGCCGTTGCCGATGCGGATGTTGGCTGCTAATTTCACCTTTTCACAGATTTCGCGTGGCTCCATTTGCTGCCTTGTGTGGGTTTGCTCTTCAAACGCTGTGTCTGTGCCATCAGCTAGCTTGTGGAGGAGCTGCTCCTTCAATTATTTAACTCCAACTGCAGTTTACATGCTTCACTTGATTTTCGCAGTGTATTGAGTCGTCGCTCTGCTCGTAGCCTCGCCGCTCCCACTTGACTTGTGGGAGGTTCATGAAAAATTGAGCAAGTGCCGCACTTGCAATTTCAACAGCTCATCTGCCGCTGCGCAAAACAATTTTGTTCCCTGGCAGCTGCCAGTTGGCAGTTTGGACTTTGGGTGCTATTTCGCTTCGTTTCGCTTCGGTTCGTCTCTCTGGCAGTGTCTGAATTTCTGCGCCTTTACTTTTTAGTACCAGCCTTGCCTTGCCTTGCCTTGACTCCAACTGTGTTAGCATTTGGAACTTTCAATTGCGAACTGATTAATTTTCAGTTGTCATTGCCCTATATAGAACAGCTTTTAGTTTAAAGAGAAACCAAGTTAAAGAGACTCTACGAAATGCATTGAAGTAGAAATTAGAAAGATGATAGCTTAGTATTCCTATGCCAATCGAGAAGGATCTTTAGATATAAGAGTTCTTTAAAGAACACCATATCCATATTTTGAAGTTATGTTCACTTCCTCAAGTCTTAAACTGTTTATATTTAATGTTGTACATATCTGGGCTAAGCTCACTCGTTTTTTTTAGCATTTCGCATTGTATATTTCATTTGGAATTCTGTCAATTGCAAAACCCACAATTTGGGCAAACTTCAATCAATAGAGACTTGGGTACAAATGCCACAATACATCAGGCAATACAATTACTGAGCCCAGCTGGAGTTTTGATAGCTACTACCCACTCCCTCTCCTCTCCTCTCTCTCTCTCTCTCCACTGCTCCATTACCATGTCAATGACCAGCTGCTATGCTCTCAACACACCTGCGGCAGCTAAAGCTCTCAAGAGAGCTAAGGCTTTGCCATGAATATGCAGCTGATGCACGTTTTATATATTTTTTTTTTTTAATGCGGGTGTATAGGCTACACCCAATCCAGCAACGCCCGCTGGCCCCAGTTAGCCCCTACTGCACTCGCCGCCTCCTGCTCCTCCTCACTAGTCCTCACTCACTCACACATCACTCTACGCAGTTGACAGTCTTTTGCACTTCCATTTGTTGTTGTTGTTGTTTTTGGTCGTTGGGTAGGAAAAACATACAAAAGCGATTCATAGATTTCCGTTTTGCTGTGCTACAAAACAATGGCATTTTCATGTTGCACGTAAAATGCAACAACAACAACAACAACAGCAGCAGCAGCAGAAGAAACAGCAACAACAACAACAACAACAATGGATAGAGCAATTCGAAAAGGCTCTCGCACGATAGAACTTAAGTGCAATTTCATTTTTTCCGATATTACTGCCATTGACGCCCTTTTTTAAGTAACTAGAAAAACAAAGACATAGAAAATTTGGGAAACTGCTGAAACGGAAGAGCAGCGGAAAACCTAATGATATGAAAGGCAGCTAAGTGCCTTGAGATAGATAGCGGCTCTAGAGCGAGCCCTGATCTAATGGCTTTGGAATGTTACGTTGAGATAAGCGAGAAATCATTGTCCTGGCCGGGTATAAATAGTCGGCGTAGACAGCGATTGAGACACAGTTCATTTGAAGCTCTCAAGATGGTAAGTTGAGGACCTTCAATTGTCAGCGAGTGCTCTAAATTGTTGTATTCCCATTTAAAGAATACTCTACGACTTGTTGCTCTATTGCTTGTTGTGGTGCTCACTGCCCAAGCCAGCACTATCCGTAAACCTGAAGTGTCGAAGAATACTGCCCAAAAGTCACGGCCTAAGGTTGAGTTACCCCAAGGGGGAAGGAAGCCTATTCATATCCAGGGCTCCCAGGAAGCGCCGGCTTTTGAGGACGCACAGGTGGTTGGAAACGCTGAGCAATCGTCGCAGTCTAAGGTAGAAGATCCCAATGTGGTCTCTCCTGTTCAGTCGGTAGAGCCCAAAGTAGAACTGCCCAGCGTGATCTCTCCTGTGCAGCCAGCCACTGAACAAGTCGATGAAATAGCTCAGCCCCATGTTGTGGACGCTCCAGTGGCTGTGCAGAAACCCATAGCTCAGGAGGCATTTGCTGTTCCCCCGGTGGCAGCGAGCCCAGTGCAAGCCCAGCCACAGTCAGTCGAAGCGCCAGTCAACGTAATCTCTAATGCTGAACCGTCGGTAGTGCAAGGTAATGTGATCCCCCAGGTAGCTGCGAGTCCCGTGGAGCCAGCACCGCCTAAGGCTGAACAAATCAATAGAGTCGTCCCAGAGGCGAAGATTCCCAATCGATCAGCTGGAGCTAACGCAGTCAGCTTTGTTGCCAGTAAAGTTCAGTCGCCAGCAGTTCCGGTAGTGCAGAGTGAGATACCCGTGGAGTCTGCTGGAAAGGCTAAAGAAGTCGTGGGCAAAGTGGAGGGCAGTGACATCCAAGTTGTAGATCAGGTGCAAGCCGAGCCGCGCGCCCACTTCGGTTTAAAACAGCCGCAGGCGTATTATGTCGACCATCCGAATGACAATGATACGCACACTCACGTACACCGGCATTATGTCAAGCCGGCGTTCGTACCATTCCAACCACACTTCGGCGGCAACAAGGGTTACTACTACGCCGTGCCCAATAACCCCAATCACACCATTTATTATAATTACCACAACAAATTCGGTGGCTATCCCATAAGCTTTGTTCCTGGCAACGCGACGGTTCACCATTATGTTAAGCCCAACTACTTCCCTTTTCCTCTGAGACCAATACCCTTCTGGAAGTCCGATGAAGCAAACAACGGCAGCAGCAGCAGCAGCAGCAGCAGCGATGATGAACCTCTCTTCGTGCCCTACTATCCGCAAGATTACTCGAACAACGACGCCTCAGAGTTTATTGTGAATCAAAGACGCGTACTCGAGGGCCAGGGCGCCCAGCAGCAGCAGCACCAGCCGAAAGAGGGTCTCCAGCTGATTGGCCACATCTACATTTACAAGTCACCCAAGAGTGGCAGCAATCCAAGACCAGCATCGGATGAAAATGTGGGTAACTTTGAGGAATCTGATGTCAGGGTCAATGAGCCATTTGGCAACACTCAGCTGCTGCTGCAGCCGATTTATCCTGCCAACGGCAACGGCAACAACGACAACAACGTCCCCAATCAGATCAACGAGATCTACCGGAGTCTGCATGTGGTGCATCCCTCGGTCCAACAGCGTTCCCAATCAGCTGCTCAAAGCGAGGATAGCTCCGTGTTCTTTGCCGTGGATATACCCAAGCCAATCTATCGCTTCTTCAAATCTGTCTTTGGCGCCTTTTCGAACTAACCAAGATGATCTGAAAGAACTACGAACTCAACAACAACAACAACAACAACAATAATGAATCGAAACTCTTCTTTGTATTAGTTATAAGTTAATTTTAAGTCGCGCGCTTCAGTAAAAACATTCTACTCACAATATATGATGACTTTTTTTATGAAATGGGCAGAAGAATACCAGGCCTAATTGATTAAGCTACTAAAAATGCATAATTAAACTAAATGCTTAACTTGATAATGTTATGTTTAATATTCATAAAAGCCCATGAAAGTAATATACAGATATATTCGAAGATAAACGTCGTGCGGTCTGAATAAAGCCAGAGTCTGAAGTTAACAGCTTGGTCTTTATTAAGCTGATCATCGCATCATTATCATAAACATCTTGATAATTAGGAAGGAAACCAGATGGAATCTAGTTAGATAGGTGGTCTAAGACTTGAGTAGACGGATAGAGTGACACAGCTTCAATGGAAGGAACTCGTCTATATAAGGAAAAACCAGATGGAATCTAGTTTAGATACGTGGTCTAAGACTTGAGTAGACACAGCTTCAATGGAAGGAAGGAAGGAACTTGTCTATATAAGGAAAACCCAATCCAGATAACAACTGCTGGGAGGTAAACTAGACAAGATTATAATATATAATATACTTATTAATTAAGTTATCACCACCTCATATTCCACTTGAATATGTAATATAAAATCCGGTTGCACAAGCTGCTGCACATTATGCAGAGTCCTATCCAAAAATTGTATATTTCGCCTCCTGCGAAATTTTCGTTCTCTTTATTTATATTTATTTTGTATGTTATCTCATGGGGTTGAATGTGCCTGTTGGCATTTGCCATTTTAATGAATACATAATTAGTCTTTTTGCTAACCATTCAACCTTGCACGCCCTCACACACACACACACACACACACTCACACAGAGAGAGAGACTAATGCAGCTGCTCTTGTGCACCTGCTCAAAATTCATTCATTCATATATGAATTTTCATGCAGCATGCAGCAGCACGTAAAGGTTTATCAAAGGCTTTTGTGTGAGTGTGTGTGTGTGTGTGTGAGCTTTCAGCTATCTGTGTCCGTTTCGTGGGCTCCGCATTGCTTATTGGTTCGTTTCCAGGCTCTTCTCATGCAATATTGAGATAATGTTTGCCCTGGCTCATAATTGCAAGGATTACGCTCATAAAGTTGGACGGGAGCAGGAGCCGGAGCCGGAGCAGGAGCAGCAGCGATTCACTGTTTGCATTTCACTTGCAAATGGCGGAAATGTGAGAGATGGGTAGAGTGGGAGGGGAAATTGCTATTTGCTGATAGCGTTTATTTAATATTTAATTGATTTTATGCCCAAGCGATTTTTCCATTAGCCTGACACACAATTCCAGTTCCAAATGCCATGGCTACGGCAACGGCTACCTGAGCAGACAGTGTTGGCTTATTGTTAAATGCACGCATGTGTGTGTGTGTGTGTGTGTGTGTGTGTGTGTGTGTGTGTGTGTGCTTATCTGATTACTTGCTTGTTTGGCATAATTAAGATAGTATGAATAGCCTTTAAATGTGACAAAGAATTCTTACTATGATTCAGAGTTCGTATTGAGTTTAAGCTGATATATTTAACTGTAGTTGCCCACTGATTCATTTTCATATATGTATATATATAACAGCTATTTCAGTCGCACTGCAAACACAAACTGTTTAACCCTTTAACCCACTTCGCACAGTGCAGTAATCAGGCTAAACAATGCAAGCCGCAGCAGTCGTGCCGAAGCACGAACCACATGAACCACATGAACCACAGGAACCACTAAACAAGCGTCAGGCCACAGCGCATCAGCATCAGCATCAGGAATGCCACCAACAGAGGCAGCGGCAGCGGCAGCTAATCATAATTATCGGCGACATCATTTAAATATTGTGCTGGACAACGGCACGTATACGCAATGTTGTTATTCACTCTTTAAAGCAGCGAGTGAGGAAACTCCGTGAGCCGCATCGCCTTGGTGGACTTTTTAAGCAGAAACTTTATTGCCCAAAGGAGCCAAAACGGAGCGACGGAAGCAGCCCATAAATATATCATGAAATCAAAAACTTTGCCACAACTTTGCCGTAACTCTCTCTCTCTCTCTCTCTCTCTCTGTCTCTCGTTTGACAGAGCGTGTTCCCTTTGATTGGTGGTGCGCCACGGCCAGCTGTGGGTGTTGTGCCACTCCGCCCCCCACTGCCAATCAGTTGCGTGTGTAAACGTGCTGTGCAACAACTGCCCAACAGACAGAGACAGAGAGAGAGAGCTGTGTAATGCGCTTCCGTTTCCGGCTGTCCATTTGGCTCAGCTCTCGCCACATGACGCTTGGTCACAATTCCGGCTGCTGCTCGACCTAGCCGGAGTAGCTGCCTCTTGGATACACTCAATTCAATAAAAGTTGTGTCCATTTAATTTAAAATTCTCTCTTTCTCTCCCTCTCTCTCTCTCACCCTCTCTCTCTCTCTGTGCTGGCCTTTGGCTTGGGCAAATTAATGGCGTTAAAATTAGTGCCATAGACAAATTCCGCACTTGGCACCTGACCAGCAGCTGTCCGTGCAAAGTTTACCTTTTTTTCCTCCTCTCAGTTTATTTGGTTGTCACTTTGCGGCTAAATTATGCCGGGTCCGGGCCACTGGGAGCTCGGAGTTGTTGCTGTTGCGGCGACACGTGTAACTGTAGCTCTAAGTGGCTGGCAACCTTTCAAAAACTTTTACATTCAACTCGCATCTTAAAGCTCTGCTTACACTTTACACAAATAGAAAACTTATATATTTCCGGATTTTGTTGTGTTTTGCAGCACTGAACGTTGGCAGACGGAGTCCGAAGCGGCAGGAGCGTCGCTTTTTTGGCATTTTACGCGCCGGCAAGCGAAAGGACGTCGGTAAGTGGGCAAGTGCTACATGGAACCCTAATGAAACCAATTAAGCAAACAGCCAGCCGTACAATTTGCGGCACTGAGGCAGCACAAAATGAAATATCAAAGGGCCAGACAAAGGGTAAACAAGCTGTCCAACTGCACGGCATTTGGGTGTCCAATTCAATTACGCAAATGCTACATGTAACGAGCCAGAGATTCAAATTCAACGAATTTCAAATGCGCTGCTAACACTGTGCAAGCACAGCCAGTGTTGTGCAATGCTTGGAAGCGAAGTCTGAAAGCTTTGCGTAGTACTCTACCTATGAGAGAAGTAGTTAGTCGTAGTCTGAAATACCTGAGTGCTGTAAGAGGTCTAAAATATTACCATATGTCAACAACGATCTAGCTTAATTTCTCTACTTTTATTAATAGTGTTGAACAATGCCAAAGCTACTATAAAATAGTTATATTTGACTGCCGTAAAGCCAATTTTTAACTTCAATGCGAAACGTTTACTTTTAATATAAGCTGTTAGTCAAATTAAAATAACTTTATTTTTACCTTTGTGATTGGCAGTGTTGCAAAACGTCAGTAGCCACATTTGAAATGTTGTTTTTTTGCATTCTGTGTAATAAACTTTGCCCAAGCAGATTGCAAGTTGCTCCGCAAGTTTCTCTAAATCAGTATAACTATTTGAAGTGCTTCCCTCCGCTCCACCTGTTCATCTGTCCGCCAGGTAAAAACAATTTTGAGTAGTCAATTGAAATTGTGCCAGTTTCCGTCGCATATTTGCTTGGACCGTACCGGACCGGAGCTGAGCACAAAAGCCATTTGAGCAAAATCAATAGATTTGTTTTGGACCGCAGGCCAGGAAACTTTTGATGGCGATTCCTGGGCACAGTTCGAGGCCAGCAACTGGCATACAAATTGGGGCTTAGCAGCTCAAGAGATGATTCTATATGGCCAGTGAATGGAATTCAATTCATGCTCGTTCGCAAAGCGGATAAGGGTGTCTAGGGTGTGATTGAGGCAAGTCCAGGTTATGGTTTATAAGAGTGTTGAGATTATATAACCGACTATGCCTTGAACGGGCATTATGCAGTCAGCTATGCCTGATTGCAATGTAGCTATTTGTTTTCCCTTCCCTCTCTCTCTCTTTCTCTCTGCCAGTCACGCTCTAAGCTCAGCAGTTGGTCAAATTGTTGTACGCTTTGTTGTCTGCAAGAATGTGTGTGTATGTGTGTGTCTCTCTCTCTCCCTCTCCCTCTCTCTCTCTGTGTGTGCACAAAGGCTTAAAAATGTTAATAACTGTGCGCATTGATGAACAAAAACCCCGATGCTTAACTCATCAGCAAAAGCAGCGCGTCTCGCCGCTGTCTCGAGCCTTTCCACGTGCCACAAAGTGGATTAGCGCCGGTCTTGGCAAGATTGTTGGCCTTTTGGTTAGGCTAAATGCCTTTAAATGGCCACATTTATATCAATTGAAAGCAAAACTGGC
Source organism: Drosophila aldrichi (assembly GCA_035045965.1). Classification (NCBI taxonomy): domain Eukaryota; kingdom Metazoa; phylum Arthropoda; class Insecta; order Diptera; family Drosophilidae; genus Drosophila; species Drosophila aldrichi. The sequence continues at coordinate 13,476,620 of JAWNOM010000501.1, forward strand.
GCCAGGCCCACCCGTGGTGCGCACATCTTGCTGGCCAGGCAGACGCATTCATCATGCTCACCCCGAACACTCGGATCGTTGTCTCACTCACTCTCTCTGTCTGTCTCTGTCTCTCTCTGACACCCTGTCGCCTTCAATTAAATGCAAATTATTCTGCACCTGTCTCCGCGACTCGCCGTGATCAATCCAACTTATGTCAGGCACAGCTTGGGCCGCTCCACTTCAAATCCGAGGACCCGCAGCATCCTGCTGACTGCTGACACTTTAAATGGATTACGGGTCGGCTACGGCGGGCCTAATGGCCATGCATAATACAGCAGCAGCGCACAGTAGCCAGCACGTCAGCTCGCCAGTCAATTGATGTTGGATAATCACTAGGATTAGCTCGCATATTGGAATCGAGACCGGTTTCTTTACGTTTCTTTATTTAAATGTGCGCCTACATCAGCGTGATTCCACTTGATGTATAATTGATAAGAATTGTTTGCGTTTTAGTATTTTCTTATAGTATTTATGTATAGCTAAAAGTATATTTGGTTTTCTCAAGTAGTACTTATAATACTCCTAATTTTAATAGGTTTGCATTGCTTAACTTTAATTGTTTACTCCGAAGCATACTCCGAATTGTACTTTATTATATGGTATATTGATTTCTGAGTTTATATGCTCCGAAATGTTTACTTAAGAATCGAAAATGTATTCCGAAAAATACTCCGAATAACCATTACTCCGAAATTTACTCCGAAATGTTTTTTTTTTATCGACTTGTACTCATCTTTTGTATTGCTTTTATTACTACTCCCCCAGAAATAATTGTTTATGCCTATAGTATTTCTTAATAGTTTTCCGAATCGTAGTTTCTTATTGTTTACCTACTCGTAACTCCTATTATATCTTAGAGTCTTGCCAGTTGTGTTTACATCCATTTTGTTACTTTTAATTGTCCACTGAAATATGCCATGGCCGTTCTCTGCCGGCTCGAGAGTCGAGAGCTATGCAAATGCTTAAAGTTGAGGTTCAAGTGCGCGACTGGCCGCAGTCTACCCCCTGGCTCTAATACGCCCCCCACCCAGCCATTACCCCTTGCCATTTGCAATTACAACAAACCCAATGCGGAAAGAGAGACGAAAAGCAAACAACAAAAGACATAGAAACGGGAGACGCCAAATCCGAATCGGATTTCGATTTTGACGGCGACTACGAGACAACTTCATAGCTGGCATTTTTACCATTGCCAGACGAAGACAACGAGCAGACAGGAGGAGAAAGAGGAGGAGTAGCAGGAGGAGGAGTAGCAGTAGCAGTCGGACATGGGCGAGGATGTCTACATGACTTCAACAATTTTGTAATTACTTTGAGCCGCATGCAAATGCAGCGACCTTCTCTCTCTCTTTCTCTCTCTCTCTCTCTCCTTCTCTCTCTCGCTCTCTCAGTTGATAGTTGAGTATAATTTCTTTGGCTGCTGGAATTTTATAATTAATCGGCTACGTTTTTCACACGACTTTATTCACAACCAGGCATCCCTGACATCAATGAACTCGTCCCGCTCCTCCGCATAGTCGGTGTCCTCCGCCTCCTCCTGGTCGTGGCGCGCATAATGATTGAATAACATGTCCCGATGCGATGGCATCAGCTTGCCGCTCTCACAGCCATGTTTGTCCTCATACGTGATCTCGCCCATGCCCATGCCCATGCCCATGCCCATGCCCATGCCGTGCCTCTGACTGTGACTGTAACTGTGACCTGGACTGTAACTGCGACTGTCATGCCCCATATCGCCGTGACCGCCTACGCCCCCGCTGCCACCTTCGCCAGAGAAGCCCACGACTTTGTAGACCGTCTGCTTGATGCCGCCGCCGCCTCCGCCAGCACCGCGCAACACCTTGTAGACCGTGTGGGTGTGATGATGCGTCTTCACCTTGACGGGCACGTGGATAACGAGTCGCCGGCTGGAGATGCGGCGCGCCTGCAGCATTGTCGCCGTCAGCAGCAGCAGTGTGAGCAGATTGCTTGCTTTAAGAGGCTGCGCGGGTAGCTGCGGGAGGGAGAGGGAGAGAGAAGGAGAGAATAGAAATTAGTAAGTAGTAAGAAGAGACTCTTTGCTAAGAGGACTTATCTCTTGCCTAAAGCTGAAGCCTGAATTCGTCAATCAAAATGATTGATGACTACCAAATATGAAGAATAACTTATGGAAAGTCTATGGGGACTTTATAGAACTCATATTATCATGAACACCGTCTTAAAATATGAAATATTGTAAAACTTATCAAATGATTGAGCAGCTAAAAAATAAAGGTCTTCATTCATGGTATTCTAAGTCCACATCCATTAATTTACTCAGAAGTCAAGGAGTTTTCTTTGCAGTTGACTGATCGCATCAATCATTCAATCATTGTCAATCAAATTGATGTAACACTGGAATAGCTGCAGCATCCTTTGTTTATATTTCACTTATAATCCTTTGCCTTGATTGCGATTGATTCGGGTTCACTGGATTCACTGCCAAACACTCACGAATTATTCACTCACTTGTCGCATTTTTCGATGTGGTTGCTCTGTGTGTTGTATTCAAAGCGTTGATTGAATGCGGCTAATACCGTCTTGCCACCGTTTGTGGCACGTTCGCTTGGTGCACTGTCTGGGCGGGCTGGCGGCTGGCGCGCTTTTATATCGGCCGTTGGCTGGGCGCAGGGGTTCACTGCACCTTGGCGGTGCAGCGCATGTGGTGCACATTTGCAGCCTCCACTTGCCGGCCACATTTGCATGCCACGCCTGCCTGGCGTCCCGCATTACGTGTATTTAATTATGATTAACAAGCTTGTTGCACGGCGCCCCTGAGTGGGCGCGGCTGTTGCAAGTGCACTCGTGCGCGCCACTAGGTGGCAACAATTGAACAATTTTCGCCACAGCTTCTCGTTCCCCAGCTCTCTTGCTGTCTCTGTCTCTGGGATCTGCGGCATGCAAAACGGAAGTAGGCTCTACCAGGCGCTGTAGCGCCCTCCACGAGCTAATCCATTCCAAAACAACAATTATCTACTAATCTCACATAACTAAATGTTATTGCTTTGCATCTCATCAACAATTGTTCAAAAGCAACCACGCGAAATGCGGAACAATGCGACACACTTTTTCATATGATCATCAATCAGATATAATTATTATAATATGAGTAGATGGAGTAATAACTGAATTCAAATGATATAACTAAGCTGAAGCTGAGCGACTTATTAGCTATTTAGATATTATGTCTCTGGAACAGTCGAGAAGAGTTTGCATTACTGAGTAGAGAGAAAGGAAATAGAGAGGGAGAGATTATTATTATGTTACCTGACTTGCATCATCTCACAGCTCTTTGAACTTAGATTTACCCACCCAATCCCGCCATCTCTGCAAACTCATCCTCTAAAATAAATAAGAAAGACAATCAGCTAACATTTCGGTAGAAAAGTTCTTCAGGAAATTTCATTAATTAGATCAATTACAGTTTCATTCTTATCAATGCTCCTTCAAAGTTTCAGCTGCTCGCCTCAGCGACTTCCACGAAATCAGATTCTTGATGCAGTTAAAACTTCCGTTAGTTTCATTTATGTGCAGCATTTATTAAAACCCATCGCAAGATGTGCAGCCATAAAAGTGAATATCCTGTGGGAGGGCTATATGTGTATGGCCAACGTATGCCAGCTAATGAAACGAAAGTTTTTTTTTTTCGATGCTTTTTGTGGGTCCCACTAAGTTGGCCATAAGTAAGCCGGGAATGCGTGCTGCAGAGCGTGAGCCATGAATTCTATAACTTTATGGGCAATGAGCCGCACTCTAATTGTCCAAAAACATGCGGATGAAGGGTCTCGAAAGGGGGGCGAGGGCAAGGCGGGGCCAACCTGCCTCAATGGCAAAATGTTTGTCCGGGCGTAGTTATAATTTTGATCAACTTTTATAGAAGCGGGAGGAGATGATGAGGTGGCCTTAGCTCCGAATATGCTGCATGTGGCAGCTAACAGCTGCACAAGTTGTAAGTTCGTTGTTGTTGTTGTTGTTGCTTGTGCCTAGTCATAAACTGCATGCGAAATTGCCAAAAAGCACACACACAAACACACACACACAGTTGGAGGTGTGTGGAGCAGCAGAAAGTTGCTCATTTACAGCGAGTGAGTCGCGAAGTGTGAGTGGGCGGGCGGCAGATAGCGAGTGGGCGTGGCCAATAAAACGAGGCGCTGACAAGCGGCTGTAAGCCCCAAGCACAGTAAAACTGCCTAAAAGCCTAAAGTCCCTAACCAGGCCGTAAATCCGGAAGCTGCGCAACAACTATTTAGCCCTACCAGCCGCCTGCCACTCCCATTCCCACTCCCACTCCATGAGCGCCCTTCGCCGTCCAAGTAAACTCGTAAATTTTAGGAAATTACAACATGAAAGTCCTTGCCAGGACAGCGACTCGGCTCTAAATTAAATAAAAATGCGGCAGGAAAGTTGCGCCTAGACGAGGTCTGGCTGGGGCGTGCTGGGGCGTGGTCAAAAGTTTCTGCACCTGTTGGCCAAATAAGCCGTGGCGTTAATTAAAGGTACAGCTACTCCAACTCCCACTCCAACTCCACTTTCGACCATTCCAGTTACAACTACATATATAGGTGCTGGCCATGGATCAGAAGACACGCTCAGATTTGTGGCCCGCACAAAGTTTTTTGGCGTTGCGCTTCAGATTTATGCCAAACTAAAGCACTTGATGGCCAACTAGTTGGCATTTAATGGCTCTATTATTGGAGTTTCGGAAAGTGCCGTAACAAATGGGTTACGCTTCGTGCACGCCATCAGTGTTGCCCGCCGCTGAGCTTCGAAATAAATTTAATTGTGGATAAAAGTAAGCTAAAACAAGCTAAAATGGAGGTAAATATGCTGGAAAAGCGAGCTAGAAAAATGAGAGAAAATATAGAATATATTAGTAGAGTAAGAATTTGATTAGTATTAGTATTGGCTAGTAATTTGTTTAAGCATTTACTTCTAACTCACCAATACTGAGAGGAGCTCAGTATTTCCTACAAGTGTTTTCTCTGAGTATTCCTTCCAAGTATTTCCTCTGAGTATTTCCTCTGAGTATTCCCTCCAAATATTTCCTCCAAGTATTTTCTCCAAGTGTTTGCTCCAAATATTTCCTCCTCCTCTTTAATGCTGAGCTGAGCGATCACTGAATATTATTTTACACTTCACTTCACTTTACTGCACTGAACTGCTGACCCCCACCGGGCCTGGGCGACTGAAGAACTGCTGCAGCTGCAGCCCTTTATATAGGTCGACTTTCACTCACACACTGACACGCACTCACCCGATGAGCCTGACGCCAGGTAGAGATCGTTGCTGCTGAGCTTTAATTGAGCTATGGGAACACTCTCTGCTGCTTAGGTATTCTAGCTTCGTTTTACACAACTATAGAAGCCAAAGAGTACTGCTGCATGCATATAGACAACTTGAATGATCTTCTGTAGCTCTTCTTTGTCAATTGCCTGCTTGCAGACAGACGGAGCGACATACTGAGAGGTAGAGAGAGAGACTGACAGGGAAATACATACAAACAGATATATAGACAAGCAATAACTCATTACGCTGCTCAAGAATATTTATATATGTATGCTTGATAAGGCTTTATGTTAATATGCTAAACAACTTGTTTACATTAATATTTATAATTATTATTTGGCATAGAGCTACAGCAGCTACTTCTATTCTATAGCTCTCTGCATGGCATGCCTCATTTGCTCACTATGCCATTCCATGCTCATTTTCAAGCTAGTTCTAGCCTGAAATAGGCTAAACTGGCAGCACTGCAAACTGAGTGCATGCCAAGCGGACATCAAGTGTTAGCCAATATCAGGCGCGTAGCCAGAAAATTTTTTCGGGGGGGGTTTTCAGCATATATTAAATACACATATTCGTATTTAATAATATAATGGATGACCTTTATTTCAAATTTTTTTTTCTACAAAAGAATGTCTATTTTCCGACTTGTTTTCGCCATTTCGTTCAAAATATCCTCTGGAGTGACTTCAATTTTAGAGTGGATGTTGAGCTTCCGACTATTTCGGGGGGGGCTTGAACCCCCAAAACCCCCCCCTGTATACGCGCCTGGCCAATATTATTGTATACCTGGCGAAAAGCTTTGTTGGTTGTGGCAAAATAAAACAAACAAGCTAAACGTTAATCTGGTCTAGCATTGCCTGGTAAAGCGGGTTTATCAAAGGGGTATATAAATGGGAGAATTGTAAACTGGGGCAGTTAGAGTCTGAAGAGAAGGACTCAGTTTGAGTTGATTTAGATTTAAGAGTATTTTAATTATAGAAACTCAAAGAAACTTATAGGCAAATACTCTATTTATGGATTCTAGAGAAAGAAATTCCGAATCGTCTCTTTCAGCAAAATGAGTTTCAACTAAACTCTAGCTTCAGCCGAAGCAACAACGATGAGAGCTGCCTACCGCATTACAAAATACTTATATATATATATTCCAGTTAGATCTTGAATCCAAGTCTTTACCCAGAAGCTACAGCGCTTTATCTCGAACGCATCTCGGCGAGCAGCAGCAGAGAGATAGTTGAGAATTCGCTTTGGTTGCCCCAAGTCAAATGTTGCAGAGCATCAGCTGCCCATCAAAGCCACCTGCACATGGTGGTGCTGTTTGTAGTGGCCCACCCAACCACTCTTTATAGAATCTTGAAAGTGTGCCGTGGCAGCTGTCCGTTCGTCCGCCCGTCCGTCGCTCGTTGGCCTGAAGGTGTGCTGGCAATAAATTTCGATTACATAATTTGTAAATTGTTATAACCCGGTGAAATTACCATGAAATCTTTCACAAAGGCATTACGAAATCTGCCACTTCTGCCGCTTTGCCAGCTTCATAAAGTTTTATGGTATTTGACTCTGTCTTTTCTTTCTACTTTTTTTTCTCTTTTTTTTTTTTTTTTTTTGAGAAGCATCTAACAATAATGCGCTTTGGTTTCGCCATGTTAGCCATGAAAGGAGGAGGCGCAGGCATTTCAGTCTGAGCTGCTCTTGCTGCTGGGTGGGCTGTACCAATAAATTACAAAAAAAGCGGGGGGTGGGCGTGGCTCATGTTACGCATCGTTGCATAGATGATCTTTATTTTCGTTTTGTTTGCCCTCTCATTTAATTTTTGTTGCTGCGATTAGTTTTTATGCTCAGACACTTGAATTTTCCATTCGATGTGGCCGCCAAATGCGAATTCCATTTCTAATTATCAGTGCCACGCCCCCCCATATCCATGTCCATGTCCTGTCTATCTGTGGGCAAATTGAATGCCAGCCAGCTAGCATTTGCGGCTGCTTATCTCGTCTCTTATCACAGCGACTGCGGCTTCTCCTGCTGCTCCTACTGCGCCGCGTCCTGCGGCCATAAATCAACAGCCAATTACAATAAAAATTTATCATGCACAATAAAAAATGCGTCCAAGACGCTGAAATAATTTACATGGCGCATTTTTCACATTTCTCAAGCGAAGCAATTGGAATTTATAACAATGTCCCCAAAGGGAGCCAATCCGCCTCCGCCTCCGCCTCCGCCTCCTTCTACTCTCACTCTTCCTCTTCTCCATATCCATCTCCCACTCCATCTTCTTCTTTTTGGTTTTTGCTATTCAGCAACAATGAAATTTTAATAAAGCACGCGGCACAGGACACAGTGCAAATGGTATTGGGCTAGGACATAGCTCCCTTCTATATAGAAGAGAGGTAGATGCGTGACACGATACACGACACGAGCGCGAATAAGATAGATTTTTATAATTAATGATCAGAAATTAAGTAAACAAAATGTATGTATTAAATGAGGCATTGGAATTCATGTTAAGCAATACAATAGTCGTGCTTTCTTATGCTATGTCGTGACAGCTCGTGCTAACTCGTGCTGTTTTACAATAATTTGTAAAGAGTTACATATGTCAGTTACATATGTTAGGTAGTGCAAGTAGAGCGTATTGAATTGCTCTCTGAGGGCAAGTCGTGTCAGCTCGTGTTTGTAGTTAGTCTCAGCTCGTGCTAACTCGTGTTGATTCGTGCTCACTCCACACGCAGAGCCATGAGAACGAATTCTTATTGACTCCTCATTCATTACCTCGTGCCGAGGCGTCTGCTCAGCTCGTGCTCGTGTTTTCTCGTGTTTGCTTGCGCCCTCTTCAAGGCCGATTTGTGGCCATCTCTATCACGAACAATAGGTTTGGGTGCACGTGCTCGACTGCACGGCGCAAGCTAAACGACACTTGGAGACATATTTGCTGAAGTGACTAAAGTGCAGCCTCCACCCAGCCTCCAACCACCACTCCGTCCCACCTCAGTTGGCCCCATCAGCTGGGCAGCAAATCAAATGCGTTACGGCGCATTTCCGTTTCCGTTGCCGTTTCTGTTTCGGCTGCACTTGTTGGTCTAGGTTCGGGCTTTAAAATTCCTTTTTGGGCTTCCAATTTATGTGAGGCCCGCAGCAGTCGCTGCCTTTTGCTTTGATGTAGCTCACCATGCCGGAATGCCCTCCCTAGCACGCCAGCGGCAGCTCCTCCGCCTCCTGCATACGCTTTTCTTTTGCCAAGCATTTCACAGTTTTTCATTGGAATGTTTTTTGCGCTCGTATCTGCTGCTCCTGCTGCTGCAGCCTCCATGTCCTTTGACGCTTATCGTGCGTCTCCTGCTGCTCAACTTCAACCTACTGCCTTTGTCAACCGCTGTTTACCTCCCTCTGTCCCTCTGCGTCCTCATTTGTCTTTTGTTAACTTGATTTTCGACTGCCTGCTATCGAGCATATGCACGTGGAGTGGCGTATTCTTCAAGCTGGTCACTGAGGCACGCACTTGCTCCTACTCACTTCTACCTCCCTCTCTCTCCCCCTTCCGCTGTCGTTTGCATCTTGCAGGTTTCTTCAAACAAAGGGCACACTTTTGTAGCCATAGACAGTTTCTCTGTGGAGGACATCCTGACCATTTGCTGGCTCTACAGTTCATTGCCATGAAGTGGCTTCATCTTCGAGTCATCTCCTTAGTGTATTAAAGCTCCAAGCAGGATGACAACTCACTTAATTTGACCTTAACTTAAAGATGATAAAAGCCTATTTACGATTAAATTTGAATTCAATTTGAATTTATCTAAAATATAGCTGAATATTTATTATTTAAATGTGAAGTGAAGCTGATAGTTGTTTTTTAAATATTTATCAATAAAATTAATTAATTAATATCATCCATTTACCTATCCAATACTTATTAAACATAATTTTTAGCCTAATCAGCAGGTTTTTACGTTATCAGGCTACTATAAATTAACAATGAGTTAACAACAATGGGACTTTCAGCTGTTTTTTTTATTGCACAACTATTAACAATACTAGAAATGAAATTAAAACTTTTCCATAGTCTATTCCAGCTTGGGCTGGGGCAACTTTCTCGCGCCGCTTTGACTTCTGTGCGGGGCCCTCGGAGACGTTTAAATTTATGAACGTCATAAAAATCATATTTTGTGGTTTGTTTAAGGCGCGTCCGGGCGGGGGCAACCGCAAAATGGGGCCATAAATATTTAAAAGCGCTTAAACATAGACAAAACGAGGCAAATGCCACAAAGCAACGCTTAAATTTTATTGCGCCGCCCATGTGACTGCCAACTGCCCCTGCCCCTGCCTCCGACACCAGCCAACTGCCACCAACTGGGCAACTCCTTGCTTCAGAATCAAGTCAATAAAAATTCAAATTGATTTTTGATCGCATTGGTAAATCGCACCTATTTCAACCTGCGATGCCCACCCAAAAGGCGGTGCACATTAAAATGCCATCAAATTGGCTTAAGTAGTAGCCCCAAGAACATCTCCTATCTGCTATCTGCTAGCCCCTACCTCTACCTCTACCTCTACCACAACCTCTACCTCTACCTCTACCTCTACCTCTACCTCTACCTCTACCTCTACCTCTACCTCTACCTCTACCTCTACCTCTACCTCTACCTCTACCTCTACCTCTACCTCTACCTCTACCTCTACCTCTGCTCCAATCCCTCTCTATCTCTCCATCCCTTTCGTAACGTGATGCGCACTAATTGAAAATCTGCAAATGACTGAAATTTGTGTAAATTATTTTGTGCATAAATTTGCGCATTTCATTGCCGTTGCAGGTCTGCGCAGAGGGCAAGAGGGAGGGAGGGCGGTAAGAGCGGGGTTTAGCTGTGTTAAGTCTATAAGCCATGTCGGCCTATTGACTGGTTGAGTTGTTGGCCCCTTGTCAACAAGGATTTCGGTGCCTGGCACCTACTCGCAATCGCGCCATCTGACAATCGAGCAAGTTTATGACGATTTTTATGAGGTTAGCGCGTCGGCACGTTGCTGTTGCTGTTGCTGATGTGGATGTTGTTATAGATCGCATACCCTGTAATAAAAATTACCATAAAGGAGTCAAATGTATGTTGGATTCATGTAGTTAGCAGAGAACAGAAGCAGCAATCTCTCTCTCTCTCTCTCTCTCTCTCTCTCTCTCTCTGTGTTTTCTATCTCTCTGCCTGCTCAATCTCTACCACAGACTGTTTTCCATTCCATTAATGTATATTTCTTTCTCTCTCTGTTTCTGTTTGTGAGTCCACCTGTGTCGATGACTCTAATTTTAGCTATGCACCTTTCTCTACTTGTAAATTTCCTACTCCATAACTTTCTCTCTTTTTTTTAGTACCTCACTCTCAATATATGTATGTATGTACATCTCTGCTGTTCGTTCTGCTAGTACGTCTCTCTTTTCTCTATTTTGTATATCTCTCCCATTCTCTCAGTTCGTCTCTCTCAATTTCTGTCTCAGGCATTAGTCTTGTTTCCTCGAACTCAGCTTCTCGCGCTCTCTCTCTCTCTCTCTTCTCTCTCTCTCTGTCGCTCTCACTCTCTCTTCTCTCTCTCTCTCTCTGTCGCTCTCGCTCTCACTCTCTCTTCTCTCTCTCGCTCTCTCACTCTCTTTCTAGACTCTTCTAGGGTATCTATTAGTCGCTCCAATCAGCCAATAGCAGGCGCCACTTGTTGTTGGGCATTTATGTTTATGTTCGATGGTCTCTCGTTAAATTCTTGATGCGCTTCTGAAGCATTTTAATTTACGAGCCAACAGGTGTGAGAGGGAGAAAGCTATATAGATAGAGACAGAGATAGAAATAGATGTAGAAAATATAATAAAAAGCGAGATCATTGAATGCAATTTGATTTGTTTGCATTTGATTTAAGCTGTCTTTTATTATGTTTGTTTCTTCTTCTTCTTCTTCTTCATCTTCTTGTTATTGGTAAGTGTAGCAACGCATCTTGGCCGTTACGCTTTAGGCCATTTCCATTTTACAGTTGCTTGGCCTACAGCTAAGCGATTGAGTGGACCTGGACGTGGATGGGGAAGGGGAGGGTACGGGTGCAGGGGAAGATGGGGCGGCTTTGTGGCATGTCCATGTCGGGTTGCCATGTTTAGTTGCAATTAAAATGCTTTTATCTTATTAGCGAGCGAGACAATCGCAATGCCATTTGTTAGCCAAGTTAACAGCGAAGAGTTCAATTTCCCATGTGCCCAAGTGCACAAACAGAGAGAGAGAGAGAGTGAGTTCAGCTTTTTGGCCAGAGACACAGAGTGAGAGAGAGAGAGAGCGGTGGAGAATTAGAGATTCAAAGTGTTTCCCAGATGCCCAGATGCCCAGATTCCCGGCTGGCTAATCACATGCACCTCCAATCAATTCCAAGCGCCTTTTATGCCACCAGCTGTGGCAGTGGCTGTGGCACAACTCAAAGCGTCCCCATTTGCACGCTTCGATTGAATTATTATCGCCGTCTGCCAAACAGCTAAATGTGGCAGCAGTTGCTACTTCTGCTGCTGCTGCTGTTGCAGTTGCAACTTGGTCAAAGCCTTTTTGCCGCCGTCAATGCCCCAGTGGCCATGTTGCTGCTGCCATATTCGGCGGCAAGTTGCAAAACAAATTTGTCAATGTTTTTGCCAATTTTGGACTGGGCGCCGCATGTGGCATATTTTTTCTATCTCTCTCTCTCTCTCTCTCTGTCTGGGCATTAGCTAATTTGGCAGCCCGTCTGCGTTTAATTAGCCGACTGCAACAACTGTTGCAAGCCGCAACTTTTTGTGTTTTGCTTTCTTACCTTGCCTTGCAACACTTTCAATTTCTTTGCAACCTCTGCCGTGCCACGCCCATGTGGCACAGCTCACGTCGCAGCCATTAAAGGTCGCTGCCTCACGATCATCCGCGCGCTCTCTCTCTCTCTCTCTTTGAATGATTTGCCTGCCCACCTGATGGCCAGCCCCTGCCCCCGCTCTCTGACCCTGACCGGTTACACCCCCTTGGCAATCCTCGCACGATCTGCCAGCTCTTCCTTTTGATTAGCTCTCTGGGCAGCGGCATACCCTAACTGACTGACTGACTGACTGACGGATTGACTCTCTGACTCTGACTCCAACTCCAACTCCAACTCTGACATTGAGTGCCGCCCGGCTTGCAAAGGTCGTTAAAGCCACAGCCGCCGGCTTAGTGACTGAGCTGCAGGGCCTTATCCTTTCTGCGCCTTCTCGTCAAGCTTTACTTATTGGGTTATACTCGTATGGTGCTGGCGAGGGGTATATTAGCTATGCCACTCAATTTGCAATTGATGAATTGAAATGCAAAAAGTTTCAATATATGTAACTCCTTGATAATTGATATTTGATGAAATGGCAAAGCTTATAGAATATATAAACATTTGCATGTTATCGATAACATGAGTAACTCTTGTAATACAGTTATCGATAATAGTATTACACATGCTGGGTCACACTCTACTTCAAGGTTCAGATCTTGGCGGAGTTGTAAGGGTATGCAAAAGTCGTTATATAAAGAGTGCAAGAGAGAGAGAGCGAGTGAGAGGCAGTTCCATAGGTAACTGGGAAACTGTGAGTGGAGGTAACTGGGAGTCGGCGATCGCTGCCCGCTCAAACAATATTTGTTGCTGTTGGTATTTTTTTTTTTTTTTTTTTTTGTGAAATACCGTCACGTTTTAACATTTTACTACTCACTTCTGGCACGTTGTTGCCATTGAGCAGATCAGTTTTGGAATTTTATTGGCCACGCTTCTTGCGTATCTCCTGCTGTTGCTGCTGCTGCTGTTGCTTCATTGTTGCTGTTGCTGTTGCTGTTGCGCCTTCGCCTTCGCTTTAGCCTTTGCCTTTGCGCTGATCTTGGCCTTGATAGCGCATATAAATGTGGCCGAGACTTTGACTTTGACTGCAACTGCGGCCGGGCCAAGCTCAGAGGTTGACGTTTATATTGGCGAATATTTTAAATATTCCTTGTGGGGGTGTTTGCTGTCTGTGCTTATTGCTGCATCCATGCCCTGGGACTATGGAAAGTGTATAAATGCTGGGTATATTGGCTGTGAGGTAAAAGTTGATGGAGTTTTTTTTTTTTTTTTCTGCAAGAAACTAGACGATAAAGTAGCTCAACCTTCCCCAAAATGTTCAATTGAACTGGTAAATGTAACTAGAATTGAACTGGAAATCATTCCCATTGGGATTAGTACAGTGAATCATATGAGCCAGAGGTCAGTCCTTCAAAATAGTATAGACCGCGATCAGGTTCCAGTTACACTATTCTCAAAGTACCTGGTAGGGTATCGCTTAGTCGATCATGCGCAACTTACTGCACTCTGTAGTCCAGTATAATTGGAATTTTTATGATCGAGTGCAAGAATTGACAAGCAGCTCATTAATGTGTGGCTTTTCTCTACTCCACAGCAGCCTCTGCAGACACCGCCCCCGCCGCATCCTCCGTTCCGCCCACTTATCGACAGCATGCAGAGGACGCTGTCGCGGCCGCAGCTGCTGTGCAGTTGCAGCGCAGCCTAGAGCAGCCGCAGTCGACGCAGGCGCAGCAGAACGATTACGTTTTAGAGGACACCACTCGGCGACTGCGAGCCCCGCCCCCCTTCTATTGCCCACTGCCGTTGACACCGCCGCCGGGCTACACGGAGCGACCAACAGTTGCAGGCGCAGCAGCTGCCCCAACGCCGCCGGCGCCGCAGCCAGCGGCAGAGCATGCAGCAGCAGCAGCGGCAGCAGCAGCGCGTCAGCAAGCGCGACGTCGACGTCGTCTACGTGAACTGCAGCAGCAGCAGCAGCAGCAGAGATTCGCAGCCAGCACCAATAGCAGCAGCAGCAGCAGCGAGCAGAGCAGCGTCAGCGACTGCGACGGCGAATTAGGCAGCGCAGTCAGACGTCAGCGTCAGCGCAGGCGCAGCTCACGTGGACTAAGGGGTGAGTTGAGTGAGCAAGCGAATCAGTTCATTTGAGTGATTCATTCTAATGAACTCTCTCTCCCTCTCTCTCTCTCTCTTCCGTTTTAGATGCCTATTGTCCGGACTTGTTGCACGCTTGCGCCTTAATCCTTCACCAGCAACAGCAGCCCGGCAGCAGCGACAGTTCGGTTGGTAATTTCACAGCCACGCCCCCACCCCCACCGCCTCCGCCGGCGGCACGAGACAGCATCGAATACAGCTCGGACTATGTGGAGATCGATGAGCTGCTGCTAGGCGCTGGCCCTCGGGCCAAGAGCACACCCCAGCTGCAGCATGCTGTAGGTCTCGAAGCATTAGAGATGGGTCAGAACCTGAGCCTGCGACGTCCTCGCATCTCGCTGACCTGGGTGCTGCGGGAGCAGCACCAACCCAACCAGCAGCCCAGCAATGAGCCCGACGCACCAGATGCCGCCACGCACGGCCACAAGGAGAAGGAGCCGCTGAAGCTAAGCAATGGACATGCGGGCGCAGCCGAAGCCGCCCCAGGCCCAGCTGCGCCGCCGGTGCAGCGCACTGAGCCGGTGCCCACCCAGCTGGATGTGGGCAAGAAGCGCTATAGGGTCAAGCAGCTGCCCGGCGGCACGGAGCCGCTCAATGGTTACGCCACCACGCCCACCGCCCACCAGGCACCCGGCCACAGCAATGGGCCGCTGGGCAACCAGAAGTTCTTCAGCAACCAGAATCTGCTGGAGTACAAGGACAAGAGCGCGCGCAGTGGAGCGCCCGTGGCAGCGGCCAGCACCAAGGAGCTGCTCTTCGTCTGCACACCGCAGCGAGCACCGCGGAGCGACGTGCACAGCGAGGCGCTGTTGTTGGCTCGCAAGCGCAACGAGATTCGCAAAAAGCTGGCGAGCCGGCTGCAGCAGGCGCGAGCTGCAGCAGGAGTCGTGGTGGGAGTAGGAGGAGCGGCAGGAGCTGTCGGCTCAGCGACTGCCTTGACCAGCTCGGTGAGTGGCGATGCCTTAAAGTGCACCTACTCGGAGCCCAGTTTGGTTGCGGTCTCGGAGGGTGGTGCCAGCGGAGCTGCCCCACAGCAGCAGCAGCGCCGCCATCGGCATCGCAAGCGTCGCGAGCGGGAGCGGAATCGTGCGCAGCGCTTTGGCTACGAGATCCACAATGTGGATGAGTTTCTGTCCCGCTGCTCGCTGTCCGCGCCGGGCAACATACCCGTGGTCCTGGCCACGGCCAGTACGCTGTACCAGACGCGCCCCGGAGGCTACCAGCTGGAGATCCCCTTGCCCCTGGGCATGGTTGTCAATGCGGTCTTCAAGAACCAGAACTGGCTGTACGTGCAGACGCCGCACGCCGAGGAGGGCTACGTGGGCTACGCCTGTTGCCTGCCCCTGGGCATATTGCCCACGGGCAAGACGACGCCCTGCTGGGAGTCCAATGCGGACATCTTTCCACGTCCCTGCGGCAACATGACCGACTCGGAGAAGGAGATACGTCTGCGCGGCGGCACACGCTCCGATGGAGCGCGCACACCGCGCCAGTCCAAGCCAGTCGAAGAGCACAACAACAACAACAACAACAATAATAATATTAATCCGAGCAAGAGTCTGGTCTCCAATGGCAGCAGTCTGGCTGGCTCCTTGTATGGCGAGCAGCACGTGGACAAGCTCTACCTGCGCGCCGCCTCACAGCCAAAGCTCGTGGAGAAGGCCTACGCGCAGCTGCGCTCCACCAAGCAACTGGGCTCCGGCTCGGCCTCGGTGCGCAGCGCCTCTAACGACGAATACGTGACGCTCCAGCAGCAGCAACAGCAGCAGCAGCGGACGACCAAGCAGCAGAGGCTGCCGGCGTCGCAGCCCGTGCGACGTCTGTCGAACGTTTCGTATATAACCAATGGCCACAATGGCCAGCATCTGCATCCAAAGAGCATTCCACAGCAGCACCAACAGCAGCAGCAGCAACAGCAGCAGCAGCTGAGCGTGCTGCGACGTCAGCAGCAGAACGGACTGCGCCAAACTCTAGTCGCCATCAATGCGGACTACATCACGGAGAGCATTGTCGTCCACAAGGGCGAGATTGTGACGCTCTGCGAGTGCCGCGAGTCCAAGGATCAGCGCCAATGGTTCTATGTGAAGACGCGAGACGGACGCGAGGGGTTCATACCAGCCGAGGTGGCCGGCCATGGTTATCTGTAGACTGAAGAAAGCTGCCCTCGCCTCGCTGCCCCTCCTCTAAAAGGACAGACATATTTATATACATACATTTATGCAAAAGTCACATAATATTTCCGTTAAGTAATACAAATTAGCAATATCGTGTGTATTTTAATATATTCCCTCGTTTCGCGTACGCTTTTAGAATCTACATAGATGTAATCTGTGCTATGGGTGTATATGTACATGTATTTATTTAGCAATTAGTCTTTGCAATCGCAACTTGCAACACAAATCAAAGACACGACACACGGACACACGAACGAACACAACGAAACGAACTATTTATACAAACAAATATTGTACTTGATGCTTCTACTAAATAATTGGATTAAATAAATAAACACATTAAACGAACGACATGACATCTCTTTTATTTCGTCGTCCGCTGTCTGTTAAAATTCGCTGTTAAAGTTGCTCGAAGCGAGTCCGTCGAAGGCGAGCGGCGGCTGCTCGTCGCGACGTTTAGCAATCCCAAAAACTGCTAAAATACCAGGCGAACAGCAATCATCAGCAGGCAGCTGCACTAAAGAAAAATTATAAGTGTGGCATACTTTCGGGCGGGCCACTTAAAAGCAGCCAAGTGCTGCCCAGCACCGGTCGAATATACAGTGCTGCCCATTAACAATCAGCAACTATCGTATTCCCCATGCAGCCCTGCTTGCTTTAGTCTGGCAGCGCTGCAATTTTCAAATTCAAATTAAAACTTCCTTTTTTTATGGGATAATGCAACTTTTATTACTCATTTGACTTTGAAAGGCAAATTGGTAGGCTAATATAATTAACTACGATTTATAAAGTGTATCAATGTATTAATATATTAACTATAAATATTCGAGCTAAATTTCAGAGAAACAATTTGACATTTTCAAATATTTTGGCCAATTTCAAGGGTAATCTACTATCAATTTGTCTTATATTCATTAAATTCTTGGCATATCTTTGAGTTTAACATACTTTTTTTTTGTCATACAAATATATTGCTGATGAAAATATATAGTTATCATATGCTTAAATATCTGATATGAATAGATGTAAATAATGTATTACTCTTATCTCCAGCATCTGCCAGAGATGCTTTTGATTCACAATTTTTAGGTACTTACTTATTGAATATATATATGTATATATATAAATGTATATGTATATGTTTGTATAATTATCGATGTTTGTATATAATAGATCTAGTGAGCAATACATTACAAAAATAAAACATTTACAAAAGAGAACATTTGGGATCGAAATAAAATTTTCACAACAAAAATGCATTTTACACAGAAATGCTGCCCATAACAGAACTACACTGACTTGCACAAATAATTAATTATCCTAACATTGAAATGGTCTTCAAATATCGTGAACTGAAGTCTTGACTAACGTCTACTTGCGCAGCTCTGGGCTGGAACTGGGCGATGCTGTTGAGGCGTTATCCAAATTGATATTGTCGAAACTTTCGTGTTGCGGCTCCGGCTCAGTTGGCGGCTCGGGCTTCTCCAGCAATACGGTCATGTTCTTCACATTGCTGGGCTTCTCCTCGTCGTGGTTAATGTTCAGCATTGTGTCGTTCATGCGATGATAGTGCGGCTTCTGCGATGTGCTGGGACGTGAATAGTCCAGATGATCGTACTCATCTGCGAACAGATAGAAGAAATTGATTAGAACTGAGTTATTGAATCATGCGACACTCAAGCTGATGGGCGGGACACAGTCATCTCTAGCTACGACAAACACTGAGCAATGGCTTACCCTCCGGAAATAATACTTTGTTGTAAATTTTCACTGCATTATGGCAAATGTGTGCATGACAAATGAGGAATATATATGTTATATGCGCATAAATAGTTTTTTTGTTATTCTGGCTTTACAGGATGACTGCAATACTCACCGGGATCCTTGTAGCCCTCCTTGTGCTTGATCTCGTCGTAGACATGCTCCTCCTTAAGCATATCATTGTACACATTCGGATTGGTCAGGTCCGCATTCAAATTCTTGTTCAGAAGCTCGTGATTATACTTGATGGAGTAGCTGCCCACTGCAAAGCGAAAGGAAACGTGTGAGTCTCGAGAGAGTCGAGTGGAGCGCATTGTAACCCACCTCTGCTGCTGGCATTGGAATCGTCACCATAGTCCGTGCACAGTGAGCCATTCTGGTCCAAGTTGTTCATCTTGGGTCGCAGGTGGTTGGGCAGCAAGCTGGCCTCCGCTTGCATTCCATAGACGGGATTGTCAAAGTTGTGATTGGGAGGCCAGCCGGATCCACTCGGGTTGTGCGTGTACTGGACATGTGCTATCTCCGTCTTCAGATTTGACACGCGTCGGCGATAGTAGAAGAGGACTCCTACTATGATGCCGATGAAGAGGAGCACTAGGAACACCGTGCTCACCGCCACGCTCGCATTATTCGCTGTGGAATCAATTAGATGCAATTAGTCCAAGTAATCTTCCCCTAATGCTTGCTACTCACATTCAACGTGCTCGGCCACGCGCTGCGAGGCTATCAGTTCGTCGCAGTTGTCGCCGGTGTAGCCTCTGCGGCACACACAGCCCTCGGCGGCGTGGCACTGGAAATTGGATGAGGGGCAGGCGCAGAGATTACTGCAGTACTCGCCGTAAAAGCCTTCGGGGCAGATGTCGTTGCAGGTGATGCCCGTCCAGCCGGGCAGACAGATGCAGTAGCCATCGTTCTTGCGACAGTTGCGATGGTGCTGGCAGCGACAGCGCTGCGTGCAGCCCAGGCCGTAGGTGTCCTGGGGGCACGACTGGTTGCAATTGGAGCCCGTCCAGCCGGGCAGACAGGCGCACTGCCCGGTCACATGGTTGCACTCGCCGCCGTGCTCGCAGTTGCACTGCAGCTTGCAGTTGGGCCCGTACAGGCCTGGCGGGCAGGCGTGCTCACAGGTGAGACCCAGGTAGCCGGGTCGGCAGACTACCTCGCCGGTAATATGGTCGCAGGTGGACTGGCCTGGAAGGAGTCGAGTTGTGACTTGTTAGAGAGAGAGGCAATGAATGATTCAGAGTCGCCTTACCATGCATGCTGGCGGGGCAGCGCTCCTTACACTCCATGCCATAGAAGCCATCGGGGCAGGGCTCGGCGCAGTCCTCGCCCGTCCAGCCGGGCGCGCAGATGCAGTTGCCGGTCTCCGAGTCGCAGGAGGAGTTGTTCAGGCATCTGCAAACTTGATCACAATTTTCGCCATAGTAACCGCTCGGACAGTTCGTCTCGCAATGAACGCCTTGGGTTCACATTCACAATTTCGGGCGTTATCAAATAAACAAACGAGTGCAAAACGAGAAACACAAATTAAGATAAAAACAAACGAATGTGTGCAGGAATGAGGCGATAGAGGATCAGAGAGATGGCTCGAGTGAGTGTGTGAGGCAATGTATTGAATATGGAAAACAATTATGCAAGTGTGCGAGTGTGTTTGTGTGTGTGTGTGTGTGTGTGTTTGAGTGCGCATTGGCATGCATGGATAGGAATAGGAGTGTAGGAAAAGATGCATGATGAGGGAATCGACTGACAATATGTCAAAATCTGATTGAGAGTTCGTGTTAATGAGAGAGTGAGTGAGTGTATGAGCTGGAGTAGTTTGTGGTGGAGGTGGAGTTTGGTACCTCGCCAGCCCTGCTTGCAGATGCAGCGACCGGTGGCCGCCTCGCAGGCAATCGTGTTGTACTTGTCGCACTGGCAGAGGTGCGCGCAATCCAGTCCAAAGGTGTTCGGCTCGCACTTCTGCTCGCAGTGGCGGCCCGTCCAGCCGGCGGGGCAGGTGCAGGTGCCGTCGATGGGATTGCAGGAGGCGTTGTTCTGGCACTCGCAGCTGTGGCGGCAGCCCTCGCCGTAATTGTTGAGATCGCAGGGCCTGTCGCACTTGTTGTTGCGCCAGCCGGCCGCACACAAGCACTGGCCCGTCTCCGGCACGCACTTGGCGCCGTTCTGGCAGTCGCAGTTGAAGGCACAGTCCTGGCCGTAGGTGCCCGCCGGGCAGCTCTGCTCGCACTTGTCGCCGGTGAAGCCGGGCGCACACAGGCAGGTGCCGTTCACGGGGGAGCACTTGGCCCCGTTGCGGCAGTCGCAGCTCTGCTCGCAGT
Organism: Drosophila aldrichi; assembly: GCA_035045965.1. Taxonomy (NCBI): domain Eukaryota; kingdom Metazoa; phylum Arthropoda; class Insecta; order Diptera; family Drosophilidae; genus Drosophila; species Drosophila aldrichi. The sequence goes on from JAWNOM010000501.1 coordinate 13,497,189, forward strand.
TCAGGCCGTACTTGAGGAAGGCGCAGGGCCGATTGCACTGGGCGCTGCTCCAGCCAACGCTGCACTCGCAGCGCCCCGTCTCCGGATGGCAGAGATCCGTGTGCTCCATGTCACACTCGCAGGTCTTGCTGCAGTCGGAGCCCCATTTGTTCGGCTCGCAAATGCGCTGCTCGCAGCGCTCGCCCTTCCAGCCGGGCGCACACTGGCACTTGCCCGTCGGACTGCAGCCGGCGTCGTGCTCGCAGTTGCATCGCTTCGTGCAGTTCACGCCGTAGGTGTTCAGCGGGCACTCGTCCATGCACACCTCGCCCATGTAGCCCGGCGGGCACTCGCAGCGGCCGGTGATGTGGTGGCAGGGCGCATCGTTGTAGCACTCGCAGGAGAGCTCGCAGTTGAGCCCGTGGCTGCCCGTCGGGCACTTGTTGGCACACACTTCGCCCGTCCAGCCGGCGGTGCACTCGCAGGCACCGTTCTGTGGATCGCACTTGCCGTCGTTCTGGCAGCGGCAGTCCTCCTCGCACTGGGCGCCATGCTTGCCGTCCGGGCAGCGCATGTCGCATCTGATGGATCGAAGCGTCACATTAGTCTCGATTAGTCTCAGTTAGCACTGGGCTTGCCCACTTACAGGGGACCCGTAAATCCGGGCGCGCAGGAGCACTTGCCGGACACGTGATCGCAGCTGCCGCCATTCTCGCACCGACACAGCTCCGCACACTTCTCGCCGTAGCGCTGGGGCGGACAGGTCTCCGCGCACCTGTCTCCCGTGTAGCCCTTGGCGCACTCGCACTGGCCCGTGAACGGCTCACAGGTGGCGTTGTTCAGGCAGTCGCACTTCAGCTTGCAGTCGATGCCGTAGAGGCCGGGCGAGCAATCTACCGGAGAGTTTACGGTTTACCATTTACGTTCAACGTCTACACAACACACTGTGCGCTCACTATTTATACATATATACATTTCTACATCATTTTGTTAGTTATTCGCGGCTGGACTTTGCAATGCACTGAAACCAAATGAATACACTTCCTTCTGCCGCCGTGTGTGTGGGTGAGAGCCCGTTTGTTAAGAGAGCGAAGAGCGCGTGTGTTAAGTGAGGAATTGGTGTGTGTGTGGGTGTGTGTGTGTGTGGGTGTGTGTGTGTGTGGGTGTGTGTGGGTGTGTGTGTGCATGTGTGTATGTGGAAAGATTGCTAATCAAAAGGTTATTAACAAAAAAGCTGAAGCTAACCAACAAAACAAAGGAAACGGTGACATTCGCAGGAAACCTTCAGCTAGCCGAAGTGTGAATACCCTTGCAGAGCTTGATTTTATAATTGCATCTTATCATATCAAATAAATTACTTAAATGATAATCTAAGTACAACTCAATATGGTTTTTTCCGCCTCGTGCTTTTCTCAAGTGGATTAGTTTGTGGTTTATTTATAGAAGCCGACGTATGCCTGAATCAGAAGGTAGATAATCTAAAGATTTCACAGTCTGCAAGAGTATTAGGAGCCAAACAAGAAATGTTAGTTTAGGAGCTAGGCCCAAGCGCTGCTCGAGCCACGATCCTCGCACCCAAGGCAGTTCATTGCAGTTAACTCGACACACATAGAAGCACACACTAGCATAGGGATTAGGCTACGACATGTACTACAGAAGCGTTATCTACTCATATATCAAACTTGAGACGAACTTATGTTGCAGGCGGGTCCCCCGTAGCCTTCGATGCACTTGCACTTCTCGGGCGCCACGCACCGGCCGTGCTGGCAGGGCTCGCTGCAGTGCGGGATGCACTCATTGCCGCTGCGCACATATCCATCTGAAAGAGGGGAAGCATTAGCATCAGCATCAGCTGGCAGGGATTAGAGGGTGATGCAGTACTCACCACAGCAATCGCGCACAATGCGCGTCTTGGGCACGACCTGGGTCTTGTTCACAATGCGATGCCTGATGCGGTAGGTGGGGCAGCTGGGCGGTATGCTCAGGCACCAGGTGGAGCCGCGCTCCTGGAACGACTGCAGCTCCGTGACGACCACTTCCACATCGTAGCTAGCGAATGGAAGTAGAAGAAAATACGTCAATGAATTGCATTCGCTCTCTCTCTCTCTCTATCTCTTTGTCTCTCTGGGGTAGGGCGTGGCACTTACTTTTCGCGCTTCTTGCATACATTGGGTCCCTCCGGCGCCTCACTATTCAACTCAATGATCTCAGACTGAGCCAGTGCCAGCAATGCCAGCAGTGTCAGTCCGCTCCATGTCCAGCTCATGCTGTGTGTGTGTGTGTGTGTGTGCTGGCTTTTTCCTTTCTTATTGAGTTGCTGTTCCCGCTAGTTGCACTCGTATCAACATTGAACTGAGCTCCAGATGCTACTGCGGCCCTTTGTAAGCTAAGCTCGATATGAATGTGAGTCAGTGGCAGTTTAATCAGCTACAGTCAGCGCCAATTACTGGAACGAACAAAGAAGATATAATATGTTCTCATTTTAATATTATTTATATTATAGATGTTTACAAAATTAAGTCAGGATTGCTTTAGTCCTTCTTTTTGTGATCTAGCATGGGATTCCAATATTACCTTTCCAAGATACTTTTAAGGGACATATCTGTAATGCATCAATCATTTTCCCAGGAGATCTCGCCTTGCTTCCATCCTTTCTTCTTCTTATGGTGAATTTGGAAAATAAAAAGATATCCCTTAACTCCCCGATAACACAAGTATTAGCTTCTATATCACATCATCATGGATCATCAGTCCTAGCTCGTTACTCAATAGATAAATCAATGGCAAAAGATCAGATCCAACAGTTGTTATTAAGGACAACTCAGATTTCAATCTATCTCAAAGCACTCAGTCTGTAGCAAACTTTTTGGAATGCCCGGCTTTGGAGTAAGTGTTATGGGAGGGAGGGAGCCTTAGGGCGTACCTTAGTAAGCTCTGCGCTTGTTTCACTACTCAGTCAAGAGCTCCTCACCACATTCGAAACTCAACTAAAAAAGCTAAATTCCAACACAGCAGAAAAGCTGTATTAAGAGCCGAAAATAAATCATATTTTCTATTAACAATTGACGCAGCCGATGAACACTTGAGTGATAGGACGATCAACCAGGCGAAAGGCGTCCACAATCACAATCTAGCGTCTCTGTGAGTGAGTCAAGCGGATGATGCAGAAGCAACGCTCCCCCTACACTGGTGGCGGCTTCAATCTGCAGCAACTGAAAGCGACAACGTTCAACAAGGCCGAGAATGTCAGTGGAATGCCGTTCCTGGCTCAGCTGGCACACCAAGTGCAGGTGCAGCAGCACCCGCAGCATCATCTAAATGGGTGAGACACGCAATGGCGACTCTATTCATTTCTGTGCCCTCTCCTTACTGACTGCTCCGCCCACACACACACAGCTCGCCCCCTCAGTCGATGCACTTCCTGACCGGCAACAAGACTCCGCACTCTGCCCATGCTGCATATGATCGCGGCCACGCTGGACAGGATCATGCACCGCGCAGCGGCACCTCTCGCAGCTACACTGCGATCTCCAACTACAACGGCGCCTACGAGGGCGACCTGCGCCCATTGCCCATAACCCTGACGAAGAACATTTCGCCGATGCCTGGCGACTGCTGTGGCATGAGGCACTTGGCACATGACAACGACAACAACAACAACAGCATGGACCACATAAACAGCATGGGTCACATGGAGAATATGAACAGCACGAACAACGTGGGTCACATGGCTCATGGAAGTTATGGGGGTCACGTGAGCCCCATGGGTGCCATGGGTGCCATAGGCCACATGGACAGCATGGACAGCGGCAAGGCATATCAGAGCGATACGGATTCGGAGACCGAGTATAGTCAGCACATGAAAATCGTTGACGCAGCCAATGGGGAGCCGACGCGTTGGCGTCGCGCCTTCGACTTTCTCAAGTCCGGGATGCCACCACATCGGCAAGAGCGCATGGAGGCGGCAGTGCAACGTTGCTGCGAGAACACGTTCTTCAACAATATTCTCCTGGTGCTGCAGTTGTTCACCATCCTGGTCGGCGGCCTGCTAATACAGAGCCTGCGCATGGGCGTCAATCTCACCCAGATTAGCTTCCGCCTATGGCACTGCAAGTTCCAGCTGCGCTCCTTCCAGCGCCAGCTGCTCTGGCGTATGGCCAATGCCAAGGGCAACGATGCTGTACTCTTCCTGGGCGTGATGCTCGTCTCGCCCTGGCTATTCCTCATCAGCCTGGTCGGATTTTGCATCTCGTTCATATTTCACTTCAAGGAAGGCGTCGGCGTCGTCCTACGCCATCTGCGCTTACAGATGCTCAACTAAAACCAAATATCAATTCACTTTTTAAGATCGGACAGGGTGGGAGAGAGAGAGAGAGAGAGATAGGGAGAGAGAGAGGGAGCAATAGGAGAGAGGAATATATGATAGATAGGGGGAGCTATAGGTTATATTTTAAATTCCAAAACAATGCGAGTCTTTTAGTGTGTATTACAGTTGTGTCTATCCAACATAACTCTCTATATTTTGTTTGTTTTTTTTTTTCGGCTATGAATCAATAAAATTTTATAAATGGATATATACATCTGACTCAGATTCCCGCCTGAAGGTTTGTGTAGCTAAACCCGATCGGGTTTAGGGGAATACGATATCTCACGCCTTCGCTCTTTTAAATCCAGAGTTGCCTTGACCTTGAGCTCATTCTCGTTCTGATAGTGCAATTGCATATTCTCAGTTCTGCAGTTTGGCAATTTGTTTCGGAAGAGAGAGAGCGAGAGAGAGAGAGAGAGAGAGATGTATTCAGAGTTTTACATATGTTTGAACTTTTCACAGCTCGTCACACAGCTGCTTGTAATTCCCAACTAATTTAAGTTATGTTTTTTGCACGTCTACATTCCATGAGAACGGAATTGAAACGCAATTAAATTGGGTTCCACATACGCTCGGCATATACATATACACATATATGTATATATATGCTCTTAATGCTATGATATGCAGAGAAACAAAAGAGCTTCCGTTCATGAGCAACAACAGCAATATGAGTGGATGGCACATCCCTCTTCGATTGCCCCTCTCAGCAGCTCTTCAATTTCACTTTCAATTGTGCTGCACACACAAATATATATATATATATATATATATATATATGTGTATATAAATATATAATATATAGAATTAACTATATTATAATGTGCGTCATTTATTCATTTGAAAACAGATTTACTTTATGCTAATTGAATTCAACTGCAAATATAAATATCGCCTCGAGATCTTCAACTGATTCGAGCTGAAGACAGAGCTTTCACAGTGTTTAGGCAACATGCGCCGCGATCAGGATGTTGATCAATCAGCAGGAAGTTCGAAATTGATTATGTCGAATGTGCAATAACAGCAATGAATGTTGACACATCCAGCTAATCTAGACGGTATCAGAAAAGGAAGTGTAAACATAAAAAACTAACTGAAAGCAACTCATTCACCGAATTATCTAAATTTGGTTGATTATATATTTATTGATTATTAAGAATCAAAAAGCAAATAAAATACGAACAGTAAGTCTTTATAGCTGTTTCAGGGTATTCCCTTTCCACTAGCCACCTTGGTTCTAACTAATCTTGCCAATTGCAGAGAGAATCCCATTTAGGATATGTAAACTCTCGGTAAGTATTACCCAAAAATTGATCATTTATCATTTACCGATTTAACATGTTCAATATACGCAGTTGAATATTGAGCAGAAATATTTACTATCGTGCAAAAGTATATATAGTTTAATATATATATTATTTACAAACTACACAGGTGAAATAGAGCACATTTTCATATGCGAATTACCTATTACAATTACTGACAAAGGGGCATGAAACAAGCGACAAATATGTCAAAGTTTGTTTGTAATTAACGGTCATTAAATTGACTACGTGACTGGGCGTGACAATACATATATATAAAAGGAAAACACCATATAAATTTATACTGTACTTATATGCTAAAAACAATGTTTCGCCTAATTACAGTTATTTAGTACAGGAATTCAGTCAAAGCATTATCCAGCGTGAAATCTGTATTAAGTTGGTTGCTTGCATGACAGACGTCGGCTTGTGGTTGTTGTTGTTGTTGTTATTGTTTTTGTTTGCGTGTCAAGCAATGGAATTTAATAAGCTATATAGAAGAAAGCCAGAGCTGGAGCTATGCACGTGCTGAATGCTTAATGATGAGACATGAGAACAATGCGGCTATTAAATCAATCGAGGCACGGCAAGGACACGCCATAGCCTTGAAAATCGAATGATAATAAGGGAATCGCGGGAAGTAGAAGACAGCGTAGCAGACAGGGAAAGTAAACGGAACTGACCTATTCGATAAACCCGATGTCTGGCAAAACCCAAAAACAACTGAGATAAACCCACAAAAGAGAGAGAGAGAGAGAGAGAGAGAGAGATAGGAGAGAGAGAGAGAGAGACAGATAGGAGAGAGAGAGAGATAGGAGAGATTGTAGATTACACGCAACACAAACAGACTAAAGAGCAAATAGTAATCTAGAGAGCATATGGAATAGATGTAGGTATTACAGACTAACAGGCAGACTAGTATGTTGCCTATCAAGATTTGTCTGTTGATAAATTATAATGTCTAGCCCTCATCCCATCTGTTTATTCCATGTCCTTATCTTGGTTTTTGATGCGAGTGATAAGTGGCATCTTTAGCGGTAGCAAACAACTGATAATGAATTACGATGAAGAATTATGACTAACCAAAGGAAATAAATACATATGTATATGATGTATACATTATGCCTAATCCGGTCATGGACTCTTGCCAGCTACAACATCCACTGATCAACGCGTTGCCATCAATTGGTTCACTCACTAAATGATATATGAAAAAAAAAATCCAAAAATGAAATGAGATTTCAGCAAAGGTCGTGCGGTCAGTGAGAGAGCTACAACTAAATATATATGTAGTAGAGGGAGAGAGGAAGCTAAAGCGACCGAGCGAGTGAGATAGAGCTACTGACAATCAATTTTAACATATGTAAGCATGGCAGATCTTACATATGCCAATGATATATGATATGAAATATAGTTGAGCAAGCTAAATTAACCTAAGTAGTCAGCATCATCATCAGTCATCATAGTCATTATAATAATTAATATATTTATATATTATTATTACGATGGAGCATTGGACATTACATTGTTGTCATTCGCTCTTGCTATCTGGGTGATCTTTTCTTTAACCACTTTTCTAAAATTCTGGTGTCTCTTGACTTTCTTGAAAAAGACAGATTTTTGCACTATTTCATCTTCATTTTTTCACTTATATACTTTGGCTTCCGTGAATCGTGTTCATGTTTGTATATATAGTCAATATAGTTTGTATATATTGCACATATTTGTATATTTACATGTGTTAATTTTATAAGCTAAAGCGACAAGTAAATGGATGAATCAGCGCTGGCCAGCGAAAAACTAGCCGGCAAAGCGAATCTATTCATTAATATCTCTGCCTCTGTAAATGTATTTGTATCTGTATCTGTAGGTGTATCTGAATCTGTCTCTCTTCGCAAATGTATTTGTTGTACATGCCATGTTTTTTCTTCTCAATGGGAAATTGTTTAGCGTAGCCTCTCCGATTTAGTCATCCATTCAGCAATGGAAACATCTGGTTTGGGTTTTATTATTATTTAATACTGTGCGTATTGCTTCGACTTTTACTACAATTATTTTAATTAATTTGTTCAATGAACGATCGCTGTGGTTTGTCACTGAGCAAACGTGATAAGAATTAGTAAGCGTGCAGCAGAGTAGGGCGGGCCTTCAGTGGCAAGCATGTTATAATTTTCCTGTCTACGCAGCAAATAAGAAGTGATAATAAGAGAATTGCAATGTTCTATAGCAATTTGTTGGTTCATTGCTGCTATGACCCATCGCTGATACGAGTGCAAGTAAATGCATATATACATGTACATATACATATATACTTGCTGATCTATGGACTGCTCGTTGATTACACACAAAGTTGATTACCTGCATACGGATTCTCGAAATATAACAAAGGTATATATATAAATTAACTCCCAATATTGTACACTGACAGAAATATATGTATATGAAACAAATGAACAGCTACAAGCACTATTAATAGAAGATTATCCAGAATATATATTTAACTTGTCCAGCTTGAAATACAAAAAAGAAATTTAAGCTAAACGCAAATCAATTATATGACTAATTCCAGGAAACATCTTAAGAATACATTAAAACGAAAAGAAATGAATACTCAAGTGTTCTAGCTATATAAATAGATTTCATGATACAGACATATATGTACATACTTATATTTCAAGTGCTAGCAAGTGTTTCTACAGCTGAGCTTTGTTACAGTTAGCTCGGATTTGTACACGTTTAGCTTTACTCATATATCCATGTTCATATAAATTCCGAGTTGTTATTTTTCTGAATTATTTCGATAATGGGCTATCCGGCTTGGGCGAACAAAGTAGCACTCCTATATTCTTTATAAGTCGTATCCACTTCCATGATATGGCGCAGTTAATACTTAACAAAGGCAAGTATAATATACTTGAATGAAATATATCGCTCTTGGAAGCGCAAATGTTTTGCATGGAAAGGGAAATTGAAAGCTTGAGCAAAGGCAATTATTAATAAACACTATGAAATATTAAAGTAAACAAATATTGCGATCAGTTACGAAAATACAAATACTCTATATATAATAAGCTGCTGAAGTTCGTTTGGTTACAGATAGATATAGACTGCTTATACTCAGATACCCATACCCACAGATATTATATAAACAAATGTACTGTACTTTTCACATTTTTTGCTTACATTTTGCTTTGTTTTCTGTATATTTACAAAAGTTTTGTCATTTAAACCATTTGCTTCGGACAGGCGTACTCCCATCACATTCAGTTTGGAGTTTTATTTTGATGACTTGCTGTGCTCAGTGCAAAGTTCCAAGTTTTTGTTTTTGTCACACGTCAACCAGAAATGCAAAATATGTAATCTGATATTCGGACTCGCTAGAGGATTTGTCATTAGCAAATCTGCAAAGCGAGCAGAAAATTGAAAATTTGTGTAATCAAAACAAGAGTTTCCAAATCCAGTCGAGATTACGTGACTATGAAATACCCTGAACCCACGCCGGCATTATGGAAACTTCATTTTTGAATTGGCTGGCAGTATCGACTCTACTCGTCGTCTTGATCAAGATGATATAGACTTGATGGGGTCTGCTATGCCTTCTTCTGTCTAGTACTTACATTTACACATTGGATTCGGGTTACAGACAGAAGCGTTTCATCGAAGAAATTTGCAATCGATTCTTGAAAGAGAAGAGCTGAAGAGTCATTATCGATTGGGACAGAAGTCAGCCTTTGATAACGATTATGCAGCTATAAAGATTTTGTGAAATGTAGCAAATAAAGGTTTGCACTTTGTAAGAGCTTACATTTTACTGAGTTGTCGGTAGAGCCAGGTGTGCCCGGAGCTTATACAACTGTATGTGTATATCAACAAACTATAAAACTGTTAAATAAGCAATATGTTGTATATATAGTAATGACTAATTGTATCAACTTATTTCTTGAAGTGCGTTGCACTTTATCGTTGCAAAGGCTAGCTATAGATGCACTCTAGGAAATTGGAATAGTTTTCCCTTTAATGTTCAGTATTTGCTGTTAATTGTTTTCTGTTTCTTACACACAGAAACTGAAATGAAATGGGAAAAATCAGTACACTTGAGAAAAACGACAACTGCCTATTTCATATTGGAATATTAAGGCCTGAAATGGCTGTTTATCGTCCATTGAATGCAATTCTGGCGTAAAATTAATTCACATCATTTTCGAACCCAAAACAATTGGATTGGGCAACAAGCTTGCATACTATAATTACACAAATGTACATATGTATGTATACATACATATATATGTATGGCTTCAAATGTATGTGTTGAGTTCTATCTATCATATTGCAGTTGGAAACTGGTTATAATTATCATTGAAGTTATTCCAGAGTGACGTCAGCAGCTAAATAATATAATATTATTGATAAGGTAATACTTATTATTCATATACTATATACATATACAATATATGTATGTGTCTATTATAATCACAATATTTTTGAGGGAAATCACAAATTTTTAAATTGTTTAAATCAGCGTATATAAACACATGAATATATTAATAGCCGGTCATATGTGTATGTATTTCGATATATATGCGAGCGTATGTGTGCGCATTTATATACAAATACATACATATATGACTGCATGGAATTGTATAAACAGTTGGAAAAGTGCTAAAAACTGCCAACAGGCGGCCGCAAAGCGAAGTAAATTGCGAGTAAATTGGCAAATAGCTGAGAATAAATCTCACACAGAATACAGAAAACAGACTACAGTTATGTCTCATATAAATTAGACTAAGCCTGCTGTTGTTGTAGTCTAACAAAAGCCAGCTGTTAATAGTCCTAAGTGTTAAGCTCATGCAATCACATATATGTAGATATATACATACATAGATATACAAATGTACATATACTCATATGTACACACAGTCACACGCACATAGGCTGGATGCAAACGACTAAACTGCTCGACACGACTCAGATATGCCCTGCATCCAACTGGGAGCATGCATCTCAAATTTCATCTGTGCACACTTTATCTAAATCAATTGCATTTATGTACCTCGAATGTTGTTTGAGAAGAGATGGAAAGAGATCACTTGTGTCTCTCTACACAATATAAACATGATAAGTTACTCTGCCTGTTACATACACATGCACAAAGTCAATGTCTGCTCATTAGACTGTGTGCGTAGGGTATGCGACTGCTGCTTCCCACATAGTGGCGGTTGCAGTTGATTTGATATTGCCTTTTCTCTCTCTTTTGCTTCAAGAGCGACTGAGCGAGCTGAACTGTGACAGATGATTATATGCGGCTATGCAAAGGGATGATAACTGCGACCAAAAGAGAAGGAAAGTCTATCTATGTTTTAGCTGCGGCGACATTTTCGCAACTTTTTGACGCTTTCTACACTATCGCTTTGAGTGGGAGCAGCGAGCAAAGAACAAAGAGAAAGACTATAAAACGTAAAAGCGAAAATCAACAAGCAAACCGAAAAAACAGGTTTTAACAGTCTTTTAAAGCGCTCAGCGCACAAAGTAAGAACGTTAATTGACACACATACTGCTGGAGACGATCTATAAACAAACAGACACACACACACACACAAACTTGCATATATATGTACATATAGTGACAACGAAAGCCCAAAAGCTAACTGGAACTTTCGTAAAGCAACAACAGTCCGCATTACGAAAACAAAGCATCGGATTTTGCGTCGTTTGCTATTTTTGGCCAGCTAATATAGAAATTTGCAGATTTGCAATTAGTTTTTACCTTTTATTTTCCAGTTGATGAATATTCGAATAGCCCTCACTCAAAATGGCCTAATGGAATGCACTCAATTAACACTCGAACTGCTTCACAGAACATGGTTTATTTTGATTGGAATTCGTATATACATATAAACACATGAACATATACATATATTTTTACTCAAACTTGTTTTGGCACAAAATTTGCTCATGCACATACACTTTTAAAACGCATAAAACCGTAGCGCGTTGAATTAAAAACCAATTTACTAAATTTAAATTAGTGACCATCAATATAATTGCATTTCTTTGCTAAGCTACATAAATCACAAAACGTACAAACGCACCGAACGCACGCACCCTATAGCAAAGAGTGTTTACGAGAAACCACTGTTAAAAGACTCAGATGCAGGAATGAGCGATGAACATTGTGACTAGCGATGTTACTTTGTGGAGGTAAAGCATATAAAAACCAAATTATCGATAGTTTGATATATGTTAACACCACGATAGCTAACATACTCTGTACTCCACCGACGCTGTGCTCCTCCATGACAGTATGTTAACTTTAACACTAAAACATCGCTCAATAACAGAATGCTCCTCCGTGTAACAGTACGCTCCACCAAAATTGTGTCATACACAGTGCTGCCAGATGTTCTTAGTTTTTGTGGATCTCAGTTGCAGCAGTTGCTTCTGATCTATTAGGCATGGTGAGAAAATGAATTAGAGTACCACTGATTCCAAAGCTGTTTAAGTTCAGATATTTGAAAATGCATTCATAACGGCCATTGTTTGGATTCAACTTGCTGACTATATATAAAATATATATTGCAGATGCTGCTCAAATTGTTGGCACGTTACTTTCTACCTGTTACTCGACCACAAGAATCTGGACAAGCTCAAAGGTGATTGTAAATCACAATTTGAAGAAGCTCATCAGACGTCGAGTGCCGACTATTTAACTGAGGAAAGGCAGTTTAGTTTCTGTTACATTTTTGCACTTTATTAAGTTGTTCTCTTTTGTTTTGTTCCTTTTGTTGTCTCATTATTTGCTTTGCGCATGTTAGCGTAAGAGTGTTTCAGTTAGAGTAAGAGCAAAATAATATACTATTTATGTATGTATATACGAAGTTAATCAACTGTCTCACAAATATGGCAGCATTCCAAGGTTCTATTTGTATTTCCACATGAATATACATATGTATGTATGTGTGTGTATATGTGTAAGTTTGTTTATGTATATGTTTCTTTATGATTAAGAACATACAAACTAGCAAGCAGCTTGCAGCAGGTACGTTGAGGCCTTGTTAATAAACCGTTTAAGACTATTATCTAGTTATAATACATATGTGTGTATGTATGTATGTATAGACATGCGCCAGTTGCTTCTGTTTTCTCATATTAATATTACGATTATA